>JAWWLV010000100.1:51753950-51820818 GCA_035041135.1 Platyrinchus mystaceus | reverse complement strand
ATCTCTCTGCCTGGAATTCTTTCTGCAGCTGTTTTGTTCAAGCAGTCTTTCATTAGAGCTTTTCTCCCACTTGGTTATATGTCTCGGCCAGGGGGGGCTTCAATGCTACAACCTGCCCCCAACCCACGGCCAGGGGAGCAGGGAGGCCTGGCCCCACTTGGGGCCTGCCACCTCCTCTTACATGGCTCCTAATTTCTTCTGCGCCACAACCTTCTCTTCCCTTTTCTTAAATATGTAATTGGCAGAGGCATTACTAAAACTTTTGATTGGGGGTTTTGCTCTGGAAATCTACCTGGCAAAAGCATTTTCAGCCCCAGGGGGCCTGATTGGCAAACCCAGGACAATTGTAGAGAGAGTGCAGAGCAGACTCACTTAGGAATAATGTTCCCATTTCATAATAGGCAAGAAGGCAAAAATCTAGAAATGTCTAGGCCAGCTAATTCTAGGAAAGATTTCTTGCAAGATTGTCTTTTTTTAATGTGGCTTTTCAATCTAATTACAAATAAAATGAAGTTGACTGTTTTATTTAAGGTTGCTTCTATGATAGAATTTACTATGTTTTGCATAGACAGGTGATATGGCAGGTCAGAAAACAGTGTGGTATGTCTGTAGTGACTACATTTTCAGTGTCTGATAGGTTTTTGTGGAAGCCATTTGGTGATCTCAACAACAAGTCTATTGTTTCATTACTATCAGATTCAGTGTGTTTGTGATTAAATCAGCAGAATGGAGAACATGAAGTGAGTGCTGTTCACTTTGCAATCATTTCCATCTCTTATAAATTTTTATCAAATGTTGGGAAACAGCAGGCAAAACTCAGAGCAAGTGTTTTATCCAATTTCCAAGAAATGGTCATATGTAGTTGGTATATATTATACTCTTAGTTTAATCTGTCCATTTAGTTGTTGAAAATATCTTTTGGTATACCTGTATTAATAGAGTATATAGACAGCTATTTCTGTCATTCCTTACATTATTTTCCTTTGAAGACTCTGATAAATATTTTGGTACTTAGTAGTTATAAGCACTGATGACACTTATAATAAAATAGGATGAGACTTGTAGAGGAAAATCTCCATTATGCATGTGCTGTTGTCTGAAGGGTCTTTGCCTCCATTGATGATGTAGGAATCTGCAATTAGAATTGGCTGGCCAGTGGCCAATACCATTTGCCTCAGAGAAGTGGGAAAGCAATCCATCAGCTGACTTACACTTCAAGGCATGAAGTATTCTGTTTCTCCTGAAATTCATTTTTAGTGTTAACTGTTCTACATAGATGTCTTAGGTTTTCATGTAAGTGTCTGAGATACTTTTAATAATGTGAAGGTTTTTGCTCCAAAGAAATTGTCTGAAAAAAATTGTGTGGTCTCATCTGAAAAGTGAAAAATATTTTATCTTTTCTTTTTCTAAATTACTGATGTTTTACTGAGTGTCTCCTTGACCTAGATATTAAAAGTCTGCAGTATTTATGGTTTTATTACCCTTTCCCATGTTTCCTCTGTCTCATTTTCTTCTGAAATTAATAATTCAATTTTTCTCCATATTCATGTCAGGGGCAATTTTTCATGATGGGAATAATCTTTGTCATCCTTTCTGAAGTTTCCTCTATTACTTTATCGGCCATTTTGACATGGAATATCCAGTTTTATTTATAGTGTTCTAAACTGAGCAATACTGGCTGTCCCTTGTAGAGCCACTATAAATTTTTTTTGGTGGATTCTCCTTAGTAAAAATGCATTTTGTGTTATTGTTTTCCACAACTGCATAATATTAGACATTTTCATTGAGCTGTCACTAGTAAAGCTCAGAGGCTTTTCATGACCTCATTCTGTTACTTTATAGCTGTGTAAAGTGCACCAGGACTTCATTCTGCAGAGTCTCCTTCAATTTTGTCATATAATTTAATTAGACTTTCTGAGAACCTGACTGTGGCTTTTTATTCAATTTTCCATTCCTGAGTTAAAACCATGAGAAATCACGTTGTGCCTGGGCTTGGCTAAGTTCCTGATTTTGGATCCTGAACACCCTGATTTTGGATCTTATGGAAATGCATCTCACTCCATTTTTTCAGATTTATTTAACCTGAAGTATTAACTTTGCTATATTGAAAGGTAATTGTTTATTCTTGTCTTAGTTTGGCTAATTTTTTTCACTGCTTTGTTTTCATCCACTTCTCACCATTTACTCTGTCTTTTTAAAATGCTCATCATAAAGGTTTTTGAATGTCTAAAGCTGCTCATCCTGTTGTCCTTTACTTTGTCATCCACACCTTCACCAACACATAGGAATGAAACTTCTACATTAGTGAAGAAACAGAGACTCGCTGTTCAAGATTATGTTTTTTTTATTTGTTATGAAAACAGCTCACCAGAAGCTGTCATGACGTTTACTGTGCAGTCCTTAGTCATCCCTTTTGTTCTTAAGGTACTGTGTTTGTTCCTACCTGTTCACCCGATACAACATTGTTTTTAAGGTAAGTTAGTGGAACAGGCATTCCTGAGTTCATTCCCAAGGATGAACTCTTGAGCTTTATCACACTTTAGTTGGTTGTTATCTCTCCTTCTGACACCTCTGTCTGTGGTCTTGTCTCATTTTAATGTCCAAATTAGATCAGGTTCTTAAAGAGTTATCTCCCTAGAGTCTTTTGAGAAAGCTGACACAAATTAATAATTTATCTTATCAACAGTGATTTTGTTTTACTTTATTATTTCCTTTTAATCCCATGTGACCTCTTTCTTCTTCTGTGTTTTCTTGTTTTACTTATTCATTTTAGCATTAAACCTTCAGCTGTTTCCTTTTTAAAATTCATCATAGCCCCGTTTATATATCCTCTAACATATGACCTTCTACAATCTATTCTAGATAGAATAGACCTAGTTGAGGTATACAGATAGAAAATTATTTAGTTTAATAACCTTTTAAAACTTGTTAGTCACACTGTTTAATTCTTTGTCTTTCTGTTCTCTTTTTTTTTGTGAGCTTTGCATTGCAGCCAATACTTTTGTTCTGTTTTCCTTTACACTCGTGCTACTTCTAAAGCATTTAGTACTTCTGTCTAAGACATCAGAACTTGTTTGACTTTTCTGGTGAAACTACACTTCTAAACTTTCAGATGAAGTTATGGATTTGCTTCCCCTAAGGTGGTAGAACAATGTAAGATGATGTAGATAAGAAAATATGAATAATAAAGACAGTTATTAGTGGCTAATAGGAAAACTTGTTGAATTGGTTTACTAAGAGATTCTGATGAACTAACCTGTCTTTAGGTATTTCCTAGGCAGAAGTAACCTTTTTTGTAAGCTAAATTTTCATGATAAAATTTATTCTGGATTAATCTGAAGGAAATGGTTAAAACTAAGGAGAGGAAAATTTAGAACAAGAACTGTAAAATAGGTAAGAAGTTGGTTAAAAGAGAACATAAGGTATTTTGAAAGCCATTGTTTTGGGTCAAATTGATTGGATAGTTCTAATTTCAGGTTTTCAGTAATACTTTAAATATTGAAAAAAAAAGCCCACCACAGTTTGTTAAAAGAAGCTTGTAAATAGTACGAAGTTGGAAAGTAATGTTAACACAATGCGAATATCCTCATAGAAAATTGGATGATCTCAAAGGCTCTAATAATAGAAATAGGGTGAAAGGATCGTAGGATCATGCAGTAAGGAACAAAACGAAGAATTCATCCCACTCAGAAGTGACAGAGAAGGAAGAAAACCTCTTAAGTACAACAGCTGTGAGTGACCAATGTGGTGTGTTATTACAAAAACAAAAGAAGAAATCATGTTTTTATCAATCATTGAGCTAGGCATTTCCAATCCAGGTAGATATAGCATGGATCTGGATGAGAGGTGCTGTCAGTCTCCTCCACTTTTTCTGTTTGTTTTTGTTTAACAGTTGTTGACTATCTTCCATTATGCAAAGTTGGGTTTTTCTCTTAAACTGGAAAATTGTGTTCCAGAATCTGCTGTGAACATAGAAGGTTCAGATAGTCCATAAAATCAGCCTTAATACATGATATGTGATATATGATATATACTTTTTGTATATCCCTAATACATACATCTGCATTTTCTGGAAGTGTAGCTGGTGGCTGAACAATGTAAGCAAAGAAAGTTTGTAGCGAAAGCTAATACCTTTTATTAAGCAAAATGTGGAAGAAAAATAAACTAGCTGAAGAAGAGCAGGTGTCCTGAAACCTATGGGTTGGGTTTTTTTCCCCCTACATCTGTCTTAGATGCCATAAGATTTATTGCTTCTCCTTTAATATCTTCTTGCACAAGTTTATACTTCATGCTTAGCCTGTGGGCCCTGCTGTTTTGCTGAGCTTCTCCCAGAAGAGTAAAATGGCAATATTCTTCAGTCTCAGCCTGAGAATTCATTGCACAGTACTGAGACTGTTGACCTACTGTGTAGCTTATAGTCCAGTATGCATAATTACATTAAAATATAGTGCCAGTTTCCTTAAAAAAGGCTCTTATGTTGTGAGAATTACAGATTAGAATTGAGGTACATGAAACAACTGCAGGGAGATGCTTGCATGTCATATTCCTGCATTGTAATAATTTCTGCTGTTCATTGACTGTGGTGAATACTATATCAACCAGACCTTAATTGAAAATAAAAAAAAATGAAAAGTGCAAAATGCAGATTTTAACACTAGAAAATTTAAAGCAGTTATCAGTTCTTTTCCACAGGTAACCATTAGGTGGGCATAAATAGGTATGAGCTGAAATTCTATTTAAATTGAATTTACAAAAGAGCTTTTTTTCATTGAGTGAGGTCAAGAAATAGTTGCCTGGAGGCCTGGAGTCTCCATTTCTTGATATTCAAAACCTGACTAACCAGTGCTCTCAGCAATCTACTGTGTTTGGCCCTGATTTGAACAAGGAAGCTGGACTGGCTTATCTTCAGAGGTTCCTTGCAATTCTATGAAGACAAATATTTGATTTCATATTGGCACAATGACTTGCAAATTTTATTTTCTTCTTTCTAATGTTATCACCTAAGATTTTTGTAAAATTTGTAACATGAAATTAATTTTCATATCTAGTAATATATCATTTCATGTTTTTGTCACTTAAGGCTACATTGCTTCTCCAATCCAGGATGCTAAGATTTATTACTTCAGTAAACAGAGTTTTATAACGTGTAATATTTATTTGGCAATGCCTCTGTTTCAAATTCTCTTTATGTGGTTCTCTTGGTTAAATATTAAAATGTTTAAAGTAAATTTGAGATGGAGATTCCTCATTTTATTACTCATTTCTTTGACATATTTCTTAATTTCTTATGGGGTCTTAAAATAAGACATCTGTTAATGTCCATTTGTTGTCTCTTCTAATGAAAATATGAACTTTCTTAGGTCCTAATTGATTTTTAAGCTATGTTCTTAACATCAGTGAGTCAGTACCTTCCATTTGTTTATATCAAAGATCAACTGCCCATTAACTTTGATTCCATTTCTTCTGAGTGGCTGTACATTCTCAGAAGATTATATTCATATAAATATTTCTCTTTTCAGTGAGGAGCTACGGAAAGAAGTGCGACAGCTGAAACGTGAACTGCTGGAAGCAAAGCAGAAAAAAGAAGAAAGAGCTTTAAAACCCAAAGAGAAAGAAGGTAAGGGTTTTGTGTAGATCTCCAGTTAACATTCCAGTCTTAAAATTTTTTTTTAGTTTTGTGTTTTATATGGATAAATGTGGGCATTCTATTATTGAAATTTCTTTCCTTAAGAATGGTAGTAATGTAATGATGCCAGTATATAGAGTATTGTACAGGTAGCATTCATTCTTTCAAATGAGGTAGTATTTCTCCTTCCAAATGTCCTTTAGTTACATCTGTGCTATGACTTCTGACTTGGAAAGTCTTCTTGACATTCTGACTTGGAAAGGTACTTAAATGCAGATGGTTAACTTTGAACTCAAAGCTACTGACTTCGAACTTATGTATTTTATGACAGCGGTGGAACATAAATTCAGAAAGCCATAACCATATATTCCCTAAACCTTAGCAAAATGGGATCTTCAGCTGCCCACTTCATTATCAGGCAGATTTTATATTCTGTTTCTTTCTAAATGTGCATAAATTGTTACATTTATAATAGTATGTAAGGTGCACATTTTAGTCCAGGTGGATGTAACACCCTTTATCAGCCAAACTGAAGAAACAGAAAAGAATGGGTTTTAAACACTCAAGTTGCAAATTGTACATGAAATCTGGCACCAAATGTTACAAATTGGTGACTCTGAAAAAGTTCTAGGAATCCTGCACAATCACTGATTGAATATAAGCTCTCATTGGCAAGATAATGAATGGTGTCACTCGCCATGTAAAAAAAGAACTGCGAGTGGAAGTATGGAGGAGTAAAGAGTAGTCCTAATGTACATTTATGATAAATTATCTTGAATAGTGCCATATACACCAGTTCTTACACTATTGCTTAAACCTTATCCCAATTCCAGGCCAGTTAAATTAGAGGACTTTGTAATTTATAGAAAACCATCTTTACAGTGACAGACTAAAGTAATACTTGGGAAATACTCATAGTTACTACTATGGTACAGTTTGCAAGGCTACCTTTTATTCAAGCAAAGCCCTTATATACCAGGGTTGCTGGAGGTTTTATATTTTCTTTGAAATAAATAGCAATTAGGAGATAAACCTGTTGAAAATCTCTAGGTAATAGCTAATGCTGAAAATAATCTTGAATAATCTTGGTTTTCCTTTTCGTTATAGGAAGGAATCTGTTCCACTACCTGTTGAGAGAGATAGATGGCAGGAAAGAACCTATTCAACTAGTTATTGGAGAACCTAACTAAAAATTCTAATAATAAACATGTTTTAAAATTTAAGGCAAAATTAAAAAGACATTAAGTGAGATGCAAGTGGTGAAGGATAAAATAATCAATGAAAATATAGTGAAAGGTATTTCAGGTTTGTACTAGAAAACAAACTGAACATGAATTTTCATCATGATATGGCTGTTACTGTATGATTCTTGCTACAAATGCCTTAACTGTAAAAGTTCACTTGTATTATTGCCCTCAGTTCTAAGTATTTGTACCACCAAAAAAAGATAATGGACTGGGTGAAATGGATGAATTGGATAAAAGTGAACAAAGCCACCCAAAACTAGCAGAAGACTATGCAACCTAATTTATTGGGAGATACTTGAAGGTATGTGTAATTTATGTAGGGAATGAGATGGAAGGGTGGAATCTTAACTATTTAAATAGGTTAAGTGAAAGGAATGAAGCATGCCTTTACTGTGAAACACAATTCACAACTGAAGAATAATAAAATAGACTTTAGAAACAATTTATCTTGTATACAATGAACTCCTACAGCAGTAGAAGTTTTGTACCAATTAAGTAATTTTGCCCCTAAGTTAAAAAAATATAGTATATATCACTTAGTTCACTTAGTCATTCTGTATTTATTGGCCTGAATATTCTTCAGTGCCGTAAAGCTATCGACATGGAAGACAGTCTGTTAAAAATATAATAGTTTACCTCTTCTGCATTAGCTTCCACATTAGAAATTGCATCTATTTAAAACATACTGCTATCAGGAAATTAATTTGTATGTAGCAGGAGATTTTTCCATTGTTCTCTGCTTGTCCTCTTGGGCAATGTGGGATGGAGAGTGGGTTGTGTCATGCTGTATCACGTATGTCTGTGCAGATGGTGCAGACACTTGCAGTATGTCTGCCTGTGCTTTGAGCTGGCTGCATTAGGAAAAAATGCTAGTTCAGAGGCTATGTAACCACATTATTATGATTCTGTGCTTGATTAAAAAACATTGCATCTAAGCCAAGACTCGCAACCATAGTGGGAGAAATTCACTGAAGACTACAGAACTGTGAGAATAGGGCTTAGGTCATACTGGACTTGATGCAGGATGGGATCTAATTCTGGAGGATTCTAATGAACTGGTGGCAGCATGACACATCTGTTTTAAGTTCACTGGCAGATCTTTATTAGTATTGGCATCACATTTAGTATCACTTCTTCAAATTGTTCATCTTACATATTATGCCTACCTAATATTTTTCTGTATTCAGAGCTTAGAGTAATTAAGAAAGACTGAGGAGTGAAAATTTAAGTGTTTACATTGTTTCAAGAGGTCAGAGAAGAATAAAAGAATACCCTCCATATATGTTTGATTATAACCAGCCTTCCAATTTGTGAATAGTATTATTGACCGTGCCAGATTGCTGTCAAGACCTTACTTTAAATAAGATGTTTTTCTTTTATGTGACATTTGTTGCAGTGATGCCAGAAATTACATCAAATACTACAATTGAGTGCTGAATTACTTCAACATTTTGAAGTACTTGGTCAAATATTTGAAAAAGATACACTTTTCAAAGTTCTACAGTGTAAACCTGTGAATATACTTCAGTGAAATTTGCTTTAGACAAATAATGTCTGCCCAGTTGTTTAACTATATATTGGTTTTAAGTAGTAGGAGTATTTAAGAGGTAATATTTTAGTTTTTTGAGTTTTTTGTAAATGGTCTGATATTTTGTGGATGATGAAATTTAATTGTCTCAAATGGGAAAAAAGAAAAGCTACAAAATAGTCTGAGCAGAGAAACTTAACAAACAATGTAAAAACCAACATTCAAGTGTAAGAGTTCTGCTGAGGCATGCAGTATTTTCTGTTTTGTTTTTAATTGTAATATGGTAAGCAAATGATTTAAGTGTTAAGAAAATTGCAAAATCCAGAGAGGATGCCAATGTAAGATTATGTTTTATTATTATGTTTGGGTACTGTCAGGTGCACTCAAAGATTTAAACAGAAAGATGCCTTCTTAAAGTCTGAAACCTTTAACAAAATTTTGCACCCTTGAGAACATTGTGAACAAAACAACATTTCAATTTAGGTGGTTTGGGAACTTTACAGCAGAAATACATTAAGTATGAAGATTTTTTTAGTATGTCCAGTAGAGCTGTATTGTATCAAAAAACCTATGTCGCTTTTGCAAAACTTTGTTTTCTTCCACTATTTACAACTTTTTTTCTTTCAATTTCATTAAATAATACTGAGTATTCCCTATTCAGTTTCTTCCTTGCTAAAGTGAATGCTTTTTTCCTCATGCTTCTCTATCTGCAGAAGAGGACAAAACCTCACTGTAAGCCAGCTTTGATTTTAGTAGTAATCTTAAGCATGTACTCAAAATCTGCTGACATTCAGAAATTAACTGCATTTTAGACTAGGACTCTGTACATAAAAGCTACCAAAGTTCAGAAAACATTTTCTAGAAACTTGCAGTTCACACTGTTTTACAGATCTCTGCTCTTTTGAATAAGAGTGTTGAAGCTCTAGAAGTTACTTCTAAGGTTTTATTATTTACGTTGTCTAAATGAACTAGTAAGTTTGTTCTAGAACTGTTATTTTTTTCTCTGTAGCAAACTGAAAATCCAGTAATCAGTCCAATCCTGAAAGCTCATTCTGTAAGCAAATCTATTCGGTTGTTCACAGTTGCTTAATATTTCCTGACTCTTACCTTACCTGTTGGCAAACCCTTGTGTCTTCAGGATCAGCCAGAGCTATAGCAACAGTAGCTGAACATTTCTTGAAGGTGAAAAGAAAACTACAAACAGAACTAGTAATAAACAAAAATATATGGGAGAGTATGTTATAAATTCTTTCAAGCATAAAATTATATTGTATATTCATATACATAGTATTTAAAGATGTAAGAAAATTTTTTCTTGAATTCTGGAAGAATTGTGTTATTTGTCTTGGATATTAATTATAGAAAGTGGTTCTAAGTTCTGCATTTGTCTCTTCTGATAGGAATTCCATTTTAATTCCTGAAATATTAAGGCATATCAGAATTTCTTGTGTAATTCATAAGGGATTTGTTTGCTTTGGAACAAAAACAGCTTCTCTTTCCAAGATTTCAGTCTCATTAAGATTTTTTATATCAGTACTACATAGCTCCATAATTCCAGAAGAATGCAATGTAAACTGAATATTGATGAGCTGAAAGTGCAATATAATGCACAAATACAGGAATGTGTTTTAGGCCTCTTATTTTAATTCACTGAAACCTTCATCATAATTTCTATCACTCCAAACAAGTAGTTTTTAAGTTTTTTTCAAGTTTTTGTTTTTTTCCCTTTGGTATTTAGTCTAACTATGCCACATATTTCTTGAAATTTATGTCCAGTAGGTCTTTTATCATATAAAATGTGTCATCTAAGTTGCTAAAGTATGCATTTGAGATACTGAAGAAAATTTATGGGTCCACCACATTTAAAACATACACAAACCTGGCTAAATAATCTTGGATGCTTTTTGTTATAGATATCTTTGTGCACTCTTGATACTCTTTTGTTGTTATCTGACCTTGGTTCTGCATGAACTCCTGATTACATATGCAAAGTGTATTACAAGAGTTAATGGGATTATATTTGTGCAGTTCAGCATATAAGGAATGTTTTGTAATGTAAGGTAGTTAAGTCTGTGTAAAAATCTTCATGCTTTCTTTTCATCGAGAAAAAACATAAATGAAAATTCTTTCACTGGTCCTTGTCATCACTAGAGGCTCTTTCTCTTTTACTGGTGACATTAAACCTTCAGAATCAGCATGTATTTTTCTCTGTCACAGTATGTATTGTTACTACCCTTCAGAAGATTAGTGTGTTTCTGCTAATACTTTCAGCAAACCAAACTCCTTCTTTTTCTAACAAATGTTTTATAAGCAGCTTCATTATCTCTTTCTTAAAAAGGAAAAAAATTCAGATTTTATAACAGATTCTAATTACAAGGGCAGTAATTATTATAAGGTTTGTAAAAAAAAAGTTTGCGCTGTGGAAAATTTTATGCATGCTGTCAGACATATGTTTGTGTCAAATTGTACCTTGTCTGTGACACAGTTTGTGGACTTGCTAAGGCAAAGTTATCCCACCTGTGGTGCTAGAAATGGATCTCAGTCATTGAGGGCAGTATGAGTATTAGTGTAAGCAGTGATCATGCTTTTCAGACAGCTGAACTAGAATTCGTATTTCTTGATTTCCATCAGGTGGAAGATAAAATTGCAGTTTCCAGAACAGAGCATTTTCTGATGCAACTTCCACTGAGTGTTTGTTATGCTGTTAAATTTCACAGGTGCTTTAGGAATTAGGCTTAAAACTATCAAGCTTTCTCTTCTGCTTTACTTCTTATTAGAGATAGATCCATCCCTAAGCCATCCCTAAACATCATTTCAGTTCTATGCCTTTGGATGGAGTTCTGTCTTTGTTATACTTCTGCAGTTTTGTAGTTAAAGACTGACGTAATTTGAACTGTTCCTAATTTAAGTGAGAGCAAAATAAACTCTTCTGTATTTTTTTTTAAATCAATCTCTTCCTTTCTGGCTTAAAGACCTCAGAATCTCCTCCTTAGTTTCAGGCTATCATTGTAAACCATGTCCTAAAACCTAAGTTTTATGTGCAATTACACCATTGGGTTGTCATGTGTTCCTCCTTAAAGGAATAATTTCAGGATAGAAGACTCTATCTAAAAGAAAATAAATTACTTAAATGATAAAGTTTTTGTCACAGTAAGATGAGGAGTCTCTTGGTAGTAACTCAAGGTAGCTGAGGTAGGTAGTAATGTATTTATAAATTCTGCTGAAAGTAGGATGAAATGTATTTTCAATAAGGAAGGTTATCTTTTTCTTTTTTTCTTTTTCCTCAGCTTCCTTACTGATAGAATGTACACAGCAACTTGTTCAAACTAAAGGAAAAGTTACACTGTGGTGAAATGCTTCTAGGGCACAAGTGTGCAAGATCCCTGTAACTTAAACTATCATCTTCTGCATCTTGCAATACCTAAATTTAATTTAATTGCTATTTCACTTCTGTGTATCCATGTCATGTTTTGTTAATTTTTGTCTAAAAAATCCTCTTATATTAAGGAGATTATTAACAAAATCATGATCCTTATACTTTTGCTGAATCAGCAAACTGGACCTAAATTTGTCAAACTTCATATGAATGTCAAGTCCATCATGCATTGGTGTAGTTTCTCTTTTTTTTAACTCTACTGCAAAAGATTTGGAGGGGATCTGGGAAACTGACTGGGAGATATGCAGTAGTAGGCAGCAGTCTGTTTTTACATTTAAAAAGGGTTCTTCCCATTAACAAGAGTCTCCTCTGGACATTTTCTTTTGCTCGCTGATTACCACAGTTCATTCAGACACAAAATAGATTTTTTCAACACAAACTTTTTATGCCTATCAAAAATTGAATATATAATTTGTATTAAAAAGTACACTGTGGTTTTGAAATCATTGGAGTTTTCAAGTTTTAAAATGTGTAAGACACCCATTGACTTAGGGGCTTTTGAAAATCCTTCCTGTTAAATTGCTTGCTTTTTATGTGGAGTAATAGGTTGTAAGACCTCACGGTCTTACAGAAATACAATGTCTTTAAGTCATTTTAATAAAAGATGCAGAAGTATGATGCATACAAGTGCACAGCTCTTTTGGTTGACTCAATCTGAAGTTAGTTCAAGTGGATCTGATTATCTTTTGTCTGTCTTATGAAAAGGCTTTCCTAGGAGACAGAGAGAATGAAGTTGAGGATTAGAAAAACTCTTGACAGGCAAAGACCCAATAAACAATCATCTCGAGAGAAGGCTTTAACTGAATTTTAATTATTTGTATTAACACGCAAATGAGTGGGATAAAAAACCTGATACTGAGTTTGATTTAGATTTGCAGTGCATCAGGCTGCATATCCTGAAATTTGTTGAAACTATTTTCTCTAAAAATATTTTCTGTTCATCATTTGGAGTGGACATCTGGAGGGTTTATTCTTCTGTTCCTTATCAGGAATAACACTTCTGTAAATGTCCATAAAGTATGTAGTTGGGGCTTTTAACATTTTAAATTATGTTTTAAAGTATGTACATAAATGTAAATAAAGTTTAAGAATACCAAATCAATATGTGAAATGTCTTGATGCTATTCAACAGGAAGAAAATGTGAAAGGGTGGTGGTGTTCATTTTTCCAATTCAGTTTTTGTCCCATTAAATTATTAATTTGTCATGGCAGTGAATATTCTGCTACTTCAGCCTATAAAACAGGAAAACTGTGAACTTTTCTATAGGCTGTATTTGTCTAATCTGTAACAAATAGTCACAAAATATTAATACATATAACAGTTCATCTGCTCCAAGAAATATCTTCAGAAATGAAGGTCAGCTTGTTAAAGGAATTCCAGCAGTTTTCATCAGAGATTTTATTTCTGTTATCCTGATTTCCCTGGCTCCATAGTAATACAAAACTGAAACAAAATTTTTTTTATTCATCTGCCCAGTACAGTGTTATGTTTTTCATTTCAGCAAGTAGCAAATCATTCTATGGCTGAGAAAGCAATACAACTGAAATGTTTTATGGAAGTGTTTTTCTTGGCATTTTAGAAGACAAAAATTATCTCCAAAAAGGTACTAAATCATTAAACTAAATTTAATTTGTTTAACCAAATATGTTTCCTTATTCAGAGGAGGAACCTACTCCAAACAGTGTTGTTGAAGAATACCTTCAGGAGAAGAGAAAATATGAAGACAAGCGAAAGCAGCAGCCAAAGAAAGGAGTTTCTCGTGAAGATCAGGTAATAGTTTGATAGCCTGGGCAAAAAAAAATACAGAGAAAGTTCTGAATATGTTTTATCTCTTCATTTGTGTAAAAATGAAGTTTTAAAATCTGTTTTTTCATTTACCCTTCTAAGAATCTTATTATTTGTAAAAATAAATATTTTAATTTCCTGAAGTAGAAAGATAAGTGAAGTTTCTATGTGTATTTGGAAGTGCTCCCAGTTCAGCCACTAAAATCTTCCAGAAGGAAATGCTAGCCATGAACAGGTATCCTTGATTACATTTGTGAGAGTTTGCATTTCTACACAGTGCTTTCCTTGGCTCTGCAACTTGCCATAAGATAACACTGGGACAGAAGTTTGCATACTTGGCATCTCTTCTAGTTGGGGATTTTAACATTTTAAATTATGTTTTAAAGAGATTAAATTCAGCAGTACTCCTTGGTGTCATGCAATGAACAGAAATAGTTCATTAGTCTATTGTAAGAAGAGAACCCTGTATAAAATATAACAAAAATTATTTTTAAAAATTAGTTAGGATTCCTGTAGACTTTAGTATGCAAATATGAGCAAAGTTTGCTTTACAAAAACGTTTGTTTTTTTCTAAGATAGGAAAGTTTGAAACTGTTAAATATATGAAACTGCCTCCTAAGTGGAAATTACCATCAAACTTAAAATCTGTGCAGCACATCAAATACGTTGGTTTGTAAGTGCATATCACTTCAGCTATGAAGATGTTCCTATTCAAATGTTGAATCTAGAAGAGATTGAAAACTTAAGGCTTAGTAACTTCAAAGCAAAACTTTAAACATGTGGCTAGCTGATTTAGCTCTAAACTAAGTAGTTTATGGAAACTTTGTACGTTCAAAATCCCATTGTCTTTAAATCAGAGAATACTGAAGCTCTGTTGGCAGTGTGGATCAAGGGACTTAAGTCTAATGAATTTATATCAGCCCTGTCCTGAACATCACAGGAAAACAAGATGAGATGACAGGGATGTATATTTTAATAGATCTTAATTTTTATTTACATAACCCTGCTGGAAACTATTCAACAATAATTAATCAAGTTTGTTGGAATCCACTTCACTTGTGGAGTGCCTCTTCTAGTCTTAAAAATGACCACTAAGATTTCAAAATCATTTCTGTCACCTGCTCTATTCACAGGAATGCTGACACCAAAGAAAATTAGACAAGACATAAGGAATGTGGCTTTTGTTGATTACAATTTCATGTTAAAAGGGTTAGTTTATTCTCTTCTGGTGGCCTAGGCAGAGATTTGCTGTCTCAAGTGTTGCAAGTGCAGTGTTTGTTTGCAATAGTATGGAAAGCTATAGAACTAGAATGACTTGCAAGCCCTAATATCTTCAAAACTTTCCTCTCTTCCATTCTAAACAGAAGATTAGACAGAAAATAAAGAAAATAAATGCAAAAAATCCCTCAAATCTGTACTTGGCAGTGCTAAAATATGTTTTTGAAGGAATTCAAAAGCCAGGAAACTCCTTAAGTTAGGATTGCTCCCAGAAGGAAATTTGATTCCAGTGAAAACTTCTGGTATTTCCTATTTCTATTTTCTATTCTCGTTTAGTTTTTATTCTTTTAAATTTGAAAAACTTGACCAAACAAAACTACAGAGCCATAGAGGTGTTTTACAACATAGGTTGCCAACCTATCACCTGCAAATCAAATGTAGCCTGCCACATAAATTCAATAAGGCACTTATTCCCTGATGCTGTTGTCCAGGAATGTCTTAAATATCAGCAACAGGTAAGCTATGGGGTGTGCAAATTATTCATATGCTCTGCCCTTTTTTTTAAAGAGCCCCTCTCTCCCATTGCAAGGCTCAGGCATACAATTCTTGTATGATCAAAATCTCATTTCAGATGATCAGAAACAAGAGCTGTGGTATGATCTTCAGATGCCATCTGAGATTTGATGACATCATTGTAACTGAAAGACTGGGCAACATCAGCTTGAGAGTAAAATAGCAAATTTAAATCAGTATGAGGTTTATGTATGCTGCATAAAGACCTGTATCTGTAGAATTAGTTAAGGTGGTTCATTTTATTTGAGTTAAAAGCTTTGAATTTTTTCAATGTCCATACATGATTTAAAATATCATATTAAAATGTAAAATATATAAATATCAAGTTAACTGGGTCTTCAAAGCTGTAATTTATACAGTTGATTGCTGGTCAATAGCAGGTTCAGACAGTAAAATTCATTGCCAGCAGTGTTAATCAGCTGTTTTATTCTGTAAGTAGACACAAGTCTTTGTTCCTTAAATAGGCATTTCCAATTCACCAGATGGCCAGAGAAGTGTTCTTTCAGACTTGATGGGCCGAATCCCTACTTGCTCTTGATGCCTCAACATTGTTTGCCCACTCACGCCATGAATGCTCTCCAGGCAGTCTTGTTCCTACACCCCCGACCGCCTCTCGCTCTCTGACTTGCCTCTCTAAAGTTTCTTTTGCATTTATAGGAAAGATCACTTTTCCATCTCATGGTACAATTTCTCAAAGTAATAAGGATATCGTATACCTCCTGTTGTGTAGAATATACAACTTCTCTAAAACCATGTGTTTAATTTCAGACACTGGCACTATTGGACCGATTTAAATCAAAATTATCCCAGGCAATTGAAGAAACTCCTGAAAATGAGCTTTCTGAACCTGATGTGGATAATGATGAAGGATGGTGAGATTTTTTTATTTGGATTTCTGTGTTTGCCAATGAAAATCCTACTGCATAGTCCCACTGTTAAGCATAAATTTGAGTAGCAGAAAAGACCAAATACAAGGATAGCTGCTGCATTGGGAGTTGGCTAAAATTGGTTGGTTTAGCACTCTGAAAAATAAGGCGTGAGAATACAAGACATTAAGCTTTTTCTTCTAGAACTCTGTGTTGAGGCTGATAGGTATTTTTAAGTGATGGATGATCTGAAGTATAGGGTGACCCCAAGAAAGTAGAGTAGCACTGAAATCAACAAAGCACTGCGGAAGTTACTACCTCAACACTTCCCAGTCAATGAAGCAACTTTTGTACCCTGTGGTCTCATGTTCATCTTTCATCCAAAGTACCCACTTTAGGTAAGCAAGGGGATAAAAGTCACTATGATTTGAAGTGTGATCCTGAAGTCCTAGGTTGCAAGCTGTTAGATACTCATAAAAATATCTGCATAAAATGACTGGAAAAGAAAAAAAATTATAACAAAACTTTTCTGTAAGGATAGGTCATTTCTATTTGTAAGGCAAACATCACAGCTGGTCCAACAAAACAGGCTGTCCCTGCCTACAACTTTTTCCTTAGTTGTATGCATAAACCATCACACCTACAGCAAAACTAAAATAGAAACTTTAACAAAGTTCTTGACAAGAGTTTTAAGACAACCAATATTTCTGTATCTCAGATGACTTAAAATTATTTGATTGCTTCTTCAAACTTTGTTTCCTTCCTTCATTATGTAATTTTCTATCTCAGGCTCTTTGAGGATGAGGGATAACATGGAATATAAATTTTAAGGTCCTTGGATTTCACTGACATTTTGAGATTCTTCTGAGCTACTGATGTGCTTCTAAGTTCTCCAAGAATTACAGAGTAATTATTTCAGTTGGAAGGAACCTACAGCAGTCATCTGGTCTAACTGCCTGGCCAACACAGGGCTGACCAAATTAAAGCATTTTATTAAGGTCATTGTCCAAATGCCTCTTGAACATTGACAGGCTTGGGGCATTGGCCACCTCTCTAGGAAGCCTGTTTCAGGGTTTGAACACCCTCTTGGTAAAGAAATATTTCCTAATGTCCAGTCTAAAGCTCTCATATCCAGTGTAAAACTCCCTTTTTGTGAACATGAAGGGCTGATCTTCATGTCTGATGTTTTCTTGTCACAGTAATATAACCCGTCCTCTAAATATTTTGATAGAGTTCAAACACTATCTTTCCTTTCTGTAACTACTGATATTTTATTGTTAGTAATACTTTTCTCTTAATTCCTACTGAGTAAAGTGTTGCCATTTCAGATTATGAAGTTGTATTTTTGTTCAGAAAATAGTGTTACATTCAGAATTGCACTAAAACATACTTAGAATAGTATGAAACTGCATAATAGACTAAAAATTCATATCATTAATTTTTCAGCTCAGTAAGCATTGATGTTAAATTTATAGACAGGTGAGATAGTCTGTTTTCAAAGAATTTACTTCAAAACCAAGCAAATTGTAAAATGTACTTGCTACAGAAAGAGGCTATAAACACAACATTAACAAAGCCATGAAATCTTCTAAAAGCTATTAATGATTGTTAGAATTACTTGGAAAGTTAAATTGTTTATTTTGGAATAAGAGTTTAAATTTTCAGTGCCTTTGTTGTATAGAATATTTGAGACAATTATAGTGTCTTTACAATTTAAAATTCTTTCTTAATTTGAATCTACTTCTGAACAGACAGTAATTTTACTTTATTTGATTCTTACAAAATACAATTAGTGTATGGCATATGCATATATGATATGCACAAATTGCATGAATCCTCCAGGCCATTTTGTAGGTCTTGTTTTTATGGGAAGTGAAAGCCTGCCAGTGTACTTTGCTCTACTATCAGGGTGTGTTATCTGGGGTAATATGATTGCCTCTAAGACATTTTTATGTGTCCACAAGTGGCTACACATTGAGATATAATTTTCTTCTTCTGTCAAGATAGAAACCATTACCAATTTGTTATGTTTTCTTTTATTTGGCAAACTTCTCTCTGCATATTTGGCAGAGCTGCTGTATTGGTATGGCACATAGCAGATGTTTGGGCACTTTTCAGAAGCATTCTACTTTTTACGCAAGAAAAAATGGAGAAATATGACTCTCTTGTAAACAATGTGTATGGTGTTTGATAATTATTACCAGATTTTACTGTCTAAGAACACATATGAGGAAGTGTTGTGAAGAGCGCTGAAGAGAACTGCATAATACTAAGTTTTAACATGAAATACCAGAATCTTTGCTGAGACATTCTATTGCTATTTGAGAATTTTATATATATATATATATATATGTATATGTCTGCAGCACTCAAAATCTAATTTCCCCTACAGAATTCCAAAGTGTCATAATAAACATGGTATACTCACAAAAAGGGTACTTTTAGGCAGACACATTTTTACAGCATCTAGGTACCTTAGAAAGACATGCTTGATCTGAGTTCTTCCAGGCATTTTTTTCCCTGTGGCTCCATATTGAGAACTATTGCTTATCCTTTTCTTCTAATGATTTGTCAGATGTCTTTAGTACTATTTGATCATTAGTTTTTCTTTATTTGCTTGCAGTCCAAGTAAGAAAGAGTCGGATCATTACTTCATTCTTCACTTTCTCAAAGACTGTATCGAGTGCTGCAGGCGTAGATGGAGATTATCTGGCAGAACTCAGTCACTCATTCTTGGCTTAAAATCTTAGCCAAGAAGACTTCTCCCCAAAATCTGGCTATGGTCCATCACAGTGGCAGTGAAGTGTCATCTATTTAGAGACTAATATGAAAACCAAATATGTCACAGCAGAAGACCCGGAGGGAATAGTGAAAACACTGCACAGGCTATCTTGACACATAACACTGCTGCTATTCATCTTCTTTAGGACTTAGACTGCTGTACACATATAGTTGCAAGCATGTGACAACTATTCAGATTGTAGTGACTCTTCATGGTTCTGATGATGATATCTAATAGTTACAGCAGTAGTCAAATCCAAATTTCAGTCCAGAAGGTGTTACAGCAACTGCAGATAATGAAACTAAGGAGGCAGATCCTATGAATGTGACAAAAATATTTTCCATTGAGAGAATCCTGCAATGGGGGAAAAAAATTTTGATGCAATCAAGTACATGCAAAGATTGACTACTTTAGTTAATCTGTGCAAAATTTCTTCAAATAGGATAAGAGTGATAATTAATACTCTGAAACACCCTTCTGTCAAGTAATTCTGAGAGTTCTGAGTGCTTCTTTCAAAGTGTGAAACCTGAGACTAGATACAGCACTCAGCTAAGTCTTTGTCAGTGTTGAGTGGAAGGATTACTTCATTTGTCATTGTTTCTTTCATGCCTGGTTTCCAATACTTCCTAAGCCACAAATCCTTTCCTATTGAATGGCTGCCTGACCTAGCTCTGTCCTGAACCCATGCTGTTGACTGCTCTTATTGGAATTCACCCATTGCACTTTCTGAATTGTATCCTGCTTTTCAGACTTCTACTCCTGTTTGTCAAAATCACATGAATTCTAAATACTCCAAACCTTCATATTACACATTCTATACAGTTCTGTAATTGTGTTTTTCTAGAGTAAAGTCTGAAGTGGAAGTGAACCAACAAACCCTTACCACATTAAACTTTTCACTTTGACATTAAAATATGGCTATCTACTCCTAAAAATAGGGCTCTCCAGCTGAATTTTTACCAACCTTACATCCTTAGGAAATGTAATATCTACACTTTTCCAGAAGGAATACTGGTCTTTGTGGAAGGAATAAATTCTCTGCTGTAAAAATTCACCTGTCATGTCCTTAACCAAAATTCTGGACTGTCTTATATTCTTCTCTCTGATCTTTGAAAACAAATGGAGGCTTTCTTCAACTGCAAGATTTATTGACTTACTGAAGTGTATCTAGTGCTATGACAGCTTTTAAGTTGATGGAATTTTCTGCAGTAAAGAAGCCACCATCACTTTCCTTTTTGAATGCTCACCTGCTTGCCAAGTCAATTTAGCATATATCTGTGAAGGGTCCCAATTGCTTGTGCAATTTCACAGATAAAATGCACAAAAAGGTTCAGGAATCAACTCCAGTACCATTCTTAAATTTAAAGCTTAATTGTCGTTATCAAGTAACTGACAACTCAAAAGGATCAAGCACTCCATACCGTACATTGTACATGAAACCAGCCAAGTTTACAGTTCCTTAAAACTCATGGAAGACACATAGGCTAACGAATCATGATGGATTGTTTAGTGGATTGATTGAAAAGATGTACCCATTGTTTCACTTCTTGGGAGTGGTAATCTTTAATATCTTTATCAATAATGACACAGTGCGATCAAGTGCACTCTCAGCAAGTTTGCAGAGAACATGAAGCTGAGCAGCTCAGTTCACCCCATAGAAGGACAGGATGCCATCTAGGGGGACCTGGAGAAGTGGGCCCATGTGGGAATCTCATGAAGTTGAACAAGTCCAAGTGCATGGTGTTGCATGGTGTCTGTACACAAGTACAGACTCTTCTCCCAGACTGGGAGAAGAACTCACTGAAAGCAGCCCTGCTGAGAAGGACTTGGGGGTTCTTGTGGATGCAAAACTGGACATGAGCCAACAGTGTGCACTTACAGCCCACAAAGCCAATGGCATCCTGAGCTGTATCCAAAGAAACGTGGCCAGCAGGTTGAGGGAGGTGATTCTACTCTAATCTCATGAGACCCCACCTGGAGTACTGCATCCAGCTCTGGAGTCCTCAGCACAGGAAGGATGTGGACCTTTTTGAGCTGGTCCAGAGAAGGAACAGAAAAATGATTAGGAGACTGGAATATCTCTTCTGTGAGGAAAGGCTGAGAGATTTGGGGTTGTTTGGGCTGGAGAAGAGAAGGCTCTTATTGTGGTAATTATTTTAGTAAATTAAAGGGGAATTAAAAAAAAAATAGGGAGAGTGACTTTTTACATGGGCAGATAGTGATAGGATAAGGTGGAATTATTTTAAATTAAAAGAGGAGAGATTCAGATTACATGCTGGGAAAAAAATCTTTACTCAGAGGGTAGAGGCACTGGAACAGGTTGCCCAGAGAGTTGGCAGGTGACCCATCACTGGAAATATTCAAGGTCAGGTTGGACAGGACTCTGAGCAACCTGATCTAGTTGAAGATATTACTGCCCATGACATGGTGTTGGACTGGATGACCTTTAAAGATCCCTTCCAAACCACACCATTCTGTGATAAGAACATTGCATTGAGGCAATATTCTGTTCCTGCTTGAAAAGTATTTCCATGGTTGTAATCTGAATTCTGAGAAATATGGTTTTATGTTATTCTCTAAACTTCCATGGACTTCATGGAAGATGCCCAATTCATTTTGCTGGACCTTCAGTATTCAGTGTAGAAACTGAAATATTAGCATGTGAAAGCTGTTCCTTACCAGATGAACAGGATTATGTGAAGTGCATTTAAATTACTGTTGCCACCAGGGAATCAGCCAAAGTCTGTATCATCCTCAGTAGAGGGATTTGCTGTGTTATTAATCCCATCAGTTCACACATCAGGGCTGCAAGTAGACCTCCAGTTGATTTTAGGGTTTGTATTTGTTTTAGGTACAGTGTAGCCTGGTAATTTTTCCTTAATTCTGCAGCTGGCTAGAACTTTAGGATTTCTTCTTCAGGATTCAGATCTCATCACTGGCCTCTATCTGCTCTCAGGAATGCACTCTGCAGCCATTTAGAATTTGACTGTGACTGCCAGCATACTACGCAATTCATATAATTAATAGCATATGATGCCAGTGCCTCATAACTGAACCACTACAGTGTTTCCTGGGTGAAATGTAAGGATGTGAAATACAAAGCTTCTTAATCTTTAGCAGAGATCAACTTCTTCCTTCCTCGTGGACTGCTATCACTGCTGTAACTAAAAGACAAATGTAAATAAGTCACTTAAGTAATTTTGGAAGTATATCTAGACTCTGAAACTTGCTCTTTTTTTGAAATAACATCATTCAGCTTTCAGATATACTGTAGAACAAGAAGGAATGAGTAAAATGGGAATTCGGAATGAGGTGATGGTTTTTCAAATAGTTTTTCAGTTTAAAATTCTTGTGCTTAGTTACTTTTGTTGAGTCTGAACTATTCTAAGTGTTGGTTAATTTGAGGTATAGGAAAAACGGACATTTCTTTAAAAGCGAAATGAGTAAGTCAATGCCTGAAAATACCTTTCAACTTACAGTGAAAAGGTTGTGAAAATTGTGTGACAGCAAAGATCTTCCATCCCAAACAAAAAGGCATTTCAAATCCTGCTTAATGGATTGTTTCATGTGCATGTTGTGTAATTACTAATGTTATCAAGACCACTGTCCTCTTAAGTTATTTGTGACAAATGTCAGTTAAGATATAGAGGATTAAAACCTATTCAAGTGAATTTAATAGGATTATTTACTGAAATATGCTGTTTAAAATCTTGTGCCTCCAAGAAAGCTTAAAGATGTCTTCTTGGTCACAAAATATTATTTTGATTTGCATAGTGATGCTTTACATGGATCACATCACCTGATTGTAGCAGAAATTAAAGGGAAATGGTCTGGTTTTATTAATTTATTGTTTCTGTGAACAAAAACCTCACTGAGGTTCAGTGATAAATGTTTAAAGTGCAGCCTTATTTATATATGTCAGATACTCTTATCTGTTCCCAGTTCAGAATTTTTGAAAACTGCTGCTAAGGCCACTTAAATATTGTGACAACATTGGGTGCTATTGCTAAGGCCTTTCTGCCAGGACATTAATTGCAATGTGAGTGTACAATTTTTTACCCAGTTTGTAGACATAGTTATATTTTTCTCCAGAACAAACAAAAAATAAATCTGTATATTCAATGAAGGTACTCTCTATCCTGCATCAATAGTTATGCTTTGTATCTTCTTTAAAAATGGTTTTGTTAATAAGAAAAGGAAAACTTCCCTCAGAATATTTAGGATTGGTTTCAGTGAGAAATCTGGCACGGTTAGGAGTGGAAACACATAATATTTCACTTGCTTTGTGTTCTCACAGTAAAAGGCTTCGTAGTGGAAAGAGATTTAAGCCTAAAAAAAGGATCAAGGCACCACTTTTCAATTTGTGTTTTTGAGTATAGGCTAGAATTGGTTTGGGCTTAGGTCTTTTTTAATGGAAATAGCAATTTCAGAATCAGGTTAATGTTGAAGTTAGCCAGACTGGTTTTATATTGCAATATTTCATTGCTATTAAGAACTAAATCATGATGCACACTGTTAGTATCCACTCCATATAAGTTTGATAGTGTCTTCCGCAATTTGTTACCAGGATTTCCTATTTAATGCAGCATATACTGTTGAACTTTGCATGGTGAAATTCTTCAGGATAAACACCTAAAAATATTGGTTGTATTTCTTTTATAAACCTAGCTTTATATACATTCTCTAAAATGCAGTCTTTTTCTTTGCTGTAATACCTCAGATTTAGGATTATGAAATATGGCTTCCTTAAGATTAGCACCAGTCTGCAGATTCAGTTGCAGAAGCTTAACTGTGACAAACACAGTAAATCCCCTGAAAACTAAGCTGCAGTGTCTTTCACATGCCGATGCGAGCTTAGGGAATGACAGAAAAAATGCTGGTGTAATTTATGCCAGTGAAGCACAAAGATGGATTAAAGCCATGTTTGTTCCCCTCCTCCCATCCTGACTTGAGCCAACGTTCCTCCATTAGTCTGGAAAAACTGGCACTGTATTAGGTCTCTGCTGCTAAGGCCATTGATTTACATTTTTAAAAAGTTGACAAAATACTTACTTGATTTTTACAAAGGGTAAATGAGTGCCAGAGGTCTATATTAGAAACACATTGGAAAGAGGGGGTTTTTTTTTGTTTGGCAAAAAAATAAGCATTTGTTTGGGTTTTAGTACTGCCACTAACTTTTAAAGGAAGAAAGGAAAAAAAATCCTTCTGCTGTAATTTTTTTTTCCCCTTGAGTTTTCTCCCCACTTTCACCCCTGTACTGCTAGAATGTGGTCAGACCTTGCTTGATATGTAAATGCTAACCCCTACCCCACTGCTTCAGTCAGTAATTCATATTAACGTTCTTCTCCTCAAGTTGTGTATTTATTGCTTCTAGCTGTTCAGCATGCCTGAGAAACTCAGAGCATTTAGAATGGGCGGGGTGTTTGTGTGTATGTGGGGTTTTGTTGTTGTTGTTGTTGTTTTGTTTATTTTTTTTAATTCCTCCATGTCTGAGTTTATTTGGACTAGGCATCTGAGCCTTGACTACTGTTTGACTTAAATTCAAAGATGCTGTACTTAAGGGATATCTAGTGTTAGATTTACTGTCTGGAAATCTTACTTTTTTTTTTGTTGCCAGCAAATCTAGTGAACAATGAAGAAATAATCATCTAATTCTTTATTAGCCTTACTTAAGCTTCCTGCTTATTGACACACCTTTTCAAGCACCCCAACTTCATCTCACTGAATGACATGTTTAAGCAGTAAGGATTTGGACATATTCAGAATGGGGAGAGGGAGGGATAAAATAGAAAGGTGAGTGTCCAGAGAAGCTAAATGTTATGAAAATCTGAGTATTTCTGTGCTAGAAATGTTCTCCTCGCCTTTCCCTCTCTTCAGCTCTGTGCTGTGGTGATACAATACTGCCTGACTGCTTGTGTTAACTTGGGGAGGTGATTTGCTGACTGACTTCAGAGTATCAGATGTTGTACCAGCTATTGCCAGAGACAGGATGCTAGACTAAATGGATCATTGTGGTATGGTGGTTCCCATGTCCTTGTAGTAAATGCTATGTAAAGTTTTTCTACACTGGTGCACTGTCTGGAACAATATCTGGAATTTGCAGTCTTCCATACTGCTCTACCAGGAGCAGTTGTCTATTTAAAGTACCATATTTTTGCATCAAACTACTTAACCTTTTTTGTGAAGAGGTCAAGGATGTACTGTTAATATACTATTTATGAATTTTTACAGAATTGACACAATATCAACATAAAATTACTAATTTTTAGTAGAAAATTATTTATTAAAAAGTAAGTCATCACAGATTTACGTATTTCTAATTCTGATATTGTGAGAACTAATCTCCACTAATTTTTCCACAGGTTATCTTTGAATTAGGTGAGCTTTTTTGTTGTTAAGTTGATTTTTCCATGTTTTAAAAGGTTACTTACAACTAAATCTTCTTTCAAGAGAAAAAAATGCTTAGTACTATCTTGAACAATGCAAAGATACAATACCACATTCACCAAGATTAGGTTATGTTGTTGGCTTTTCAAAAACTAATGTCTATGGGGGTTTTTTTAACCTGGAAATCCCATACAAAGTGAAACTATTAGTTTCTTATAATTTCTGCAGTGAGTATTTTGGGATAAAACTAAGCATGTAACATTCAAATAGAGTATCTCAAAAAGTATTATGTTAGAAATATCTGCAGAAGTTCTGTTCTGATTTTATGCTGTAGGCTCATACCAAGAAAAAATACAAACAATTAATTCTTTGGTCTGTGGAGGACCCACAACTTTCTGGTTATTCTGAAGAGGTAAAGCCAATTTTTTCGTTCTCCAGTACCTGTAATACACAAGTTCAAAGGGCTAGTCAAAGTTAACAGAAGTGTACAGTCTGAGTTTGAATGATATTTTTTTAAGCATATTTTCATCAGTTTTACTTGCTTAGCATTGGGTACATTTTTGCTCTGTGCAAGAGTAACAGTAGAACATTACGTCCATTATCGTCGTGGTTTAACCTCAACCATCATGCAGCCACTCACTCCCACACCAGCAGGACTGGGGAGAGGATCAAAAGGGTAAAAGCTGGAAAAGTCATGTTTTAAGATACAATCAGTTTAATAGGAAAAGCAAAAACCACACCCACAAGCGAACTAAAACTAAGAATTAATTCACTGCTTCCCATGGGCAGGCAGGTGTTCAGCCATCCCCAGGAGAGCAGGACCCCATCACATGTGATGATTACTTGGGAAGACAAACACCATCACTCCAAACATCCCCCCCCTCCTTCTTCTTCCCAACTTTATGTACTGATCATGATGTCATATGGTCTGGAATATCCCTTTGGTCAGTTTGGGTCACTTGTCCCAGCTGTGTCTCCTCCCCAGCCTCCCATGCTTCCTTGCCAGCTGACGGTATGTAAAGCAGAAAAGGCCTTGTCTTTGTGTAAAGCACAACTCAGCAATAACAAAACATCATTATACTATCAACTCTCTGTTCGGCACAAATCCAAAACACAGCCCCATACTAGGCACTGTGAAGAAAATGAACTCTGTCCCAACCAAAACTAGCACAAACAGCTGAAAACTGAAATATTGTGAGCTAATAGTACTCCATTCATCTGAAAGCTAGAAAATACTTCTTTAGGGTCTTGAAATTATTCTCAGTAAAGTACATGGGGATGAGGTATTTATAGTAAAACATCCTTTTTGTCTTGTTTGTACTCTTGTTTCCTTGCCTTGATTCAAAATATATGCTTTTTTTAATTGTCATTTTACATTTTTCACTCTTTTTACATTTTGAGCAGTCTCTTTCTCTCTGTTTTTATTTCTCATTCCAATCTTTTTTTAATCTTAACCTTCCTCAGTTTATTTTTGTGGTCTCGTAACTGCCCTGCTGTGTTTCTCAGCTCTCTCTTCTATTCCTATGCCACCCACTACTCTACTGGGAGTAAAAAGAGTGCCAGTGAGTTCATTTTTCCAGAACAGCTAAATTTTTTTTCCTTGGGAGAAAGATCTCCTTTGCTTTGATCTGTGGATTCACTCATCTGTGTTCACAAGTTACATTTCTGTCCACTGCCTAGGTAACTTCAGGGTGATGGAAGCAAAGTGTTATAATGTTTCCTACCTTAATGATTAATGCTTTCAGTTTAACATACTAGTTTACATATTTGAAGGAAAATGTTAATGCCAAGTAGAGGATAATTTAAAGAAAGCAGTAGTACTTGAGTACTTCTCATTGTTTTTCTTTTAAATATGTGATGCATTGTGCAATTGAGAAAAGTAGGAAGCACATTACTTGCAAGCAGTGTTGAACTTGAAAACAAATGGTAGTACCAGTAGTTATGGTCCACATTGGTCTCCTTTTTTTTAGACAGCCTATACAATGCAAGAAGCAGCACTGAATTTCTTGACACGGGTACTTATTCTTCTGTGTTCATTTTAAACATCGTGGTGGAAAGAACCAGTAACTCTCATAAAACTATACCAGAATTTGCAAAATTCTGATATTGTAGATGTCATAGCAATGTGATTAGTTGTTTTATTTATTTAGTGCAAAAACATAGGGTATAACTCCAACTACAGTGTTTTATGCAGGCACCTCCAAAGCGCAAGCACCTAAAAACAAGTGTGGACTTAGGCAATACAGGTTTGCAATTTCATTCCATTAGTATAAAAATCACTGCATTCATAGCTGGAGATTTGAGCTTCATCAGTAGTGCAAAAGCATAGTGTTTTGTTATCGTTGTAAAGGTTCAAAATTATTCAGTTCACTTATTGCCACTTCAGTTTCTCCCAAAGGGGGTTCTGGAAAGGCCAAAGCTGTTGGATTACCAGGCTTCTCTTTATGCTATACTTAACATGACAGCCACCTGTCAGCATCTGGCATATGGTTCAGATCCAGTGCATGGCTCACACATCTCAAAATCAGGGGGATTACAGTGTATCATATCTTTTCTTACAATTACTATCTCACTAGAGGAGTTCAAAAGAGCCTGATCTGTTTGCTGAGCTGAGAATATCACTAGGCCATGAGAGCAACCACCTACCTTTGAAATCCTGTGCTGTCTCTGAAATTGTCTTAAATTAATTCAGATATTTCAGTCTAACATTTCAAGACATTCCATTTTGGGAATACAGAAGAGAACCAACTACTGCATGTTCTTTAGTAACAATTAAGGGAAGAAGTGCAGGGCAACAGAGCAGCTGTTCCCTGGTTAGATGGGATAGGATCATGGTTAACGTAGGATGCTGTCATCTGGTCAGGATAAAAATCAACCCTCTCCAGCAATACATCCATAGAAAGATTGCTCGTTCTGATTTGCAGCACTCTCTTAATAACAGGTGTTAAGAAAATAGTTTTGTGGTTACTTCTACTAAAGAAAGACAACAATTTGCACATCTAGGTACTTCAAACCCAAACTCATCAGTTTTGGCAAGCTATTTTATTAAAACTAGGTTTTAGCAAAAAATATTAAGCTGCAAAACTTGGGGTTTGTTTTCTTTTGAGTTCTTCATGGTAGAACTTTCATCCTTTAAATTCTGAAGAAAAGTTGGTTTTAAAGTTAAATGTCTCACTTATTTAAAATGATCTGTCAACAATCAGCACAAGTTAGTAGGTTCCTGAAGACCAGAAATAAAGAGATGAAGTTAGTGCTTTCAGCACTGTGACTGCAGAAATGTGACTAGGCAGCCAGCTCCTCACTGAACCCAGGAGCATACAAAAGGGAAGAGAGCTATAAACCAAACAAGGAAAAGTCTCGTGAGACCTGTATTTCTGGAATTGCAGCCCTAACTCTGCATTTGGAAAATTATGCAATGCAAACTTCTGTTGGAGGAGCTTGAATAAGATTATTTTAAATTAAAGTAATTAATATAGAAATAATTATTAAATACTTCCCATATTCCTTAAAAAATAGAACAATTCCAGTTGGTTTTGAAAAACAGTATTCAGTGTGATTTAACATTTACATAGATGCAGAACAGGTCTACCTGTGAAGATGTGTGACTTCCTAAAAATAAACTTAAGTTCATAGCAGGAAAATATTTTTTAAAATCTCCGCCACAGTCTGTGTTTATTTTGCTTTTCAGATGAGTTGCTGCATCTGAAGTTGATTCTGGGAATATCAGAAAGTGTCTTAATACTGGCTTATTTTTAATCACAGCCAGGAATGTCTCAGTGAAAAGTTATGAGTAAGAGTCAGAGACTGTGACTTCTTTCAGCTCTTGGGAGAAGTAAACATTGCTTAGTCTGAATCTAGTGCATCTAATTTGCAAACTACCTGGGACCACAGTATGGTCTGACCCAAGAATTAAAGATGCATTTACTTTTAATTTCTGTTAGTTGTATCCTGCAAGTTGTATCCTGTGCTGTGGCATTCTTGGAAAACCTGAGTTGATGGAAGGGCTAAGTATGACTACACTTCTACTTACACTCCTATAACACACTTTAAAACCGTGCACCAAGGGATGACTCCATCTCTTTAGGCCTGTGCTTGAATTCAGACTAGGATAGTGTGATTTGGTATGTGTACTCATCTTTAATAAGTGAGAAGAATATGACAAATGCAGAAAGCATGTTCACTAAAATAAATTACTTCAGTCTCTCCACTGTGAGACAATGTTTTTATAATTAAACTACAAATATGCAATCATGAGTCACTCTGATGGTACATTATGTTTTTCTGAATTGTAGAGATGACCAGAAAAATAAGTTTGGGTATTAGTAGTGTGTACAGGGTTATAAACTACCCAAGGTTTATACACTGGAAATGACTGTTAAGTATTTATGAAACCCACATGACAAGAATCAATTGTAATGAAAATTCTCAATTTTTGTCTTTAGCAGTTTTCTAAAGAATTCAAAGAGATCTCATATGGTCTATAGCTTTGAATTTTGTCTGGTTTCTTTAATAGTACTTATTGTAATCTACAGTAACTGAGCTGGTTCTCCCTCGCTTTCTTTATGTGTGGAGATTTGCACTTTCTTTTTTTTCACTCTTTGAAAACCCTGTTTAATTCAGGACCTCTTACATGATGCAAGAGACGAGTAAAGCGGTATTTCACTGGCCGCAAGACTTCCCTTTTGCAACTTGCTTTTCCTGTATTTTCTGTCACAAGGACTGTTGACAAAGACATCTAATGCTGTAAATATTGATATGCTTAGATTCAGATCAGTATAGCTCTTAAGTTGTCCCAGCAAAGTCAAGGACGTTTTCGAAGTTGTTGAACACAGAATCCAAAGATTAAGTGGGAGTTTAGCCTAGACATGTGTGTTTGCCCTGAAAAACCATTTAATTCTGTTTTGCAGAGTTTTTTTGGAATGAACATAATAACTTTTCTGTATATAAAATACATAAATATATATACTCACACACCACCTCTCTAGGCAACCTGTTCCAGTGTTTCACCACCCCATTGTGAAAAATATCTTCCTTAAATCTAGTCTGAATCTACCCACTTTTGGTTTTAAAAGCATTGCTCCTTATCCTGTCACAACAGGCCCTGCTAAAAAGTCTGTCCTAAAAACTCCATTGTGTACTGAAAGTCCGTAATAAGTTTTCCTCAAAGCCTTCTCTTCTCTAGGGGGAACAGCCCCAACTCTCAGCCTTTCCTCATAGGAGAAGGTGCTCCAGCCCTCTAATCATCTTTGTGGCCTCCTCTGGACCTGTTCCAACAGGTCCATGTGTTTTGGTTGCTGAGAACCCCAGAGCTGGATGCAGTGCTCCAGATGGGGTCTCACCAGAGCAGAGTAGAGGGGCAGAATCCCCTCCCTTGACCTGCTGGCCATGCTGCTTTTGATGCAGCCCAGGATACAATTGGCTTTCTGGGCACATTGCTGGGTCATGTTGAGATTTCAACCAGCACCCCCAAGTCCATCTCGGCAGGGCTGCTCTCAATCCTTCATCCCCCGGCCTGAACTGATTCTGGGGGTTGTCCCAATCCATGTACTTGGCCTTGTTGAGCCTCCTGAGGTTCATATGGTCCCGCTTCTCAGTCATGTAATTGTGATGTTTTCAGATTACTGGAATTTGCTGAAATGAGGAAATATCTGATGCAGGGGAAAACTACTAATCGACAGGAGAAAAAACAAGGAATTGAACAAGGCATTTGTTTAGTCTGGTATTCAAAGCACAATCTGAGCCAAGTTAATGTGGAGCAGCAGGACTTGAAGCATTCCCCTTTTGATCTTCTGTGTACCTACTTCAAGTAGTTTCTGTGTAAGCTCTTCCCCACTTTTGTGAAACCCTACACCCCATAGTCCAAAGTGACTAATAGGAAAACTTGAGAAACACTCCCTATTCCTGGGAAAAATTTGCCATACATTTTGGAAGATATGTTAAATAGAAAAAGACAAGAAAACAGTTTAGTATGTGAAATAAAATCCAGCAGACATAACTCTATTTAGATATATTTTTCACAATGGGTCTTTACAAAAGTAGTTATCTTACAATACTTGGATCTGTTAAGAAAAGAGGAAAAAAAAAATTAACAACAAAAGAAACCCAGGTCAGTTCTATTTTGCTATGCCCAAAAATAAACCATGATACTAAAATCTTGCCATGCACATCATAATTACAAATTACAGCTTTCCATTCATTCACTGAGTTTAAGCTATGTTTTATTTTTGTAGGATGTCACATGTACTTCAGTTTGAAGACAGAAGCAGGAAGGTGAAAGATGCAAGCATGCAGGATGAAGACACTTTTGAGATCTATGATCCACGGAATCCTGTAACTAAGAGGAGAAGAGAAGAAAGCAAGAAGATAATGAGAGAAAAAAAGGAAAGGAGATAAAGGGAGTGTAAAGCTAGCCAGAGCTGCCTTGGAAAGTGACTGCAGTAAAGCACTGGCTCTTTTGTAAGCTAAAAATAGCCCTGGACAAGTGTGAAAAGGAATCTCTCAAGAACCTGTCAGGCAGTTTTGAAGCAGAGCTATCACTTATTTCTTAAGTTGTGCAGTCATGTGCTCTCACTGCATTCATTATCCAGCCTCTCTAAAGGTTTTTAGAATCATGTATTTAATAAAACAGCTGACTTGGCTTTTGTCTGTACTTTAATTGCAATAGTCACCGTCATTGTTTAATCAATATATGGTAATCAAAAAGTTTTCAACAAAATTAATGAGAATTTGTCTAAGCAAGGGTGAAATTAACACGTAGAAACCCTATCTGCAGCGTTTTAAGATTTTTGGAAAGTACGATTTATTTTTGCTCTTTTTTTTAAAGACATGTAAACACTGCAACAGGAGACATGGCATGCCTGAACCACTCTGTCACAGAATTAAGATGATGCACTTTCAGTACTCCTTAGAATGGTCCCAGCTTTCTTGAAACAAACTGAGTTTCATTTGAAAACTTGGTTATTGTCTCCTTCTTTTGAAATGCACATTCCAATACAGATCCAATACAGCTTCCCAATAATATTCCCAATAATATAATTATTCCAAATAATACATTATGGATAGTGTTATTCACTATCCATGCCACATGAACAAAAATAGAATCTGAATGTGCTGCAGTCATTGCTTGAACCGCTTGTTGCAATACCAGAAACATCCATGTGATAGAATTTTCACTGTAAAGTAGCTGGTAATGAAGATTGGTTTGCTAATTAGTCCAGTACAGAAACAAAAAACCATTTGATCAGTCTCATTAAAAACATAAGCCTGCTTTTAACAATAATTCTATCCTCTAAAAATGGACAGCTCAAGTTTCCAGTTTGTAGACTTTTCATTTTACGACCCTGGGTGTTAATATTTTTACAGATAAATGTGAATTTTCATTGCTCCTTCTTTGCAGCAGTTCTGATGCCACAGGAGCAGGAATTACCTGTATGGGCAATAGCTAAAGAAAAGTGAGCACAAGTGAGCAAGGTCAATAGAAAGTGCCACCAGAGTAGTGGTTTTGCTGATGTTGTTTTTAGAACAAGTTCAGTAAGTATGGTGCCCTTATCAAGCTGCCGCTGCCAAATTTCTTGATAGGCTCTGAGGTGTGAGATACATAAACCTGCATTGATAGGTTAATATGGCCCAAATGCCAGAGGTTAGGTTAATACAGACTATTGCTTTAATGCACAGTGTAACCTTTGAGATAAGAAGAAAACTTGGAAGGTGTGAAGTGAGTCCCTGTATGAAGCTGTCATTATGCTCCTCTTAGGCTGAGTGAATTGTACTGTGCCATGGTGTAAAGAAGTTAAGAGGGGTTACATTCCTAAACATGGCCATTCACAAACTATTAGGGCAGAGGTTTTTAAACATTAAGTAATTTTCTGTCAGGCTGCTGTTGGCAGAATCGAGAACATCTAATGTCACATACTCTCCCCTCTATTCATTGCCTTTTTTGAGGAGAAAATTTTTAAGCAGTCATTGCAGGAAATGAGCATATCAACCCCCCATTCTGATGGGGATGGGAGGAAGGAGGTGAGTGACTCTGTGCGCGCGCACGTGTGTGTGTATGTGTGTATAGGCAGAGGAGGTTGACACGGGGGAAGTGAGGGCTAGATATAGAAAGAACCTGGAGCATCAATTCCAGGACACAGTTACCACCCTTGTAATTGAAAAATCTTCTAATTACATATTGTCCCTGTAAGCTAAAGTAAGATGTATGAGTCATTGAATGGGCAAGTTGAGTAACACTCTTCTTAGATGAATCTTTTTGCAGACTACCTGTAGCAACTCTGAGTTGTTGCATTAGAAGATTCTCAGTTTTAAGCACTAGACAAATTCAGAGATGAAAGCTTAACTTGAGGGTTAGGGCTCTGCTCAGTAGGAAGAGGTTTGAAAGCCTGGACCTTGCCTATGCAGGACTGGTAACCTTACAAAAACGAGAATAACTATGCTGACATTTTCTTGATCAGTGTGTATTTGAAATCAGATTATCATAGCTAATCAGCTGAGAGTCACTTAGAAATAGGCTAAGGTGTCTAAATTTTACTCATTTCACTGAAGCAAAAGTAGTTCTGCATTTTATTTAGGAGGCATCTGGAGTAAAGACAAGAGACACTGATGTCAGAAGTACCATCTCAGGTAAAGGCACCAAAGAATAAGAACCTCACAGAAGTTGAAATGATGACACTTGTCTGAAACAAGAAGTTTGCAGTGTCACAGGTAACTCCCACAGTGCGAATAACAATCCTGCTTGTTTCCCATACTGCCAGGCTAGTAGAATCATATTTTAACTCAAACCTATGTCATTCATCATCTGGTATTGCTATAATTACATGAAATGTTGAGTGCTACAGGATTGAAGTATTTTATATGGACTGAAATGAGTGTGCTCAGTTACATTTTGTTTATCAATCCTGAAAAGCAAGTGGGAAACACAATGTGGCCAGGTGTCCCCCTGTCTGTGAAAGAGTCATCTTGAGCTAGGTTAGTAGCTGAAAAGTAAAGTTGGTTTTGTGGCTGCAGAAAGAATTTGTTCTATGGTAGTGAGATTTTAGACTAATAGTATTTTCTTGAATCTTCATTAAACCGCTTCCTTCTTCCATCCTTATGGCTACCACCTCACCTGTTTATATAAACATGCGTGTAATCTCTACAGAGTTGTAACATACAGCTAGGAACATTTGTCTATGCACTACTCATACAAAACCAGTGTTTTAATGCTTGTGAAGTTGTCCTTTCTAAAAAATGCTAATTATGGGTATAGATCACCCAGCCTGAAGATGCACACCACAATGCTGGTAATTAAATAATTTCTGTAAAAACTCACTGCTTAAATTTGCTGGGTATGCTCCACTTCCCAACCACCACCACCACCACATGCTTTTTTGATTACTCATTTTAATAAGCTAAAAATGGCATAAGCCCAGACTATGACTGAATTTTGAATTAGAACAGAAAGATCAGGTCTACTGAGGCAGTTAAACTGCAATTTCAATACATCAGTTTTGATGCCAGCACAGTGGGCTAGTGTTTAACAGCACTCTGTAAGGTAGAGTCCTTCCATCATCCCTGCCTTCCTTTTAATAGAAGCCTTAATGGAGCCCTTTATTTTGTAAGAGGGAATTTGACTTTCCTAAATGAAAAGGCAGGGCGGGGGAGTAGTTTTACAACCCTGCACATAGCACTATATTGGTAAAGTTTACATTTTTGTTTCCAAACCAGCTGGGTTTCAAGCAGATAAGGTCCTTCTAGGCCATGTCTGGTAATAGCAAGGTCCTTGAGAAAAGCTTAAGGCTTGCTTCACAAATCCTGTCAGTGATGCTAAAGCTAGTACAATGTGCCCTTTTTGCTTTGGAGCTAAAAAAACCCTGAAGTGCAACACAGACTGGTTTATTTCTGTCAAATAGCCACTATGCCTAGGCTGCTAAGGGTGTAGTCTGCAATACCACATTATGTAGCTTTCCCCAAGCTGCTAATTTCCAGCATGAGCAGGTTTGGGAAGAGGTTTTTCCCAAACTGTCTCCTTTCCCCTGTAACAGTTAAAATAACTACACACCAGTGTTGTCTGCTTTCATCTAGAGGACATCAAGTCTGCAAGAGGCACAGTTATGTTTTGGCAAAGTAAAAACTAGCCTCAGACGAAAGGATAGCTTCAGACTCTGCCTCATTCTGGCAGAGACATACACATCTGTCATTACTTAAATTATGATAGACTTGGGCTGTTAGAAGATGAGGGCACTTCTTACCTGTTTTTTCTCAGTAAAAAATATAGGTATTTGCTTGCATCTTTCAGTGTAATAAAATGTGAGCTGATCCTACATTTATAAGGTTCCTGATGAAGTATATACAACACAAGGAATGTAAACCAAAAAGGTTTTTAATATATCTGATTCATCTCTTGATAACACACTCCTGCCCTGCCAGTACTGAAGCTTGCCATATCCCAGTCTAATGCCATAAAGTGATTCCCCTTGAGTTATCCTGGTCAGACGTGCCACATTCCAGCTTGTTAGTCACAAATTCCTCATGCAAACAGACACCTTGTACCCACAGTGGGGTCTGTAATGGATAAGGTCTGGTCACAACATCTGCAAGGCACCCAGGGCACGTGGCACACAGCCCATCAGAGGCCTGTGCACCTTAGCTGCTGTCACAACAAAATATTCCTCTGAATTCAGTTTAACTTTCACAGTACTTTTTCTTGGCAGGATTTCTCTTCAGTATCTATCACAGATGGGGTTTTCCACTTGATTTTACAATTCTTTTGGTTTTTAGGGACCCACTAAAATGGCAAAAGTTTAAAGTTTGTAAGTCACAGATTGGAAGAGTTTGTTTAAAAAGTTATTGCACACTTGTGCAGGTCTTTCTCATGCACCTCACACAGAGAGAACCGGTTTCTGCCTCCACAGACCTCATCACCACACTTTCTCATCATCATACCTTCCCTGTCAGCCTCTATTACCAAAGGCCAGAGAAGGTATTTATATCCTCCTCCTCCTCAATCTTCTGATAGCTTTTAGATTTATAGCTAGTCTCTACCGCACTGTCCTCTCACACTGTCTGAATGTCTCTGTGTGCTTGGCTTCCCATTGCAGAGCTGAAGAATCTGTACACCCTCAGAAAAGTCACACTCCAGATGAAGCTGCATTTTATTATGTGCATGTGTAGTTTCTGTACATACTACAAATGCAAAAAGCATGAAGTCAAAGCTTTAGAGAGTAGGCTTAAAATTTATATTTTAACTTTTTTTATATATCTTTTTTTCTTTTATTCCTAAAACACATAGCAAAACAGCATTGTACCCAAAATGCTTTCTCTGTTCCCACTTGATCCTACTGTCTCAGTTTAATTTAATGAGACTGAAGTGTTTTGCTAAGGAGGGTGAGTTATGAGGAAGACCAAACTCCCCCCTCTAAGCAATTGTAAATCTGAAATTAAGAAGCTTCAGTTGAGGAAGTATGAGAGAAAGAAAAAATAACAGCCCTTTATTAAAGGATATGTGTATTGGCACATCAACAAAAGAACACAAAAACAACTAACCAATAATCCTGCACCCAAAAGTCCCCTTCAAAAAGGAAACAGTTCAGTACTTTCTGCCTTTTGGCACAATTCTAACCATGGTCAGCAGGGGGCACTGTTGGATCGCTGGAGGAGCAGAGCCTGCAGTTGCTCCGTGTTGGTCACAGGGGGCGCTGTTGGGCTCTGGCAGTTGCCACGTGGGACCCCGGTGCTCAGGAGAAGCTGAAAGTGGAGATTCCCCCTCCGCCTCCACCCAGAAGGGAAAGGGGAAAAGACGAAAAAGGGGATTCTTCCCATGAAACTCACACTGTCTGCAGCTGGCTTTGGCCCTGTCATCCATGAACACAAGCTGCTGCTAACACAGGAGCAGAGGAGGGGAAGGGCGACCTCCTCCCCAAAAGGTTCCTCTGCAGATGGGTCAAGCCTCTCCGATGAAATCCAAGCAGATCAGGGTTGGAGGCAGAACAGCGTGCAGGAAAACAGAGGCAAACCGGGGCCAGAAAACCTCGGACCCCTCCAACACACACCCTCCCCTGAGTTAAGGCAAAAGTGAAGTGCCTTCTGTTTCCGAGGAGAGAAAAATAAACTCATCACTCCTCCCCACAGTCTTTGGAATGTGGATCTGCTGGTTAGTTCCTTTGTGTGTGTTAATCACCCTAGGCAAAGACCTTCTCCCTCCCTCTTCAACATCTTTCTTTTACAGCGATGCAGGTGAAAGAAAAATTCCCTGATTGTTTTTTTAGAACACCTACCTTTAGGTCATACATAAAAGATGAAACAAGCTGCTAGAAATACCTAAAATGCCAGACTGTTCCACTGAATTGACATGACTTGACTAAGTATGACGTGTCTACTACTATGCAAAATCTGACCACTGAATGAGAATCTTGTGATTGTAACCTATAATTGTTATCTGGTATTACTCCAAAGCAGTACAAAAGCCTGAAAGATAATATTTAGGGGGAAAAGAATTAAAGCCTAACCTTTTATCCTTCTTTTAAAACATAAATTGGTTGATGGTAATAACCTTCTACTCCTAAAACACCATTTAAAAAAGTCCAAGTACCTTCCTTCCCATAACAACTCTAAACTTACAGACATGAAAGGAGACTACAAACAACAAGACATCACCTTCTGAAAAAAAAAAGAAAACCTCTGTTCCTAAACCTCAACTCATCAGGAAAAAAAGTTATATTTTTATGACTAATTCTCCAAAACTAAAAGAAATAATTTTTCATTATAGGGAAGGTAGGCAGAAAATCTACTATTCTTGACTTATAAGATCACATGGAAGAGAAACTCCTGATATGAACAGCTTCTACTACAGTTCTTATTTTTAATTTATGAAATGCACTGGCTGTGGAACAAAGCAATATATGGCAGTCATATTCCTAAGTCAATGGGAATTGCGGACTTGAAAGTCCAGCCTGATATTCATAAGGTTATTTAAGCTGTACACCTGCCCTTTATGATTTGTCTGTAGTAGTAAAAGGGCACAGTTACAGAATAGCCCTAGGATAGCCTTTAGTTTTGGCAGCTTCATTTGGCAGCAATAAAGCTTTGAAAGCTGAAGCTCTTTATATTAAACACAGTATGGTAGATCATGCTTTTGCAGCAGCTATTGAAAAGTTGGCTCCAAAATCACATATGCTCTTCTTCAGAACTTCTGAGTTGAGCAGATTTTAATACATCATTGCACTCAAAGGATACTTCTTTCACTTGCTTGAACTGAGTCTCTCCATAGTCTTGGGACACAATGAGAGATGCCAATTCAGAACTGACCTTGTAATTTTCCCCATTTCTTCCTTTTTTCATCTTTACTGTGTTAATGGCCAGTATGATCTGACATGTAGTATCAGGTATTGCATCCTTCCATCTCTAAGGTTATTTCACTAGAATGGCAGAAAATAGCAATCAATATGTGTTTAATCATTCTTAAAAAAGATTTCCATTACAGCTACATTATGCTCTCCCTTTCAATTATAGAATATACAAACCAAAATTTACACATGAAACATATGAATTATTTTAAATGACAGAGTGTGAGTTGGTCCTAACTTGGCAACATGAGCATGAACATCTGAATAATGATTCAGGGGCATGAGGGGGTAAATAGGATCGTTAACCCTAATATCCATTCCTGCCCTACAGATTAGGAAAATAGTTTTTATTATTTGTTATTTCCTTGAGGGGAAACAGAAATAAGCATCTTCTGCAAAATATTGTTATCTAGGGCACCAAAGCAATGAAGTTATCCCTGAAAGGCAATGGAAAACATTTGAAAGATCTGTAAATGAGAGAGAAAAAAGTAATTCTCACCCAACTATTCCAGACTTACTTATACTAATAATGTAGTTAAAAGATTCTCCTCAAAGTGTTTCACAACATTTTAGTTTAGAAAATAAAAATTGTATAAAAATCATCAGACAGGAAAACCACAGTAAGCAATGTTTGCCTTTGCCAAACAAAGAATTTACATAAAAGTCTGCAAATAGATAAAAAAACCCCAAACAAAACAAACCAAAACATCTTACTTCAACTTCTAAATCTGATGCACACTACTCCTTTTTGTTTAATTTCAGGTGGTTTCACTGCTACAAGATCAGACCTCATATACTAGAGGGACCAAAATATACTACCTCACTGTCATATAATTTAGGCTCAGTCATAACTCAGACAATATTTTTACAAGATCACTTTGCAAAAGTATGTCTAGCCTATCCAAATGACAATATTATTTATGCCAAAGGTTTTGCTTTAGGGATGGAAGTATTCCAACCACTGTTTAACAGGCTATATGGAGAGGCTAAGAAAACATCATTTGTTGCACACATAGCTTATGTATACACTGTGGAACTAAAGTGTACAGACTGATCATTGGCAACACGGGCTAAAACTGGCCTCAGTGAAAAAAGCCACAAAAGCAATGAGCTTCTGAGTTTTCCTCCCTGATATTATTTTTGGAATTCCTGAACTTAACCAGAAATACAAATGCACAAGTGAGAAATAGATCTGTATTCAGTAGCTACCTGGATATTCAAAATGCAAAGGATATTTTTCAAAAGAGACCTTGTAACACAGGCATGACTTCTTGAGCAGATATATTCTCAGCTACAATCTTAGAACAGGGAAGGGATAGGAGAGTAATGTCAGGAACTCCAATATAAAACTTTTTACAATACTAAGGTGAGTTTTCATAGCTAAAGTAAATTAATACCAAGACCAAGTGTTTCTGAAGGCAATTAGATGGTAGAGAAAAACAAGTATGTTTCTGTCTTCTCAAGCTCTGTTCTTAAAAAATGATCTTCATCCGTAGACTTTATTTCTAGTCAATCTGTAACAGTTTTTCTGGCAAACTACAAATCTTTAGCAGCTGGAACTGGCACTGCAAATTCATCATTGTTACAGACTAAAATCATGATGAAAATGCAATATATTTTTACAGTGTGAAATCTGTCTATATATTAGTACTGATTCTTATAGCCTGTGCTGTTTAAAACAAATTGATTCAGAAATTGTGGCTTTCTATTGCAATAACAGGAGTTTTCATTTAATACTTACTATTCATAAAGCTCAATGCTTAAAAACTGGAAAAGGTGTTTGTTCATGTGATTTGATTGTTCTAATCAAGGACACTGACATTATCCCTTAAATAAAGCCATGTGCCTGCAGTCAGAATTTCAGGATCCCAATTCCCATGCTCTGAGTGACTGAGATTACAAAACCTACACCAGACAAGCACTGCCATATACACCAAAATACTATAGCTTGTGAAAATCGGCCGGCATCCGAACAATCCCAGTGCATTAGAATCATTAGGTTGGTGTAATTAAGATTTGGAAGAACAGAAGCACAAAGGAAGGCTCCCATGGACAGAGGAAGGATCTGGAAAAATACTGCAACTGTGCAGGAGTCTTAGCTAGAGAACCGTGGCTCATAGGCCTGGATAAAACCAGAGAGGTATTTTGAGTAGAAGTGAATGCTGTAAGAGTTTCGTAGCACATAATATACCCACTCCATAATATTCAATGATAATTATGCTTTCAATATGGAAAATTAATATTTATTTACTCTACAGAACTGTGGAGTAACTGCCATTCTTCCTCTGTTGCAGTGATGTTTAAGTTCTGTGCTTTCTGACATCACCAAAACTTGCAGAAATCTGGGACCTTGCACCTTATGAGAAGAACTACAGAAGGGTAAGCAACCATTTTTTTTTGTTGTTGTTTTGAGAATACTTCTTATGAACTTGTTAGTCAAAACAGCTACATTACTGAGACTGGCAGCAGACAATGGAGTGTTTTTCTCCCACATCTGGCCATTCTAGTGTTTGGGTCTAATTTATATTTCATAAGTATCAGTTGGTCTTTCAGTTGTCAGACCACAGGTTTAGTTTGGGTTCCAGACAGGAGGTGGAGAGGCAAGGAAAGGGCTTCCATAGCGACAAACTGTTTGCTATTTCCACAACGTGGCTTTTGGAGTAGTGGTCCCTTGTGACCACAGAAAGCCACAAGCATTTGACATTTAAGCAAGCCAATATAGTATCACACAGCTATGGATAGACAGAATTTGGCTCCTTGTCATACTGTGTGGAATGTAGTTTTAGAAGAAAAATATGTTAAACGCTTTGTTGAAGGGCAAGTTCAAAGACATCTCACACAAAGAAAGACTCAGTGCCTCAAGTTATCTATAGATTTCACCTTTAATACTTAAAGTACACATTTATAAATGGTATGAATGCATCTAAAAAGAGAGTCTGGAGGCTGAGGTGATATTTATTCACAAACTAGAAAATAAGTATGCACTACTTATTGCACCTCAGAAATACAGGCAACATCAGAAGGGAGAATACAGGCTGCAATGCTTATAATGGAAAAAGGATGATATTGTACAAAGGTTAAACATGACCAAACAAAATCTAGACTCCTTTAATAGCAGTGAATTAACAAGAACCAAGCTACACCAACAGCTCGTGAGTCTTCATATGACTGAAGCTTCAGTCATATTTCTGAAGCTTCTCTTTTCATGCTGTTTTGGCTCTCTGCTTACACAGAGCATCCTGTTTTTACTGAGTTTTCCAAATAATAATTATATAGCCACTAAGCATCATTTTTGGTCAAAAGACAGGACATAACCAAAATACTTCCATAATTTAAGGAAGAGGTTTGTCTAACCTCTGTCCCTCAACACTCCATACTTCCCCAACTGTGTTTTTTTCCCAGTGCATGACTGTTCTTGTCTTCAGATATATTTTCCTAAATTCTTACCTAAATCTCCCTTGCTGTAGTAAACCTCATAACTCCTTGTAACCGCCTGAATGAATAACCTTTTTTGCTCTGCAGAAATATTTTATGTATTGAAAAATTTAATATGTCCTTTTTCTCTTCTGTAATAAACAATCTCAACATTTCAGTTCTTTCTCTAACAGTCATGCTGCATGTATTTCTAAATCATCCCTACTAATTTTGTCTGGCTTTTCTCCCAGCTGGCCTGTGTTCTTCTTTACCTGTGGTACCTAAAGAAGGCTGGACACAGCAGTCTAACTAAAATCTTACCAGTGCTAAGGTCAGAGGAATGAACCTTAACAGACAGCACCTCTGTGCATTCATACAAGCATGGATGCCATTGATACAGGTTTTTTAATGATGTTCAGCTTGTGAACCATATTCTTTGCTATTAGCCTACTGGTTAGCAGTTATTTTTTTATTTTAGCAATTGATTATTACCAAGAGCAGTATTTTGTATTCATCCATATTGAACTGCACATTATTTTTAGGTGCATTTTATCAAATAGTTGCAAGCGTTATGAATTCAATTTATTCTTCAACATGCTTGCAAGGTCTTCAAGCTGTAGTTTCACCTAGTCAGTACTTCACAGATTAGTTATCAAAATGCCATATGAGACAGGTCAAACCATCACACAATTAAACTTACATTACTCCTCTGCTATCTGCAAGCCCTGTTACCAAACGCTAGAATGAAATTAGGCTATAAAAGTGAATTCCTGCTATCAAATCTAAGTGCAATTTCATCATGTTCTGAAGAATAGTATGAAGGGGAAAAAAATCTGCTCCTTGAAGGAAAATATTTGCTGAAATGCAATTTATCTTTAATAAGATATAGACTGTGTAAGGTAAGAAATGCTTTTCATACTTCACTAAATGCAGCAGCATAAACCAAGTTAACACAGAGTTGAGGCTCAAAGTCTGATAAGCCATTCAGTCACAGGCATTTCTTTTCCCCAGGTGCGTCATGAACAGTAGCAATATAACCTCTGGCTGCAAATAGCAAGAATTAACATACCCCAAGCCTCAGGTCCTTTAAAAAGGCTGGATGAATGTGTGAAGCTGAATAAAAAGGCAGCTCTGGGTCTGAACAAATGGTATGATGGAGGTAAGCACTACTGAGCTCTTCTCAATCTTTTCGTGTCAGCAAGGGTCTGTTACAGTGCTCCTTCTAAAAAAAAGGGAATCTGTAGAGGCTTCTTCCTTGTGTTAGCATTGCAAACTCTGTCAGGTATACGCAGTAACTAAAACAATTTAATATCCTATATGTCCTCATATGAGTGGTTTTAATTCCTCTTAACAAGAAAGAAAGTGAAAAGGAAAATATTCAAAGTATCAGAACAACTGTTTTCATCTGTCATTTGGTAACTTATCTGCCGTGTCTGCACAAAGGAAGTGAAATGCCTCTGGCAATTGTTTTTAGACAGATTTCACTTGGTTCTTTACACATTAGCCAAGTGTACTGCCACTGAGAGGAAGCCCATGTGCTACAGAGAAGGAAGATAAGGGAGATGTTAAGTGTGTGAGATAACTTACTGTTGACTGTGAATGTAAAACAGCATTTCATATTTGTGAAAGCCAACTGATCTTAGGGTAAGATAATGGGATGTTCTCTAAAGAGACTGCCAACCTTGCATGTCAAAACCGAATCTATAAGTGGTCAGGCTGAGGGTGAAACTCTTCTCTTTCATCTTCTGAAATATTGGACACATAATCAGAACACATATTCTATCTGAATTGTTGTAACTAAGCAGGTCCAACTATATTGGTCCTGTGCAGTGCAGTCTTTGTTATAATCTAGCCCTTGATTCTGGCACCTCTCTCTGCACATTAGTGAGAGCTTAGATAGCTTGATTTGGCCATCTTCTCTGGATCAAATGGCATATTTTTGAGAATGGGGCCTGGTAGTTCATTAAACAAAATCCAAGTAAAATAATATGTATTGTATTGAAAAGTGTATGGAAATGGGAAGCAACTGTTGTTTCTTATTCCTGCTGGCATACCAGTTTAGTGAGCAGTGTTTGCATATAGTGTCCTAATCCTGGGATTTAGTAGAGTGATCTGTTTCAAGTAAAAAAGAATTAGAGTTGTTTCCTGGGAGATACTGGTCATAGAATGTGGTTACTCTTTGGTATCAACACAGTCCTTCATGTTCTGCTCTTGATGCTCTCTGTAGAACTATCCCTTCCCATCCTCAAAATTTTGACCATTCTTGAAACCCTTCTTGAGCAGAGCCACTGCTTTCCTTAGACTCAAATATGATATTATCTGACTAAATGAAGACTTCTGCATTTCTTCAACATGTCTTTTTCAGTGGGCATTACCTAATCAGAACAGACATGGTAAGAGCAGTTTGTGCCTTAGGACTCCAAATTTTTGTTCCTAGAACAATAAGAAATAGCTGGTTAAACAACAGTGAGAGATGTATCTCCTACAAAAGACACACCAGTCTCATCTTTTTTAAATGAGAAGATTTTTAGGAACACAAGGATCACAGGACTGGAACACCTCTCCTGTGAAGACAGGCTGAGAGTGTCAGGGTTGTTTAGCCTGGAGAAAAGAAGGCTCTGGGAAGACCTTAACCTGAAGAGAGGCTACAAGAAAGCTGGAAAGAGACTTACCAAGGGCATATAGTGATAGGACAAACTGAAGGATGTAGATTTAAAGTAGATATTAGGAAGAAATTCTTTACTATGAGGGTGGTGAGGCACAGGAACAAGTTGCCCATAGAAGCTGTGGATGTCCCATCCCTGAAGGTGTTCAAAACTGGGATGGATGGAGCTTTGAGCAACTTGGTCTAGCGGAAGGTGTTCCTGCCCATGGCAGGTAGGTTGGAACTAGATGATCTTTAAGGTCCTTTTAAACCCAAATCATTTTGTGACTCTATGATTCTAAATCCATTTGATACACAGAATGGATTGATTGCAAGTACCATTAAAATATATTAAGATGGATTGGCTTCATTCATGAACAATGTGAAGAGTATCATCATACAACATTGGAGTTTGCTGAAGAAACAGTCTCTGGACAGATTACAGAAAGCTTTCTGCTCTTCACCACAATCAACATATTAGTACTCAGTAGTGCCAAAAATTAATTTTTAACTGTAAGGCATAGGAGTGTTTTCTCTCTGAAGTGAAATAAAGGTATTTTTAATAAAACAAAAATATGTCTAAAAGCTAACAGGACAGAAAAATCCAACTAAGGTCTTACAGAATGTGTTCTCATGTTAATCAACATGCCAACTAAAAAAAATATTGCTGCTGTAAAAAAGTTATGCTCTCCCTCCATCTTATTAGAAACTGTTGAATAGAAAGTCAGCTCCCCTCCAAGGAGCCACTGAGGAAAAAACTTCATTCCTAGCCTTTAAAATTAATTACTGCATGAAATTAAAAAAATTACCATATGAAATAAGTCTTAGTCACTCTTTCAGAAAAATTTTCATCATACTCTTAATTCTGGAGTTATTACTGGATTTCTTTATAGTACAAAGGGTATATTTGGACTTATGTATAGTACTCAGAAGAAATACAGGAACCAACATGAAGGTGAAAAAACCAAATAGTTTAATTTCTCAAAGCTCAATTTCTCCCTCATTTTTTCTCTCTCCTTCTTCCTTTCTAGAGTTTCCCTAAAAGTTCTTCTCCCCTCAGTCTTCCTTTTTTCCAAATAAGTTTCTTCTGTTTATTCTTTTGTCCACTTTCAACCTTTCAGTCCTGGTTAATAGTGGAGTTTTCAGTTGACTGGAGATTAGCAAGTGTAATGCCAATCTACAAGAAGGGCTGGAAGATGGATCTGGGCATCTACAGGCCTGTGAGCCTGACCTTGGTGCCAGAGACGGTTATGGAGCAGATCACCCTTAGTGCCATCACATAGGACAACCAGGGGATCAGGCCCAGCCAACAGAAGTTTGTGAAAGGCAGGCCCTGCTTGACCAACCTGATCTTCTATGACAGCATGGCACACTTAGTGGATGGGGGAAAGGTTGTGGTTGTTGTCTGCCTGGACTTTAGGAAAGTCTCTCACATTGTTTCCAACAACAGTGTCCAGGGGAAACTGGCTGCTCACAGCTTGGATGGGTGCACTATTCAGTGGGTAAAAAACTGGCTGGATGGCTGGGCCCAGAGGGTGGTAGGGAATGGAATTATATCCAGCTGGGGCCAGTCACCACCATATGCAGGTACCAGTTCAGTGACTTCATCTAGTTTCTTCTGGACTAACATATGATTATCAAAAAAAAGTGCAACAGAGGCTGGAAAAGCAATAAATATATGTATATGCTAAGCATGTATGAAAGAGGATATGGTATTGAAAGTGTCTGAAAATCAAATAATGTTGTTTCATCTGCAAATAACAGATTACTTTTCATGATTTGATAGATTAGAGGGAAAGGGCAAGTATAACCAAACCTTCACAATCCATAATTTTACATTACTTTACATACTTTTTCATTACATTACTTTTTATTTTTTGTTTTCACATGCCAGAAAAGAATCTGATTGTTTAGACTGATTTCATGTTTCTCAGCCTCCTGTGGGATTCATTTTCAATCAGACATTTGCATTCAGAAAGTATTCATTCAATACCCCCTCCCCAAAGAGTAAGCTGTTACCACACACAAAAAACCAACTTCAAACAAAACATACCATACACCAACTTTAGAACATGCAGTGAGAGCTTTTAAAATTGTGAGCAGATTGTCTTTTTGTTTGGATAGTGATAGGAACAATAGCCTTTTTTGTTAAGCCCTACTGTTCTAATCAATCAATCGAGATTTTAAAACTTAGCAATGTAGTTCACTTGCAAAGAAATACATATTTAGAATTACTGAAATAGCTACAGGTAAAATGGTATAGATCCCTACCTAGTTGCACGAGTACAATTTGCCTTTATGTGCACTGTTTTGCAAAAAACATGCATCAGTGAAACAAAATTCTGGAAAAAAAAAGTGGGATTAGCAAGGGAGAAGGGGAGCAGGTCATCAGAAATTCATGTTTTCCAGAGAGGAAAGTAATAAGAGGTATGGTATGAAACCCAAGCAATTATAACATCTAAATAAGACAGTGTCTAAATGGAAGAACAACTAAGAAAGGATAGCAAAAAAAGTAAGAAAAAAGAAAAAGAAAAGCATGCCATCAAAACAAAAAGAAATTTTACAGGAATAACACTAGATGATCAAAGAAGGAAACTAGTGAAAGATTCTCAATATGCTAAAGGTCTAATTCAGTTTTTTCTTGACAGTCCACATAAAATGAAAGAAGATAACATCCTAGTGACTGAGGAATATTTTCTTAGGCTTGGAGAAGTGAATTGTTGAAAATATTTATTCTCATCATAAAACAGATAAGAAGGCAATTAGAACTCCTGAAAGCCAACAAACCACTAGACCCAGTGGAAGAAAGGGGAATTGTAAACCTTATAGAAAAGATTTATGAGTTTCTTGAGAACAGGGTATTACAAAAGGGCTGGAGAAAGAATTGATGCAGTTACCACATTCAATAAAGGAAGGAAGGAACAAGGAAACAAATGCATTGACTTGTAGACACGGACATAGGAAAGGGTCACTAGGAAGGATAAAAAATTTGTATAACACTGAGATGAGATATGGAAATAATTAGGAGAAAGGGAAGATAGGGAACTCACATTTGCAAAACTCATTATGTTTCTGTTTACCTTTAGTATTGATCACCTAACACTAGAAAAGGGCACATGTAGTAAAAGCCATTTTTCTGTGTTTGAGGCAAGAAGATAGTCTCCCCCAGATCTATACTGGGTGATTGTTACTCAAAGAGAGCTTTTCTTCCTAATAAAGAACCAAACACAGAGAGCTGCATGTCAGTGGAGCATGACTGTTTGCTCCAATGGCAGGCTCCAACCTCACAGAAGCAAAAGTTAATTGAATAACCTGGCAGACACATCTGGCCACTTAAGAGAGATTTCAAAAGTGCCACAAGGCACGAAGACATGTAAATAATCCTCAGAGATTACAAAGCACAGCACACTGCCACTGAAAGATATATGGAGTCACAACTCAGTGTTGAAGGGACGCTTTCAGAAATGCCTTTAATAAGTGCTTTTATAAATGCAGACACCATAATTTGAAGTTATTTGCACGGTCAAGGGGAAATAAAAAGGGAAAACATTAAAGAGATTAATTTGTTTAAGGTCAAAAGACAAAAAGCAGTAAGTGGATGTGTATAACTGAAATTCCAGTTAACTCTAGGTCTGTGTTTTTTCGTAGAGATATAACTGGAAGACATTCCTGTATGTCCAGAGCTGTTACCTCACACTAAACTTGCAGATGGAACATTAGTCAGAAGCATTAGTTAGCATTGGGGGAGGTAGATTCTACACAGGAGACTGAACTTCATTGCAAAAGACAAATCATCCTGTGAGATGGGTGTTCAAACAATATGAGGGATAATTTTGTTATGTTATAAACACTGCAAGAGAGTGTACATTTGTAGACTTTGATGTCAAGGTGGAAAGAAGAATAAACGGAGAAGAATAAACAAATATACTGATTTTGATGCAAATTATGAAATCAAGTTTCCAAAACCCATGGCTTATGCCTTATCATCCAGGCCAGATCTGATCGCTCTGTGTGGTCATAGCAACTGAAGCCTGGTACACTTGCTGGCTGAGCCTTCGCTTCTAGCTTCCTTTTCTATCTCAAATTATGATCTGATAAATTTATTCCAAACAGGATTACTAAATAAGTGAGATTATTTATTTACTGATCTTTCTACGTCTTCTCTGGAAAGGCCTTCTTTTTTGTAGGAACTGCATCTTCCTGCTCTTAATGCAGAAATACATACACATAACCTTCCCAAGACAGACTTCAGTAATTGTCTGATTGGTAGCTATATGACCTCTGAACATAAACTGTGTCATGCAGCCTGTCCAGTTCAATGAAAATGTCGGTCCTGTGCAGAAAAAGAAGAAAATAAATGATGTGTGGTGCTTAAGTTGTATGCCAGTTTAAGGGATGCAGTATCCTTAAATGTACACCATACCACATTCTGAGTGGCTCAGTCTCCTAAACTGTACATGAACTCCCACTTTATCCAGGCCAAATATATTGGGAAACAACCAACTCACTAGTACTGTAGTGAACCTTCTTCACTGTGGCTGAGCTCTTATAAATCTGTTTTGACTTCTGATCTGAAGGGCAGTAAAACTTTGTGATCAAGCACAAACAGAAATGCCCATACTTTTAAAACAAGTAATTATTTTTTGAATCCTCATTTGTAAATAGAATAAAAAAGAAGAACCAAAATTAGTGAATAGCTTACAAAAATATTTAAGGTTCTCTGTACTTTAACATCTTAGTCACAACAGTAGTGCTTATTTTTGTTAAACCAGAAACTAGATTTTAACTCAGAAACAAATATTTCATGGGACTTGATCAGAGATTTCCATAACGAATTATTTTTACTGTACCAAATAAGAAAGGAAATACCTCTCAGCAACAGAGACCTGTGCACCAAGTTTTCTAAAATCACTTTCTTCTTTACGTTTAAAAACATTATGGTTTCAGATAAACTTTAGATAAAACCTTAAAAACTCAATGCAAGAAGGACATTTATTGTTATTATTGACTGGCTGTTAATGAAATAATTCCATGAAGTACAGAATATTTTTGCTGCCATTAATTTCATTCTTGATCTACATTGCTGCTTAGGCTAAAATATTATCTAATGATGTACATGATCATGTTCCTGAATTTTCATTTTTCTTATGTTCTTATTTGCTTATATATGACAAACATTGCTGCTGCCACGAACAGGATTCTAGAATAACTTGAAAGAAAACACCTTATATATATTTTGATGCAATTGACAAACGTTAAGCATACAGAATTTTAGCAACTGTAAGTCAGGGAAAAGACAACTGTACCATGGGTATCAATCTTAAAAGCTGCAGTTTTATTTTACTAAATTTTCTATGTTAAAAACAATCTGTGCCTGGTGTGGAATTTCACTGCATCAAGTGTTACAATATTTTTGTTTTCATTACAAGCAGGAGAATGTATGTAGAACAAGTGTTAAGAAACATGACAATAAATTAGATTATAATTTACGAAAGCAAAAATAATAATAATAATGTAACAGTGTACCACATTAATACTGAGTATAAAATAATAAGCAACTAATCACAATAATACAAAGGTAATTTCAGTCTGTATTATTAAGGATATCTATGTGACATTCACCCCATTATAAAGTTCCTAACAAAATGGACTATTTTTGGATGTATACACCTTGAGGGATTAATCTCTAGATTTTTCTTTCTGCTTTGATCTTCTTCAGCTGACAGTATTGCTCAGTGGAAGTACTGGCACCAGATTCGTTTCTGCATTTTGTATTCTACTATTTGATTCTAGGCCTGTCATATTTATAGCCTGCACAAATAGTCCTTTTGTCACTATTAAGGAATATTTAGCTTAGATTACATAGATGGCTACAGTGTAGCAGCAGCAATGAACTGTGCTGTTGAAACCAACTATTTTTCTTTGAATTAGGTTTCATATTTTAGTCTTAGTCTAAAGTGTTGCTTAGTTTGTAAGTCCACATACATTCTATATTTTGTTCCCTTTAACAATACAATTCAATGTTGCTCCAGGGAGTTCTTTAAATTCCAATCTCAGTGCCGTTACACTGCAGAGTAAACATCGGAATCCCTGGTGTTCTAGCACCAGTAAGAGAGCAAAATGTGTCTTTGGAAGCACTCCTTACAATTTTAATGTCCTAAGTGAGGTAAAGAGGAAAAGGTCTCTTTAAATACACAGAAAACCCTTTTCTTGCTAGCTGAAAAGACACATAAACAAAATGATGCCCTGGAGAAAACTAGACCCTAATACAGAGAGGCCTCTTGCTCAGGGAATGCCATAACAACCCTTTATACTTTCAGCATATTTCTGACCTAGCTAGGGCATGCTAGCACCAAGTTGTTTTGTCAAAAGGATATAGAAAGTCAATTCACTTAACAGAGAAGGACTGCATACTGCTCTTACTCCCTATGTGCAACTCCCAAAGACTGGGATATTTTTATCTACCGGTGTCAGTTTTAACAGAAGTTGTTTACATGGTGATGAGAGCAACAGATAATAAGCACATGTAAATACACATAAGCCAACTGTAAATTAATTCCACTGGTCACAAGTGTATGAAAGTGGAAATACTGGCAAGAGGTAGCAGATGACAGGAATATGATGGTCATGAGTACACGGGCTACACAAAACCCCACAGACAGATTGTCAATATGTTGGAGGGATTTCATAGTATGAGTCCTGTTAACAGTATCTATTGTTCCATGTTAATTCACATTAGTAAACAGTGTGCAATATATTTGGCTTGTTATTGGTGAAATACATTGGTACACTTCAATCTCATATTTTGAAATTATTTTTCACTGAAAAGATTACTTTTCTTAAAAAAAGTGCTATTTGAGTTAGAATTTGTAACACATTATTGTTCACATAATTTTAATTGCATTACAACAAAGGAGGCATAGTTGGACACAAAAGCACATTCATCAAGTACCTGCTGTAAAATGCAAGTGTTCAAGTACAATATATTAATATAAAGAAGTACCTACTTTATCTCCTTGTTGAGTCTGTTACTGAAAAGTGAAGGTGAAAAGAAGCATGATAATTAACTTCTTTATGCTCGATTCCTGATTGTGACTTGCCTAAGTAGTTTGGTTTAACTTTTAAAAATGCAAGTATTTGGTGAATATTAAAAGTATAGTAATATGAAATAAGTGGAGTATGACAGTGAATAGTTAAGGCATCTAGCCTCTAACCCAGAGGCATTAGTTTGTTCCAATCTCATGCTGAAAGCTGCCCCCTGCTTTAAATATGGTCCAGCTTTAAATATGCACCTGGCCATTTAGGGAAAGGGGGCCAGAATTCATTCCATTCACCCCTTTTCCAGTGTGTCTTACTCCTGATAGTCCAACAGGCCTCTTGGCTCAAGCACACTTCTGACTTCTCACTTGAACAGAATCTAGATTCCTCCATGAGTCATGTATTCTTTGGTTGTAATCCTTGCCCACTCAGTTGTGGTTTCCTGAACAGAACATTCCCCCTTTTTTTTTTTTTCATAAACAATACCTCTGCTACGGTATCGAAAAAGGGAACATTTGGAATACATTCAGCTGTGCAAAGGACTGTTCTATTACACAGTAGGCTTATCTTTTGCATTGAATTCCTTAGTTTTGGAGAATCAAAAGTAATATGTAAACCAGATCTAGATGCCCACAAAGTTGTTTCTTCTTTGTGGCTGGTGGTGTAAACAAAAGTGAGCTGGAGTCGAAGTGTAAGTTCTAAGCAACCTGTATGGTGGTAGTGAAGGAGCTGGCAATAAAGTTTTCACCTCTGTTGGAGTCTGCCTCCTCCATGATATGTTCCCTTTCAGTGGAAATCTCAGTTTCACTTGGACAATGGTAAGATGGCTATAATCCTGCAATGCAGATTTCATTTCATTTCATAGCACACTTTTATGTTGTGCACCACTGCAATAACTGTTGCATCTCTTAAAACTAAGTCCCTCATGGTTGTTCTATTTAGTGTAGCTTTATATAAGGCTCACAGCAGTGTTCAGGAAATATGGATTACTCCATAGGGAATTAGGTGGAATGAAGGAAAAATAATTCTTTTTCTAAAAAATTTCTTCTCCTTAAATAACATTTCGAAGCTCCATTTATAATTTAAATTGTGGTGTTGTGTCGAGAGATAAAGTAGTTAACATTTTTAAGCTATGACTTAACATTTTTTTTTGATTCTTCTTTACTTCCATAGTAGACCGAGTCATAAGAACTACATCTTAAACAGTTTTAAATAGAAATGGATTCAGTGTCATTGCTAAGTCCATAATAAAAATTATTTTAACGGTCCAAGGAGGTAAACAGACTATTGGATTTAGTCAAAGGAACACAAATGTTCCACAGTAAGCTATTCTACGTGTTGTGTGCATTTTTCTAATTTGGCATCCCCTCATTATACTGTGTCCAGCACTTTGGATTAATAAATCCCACTTCACAGAAGTTAAAATAATATTGAAATCCTGTCAGCTGGGGCTGACCAGTGGTTATGTTTTCCACAGGGTAATGCATTTGCAAGGACGTCAATCTCATTCCGCTGTGTGGCTCTCTTCAATGAACGCTCTTCCACAATGGTAATAACAAGGCACATTCTTGTGCTTTCTGTGGGTCAGTGTCCTTGGCAGGTCTTGCAGCACATCTGTCTGAAGTATGCTCGACTGCAGAACTTGAACTTCAGCACCAATGGGCAATATGCCACTTTGTTCACATCTTTGCACTCTAATAATTAAGAACATTAAACAGAGAAAAAAATTAGAAATAAAAACTGAAGTACAAAAAGAATTTGACATTTAACATGCTACTCTATCCACCCTTCTTGCTTTCTTTATAATTACTCTTTCTAGTCCAGTCTAGTGCATACAATATATTTTAAAAAGCCATAAAAATGTTTGCAGGTCCTTCAGACATTTAGAAGTGTGTCCTCTTTGCCTTGGAAGAATTATCATTTATTCAGATAAATAAACACTTTAGACAGCTAGGAAATGTAAATTTTTTACAATACTTTAATAGCTTCATTCTCGGGAGTTATTCTATCCATCCATGAGAGGTTATCCAAAATCTGACATGATTCACACTATCTGGTACCATACCTCTACATTTGTAAGAATCCTTGAAACAGAATGTGCACTGCAGATAATAGAGATGAAGAAAATGACAAGTGTTATGAATAATGGCACCAACAGTGTGTGTTCAGTGACCAAACTGAATGGTGGATTATACTTTAGGCTTGGTTCCACACATCTACAATTTATTATATGCTTGAGGGAAAGGCATTTTTATGCCTATAACAGACATGTAAAAGCTTTTTTTTTCATAGTTGTGTTTTCCCTATATGCTGGGCTTACTGCCTCAGTCAGTATATGTCATACTGGCAGGTAACTCTCCCAGAAAGGGAGAACAGAGATCAACTCACAGAGGGAGGTTTCCTTCTATTGCATCCCATTTTGTGGAATGTATCTAAAGTGACTTTGGGGTTACATTACAGGAGCACTGCAGGGAATGGAAAAGTTTGGTCCTTGCTCAGTTTTTATCCCGATACAGTGGACATAGAGCTACATATAAGAGACTAGGGGTACACTTAGGTTCTACAGCTAAAATGTTGTTGCTGCAGATTTCCTCTTCACTAATCAATATTTTGATTGATTTTTAGTTTAAAGCATTTGCACAGTGCCTTCCAAACCCATTAAAAATGGGACTTTGTCAAGGAGCTTTGCTTCAAACATAGGAATTTGAAAGAGATGTATAAAGAGAAAAAGTAAAACATGTAAGTTTGAAATAAAAAAATTAAGTGATGGGAAGAATAAAACTAGATTCATTTATCAGAATATTATTTGTCTCAAGAGAATGCTGTAAATTTTTACTCTTTTAAGGTTGCATTTGATACTGGATTCTTTCCATAATCTCTCTCAAATTACAACAGTTACAAAGTGAATCAAAAGGTAATGAACAAATATTAGTACTTCAACTATTGTTATATTTTGTATTGGTTTGATAACTAGAAGTGATGACTGGAGGAAGCTATGATACTGTTGTTCAAGGCATGACAGAACAACAGTCCTTGACTGTGAGATGTCTGTAAACCAAATATTAAAGAGACAACAGACACACCAAGCAGGTAAAAAAAGGAAAAAAGCAATACTGAAACAAATACAATTGGCATGTACAATCCTAATCTCCTATCACATCATTTTTACTCTGGGACAGGTAGTTATGGACAGTGTTTTGACATTTGCAAGCATGCTGTAGTAGCAAGTTGAGTACAAATGAGAATTTTTCGTATTTGAACTGAGGAGAGCATTCACAAGGCTGAACTTATAGGTCTGTTCTGAACGGTATTTCTGATAATTCCAATATGCATGTTTTTAGCTAAGCAAGTAGAGGTCAGGAAATTATTTAAACTTTCATTTCATTAACACAGATACAGCACTTGCAATTTTTTTACTCCACCTACTCAAACATTTTACATACTGCTTTTCTATTTTTTTAATTCTTAATTTGGAAACATAATTGAATGCTAGAAAAAATGATACTGGGGGTAGTTGGTTGAAACAGACATATTTCTCTACCACACATGGTCACTGTGTTTGACTGAGTTTCAAAAACTCTTCGCAAAAGAGGTCAAGTCTCTCCCAGAAATATTTCAGGTCCTCATGTTTGTGAAGACTATAAATATAGGAGAGATGGTGAACTATAAATAAAAAGTAAAAAGGTGCACTTAATCTTGACAAGACGTAAGAAGTTCACTTCCAGAAATAACCCTCATACACACTGTATTTAGTCAAATACAGGTAAAGCAACAAACTGCATTTTTGCTAAAAGTAGGATTTGAAATTATCCTTTTTCATGTTTCTTTAAGTTATCCTTCCTCTTGAGTAAAACTGGACCAGTTCAGCCAATGCTGTTTGGACAGCAATGAGACAATATTCTGTAAGTTGTCCGCAACTTCTGTTTTAAAAATCAGTTTTGAAATAGATACGGTGGCTGAAGAAGTAGGCTGTTCTTCATAGGACTGTGGTTGAATAGAAGAGGTTTAGCAGAGCCCTTTTTGCTCCTAGTAACTACTGTTAATAAGTTTCAGTAAGCTACATGTATTAAAATCTCCCTTCCTGAAGTCTGTGGCTAGATCAGACAATATTATGATATTAACTATTATTTTACAGTAACAAAATCACAGAATGTCACTGTGCCTCCAGTGAAAGAAACTACAAAGGTGTATCACACAAAGCAAAAGGAAAACTGAAATGACATAAAAAAAGACAAGATAGTTTTTTCAGGTAAACTTTTTGATAGGCCTTAGCAGTTTAGATTCAGCAGACATATATGTACTTAAGAGAATAAAATAATTCTGAATGCATATCAAATTGTCTGGTGGGTGCTGCTTGCAGTTCAATTTCATCAGCAAATGCAATGTTACCCTCATCAGTGGCAGCCCATCAAAACCACATCTAAAATATTCTAAATCACCAATGAAAAGTTTTGAAAAAACAGAGCTAAAGCACATGTGAAATGTGACAAGATATATTGTAAGTTTCTTTCAGTGTTTGAGTACCCCCAAAATTTGGAATCTTTCATTATGCAAGCAACCCATAACTTTCCCCACCAACATGATCATTATACTGCAGAGTGGCTCAAGCTTCCAAAGAACCCTCATGTTTTTAACTTTGGTTAGCAAAACTAAATTGTTCAGTAATTGTTGAATGGTTTCCATAGGCTGCAAGCACTCGAATTTAGAAACAAAGGGAATCAGGGAAGCAAACCCATTCAGTTAACCTGACCCTGCTGTAAACCAGTGAGCTGTTCCTGAAGTTGCTTTTGCCCCACAATGGAGCACAAAGCACAAGTCAGTGTTATGAGGTGGCATGTAGACAAAGTCCCCATGTGTGGGCAGGTATGCTCTGTACACACATGCACTCCTGAGCAGACAAAGCCTCTCTCTGGGAGACCTGACTCCTTCCTTGAAACCTGAATACTGATAGCCAGGTCACAGTCTTTTTCCCTTAGATTCTTCCTAACCATGCTAATGAGCCTGGATGGCTGCCAGTAAGGAGCTGGCTTGCTCCTGGCTCTCTCAGAGTACAGGCCAAAGAGCTGACATCCATCTGGAAGACTGTGTGATTTTCAACATTTTCTATTTGAGGATCCCAAGAATTTTCCAGTGAAGGTACAGGTCCTTAAAAAACACTACTGCCAACAGACTTGCTCTTCATAGTTAGCCTGTACAGTTCTACTGTAAAGAAGTTCATGGCCACCCAGTGTACAGAGATCACACACAGAAACCCCGACTGCATTCTTCTGTAAGAGATTAGCATATTTTCCTGAAAATACTGAAGAATTACTAGTGTAATTACCACAAATAACAATATGATCTTGTCATCTTGAAATTAAGAGGAGACTGGGACTGATTCATGCCCACTTATAAGTAATTTACTACCTTCCTTACTTTTGACAAAAGTCAACATCCGTGTTTAGAAAGTAAAAGCCTTTGAGCTTTAATGGGTAGAATGTCTCTTAGACTGATAATTACCACTTAAAGATTACTCAAGAACACTAAACAATGAAACAAAAGGAATTAAGAGAAATAATAGGACTATTAATAGAAATATTAATATTAAAATTAATATTTATAGAGAAAATATAAATAATAGGAATTAAAACAGCCCACAAAAATTGTATTATGAAAATGATTTCAAATGACAACATGGGATGATAAGCCTCTACTTTAAATTAAAACTTCTAAGCAGTAAATTATGGTGTTCATATGCTGAACCATCAGTGTATTTCTGGGAAGATTTCAGAGTGCTACCATTTCATCATAGACATTTCTATTTGACAGACTTTTATGATAATTTTGAATCTATGGCATTGGACATAGATGGATACAGTAGGCATTGAATGACCACCAAAGCCAACTAGACAGTAGGACAAACTTGCCTTAAAAAAAAAAAAATTAAATCTATGGTCCCAGTCTTTCAATGAATACAGAATTTACTGTTTTTTGCCACCACATTGTTGTGTTTAACACTGATAAATCAGGTGGAAAGTCAGTGCTGTCATGCTCCCACTGCTATTATGAACATTTCCACTGAAACAATAGAGACTAGAAAATCAATGACATAAACAGTAGTATTTTGTTTGTTTCTTAGGCTATATATTTTAAGGGTATTTTTTTAAACAAAGAACCTGTATTTAGGTTTCCATTGACTTTACCACTGAGCTACAATGACTATTCAGAAAATAATTGTAAAAAAAATAATTTGCAGCCTGAGAGATGATGTTGTATAGATTTTTACTAATAATTAAATGCAGTCATTCTGACCATGTCACTTTATTCTTTCCAGAATGAATTATATTACAATGGCAAACTTACCTTCTGTGTTGGAAATGGGAGTGCTGTCACATTTACTTTCACACTGCTGCATTGATGGAGGTCTAAGAGTTTCTGGACACTCACTGGATGCTTGTCCAGTGTATGAGAGGCACTGTACTGTTCTCATCTGCTGCCCAAGACCACACTGTGCAGAACACTAAAAAGTAAGAAAGATAAAAAATTCAGAAACTTGGATCCAATTTTTAAATATAGAGAAAATAATTTTCATAAAATTGTTTAGAATTTTTGACAGTACATACGAGCATTTGTCTTTCAAGGAAAAGAAAATGCAATGCCATGTTGACTCCCTGAAAAGTTCAGATTTGAGGTATAACAATATAATTCACACTACTTTGTATATCATTCTGAGTTTAAATGAATTTTAAGAGACATAATCACTTTAGAATAAAGGAGAAAAACAAAAAAGAACAAGAATTCAAATCTGCTAGAGGACATTTTCATAAGGAAAAAGTGAACTGACTTTCAAACAAAAATACTTTGCTGTTCCAAAACATTTTTAATTTCCATAACTAAATGGTTACAATTTTAGTACAATATCACCTTAACATAAATGTGCCTGAACAAGTACCATAAAAGAAAAGCTGACAAGACTGTAATATCACAAATGATTGTTCCATGGTTAGTTAAGCTAAAGTGTTTTATTTTCATAAGCAGCAAATTACCCAGCAAACAGAAACTGAATCACTGAATTATTATTCTAAAAACAGGCCACTGATCATAACTGAGATGCAAAAACATAAAGAAAGAAGGAAACTTAGTAAATCATATTTAGAAACACTGCAAAATGGCAGCACTATTCAGCCTGTCCTGTAACAGTTTAGTTTCCTGTATGGTAATTCAATGTATCTTATGTAAAATTATATTGATTTCAAAGTGGGGTTTTTTCAGAGACAGAAAGAATATGTTACTAAAATATATGTTAGTAAAAAATTATGTATTACTAAAATAGGAATTGGCTTTGTATTTCCATCATGTTTCTCAAGCAAGTAAAATGCAATTTAAAAATACTAAAAAATGCTACACTGTTGTATCCCAAATTACCCTTCCAAAAAATATAGGAAGGACTATTAAATTAAACCCATCCAGCAAGAACTAGATTGTTCTCAGCAAATACGTTACAGTTTGGCAGACAACCATCATAAAGAATCACATTTCAATCTGACACAAACAGGGGAGAAGCTTTTGTTTCAGTCCTGGGAACCGTCATTTAGCTATTTCCAGCAATACCATATTCTAAAAGGTGCTAATGTAGGAGACTAACAGCAGTGAAGACTGGCATGGACTATCTCACCTGTCCCCAGTCTCCAGTGACCCAGCGAGGAGGAGGACATCGGCCTAAACTACAGCGGATACGCACTGGTGGTTTATTTTCATCTTGGCATTGCGCGGCTGGAAAGGTTTTTAAAAGATCGCTACTTTTGCACAGAACAATTCGGTGTTTGAATCCTGGGCCACACTTTGGTGTGCACTGAAAAAATATTGATACAAATAAATAATTAAAGTCTCAGTAAAAAGCCAGTAAAACTGTGAAAAATGTTATTATGTAAAACAGTACAATATATTTATGATCTTATAATTAAACTATAATCATATGATAATAACTTAAAAATATTTAGAAACACAAACAAGCTGACTGATGCTTATTTTACTAAGTACAAGCTTTTCTAAGTTTTAATTTTCTGAAAGTAGATTTCCTTCTCTATTTATATTTAGCCTATGGTGTTACTATTTACTTTTATATATATGAGCCATTATGTTAGGCTTAAGAAAAACACTACAGCCAAGTAGAAAGGTCTGCCACATGTAACACTATTATGAAACAAACCTGGGTGTGCATTTCAGAAATTAAAGTAATACTCTCTGTCCTCAATATGACCTTAGCACAGCCTTTATCCACCTCACTCACAACGAACACATTTTTCCTAAATATACATAAGGGAAGATAAATGCTTTATTTGACTCCATATAAACCAGATTATTCAGATATATAGAAATATTGTACCCTCTCCTACCATGCATGCTTTCCTCTCCTTTCCCATTTAAATTTTAATTCTGTTTTCACACAGTTCTTGTTTTTTTTTGCTTTTATCACTCTTGTGCTGTTCTAATAGCAAGCAGATAATAAATCACAAGCAGGCCTGATGACCTCTGTCTGCCCTCAACTTCCTTCATATTGGTGTCCCTGCCATTCACCTTCCTTTTTCCTACTGACCATTAACTGTCGTACAACTGCAGAATGGGGTAGAGACAAGTGCTAACAAATTAAAACTCAAGGCCTTCCCCAAATCAGTCCCTCTTTAATAGGAGATATTGCAAGTACAGTTTTAGAATTCCCTACTGGCATGTTAACCTTTATCCCATAAGCACATCTGCAATATTTGGACCAGAATCAATTTCTGATAGCATAAGTTTTACATACAGATTATGCTAAGCCTTTCAATATGCCTTTAATATGTAGAGACAAAACATTATCTGGGAATTAATACTATGTGGCACTGGAGCAATGTTCAAGAGGACACATACCACACGTACAAACCAAGTCAATATATAAATGGGGAAAACAGAAAAACCCCCAAAATTAATTTAAAAAAAAATTACTTGAGTGATGCAAACTTCATTGTTGTATGCCTAATCCTGAAGCACCTTTGACTAACCTACAGAAATTTTAAAATAGTTCCACAGTCTTATGTAAGGACATACCCTAAGAATATGTAAAGATTTGTATCTATATATACACCTCAAAACAAGATCTTTAAGGAAACCTCTCAGAGGGATGCAACTAAACTAGTCAATAGTCTTTATCCCAAATCTTATCTCCACTTGTACTTAGGATCTTAAACTGGACTTTAAAAAGATGAGTCCTGCAATTGGAGTTTATAATCCAGAACTGCAAAATGGATATATAACCACTAAAATGTAACCTTTTCTTTCCTATTCTATTTTTTTCTGTCGAAGTACAGCCTCCTTATCTACAGTAGTTCAGTGTTCAGAATTCTGATACAGAGTAACCAGGTTCAAACATCCTCACACTGAAGGGACTCTAGTCCCAAATCTTGTGTACACTAAGCACCTGCCTACTAGAAAACTAGGAAGGAGGGAAGTAAGAGAAGAAAGATCTCTGACAGAACTACAAACATAACGATAAACAGAGGTCAAAAAAGAATGACAATGAGTATGTGAGGTCTTCAGTGTCATGATCATCACACTCATCAGTTCTGGTCCAAATTCCGGGGAATGTTGTGTCTCTTCTATCCCATACAAGCATTTAATGCAAAATGCATGACTTTTCAGTAAGAAAAAGCAGCAAGTGCACCTTCCTAGCTGAATACTTAAAAATCACATCATTCTGTCAAAAACAAACAGAAAAGTGACAAGGTTGAAAGGACTTTGTCAAAATGTCAAAACCCAATGTGCCCACGCAGTTTCATAATCTCTAGAATATATTAGCAAACAAGCAAGACTTTGGGGACCAAAATTTGAGTCTAGGAGCATCCATTTTCTCATACTGCTTGAAAACACATTCTTTTATCTAAGATGCCATCTGAAAAAGTCTTCTTTCAGTAAAAGGGTGGCTTTCCATCTGCATGAGTTCTCTACTGAAGTTCATGTTAAAATGTCTGCAGTGAGCAGTTATGAGGACACAGAGGACTTTGGAAGTGGGCAGAACATCCCTTTTTTGGAGTTATAGTAAAAATTCTACTAAATAAGATGAACTACATCTGGCCTCCAAAATGAAATAAGGAAATAGGTAGTAATACCAAATCACTACAAATAAAAAGCGTTAAGTCAAATTTAACAAAAACGGTGTATGTTTCCAAAGCAAATGCAAGACAAAATACCCAGAGAAACCAAATGAGGAAGAAGTATCTTTGACTACTAAATGCTTCTAGAATTTCTGACTCCTTCCCTCGAAGTCATGAGCACAAATAATGCAAATTAAATGCCCTTGTCTGATTAAGGCTCTCCGTAAGAAATATTTTTCTGGTTTATTATTATTGTTATTGTTATTATTGTTATTATTGTTATTATTGTTATTATTATTATTATTATTATTATTATTATTATTATTATTATTATTATTATTATTATTGTGGGTAGATAAATTCTGTCAAAGCTCAACTATTGCAAAGTCATAAATCCTTATGGCAAAACTGGCACTACCTGAGAATGACTATATTTCAGTAGGCTAGACACTGTTAGCTTTCATTTCAATTTGATAAAAGCACTTTTTCCTGAAGACTTCATTCAATCTTTAGATTTACAAAACATTTTTGTTTCTCTAACCCAAAAGATACATCATTTCTTTTTAATTCTCACTGAAAACTTAAAAAAAACGTGTAATTATACTGATTGTCAACAAGTGCATGAGCAGCTAAAGGAGTTCTATAATTGTTTTATTTATATTATGTATTACTTTTTTTGAGTATTAAAAGAAAACTTTTCAAGTTGCACTCCAGAGAAAATTAGCAAGGTTTTCCATTGGTTTCAACGGAAGGAATATTCTAGTCTTCAATTTTTGAGTTCACTCCTGTTTTCATTTTCATGTTTCTGTCACAAAATCATACAAACATACATATAAAAATGTTTACACTTATATTACATTATATTTCTGGGAATGATGAAGAGAAAAAATAAGCTATTTTTCTCATTATATTAAAATGGTATCATCAGTCAAGACAGTTTGCCAAGATACAAACAAAATTCATGTCAGAAAGAAGCTGGCACTTTTTCACACTCTAGATTAAAAAAAATCACAACCAGAAGTTTATCAGAGTTTAAATCATTAGATTAGAATGATTTTGTTCAAAATCATAACACACTTCTGCTGCATAAAAGGCTTAGTATGAAGGCCTTAGGAAGTTGTTCAAGCATGAGGATGGCAAACAACAGGAGAGTGAGAATATAAGCAAAAGCATTTATCTGATAAATTAATAAAAACAAAACAAAAATTCAGAAGTTCAGATATTTTAAAAGATTTTTGATATAAAAGCTCACTAAAATGGCATTCGCTTATAGTTCCTTACAGAAAAAAACCAGTTGAACAGTATAGCAAACTGACACATTTTTCTTTCGTTCCAAGTATTTATAGTAAGTGTATATAGTAATAACAAAAAGAAAACTGTCTACAGAAGTTGTTTCTTCAGCTAAGAATAACAGATGGAGAACATACAAATGTGAAATTCAGATAGAAAGCAGATGAACAACAACAGCTTCCATGGCAGCTTACAGCACTGTAATGCTCAGAATTCAGTGATTCTACTGAAAGTACTGAAACTAGCAGGTAGCACAGGTAAGTAACTGATTTTGATGAAAAAGAGGAATGGTCTACAGAAAGAACTGGACAACCATGAAGACATTAATAATTGAAATTTAGTGAATTTTGGCAGTATGACATGCAAGAGGACACATTTAAAAAAAAATAAAAAAGGAGGATTAGGATCTGCATATATTAACAGAGTGTAAAATGACTTCAGGTAACTAGTATGTTATAGCTGTGGGAGAGAAGCAGCTTATTTAGGGTATACTGACACACTGTAGGTTATGGGCACTTTCATAAGAGGCAAGAAACAAAACATAGAGGCACAGGTGAAACCTCCTCTGGGATAATACATTCATTTAACTCCAGTCATCCATTCCAAAGACAACTTCAAACTGAAGCATGAAAGAAGAATGTGATCAAGATTAATTTATGATGAATAGCAGCTGGAGAGGAAGAAGCACTATTTCAGATAGCAAAAGCAAACAGGTATAAACTGGCATGAAAGTAGAATATTAGAACACTTCTTGCAATTCAAAAGTTGAAATTCAGTAATATTTTTCCAAGAAGCAATGTGACAAACCCACAAATCAACTCATTTTAAAACACAGTTTGATCAATTTATGAAACCAACCATATTATATGGCTGCATTTGAAAGCAAAGACACAGATATGGAAACTCAGGAAATCCTAACATCTATGTAGTCCAAAGGGTATGTTGAGATAAAAAGTGGGGTGAGATAGGAGTCTAGAATAGCAAGAATGTGAAAAAGTATACAGACACTTTTGTACTCTTATTTGCATGAGATGCAGTTCCATTCAAATGTATTTGCCCTTCCTTTCAGCTGCACTGGCTCAAATTTTATACCTGAATAAGTATAAGGTATACTATAAGCTTGGCTTACACTATAACAGACATCATCATATTTAACAACATATTTAATAAATAGAAAACCAACTTTCAGGTCTGCCTCTTGAGGCATTTTGCTAAGAAATGTGATGCATCAGCACCAATACTTCATTAAAAAAAAGAATGCAGTTTATTATGCCTTCTGATATTGTAAACCCATCACCTCTACTATTCAGCTATTTGCCTGTTCAATAAACAATGGAAATGGAAATTACTTTTTACTTTAAAATAATTGCTTCATACCATATGGCTAGTATAGGGGGTTTTGTTTCACTGGATTTTTTTTTTTACTACTTTACTGTTCTCTTTTGTGTTTTACTGTTTTTCTACTATGATTAATCAAAACAGGTCATAATCATTTGAAAAAAAACAACAGAACTGACAACACGGAAAGAAAAAAAGAAAAACCGCTTCAATATTAAACCCATGAGGTTCTGAATTTTTTATTAATTCTTTGCCTAGCAAGCAGCAACAAAAAATACTAATATTCAGTGGTCAGAGCCCCTGTCTCCACTACTACCAATGAGCTAACACAGCAAAATTTCCTTACTTCTGACCAGTCCAAAGCAACCCACTGTGGGGGACAGGACTGATTGTTACAGGGCTCTTTTTCAATAGGCCGGTGTGTTAAACAGTTGGTACTGTCCAGTGTCTCCTCCTCAGAAGGTCCAATCTTTCTGATACAGAGAACCGTTCGTGAGCGCATTCCTCCATCACAGGTCTTACTGCATTCTGACCAATCTCCTATAAACCATCTGGATAGAAAACATTAGAAGACTCAGTTAACGCATTTCAGAAACAAAGTAGATAATTGCACAAACCCAGAGTGCAAACTGCTTATATTACTAAACCTAAATAATTATTAAAAATACACAATGAAATAAAGTAGAAACTTACGAGTCTTTTTACTGAACATTTTAATTTATGCCCCACTGCAATCATATCTTCCAGTAATAACACTACTCTGTATTTTTCTAGAAGAGCAATTTCCATCCTAACCTATAGCAGTTAAAAAGGAGTGTTGAGCCTGACAAAACTGCAGTTATTTAAGTAGATTTGTACTTAACTTGCCTAAAATTATTTATCTGAAAGTGCTTTGCAACTGGAAATGTTTGGAAACCATTGCTGTAAGTTACATCACAAGTTGAAAGCCAAGCTGTTTGCCTCTCCTAGTATCGTTACAATAAAATAATTTTATCTCAAGATTGGGCTTTCTGAGAGTTAATTCTCATCTTATTATGAAACAATTCTAAACTTCTTTTAAAAAGTCTACACTGAAAAGCAAAATATTCTTATTTAAGTAAAGCAAACCCTAGCAAAACATGAATTCATCACATAAAAAATGACCTCAACAAATATTTTAAAAATTTAAAGCACTGTATGATACATGTTAGAGGAAACTTCTGAGTGTTTCTTCATGTGTAGTAAAAGTCAAGATTTGCAAATATTACTTTGTGTTGCTGCAGAGACTAAAGCAGCTACAATTACATTACAGCCGACTGTAATGTTATTTCTTTTTTCCTACTGATGAATGGTTAATACAGCTCAATTAACTGGAAAAATACTGGTCATCAGTATTTCATATGTTGATTAAATACTCGCCTGAGTCATCCTTGCAAAGGATGAAGGTGAAGTCTAGTATGCTATCACATGTTGCCAACATGCAAAAAATGCCTGACATGTCAGTCACTGTGGATGTTCTTTAGAGTTGCCTCAGAAGATCTGTTAATTTTTCAAACTGCTGTCAAAAAAAAAAGTGCTGCTATACACTCTTGTGTTACATAATATATTCTAATACAAAACGAGATCGATGGAGAGATGGAAACAAATATGCTGTATTCTGTCATTACTTTCCCAGCAAAAGGAAACTAGTTTGTAATTCTTCGTCAAAGTAGCTTATGATTTACCACAATAGGGAGAATCTGAAGCTCTTCAGAGCTTTCAAGAGGCCGAAGTGTTAATTTTTAGTTAGTCCTATGATTTGCTCAAGTGCCTTTGCTCTCATGTATGTTTAATGTTTACAGTGTATGACAAGACAGTACTATTCATAACTCATAGGATTATAAGAATATTTTCTTGAAATGTGAAGCTTAAGAGTTATTGTAATAATAAAATATTGTGAACATAGTCTGCTGCTGCTCGAGGACCTCAAGTATAATGTAACTGGCATTCAGAAAGTGTAAAATTTTCATTGCTTTTGGTAATACACCAGCAGTGGAATTGTGCTAATTAAAAAGGGAAATATTTGGCTTCTCTATGTAAAGACTAAGTCAGACTGCATGATAAAACATTCTGCCAAAAGGGGCAAATTTCTTTGGATAACTATCTGTTATTTGAGCAGCCTTCTACTAGACTACTTACAACATGAGGAATCAAGAACCCTTCATTAGGAGTTCGGCACTTTGTATTCACCCTGTGGGGAACATCAGAATGAAGGTAAATGTGGGCTGAACTGCCCTGACATGCCGAAG
>JAWWLV010000100.1:51713230-51753936 GCA_035041135.1 Platyrinchus mystaceus | reverse complement strand
ATTACACACTACCCACTACCTGAATCTTGATGACTGGTCTCCATGTTCATCAATGTCCCTGCTGTATTGATGGAGCATCCGAAAGTGTTCCACTTTGTGGGCTTGTTTTGGGTTTTTTTGTGTGTGTGTGTGGTTTGTTTTTTTTTTTTTTCCCCTAGTTTTGGGGGTTTTTTAAGTAATGACAGTGCTAAAAAAAGAAAATAAAATTTAATCGGTTTGGAATAACTATGTAAATGCTACTTTTTAAAATGCTAATTTGTTAAAAATTAAGCCACGCAAAGGAAGGGATAGGGATCTGTTTGGTAAAAAGGAACTGATCAAACATGACCACTTCTCAAGTTCTGCTCTCAGGTAAATGGTGTGAAAGTTCAGTTGGTGCGCTTACAGCCATGCTAAACATGGAGGATAAACATGTATTTACACACAGACTGTGGTGACAATGATTTTGACCTAATTTAGACCTGTTTGTGAGACTTCACATTCACACTCAAGGTGACAGCAGTGCAATGGTTTCACTTTGCTCTATGTCAAATGAGTAAGGTATATGACACAGTGGAATTAAGTGTAGAAGACATTGCTTTGCCATCCTGCAACCAGGCACCACATCAAGGAAACAGCTGATACTCTAGGAAGAAACTGGATTCATGAACCCTGTTAGGATTTTATTAATGCACAATAATCTTGTCCCATTCCTCCCAGTGTCCTTCATGCTATAATTTAGCAGTTTCTAAGGGACATTTACAAAAGACCACAGTATTGTGCAGTATCTACATTTAATCAGCATTAATTATTTTCATGCTCAGTTCGAATACAGCTACAGATTATCACCAAAGTCAAACTAACCAGAGCTTGGTAATCAATAAACTGTTTGTGTCTTTGACCTTTTCCACAAGTTTTATTTGTCTCAAAACATAAGCTGTTGTGCACATGCTGACGTTTTTCTCTAGTGGAAAATACCACAACTGTTTCTAAACAGCTTCTGTAGTAAGAATAAGCTACGATATAGGTCCTTGCCACACTTCATTTTCAATCAAATGAGCTGCTGTGTTTTTACTTATCTTTTCAATATAAAGCATACATTTATTAAAAATAAATCTAAATAGCAATAATCATGTAGGCACCTAATCCTTAAAAACACAGCATTACTGTACAACACTGAGCATGTTGGAGAGAAAGTCTGACAAAACTATTATCAGGGAATGGTTTGCTCTGTTAAGCAGGTTCTATATTTGCCACTTCTCACACAAACACTTCAAGCCAAGTTTTAAAATAACATACTTTAAAATATGGCAAACATTTAGGATGCAATATTATTAACTAAGGTAAAGTTATTCTTACCTCAACATTCTTCCGTCATTGTTGCCTTTAGAATGGTCCCCAGTTCTACTCTCTGCACTACTCACTATATATGACACTCACACCCTAGGAAACTGTTTTGCTAGTCTCTTTTCATTTAAAATGTGTGAACTGTTCCTCAGTCAAATCAGACTTCCTCTAGCTAAATGAATTTTCCACAGCTGATTTTAGAGGGACAAGACGAAACAGAAACCATAACCAAAAAACCAACCCAAATATCCTTTCTGATAAACCAGAATATGAATACTAGATCAGAATTTTATACGCATTTGTTCAATAGGATTTATTATAGATTACGAAGAATTTTCTATCTATGCAAAAAAGCTATCCATCTTAGTGATTAATGACTTACTCGGGTGGGCAAGGCTCAGTGTTGCAGGCTCTTTGGTTTTCTGGAGGCTTACTGTCAGGGTCACAGTAATTGTTTTGTACAATGGAGCTGTCATCCAGCCTTTTACACACCACCTCTTGTTTCTGTACACCTTGGGATGAAATGAAAGACCATTGATTAACTAACCATTCTTGCTCTACTTGCTCAGGATAAGTGTATTTTACCTATTATTAATCCTACCATCCCACTTTAACTGTCTGAAAGCTGCAGCAGTGTGAATTTCAATTGACTGAATGCCCCCTGATCACAATAAAGCTTTTATTTTCTTTCAATTTTAGGCTACCCCACTGAGAGAAGACTTTAAATTGCTGTTGTTTTCTAAACCAAAGGGAATATATTTATAGATTTACTAACAGATAATTTTTATTTATATATTGCACAAAATCCATTTTCTGTCTGTCAATCCTCTCCCAGGAAAGACACTGAAATTTCCAAAGAAAACATCACCAAATAGCAAGTGGTCACACTTCAATGCAGAATTATTGTTTATGTGCTCTGGTTTAAAATAAACCAGCAATACTGGGAAACAGTGTTGCATTTTTATACATGTTATCCTATAAATTTTCTTCATGAAAATAACAGAAGTAAAAGTCAGTATGAAAGGTACAAGTTGTCTCTGTGAATACTTATTTTGTCTGGCACTTCCAGCTCTTCTTTCATTACTAACCATCAAAAGGGCAATTTAGAATTGATCATTATTCCCAAAACATAATGACGTATCACTGCCAAGGTAACATTATAAGGTAGTGTATTAAACAGATTTTTGGTTGGTCTGTTTTTTTTTTTTTAAACAGGACCTAAAGAAAGACAGTAAGGAACCACTGATAGGACAACAGTATATTGTTGTTAAGACTAGTACACACTGACTCCTCTCTCTTTAAAATGAGCTCTATGATGTTCATTTGCATAAAGACTGTGGATTTGCAATTCACATGCAGTATTTTATTGAACACAACTAGTTATAATTCTGAAATAATGGGATTATTAGCATTATAAAAGTTGCAAAAAGCCCTGTACCTTTCTTAAAACCAGAAGCAATTTTTTAACTTTTTCCAAAATGTGAAATGCATACAACTAAATGGGGATTAAAACCTCCCAGCTTCAAATATCTGCCAACTTTACTTTACAACCGTCTCTTCATTTGAAGACATGCATAGAATCATAGAATCACAGAATGCTTTAGGTTGGAAGGGACCTTAAAGATTACCCAACCCCCCTGTCATAGCCAGGGTCATCTTCCACTAGACTGAGGTTGCTCAGAGCCTCATCCAACCTGGCCTTGAACACACCCAGGGTTGGAGCATCCACAACTCCTGTGGGCAACCTGCTCCAGTGTCTCACCAACCTCAGCAGAGAATTTTTTCCTAATATCTAACCTGAAGCTGCTCTCTTTTAGTTTGCTGCCATTCCCTCTTGTCCTGTCCTATAAAAAGTCCCTCTCCATCTTTCTTGTAGGCCCCTTCAGGTACTGGACAGTTGCAAGTAGATCACCCCTAAACCATCTCTCTTCCACACTGAACAAACCTAATTCTCTTAGCCTTTCCTGATAGGAGGAATTAATACCTTCCTTTGGTTCTTGACAAGTAAATAAAAGATCTAAATATTCAAGAAGCTGTGACAAAATTCACTTTGAATTCTATAATCTATGCAAACACTGCCAACAGATGAGAATAATTAGAATCAGAACTGAACAAACTGATAAGGAATATTTCTAGCAATTTTCTACTCAGATTTCACCATGATGAGAAATAGTACTTAACAGCTCTAGCAAAACAGCAATGCTAATAACATGGCAGTGCTAGTTGACATACAAGTAAGGCTCAACCCTAACTAATCACAAGCTGCCTTAATTTTCTTGGTGGCTGATAAAACAGGCTGAATGTGGCCTTCATACTGCTATTTCCCTCAAATATAATTTATTCATACTTTAGAATTAAGCATTTTAATGAGGCGTACCATTCTCGTAAATATATTTATCAAATAGCACAGATATTAATGTTATTACTGAACTTCCTACTGGCATCAGACACATTTCATTCAAGGCTTTGGCTAAAAATTGGCAGCCTTAACAGATACATTTCTAAGCAGTTAAATAATAGGAAAATATTCTGAAGTTCTATGAACACAAAGGATCACTGTGCTCAGTTTAAAAAAAAAAATTAAGCCAGGTGTGTTATTTATTTAATGTTGTTCAGTAGGGTATCACCTGTAAGACAGTATTCACCATTATTCAGTTACACAGTGAAGAATCTTTAATTGATTCCAGGAGATACATTAATCCTGTTTTAAAAAAGTTCTGCAACATTTTGTCACACAGTATATAAACTTCACAAAATTGCTGCCTAGTTACAATGTTATTCAATATAAAACCTCAGAAAAAAAAATCAGATTCTAACTTTTAAGACAAGAAAAAGAAATGGAAAAGCTAGAAGCGCTCTTTCTACCCAGACAACAGCTACAACTTGGTTATGCCCTGTGGGTCTTGAAAAACTCTTTTTATTATTAACCCTACCGTGAGTATATGGTCTCTCTTAAAATAATCTAAAGAGCACAGTTAAACCAGTTCATTTAAATTCTGAGGGGAATAATTACAAGCAGTTACAAAGAAACACTCTGCTTTCAAATCTACAGATGCATAGTTTATAATAAAAGACATAAAATGTCCTCATAACTGATCAATGTAATCCTAAAAAAAAACCCCAAACCCCAGTGTTTTCATGACCACAATCTCCAGAGAACTGAAAAGTTTTGCAGATTTCAATTCACAAATAGTCTGCATGACTTTCAGCAGTTACATGGAGCACATTTTATTCTTGAATTAAAATTGCAGGCATGTAAATGCCGTATCTATTTTTAAAAGCAAACCCCAAAATTGTGGTTTGTGATTGCAACAGTTAATTATAAAGATTCCAGTACCAATACATAGTGAAGTTTGCATCACCAAAACTAGTGCATGCTGGTTAACCCAGACATACTCTCTGAGCTCACTCATCAAATCACAAGATATTCATCACAGAGCCAAACTTACATTTCCTTTGGTGAGGAAAAATATGTTTTAGTTGTCTAAAGATAATTCATCTAAGGGCATGAAAGGAAAACATAGTTGGCATAGTTAGTTTACACAAGTGAGGAGAAGTTAAAAGAACTGGACAGCAACCAATTTACTTAGCATGCTGTCTCAAAAAAATTCACATAAATATCTAAGACATTTAACCCATCTGGCGATGAACCCTAATAGAATAAATGAAATCCAAACCAATGCTTAGGATTATTGACAAATTCCAGATCAGAAATGCTGCTATTTGTTCCCATTTACCATTAGAATTAATTAAACATGGAAGAAATGTAAAAAAAAAAAAAAAAAAAAAAAAAAAAAAAAAAAAAGGAAAGGAGTATGCACTTGAGTAATTTTTAAATGCATTTAAAAAAACCCCCAAACCATAAAGAAGGATTCTTCTGCTTTTTTGCTTTTTTTTTTTCTTTTGCTGGATTTTTTTTAAACAATACCACAGCTGTTCCTTATTAAGAATACTTACTGATCTGGACAGAGTCATACACTTGACCTCGGAAAATTACAAGATAACATATAAGGAAAGACGTGCATGAAAGTAAATAAACTACAATTCTGTGATCTGTAAATGATATATATTACCCTTTCCTCTCTCTTTCACAAACTCATTTTATTGTTTCATTAACTATTTTTACATATTTTATTTTTCCCTTTCTCAGTCTTTCTCATTAAACAACACTCAGGTTGTTAAAGGAAATCTTTTGTTGCTGCCATCCATTTTTTCTGGGTTCCCTGTGTTCTCTCCTCTCTTATTCTTCTCCGTACATTCTGGTATTCTCTGGCATTGTTTTCTTGTAGTCTTCTCCAAGTCTGCCACAAGCTATAAAGACTCCATAACCTCTCTGGGCAATCAGCTCCAGTGCATGGTCAACTGCACAGTAAAGAAGTTTTCCTCATATTCAGGTGGAATTTCCTGTGCATCAGTTTCTGCTCATTGTCTCTTGCCTTATTGCTTGGCTCCATTGAGAAAAGCCTGACTCCATCTTCTTGGCACGTCCCTTCAGATACTTAACTGAAGACAGTTGTTTCTTCTTGAGGCTGAACAGGCCCAGCCCCCTCAGCCTTTCCTTGTAGGACAGCCTTTCCTCCAGTCCCTTAATCAGCTTTGTAGCCCTCCACTGGACCCACTCCAGGAGCTCCATGTCTCTCTTGCCCTGAGAAGTCCAGAGATGGACACAGCATTCCAGTCCCCACCAGGGCAGGATCACCTCCCTTGACCTGCTGGCAGTGCTCTTCCTAATGCACCTCAGGATACCATTGACCTTGGTCACAAGGACACACTGCTGGCTCATGGACACCTTGTTGTCTACCAGGATCCTCAGTTCCTTCTCCACAGAGCTGCTTTCCAGCAGGTTGGCCCTCAGCCTGTACTAGTGCCTGAGGTTATTTCTCCCCACGTGCATCTCTGCACTTGCCCTTGTTGAATATCAGACAGTTCTTCTCTGCCCATCTCTCCAACTTGCCCAGGTCCTTCTGAAGGGCTGCACAGCCCTCTGGGGTATTGGCCACTCCCCCAAACTTCGTCAGTGAACTTGCCGAGGAGGTTATCTGCCCCTTCAACCAAGTCATGGATGAACAAGTTAAACACTACTGGCCTAGCATTGAACCCTGGGGGACACCAGTAGTGACAGGCCCCCAACTAGCCTCTGTGCCACTGATTACGATCCCCTGAATTCTGTCATTCAGCCAGTTCTCAATCCATCTCACTGTCCATTCATCCAGTCCATATTCTGAAGTTTGCTTAGGAGGACGTTGTGAGAGACAGTGTTGAAAGCCTTGCTGAAGTCAAGGTAGACAATACCCATTGCTCTTACCTCATCCATCCAGGTAGCTGTTTCATTATAGGAGGCCATCAGGTTGGTCAAGCATGATTTACCTTTAGTGAATCCATGCTGACTACTCCTGATCACCTTCTTGTCTTCCACATGGGTAGAGATGGCTTCCAGAACAAGGCACTTCATCACCTTTCCAGGTACTGAGGCAGAATGGCCAGTAGTTCCCTGGGTCCTTCTTCTTGATCTTTTTGAAAACCAGGGTGACATTTGCTATTTTCCAGTCCTCAGGCACTCTCCTGATCTCCATTACCTTTCAGAGATGATCATGAAGAGCCCAGCTATGATATCTGCTAGCTCTCTCAGCACTCATGGATGCATCCCATTAGGGCCCATGGGCTTGTGGATGTCAAATTTGTTTATGTGTTCTGAGACCCAATCCTCCTTGGCGAAGGGAAAGTCTTCCTTCCAACATTCCTTTAGCCTGGTCTCCTGGGTCAGAAGATCCCTGAGGGCTGGTCTTGACAGTGAAGACCAATGCCAAGAAGGCGTTCAATAGCTCTGCCTTCTCTGTGTCCTCTGTTTCCAGGGTCCCCTCTCCATTTACTAATGGGCACACATTATCTTTAGTTTTCCTTTTGAAGCTGATGTATTTGAAAAAGTCCATTTTGTAATCCTTGACATCCTGGGCCAGATTTATTTCTAGATGGGCCTTGGCCTTTCTTGTCTCATTTCTACTTACTCTGATCACCTCTCTATATTCACTCCAAGTGGTCTAACTCTGCTTCCGTCTCCTGTGTATTTCCTGCTTATACTTGAGTAATGACAGGAGTTCTTTATTCATCCACAGAGGTTTCTTGCCCCCTTGGCTCAATTTCTTTCTCATTGGGGTGCATTGTTCTTGAGCCTGAAGGAGATGATCCTTGAATATCGACCAACTCTCTTAGACCCCTCTTCCCTTCAGGGCCTGTTCCCATGGGATTCTTCCAAGAGGATCCCTAACAAGACTGAAGTTAGCTCTCCTGAAGTTCATGGCTGTAATCTTGCTTGCTGTCCTGCTATGTCTTCATTCAGTATTGAACTCCACAATCTGATGGTCATTACAGCCAAGGCTGCCTCTCACAAAAGACTTTTCTCTGCTTTTAGAGGCAGTCTAAACATGAACTGTTTGTTTCATGAAGTTTAACTTATTTCCTAGACACAACTGTGGAGAATACAGGGGCAGAGGGCGTATAATGTCTGCTGTGGAGAGGTCATTGATTTCAGGTGTCTGGGTGAGTTTTCACATGCAATGATGAAATTTCTTGCATGCATCAGAGGTCAGAAATTCCAGAGAGCTACCCCTATAATAATGAATTCATAATTAGCAAGTAAGATTGTAATATATGCTTTGAGTTGCTCAGTACCACGAGAACCACAAAAGGGAGGCAGGAATGGAATCCAGAGCTCAGCACTGAGCCGTCATAAGCAGGAAACCCTTCTCCTCTTCCCTAACATTCCATTTACTATGCTCTTCCTATTGTGCAACAGAGGTCCTGTTGTAAAAGGTAAAGCATTTTTAATGTTCAGATTTGACTCCTCAGCACAGCAGAGATGAACATAATATAGAAGTCCAGTGGAAAAGACAGCATGTTTCTATCTCACCAAAGATTGCAGGTTACTTCTAGCTTGCTCTTAACTTGTTCCTTAGCTCCTGAGTGCTCTAGTTACCCTTCTCCAAGACAAGGCATAAAGCACTGGATTGCATAAAGCAGCTGAATGCAGTGGATTTTCTCAAAACACTATGAAGGAGAGATTGCACAAAAAATTGGACACTTCTGCAATATATAATACTCCAAAATTAGTTAAACTTTGCACTGCCACAATGCCTTTCGTCTCTCCTCCAGATATTCAACATATATCCTCAAGTTCACGCTAGAGAAACATCATTTTGGTTATTATATGTAGTAATAACCAGGTTTAAAAATCACATACTTGGTCAAAAGGTATGCAATGCAGATAAAATTAGTCTGATTTAGAGAGGAGTTATGCAGTGTTATGTAGTGATGAGCTAGCCTGTGAAAATGGTGCCTAGTCAATTGGTCCCTGTTTCACAGAACAGCAAAAACCACAGAAAAAAAAAGATTTCATAGTAATCCTTATTTCTGACATTTCCTGGCTTCTAAATACTTGCAAATTTGATCTTCTTCTAAGAGAACTTTTTAAGTGTTACATACCCCTAGACAAAAAGACATAACCTTAAAATACATACAAGTTCAGAGATGGATAGAAGTTAAATGTGCTGATTAGAATTGAGATTTGCCTACTGCTTTGAAATAAACCCTATGTTTAGATATAGAAGTATATCTCGCTCTACATTATCTGGAGCTTTCCTGGATCAAGATGAATCATATGATCAAAACTTGATCAGTTCCTGCACTACAGGTGAGCTACACCAACTACAGTAAGAAGCAGGGAAATGTTGAAAAATGTTGTTCACAGTCTGTCCCTAAGTCACTATGTATTTCTTTAACCCCATAAATAAAAATTAATTTTCATGCCAATATTCTTCACACATACTTATTATCCTTTTTACTTTCAGTGAGAAATTCTTTACCTAATATTTTGTTATCATTTCAAGTCTAGCAAAATGTCTCTTCTAAAGACAGAGTTTAAGTAAATAGAACTTCAATAATGGACTTCATAATGAATACTATAGAAATAAAGCGATGCTGTGGTTTCAGTTTTAAGTTTTCTCAACACTTCATATTTTTACGAACTAAATTTGCCAGTTAAAGTCTTTGTCTCTACAACCTTGTCCTCCCTTTTTCCCTGACTCAGCTCCTCTTTAGAATCGTATCTTCTTTTGGCATATGGTGAAAGGTGTTTCACAAACTGAAGGGAGTAGCAGGTACTCAGGTAGAGAAAGCAGATACAGTTTTTCAGATGAATTATAGCTACAACGTAATACTTATGTCATGAGCCCAGTGCTCAGTGAAAACAAGTGACCATGGGATACCCTTCTATTAAGCTGAAAGACAGCAGAGACAAGTGCCTGGTTCGGCCACCATAAGCTACCAAAAAAAAATCTCTCCTTAGCCTCCCTCTGAATTTAAAATAAATAAATACATGCAGTTTTTAAGGATTCACAAATCTTCCCTTGAAAGTTAATAATTACACTCAATTTTTTTAATCTAGACAAGTGCCTACTCCTTCAAATATTTTTTCAGAACCAATTATTTTTTCGTTGTATATAGCCAAATATGTGAAATGAGAATGACCTCCATCACAGAAGATCCATGGCTAAAATCTTGTCTCTACCTATATCAATGGAAAACTAGATCATTAACTCATTGCCATCATAAAAAATAGGATTTGACAATACCCTTAAAGCTCTGATACTTGGAACTGTCTTTTGCTATGAGCTAGGCACTTCCCTTCTTTATACTTCCCCTTTAAAATGTTCCTTTCCCTACCACAGTTACCAGTACTAAAACTGAAGGTAAAAAAAGCACCCTGTCACCCAAGAATCTAACAAATGAACAATAAAATACTGGAGAACGTTGGCATCCTCCTCTATTTTGTTTCAAGACTTTCTCTAGTGTCAGAGAAAAGAATTTGTGCTATCCTGTGTGTATTATGTATGGCTAAACTGTATTTAAACTGCACACAAGTAGTAATGGCCACAGAAGCTTCCAGCAGAAAGATGAGTCATCATTGTTCTAAACATGAATACTTCCAATAGCCAGGAAACAAGAAAGTGAAAAATATTTGTTCCAAAGGTTCTTTAAAAAAATATGGTATCTTCCTTTTGCTGTGGGCTATTCACAGTGCAGTAGAAACTGAAATTCTGAGATGGATTTAAAGCACTCTCCCATATCTTCTGAAACAGAGGCATGTTGGGGAGACGATTCATTCAGTCTCCAGAGAGAAGAAAGATACTGTTCACACAGCACTTCTACTCACCAGTTCCTTGCAGCAGCAATGGTGTTGGCTTTGAAGGAAGCCAACTGTCCTGCTCTCCCAGCCAGAGGTAAAGAATTGCATTGGTGGCCACTAGAGGGAGGATTAGGAATATAGTAAGTTGTGGGCAAAAGCCACCCATGATGAATCACATGGGACAACCTACAAATCCCCCACTGCTGCCAAAGGGCAACAATTCTCTCATATTGCTATGGGCTAGCAAGTATAATCCAATTGTTATCATCTGCTACAGAGGAGCTGCCAGTGTGCATCCTAAACTTTGGTGGCTGGAGGACAGGAGGACTGACTAAGATTGTGTGAAGCATACCTACAAACATATAAAGATACATCTTTTCATAACGGATGCCTATTTTGCCTTCTGACTTTTAATTTCCTTACTTAAAACTTCTGATGTCCTTTATCAACAAAGCTCCTGTGAAAAGCAAACATACCAGCTTCAAGAGGGTCTCAGAAGAAGTATCAGCAGAGAAAGACACTGTGCCAAAATACACTGCATTTAACCAAAAGATCTGAACATATTAAGTGTACTTGAAAACAATAAAATCCATTGTGATTAAAATAAATGTTCATTAAGGTTTGAGGCATGCCTGAAAGAAATGTTTTCCATTAGTCACCTCCATAACTATACAGTAAAGCGTATCTTGAAATTCAGTTTACCCTGTAGCTTGACTGCCTGGTGTCTTACCTCCAGTACAAGTGGCAGAACATTCTGACCAAGGCAGGTGATTCCATGCAAAGCCAACTTCATTGTCTCCACTGCCAGTGCGAGAGATGGGAACACTGAATTTATACCTTATACCCAAATTTTGTTCCTGTAGCAGAATCTGTAGATGAAAACAACTGGTTATACCATTAAAACAGGCAAGCAAAGGGCAAACACAGTGACATTTATTCTAGGCATGTGTTATGTCCTGTCAGAGGGAAGAAAGCAATAAAGGAAGTCACAGTAGTTCTTTTAGGTATTCCCACAAGTATCTGTACAAACTTTTAAAACATATACAAAACTATTATTGTCTAAGGTGAGCTTTATCTTTTTTTTTCTCCCTTAACACAACTTTAAAATTTCCATCGGTTCTTTATTCCTGAAAAAATTGTTCTAAAAAGCTAGTTTCCATAAAATTAACATCTTCATGGAAATGAATTTGAGAGCTGAATAACTATGAGTGCTCAAAGTTGGATAAGGACATTACTGTGCAAACATGTAGCAGTTCTAACTGAAATCTTGTGAGGGGTGCAAGCCACACAGCAGCTATGAACCTAGTTCTGCCCTTGTTAGCACTTCTAGCGACTACAATAATAGTAATAATAGTAACAACAACAGACCGTTGCTGTTTTTCCTTAATGCAGCCAACAGCATAAGTTTGGTGGAATCACACCTGTGATTCCTTTAAAGGAATACCAAAACTCTTGCCGAAACCACATCACTGCACATGATATAGACAAAAGTGCATCAATCAACATAAGTTTTCATCGACCCTCACTGTTGTACTGCACTTCTACATATCACCTGTCCAACTCTGACTCTCTAACAAACTTTTTTTCATTGCTAGTAATACATAATCATGTTAGATGCAGCAATCTGACTCATCTTAGTGCTACTTCTAATCCATTTCTACTTTCTGTTAAATTTTTCAGAAGCACTTCTGCTTATCTTCACAGGATGAAAGAGCAGAGAACTTGAAGAAAGAAGGTCAGTGACACTGACTGAATTAGAAGAGGCACTATATTAATTGTATACTCATTCTGTATGGACTCTCTCTAGCTTATCCACAGCTACAGAAAATAATATGATGATTCAGGTGTTTGAAAATGCTGTCTAAAATGTAAATATCCATGCAACAATTATTCTACACAAAAAATACCCCATCTGGCTCAGGCAACTCTTGAACTGCAAATCTGGCAGCTGACGGACTATACTGGGAAAGTATCACCCTGTTCTTACACTCCTCAACGTAGCAATGAAACAGCAGGCTCACTCACTATTGCCTGTTCTCAGAAACAGGGTATCAGGATCCTGGTCACATCTTCTGTTACATCCTTATACCTTATAAAATCTGTTCAGAGCAATGTATGTCACAACAATATACTCTAACACAGGTCAAGTAATGATACTCTTTCTGTAGTAAGAGTATATATATGTCACACTCAGGCCAGGCTTAAAACCACTGACATCTACAGAACTGTCAGGGACTGTCATGTATCGGCATCATGCACAGATAATATGTATGGCCCATTTACGATTTCTGCTACCATTAGTGTGAACCACATTTAACAGAGATGAGGCATTTTCTGTGAGACTGCCTGGTGCTCTTATGACTTTTTCCCTGTTTCATTACAAGGTTTGCAGTCAATTTTGAAAGGTAGGAAAGCTGTATTAAAAACACTCACGCAAAGTCCCAGCTAAGCAAGCTGTACACTTTTTGAAAACACAACCTATTTTTTTCATTCATAGCCTTGCCTGTTCTCAAAACACAAATACATATTTCAAATTTCAGAAATATATTAATTATAACTTTACCATGACTATGAGATTTTCTGAAGTAGGACCTAGTGCTTCCAAAGACTCTGGTTCATCTGTTGGCCTCTTGTAATAGAAAGCTGTTCCAGCAACATCAAACTTTCTTGGCCAGTCAATAGTCCAGGCACCATTAATATAGTAGTCATCCTCTTCAGATTTTAAAGCTTAAAAAAAAATACAAGCCACCTAAAAATTGGAAGCAGCATTTATAATGGAGAAGCCATTGTAAATTAGTCTACTAATCTGTTAGAAGTATGTGAACTTCAGCTCTATATCACCGTTTTTTCAAGCAATATAAAGCCTTTTCTTTAGCCTTGGTCAAAATATCCATCATGCAGATCAACAATTCCGCTTCTGCAATAATCTTCAATATGCAGATGTATTTTGCAGGTTTCAATGTGTAGATGCTACATGGAACAAACTAGAATGCCTCACACAATTTGCAATACATCCTAAACTTTAAAACTGAGCCCATGAGCAATGTATGCTGATCTACACAAAATACATGCAGGTCTGAAATGTATAATGAACTTCATCTTTAGATTAAGAAACTAGATCATGGAATAAGTATCTCAGATAATGTCCAGAGAAAAAAACGAGAAGGAACATTTAGCCTGACACATGACGTCAATCAGCTCTTGTTTTGTTTCCCTTGTCCACTACTTTTTTTCCCTTATTAAAGCATAAATACAAGATATTTCTACTACAAACCTAAATATTAGGTACTTAATCTGATAGGATATTTTATTGTTCCTAATTTACAGCCTTGAACCACAAAAGAACCGTAGATAAAACAGATATTTCATAGCTAATGAACCACTAGGATGGACAAGCACATATTATTCAGGGATTTGTATTTGATATTTTATCAATAATATCAGAATAAATTTCTAAATATAAAATTAATATTCTGTTAATTAGATACTAACTTCTTGACTTAAGGTGAAGATTACCAATATACATATTTCATTTATATATTTACTTTAAATAAAACACATTTTTAAAGGCAAAATGATGGTTGGAAAGCCATAATCAAAAAGCTTGTCATTTTCTGTTGAGATAAAAAACTGACTTTACTGGATAGGGGAAGAATTCATATCATAATGTTAAGGATGAAGACAACTTCAGTTGTGTGATGTTTTATGCTCAATTACGTGCATGTGGGCTGCTGGTTTACCTTGAACAGTTACGGAAAATGTCTCTGATACTTGAATTTTCTAAAACATATCAGAGAGCATTCATATGAGCAGGAGATAATGAGAGAGGCAGTAATGTTCTGCTGATGACAGTGATATTCAGCAGGGATTAGTAACCACTTCTATCAGTACCAAAGGGTCTAAAAATTAACATCTTTCCATAGCATAAATCCAGTTGCATTGAATTCCCTGGATTTACTTTGGAAATACTCACGTGTTTAGAGTGAAGAAACTAGCTCTGACACATTCACTTACCTGGAATTCTCAAAGTAATTTAAGTTCCTTATTGTCTATAGAAGTTTTGTAGTACAAGAAGGAGATGGTAAACAAGAAACTAATAACGGAGAGGAATTCCCCATTTGTGAAGTCACTGTACTGTGGCATGAACCATAGTAGTGAGGAGAGAGCCTGGAACTCAGGAAATCCCTTGAAATTGTGACAAGCACATAAAAAAAAATACTTATGTACAACCGTACATTTTTAGATCTGCGGTCAGATTAAATTTAAGCCAAAACATTTCCATCTTTCATTCATTTTATTCAAATCACACCAATCAAAATGATTTTCCAGATCACTTTCCTCTGCTCTATTCCTACAGAAAAATAACAAACAATTGTAGGAGCATCTTTGTTCTGATTTTCACCCATCCATGAAAGAGTTCATCACAGAAAATGACTATGACAGTAAACCTCCCTCTAACCACCTCTGTCAGAAATGTCACTACAGGATACAGAGGCAAACTTACATATAGTATGTTTTGAAATGGGGGAGGGGCCATGGGGAACATGATAGTGAAAGAATAGAAGCACTCAATTGCTAGTAGTGTTATTATTCCTGCAGAATTGAGGGAGATTGAATATCTGCTGAACTTCGGAAGGGGCTGCAGGCAGAAAGGTATTCAACAGTACCATTATTGTCAATATAATTCACTTAGGAATTTATGTGACTATGAAGATAATTGCCTTTCTAACTCACAAATATCACAATCCTTTCCCAAATGCTAGTGTTACATACCAACTACATGGACTAAAGACTGGCAGTAGTAGCCCTGGAAGTTGCTTCTTGGCTTAAACAGGTAATTGCTTTTGGTAGTGTTAGTTTGCTGTAGAACTAATCAGCTCTCTAATCTACTTCTGACTAAGAAACTGGTGTTCTTGCACCAATGTCAACTGACTAGTATTCAAATCAAGATACAGAAACTTCTGGAAATGCATGTTGTCTTGAGTTTGATTAAGTCAGACTTGTAAATACCAGTATTAAACAGAAAGCACATTTAACAGTCTTTAAAGAAATTAATAATAATCTGGGAATCTGAATTTAATCCTGTGCTTTACAATAGGTTTCCTGAGTGATCTCAATCACACAGTATTTCTGCACCTCATTTTCCTTATCTACAAACCAGGAATGGCATCTAGTCCTTACAACAACAACACTGTGGAAGGAGTCCATTAAATTGCCTTAAAGTATGGAGACAGCATTGTTAGCATTTAAGTAACTATGGTTGGTGATAAAATAAAATTGTGTTTTAAAACAGTATAATCCCCCAAGAGAATTCCCAGATGGATGTTGTTACTTCACAGTTGGACAGTAGATTATTTATTTCCTCACTATTGAGCATTTTACTTCCTCATATTGAGTATTATTTCCTCATCCACTTCAGTTCAAGTCTAACATTTCTACTGTAGTGCCTTTGACATGACTTTGCACTAAATGGACAAGGAGGAATCATGGGGTGTATTTCAATTACTCCATTCAAGGCAATATATCCTAACTAACTGCTGTAACTGTCTGATCACAGCCTAGTATTTACAGCTAACTATTCCCTCTGTTACTTCTCCTGTGTGTATGGTTTGGCCAAACCAGCAAATGTATCTTCAAATCACAACATAAACTCTGACTTAAATAACAGTCTGCTATTAAAACCATGCTCTTACCAATGTAGTTCTTTGACATTGCCACTTCTCTTATTTCAATGTGCACAGAACCTCTTGGAATTTGAACCACTTCCAAATACCCTATAAGACAAAGATAAATTTTATTTGTTGTTGTTTATATTCATCAATATTAAGTAATGTTACTAACTATTAGGGAATTACTTACAACAAAAAACTACTATGAGATATGGGATTCAAATGTACTTGAACATTTGCTTTCATGTTATATAAAAGACAGCTCTTTAAATTTCATACAATTTTGAACTGATAGCAAGAACTTATGCATTCAGGAATTCCTTTTTTTAAGTACTAATAGTGTATTTTCATCAGTGTATCAGAAGCAATTAACATATAAAATTATTTTAGGATTCTAGGATACTTTAGGTGGGTGAGGACCTCAGTCAGTCATTAAGTCCAACTTCCAGCTACAAGCAGGGGCAGCTACATCAGACCAAGTTACTGAGTAGTTTATCCTGCTGGGTCATGAAAAATTCCGAAGACGGAAACTGTACAACCTTTCTGGGCAATCTGATCCACTGCTAGAGTGTCCTCCTGGGAAAATATTTTTTATTTCCATTTGGTAAGCACCTTTCTTCTATCAGTTTACAGCCATTGTCTCACCTCCCACCATGTACCCACCAGTGCAAAGAGCCTGTTTTCTCCATAACCTCCTCACAGGTATTGGAAGGCTGATACGAGGTCACCACAGACCAGGGGATTCCCCAGGCTGGAGATTGTCCAAGCCCAGTTCTCTCAATCTCTCCTCACAGAGGGTCAAGAGCACCAGACCTGTATAATCTTACTGGTTGTTCACTGAACTGAACTAATTCCAGTGTGTCAATCCTTTTCCTGTATTAGTGAGTCTAAAACTGATAACACAGAGATTACAAGACTAACATTTTCTTCTCTTTTGAGCTAAGTTTTAAAATAATTGCCTATATACATTTTCTGAGTTCTTAATACGATGAACATTTCTGGATTCTTGCTATTCTAAAATGTCATGCATGACTAACTACCAGATTCTACCATACACAGTAAAATAATACAGAACATTACTCTTACTATACCACCAGAACTAAATAATAACATAACACCCTCCACCCATTTCTTTTAGTGCATTAAAGATCAACAGAACTAAGTATTCAGTAATGAAACATTGTATTTAAGATAATTCTAAACTAATACAGAAAAAAAAGGAAATAATGAGGCAAAAGGAGTCTAAGTGAATGACCAGTAGCAATGCCATATTGGTAATCAAGGCAGCACCAGGTCATCTAAATGTACTGTGCAACAGAATGGACATCGATGTACCTCCTCTAGGCAGTGAGTCATTGAAGAAACCTTCAGTGGCTTCACATGTACTCCCATCTCCTCCACAAACACGGCATCTATCTTCCTTAGCATCAGACCCCAAAATATTATCACAACCTACATGCTGAGAACAGATAAGAACAAATATTTTAACATGATGATGGCCTTGCACCACTATTTTTGAAGTTTTTCTCTCAAGTTTGAGATATTCAGTTCTTCTTTTTACCTACTCTGTTTTTGACAGCCAGTACTTTAAGCAGGTTTTCCTTGCCAGTGAAAGAAAATAAAAAAGGAGAATAATCCACATTTTAGGGTTGTTATAAAATCTTAATTAATAAGAATCTTGTATTTCTACTGTGACTTTCAGGAAGGGATTTCACAGCATTTTGCAAACAATATAATTATTATGGCTATCAATAAATGATTAGTGATGTTATTTAATAGTACAACAGCTGTGTGCCCTCTATATTGCTTTGTTATGCTGTGTGTTCCTTAAACATTTATATAGCATAAGCAGTATTTCTATTTCCAAATACATTACAACTTGATAGACCTACATTTCCATATCCTGCAGGGAAAACTGCAATTTTCAGAAGTCCGAATGTAAAGTGTAAATGACTTCACACTAAGAAGAAATGCGTAACGAAACACAGTGAAAGGCTGAATTGCATGCTGTATTAGATGAAAAGAAATTTAAAAAAATGAAAATAAAGACAGAGCCTTTGGGAAAAAGAAAAAAGAAAGAAGGATAAGACAAGCAGGTTGTAAACAGAATGAAGATTGCAGCTTGCCAATTTTTTCCAGGATTTATACAAAGAAGAAGGTAGCTACATAACTGTTTGCCTGTCTAACAATATTATCTGTCATCTTCTAAACAGGCTATATATATATATATTATAAGAGAATTTAGAATACTTTAAATAACTGACAAAATATTATAGTTCTAGCCATTGAGATTTCTACTTATTGATTCATCAAGATGACAGACACTCAACTTTATTCATGGCTCATTGTCAACTTGAGATTTTTTCGTTAGTTTACTAAAACATGGCAGATTTTTAGTAAATGGTGAGTACTTGCATCATTATCTTTTTCCTAGAACTAAAGAGCAATAGTGACAACTTTCTGTTTCAATTACATTAGCAGTAGGATTTTTTGTAATAAGATGAGCTCGTTAGAGACAAACAAATCAGTATGTTCACATTTACTGGTTTTCGGCCAGAGTGGTGTTCTAACTGAAATGATGGAACAGGCCATGGAACAGTGCAAAGAATCTGTTCATGACTTGCTGTCCTTTCCATCAACTCTTCAACAGAAACCATAAAGGAAGAAAAGAGACAAAATGACAGATTCTGTGTATGTCTGTGAGAAGCTACTGAAATTCAAATGATTTGTCTATTTTATGCAATACCTTTATCGTTTTGTCTCAATCTTACACTTTTATTAACAACTTGACCTGTCAACACTCCCATTTCATATGATAAACAAGTACTATAATTAAATGTAGGTAACAGCAGACACAACAAAGTAATCCATAAGTACTCTACAAAACATTTGTAACCTTGCATTCTCCATTGATACAGATATCCAGTGAATCAGCATTGCACTGAGTCCCATCTATTACTGCAGGAGCACGTTCAGTGTAAAAATTATAACCTTCAGCCAAGCAGTTTAATGCACATGGTTTAACCCCACCTGGGCAACAAAAAGAAATGAAAGAAAAAAATAAATACAACCAATAGAAATCATGAAAAATTGAAGTTTAGGTACAAACATTATGCAGAAACAGATGTGAAATTTATAATCTTATATCATACCTGACACATGTAATGTATAAACTTTATTTAACTTCCCCTGATTTCTTTACTTGACTCTTCTTTCTTGAAAAAAAGATTATTTCACATAGAAAGATTATGTCAAGGTTGGCTGGCTCCATAACGATTCTATTATGTTAACACAATCCTAATGATTATTGAACAATTTAAAACAATAAGGATACCAGTTCACTGCGTGAAGGAAGAATAAGAACAGAATGTAGTGCGAGAATTATATCAAGGTAAATTTCAAAACCAAGATAAGACTATTTCAATTAGGAATTTAGTCTTATTTGAATTACAGTACAGCTCAGATCCCATGACAATGATTACCATTTTTAGGCTTTTAATCTAAAAAACCACTGGTAAAACCATTTAGGCTTTAAAGCCAAAAATCATTGGTAAAACCATTCAAGTTAATAAAATGCAAAAACTTTCTAAAGCCATCAGGATTTAGAACAGGAAAAAAAAAAGGCAATCGAAGAACTTTGAAAAATGACAGAAACATAACTAAACTTGATCAAACTGTTTCAAAAACAAAGGAAATTACAGCCCTTCTACTGCAACTGCAGGTGGAAAAGGGCTCCATATTTTTAAAGTGGAGTCTTTATGATGATCACTCCTCTCCACAGCAAAACAAAATCTATGAGAATAGAGAAATGTTGCTCTTCCTGTAACATTATCAGCAACTGACAAAAGTATGAGCTTATCAAACTTAGCTCATTCTAGTGTATTTTAGTCAAGACATTCTATTTACAATCATTACTCTCTATAACATTTATATGATTTTGAAGACTTAAGATAATATTTTTGCAATGCTAACCATTACCTCCAGTGTAGGGTTTCCAGTTATAATACTTTCCCCGGAAAGGCATATTGTCAAAATCCGCACATTGCTTCTCTCGAAAATCACGGGTCCCTGAAGGACATGGCTAAAACATGGGACAAAAAAGTTTATTTATTCCAAATATAAACATGAAAGGAAATGTTTAAATGCTTATACCACAACTACAACCATGCAAGAGGTAAGAAAGTGATTTCCTGTTTTGTCTTGTGGTTCCAATTCTGAAATTTGTTTTATTAGTTTACAGTTGAAGTGACTATTTTGCAACCACAGGCTGGCATGAAATAGCTGAAGTAATTTAAAGAAATGTAAGTGTTACATAATAGTTTCCATAAAACTGAAAAATCAGAATCCTTTCAAACTATGCATCATAATCAATCCATCAGCCACCTCCTTATAAACACATTAAAAACAGCTGGGAAAAAATTTGGTAAGAACTGTAGGCTCAGTTATACTGTACTAAGCAGTGGTACTGAGACATGTTACTAAGACATCAAGAAAATAATAAAGCATTTTCTAGAGAACATCATTCCTGCTTACTTATAGCCTTGACAAAAGTATTGTTTTAAGGCCGAGACTGAGAACAGATAGCATGCCTTGCCCCAATTACTACCAGCCTCCAGGCATCAACAGATAAAAACTTACATTTAAATTCTTATTGCTTTGCATTGCCAATTACAAAACTATGAGGTATCTTTTTTACTTGGAATGAGGGCAGATTTAAGTTAAATTAATCTTGGAAAGAATTATAGAGAAACAGAATTCTTTGCTATTTCTCATATTTTTCATCAGCAGATTCAAAGTAATAATGACAAGTAATCTTGAATACACCCCCAGCACAGTAAACATTGTTATCAACGTTTAAGTACCTGCTCAAATTGCAAGCTTCATCAAACAGTATTTAAAAACACAGATCAAAATCATGTTTAGACTGGAAAAGATTCTGTTTGACAGACATCACAGGTGTTAATAAATATTACTATTTTATCAGCAACAGAAGAATCTGTATTATGGTAGTTTTCCTTGTCTTCCTATGTATCTAAGCAAGTTAGCACTTCTCAGGAATCTGAAACGCATTCAAATGAAAGGGTCTCTACAAACATGGATGCTAAAAATTTACTGCACAATGCAAGTATTACATAATAATTATTATTCTCATTATATATTAATCAAGATCTTATAATAGCTAGCCCATGTGCAATAACTGCTTCTCTTTACTGGGTAAGATATTTCACTTTTTTCATGCAGTTATAGTACGTTGATAACTCTTGTCAAGAAACAGACCGCTTGTATTTCCAAGTGCTGTTTTATGAGCCTGCCAGTCATGAGGTAGGACTCTAGCAAATGTATCAGAACTTAAAATCAGATCTGAAGAAGGTCCTGAGGAGCAGACACTTTGAATTAAAAAAGTTTTAACAAATTATTGAACCAACACTGACATAATACGAAACATCTGTTTATCTTGAAGTTTGGAGTCAGGCAGACTTCAGTAATTGAACTCATTGTCTCCTATTAACAAATGTCTACACAACACCTCAGAGAAGATGAGAAAACACAGTGGCAGTTCAAACTCAGATTACAAGATGCAGCCTCTGACATGAATTCGTTTTAGAAAAAAATTGCTTGAAAATATTAAAATTATGAAAGCAAGAAATAATACCTGCAAGTGTATGCATAATGAAAGGGTTAGGGTTATTATTACTATTAAGAGAAAGGACTGAACTTTTAGATGTATACACAGTTACAGAAATAAAACATTCCCATAATTTGCAAGCAAACCATGCTTCTCATCATATATATAAAAAAAAGGCTTTTACAGTTTCAGAAGTAAATAAAATTTAAGATTCACATCCTTATACATATCACGAATCAATTACTTACTTTAACTGAGAAATACTGTGCCTTGCAACTTTATTAGCATTTTGTATTTTTTTTTAATTAAAATAATTTAGGTGGAAAAATATATATATATTTTTGTTAGAGATAGTGTGGTTGGTGGAAGAAAATAATTTTCTGATGAGTGTGTTTTTCTACCACGCTTCTGTTTCCAGAACTCATTAGCTAATGTTATTTTCTGCTGATCTCAATTTTTCCATTAGCAGATGCCTTTTGAATTAAAATGGCTTTGGAAGTGCTTGATGAGAAACAAGCCTAGTAGGAGTGTGTGTGTTGTTTCCGAAGGATTAAAATGGTCAAAAGAAAGGGCAAGAGACTTAACTCATCTCTGAAAGAAAAATGAAGTCAAAATGAAGGGGTTTTTGCATTATGAATAGTGGGAGCTATAGGGAGTACTATGTTGAAAATTACAGACGGGCAATGAATGCTGACACTGAAAAATAAACTTCAACAAAAATGATGCAAAACCAACACATTTATTCATAAAAACAATAACATATTTGTATGCTTTACATTACTCCAACATACCATTCCATTAAAAATGTCAAGTACTAAGGACTATTATGAATCTTGAAACAAAATCTACTTGTCTCTGCAACTCTTACTATATTCTTACTATAAAAGAAATATACTTCAATTGTAGTGTATAAACTATTGTATTTGTCCAGAATATATCAAAAGATAAAGAGGAGAAACAATACTTTTAGGTATAGATTCTCTCAGTGTTATGAAATTCCTTGATTTAAGATGAAAATCAAGATTGATTTAAAGCTAAAAAGGTAGAAAAGCCTTTTTATGTTTGTAGTGGCACTGACCTGGATTTTGACTTAGAAACTTGCTAGTGAAATTCTTTCTTGGCTTGCATTTTTTTCCTGGTTCAATTTTTAAATTACTTGACTTTGTAACTGACATTCATAATTTGACCTTATACATTTAAATGGTGCCTGACCCCCTCAGTAGTAGGTCACTATTCAATGGGCTCAGCTCTAAAATGAAACTGCATGATCATTCTGGTAATACAATAACCAGATGGCAAAACAGCAGGTTTAGAATACATTTTCACAGAATGTATAAAAGAACTGTACAACACATTAGAACTGGATGTTTAAAAGTTATAAGAAGTGTAAGAGGGCTTAGAAGTGGATTCACGGAGGATATAATTTGTGAGAGTTGATGTGGTGCAGTTAAGATGTGCAGCTCCAGAAATCTTTAGACACCCAGCTTCCGGAAACTCACTCATACAGTAAATCCATAGAAAAGTCAAGCCTTGGCTATCAAAAGTGTGCAATTTTTTCCCTAAAAACCTGGCTACTGCTGAGAGACAAGACAGTGGGCTAAACAGATTTTTGCTCTGATGTGGAATGCTTCTTGTTCACCTTTAACATGGAAGGTCAAGTTGAACTTACTCCAGGTCCCAGTGTGAAGGCGCCAGCTGGGCAAGACACTGAGATAGGGATCCTAAGATTTGGCAGAACACGTAGGGTGTCTGCAATATAGATGTGCCTTACAGGACAATTGTTTGCCAATTAAATGGAGAATTCACAGCTTCTCTGAACTGGGGGAAAAAAATGCATCCATTGCTGCTAAAACATAAACCAGTCAAGTTGATCACAGTGAAACAAAAGTTACTTACATCAGTATTACAGGAGCGATAGCGCTTCCTTTCTCCAAGACAGTATTTGCCTCCACCTGAAGGCCTAGAAAAACACATTTTATGTATTAGTATAAACACAACTTCATGAGATATACCAATCCATTATTACTATTAATACAGATCCAAGAGATATACATTCTAAAAATGTTAAAATGTATATGCAAGTTTTAAAATGAGATTTTAAAATATTTCATTTGCAGATACAAAACAACTCATATATTAATCTAGTCTGCGTAAGTTCCAAGCAGTACAGTTTAAGTGTATTTTGAACATAGTAAAAAAAATGTTGGTTTCAATTATTTGCTAGCTTTATAAAACTAAACTGAGTAGTGTGTAAACAATCTATGTGATACTTTTTTTTTTAATCTTCTCATCTTACTTGTAAACCGGCAAAGACTGGTTTTACATCTGGAAACAGCAACGGCTGTACATTCTGGTTCAAGAATTTGATTCTGATTTGAAGTAATCAGTACTAAATCTGAGGAAACTCCAGATTTCTATTAGTGTAAGTAAGACATTTGGCTCTTAAATTCCCAGGTTGTTCAAAAACCTTATCTATCTTCCATAGAGGTCAAATAATGAAGTAACTTTACAATTAACTAGAAAGTAAATCAATACTATTTTTCACACTACAAAAAGACTATTTAACCAGAAAACAGCATCCTTGAACCAAAAGGATTTTTTATTTTCCTAATGCAGACATAATCCTTCTCAAACGCATCTGCTTGTTAAACATTTAAAAAACATACCAAGCCAAATACATGGTTACAGAAGTATAAAAAAAAATCTCAGGATATTAGTCATGCTTCAAAAAAAATCTCACTAGCATTTTTAAATACTGCTGTGAAAAAAATAATGAATTTAATTTATTATCCTCTCTGTAACATAGTGTGACATGTTATTATGTATACGGATAACTTCTGCTTTTGGATTCAGTGAGTAAGTAGTAAAATTTGCCACATTAGATAGTTACTGCTAATGACAGGAGGCAAAAAGACCATCTTAAAGCAGCTGTATTGTGACATTATGTGTCTGTCTTGCAGAGTGCAGTGGAAAGCTGATGTACAGCCTGGCTGCTATCCAAAACATGGATATAAGCAACAAAGAACTGAGTGTACAGAGAGCAGAGGATGAGAAAGGAGTGACAAAAGACACAGAATTGATTTCCATGAAAGAAACACAAAACACTTCTAGAAAAAGTGGTCTTAAAAACCAATAGTGGTGAAGAAAATAGGAATTATGGGGCATGACAAGAAGAGAGGATGGAGTAATAAAACTATCCTGCAAAGACCTAGGCTGTGATGAGGTAACCAAAACAGGCGAAAGTTGCAGCAGAAAAAAGCAGTGATCCATTCAGCAAAAGAACCGCAATGGAAATAAGCCCTTATCTGAGAAGGATAAGTGACAGTGAGAGGAGCACTTACCTGACACATCTTCTCTGGAACAATGCTCAGAACGTTGGAAAATAGACAGCTTATAAGACCAGTACAGATACATGCGACAGGTCAAGCTGTAGTGGAGAAGCTGGCCTCTCTTCAAAGAGAGCAAATGGACCAATAGAGAACAGTGGCAGGAAGGAAATCACTGAATTGTTTTAAGAGTCAGTGGGAAGTCACAACTTAAGTGTTGGACATGGCAGCACCTAAATGTATTGTATGCAATATAATATTACTACCTATGGTTTATTGTAAGTCGTTATGCAAAACCTTGGAAATACTGTGGTGGAGTTTTTTAATAAGTAACTGGAAATTGCTATTTTATATCTTAGACAAGCATTAGAAGAAATATGGCCTAAGAAAGAAATGTACCTAAGGCATAATTTAAATATATACTGATGAATAACAAGTTGCAAGAGAACTATTCTGGTTACTACTAAATATAAATCCAGCTATCTTTACTGTACATAAGACACATTAAAAATGTTAAAAGTATGTCTACTGAACTTCTCCTGTTTAAGTGTTTCTTTCTCCTGTTTTGAAGACAAATGTTGGCAAACTAGCAAAACATTTTTACTGATAACAAGTGAAACCACAGTTTTAAATAACTTCCAAGTGTGTCTTTTTGTTGGCTCCAGCTTACTTTAGCTACTTACGCTGGACTGTCACAGTGTCTTACAGACGAGGAGACTCCTCCCCCGCAGGTCCTGCTGCACTCTCCCCATATTGACCATGGACCCCAACCTCCATCTATGCTCTGGGGCCACGTGCCAAAAGGTACACACTCTCCCTGATAACACCACTGAAAGATTTCACAAAAAAACCAAAAAAATTAGTTTGCAGGCTGACAGAGTTATCAGGACATAAAAATACAAGGGTCAGACAATGACCAATTATAGGCATTAGCATTTCCATTACAGATAACAAGAGTAGTATTTTACTTTTTCCAGCCATGTTTAGACATTGGTGGGTGTGTGTGTGTGATTTGTTAAATGTCTCCACGAAGTCCTGAATTATAGGTTCCTAACACACAACGGAAGTTAAAGCAAGTTTAAAATAAAGATTTTCTCCTTTTCTTCCTACAGCCTCCTTAATGTTTCACAATTAAGGAACTGCAAGGTCACATTCTTTTAGACACGAAGATTCATTTCAAAGCTTGGTTTAGTAAAACACCCTCCACCTAGGATTCATGTAGGGGCTTCATTACACAAAATGAAAAATTCCCCTGATAGTATTTTTAAAAAAGTATTCCCACACATTGTAAAAAAGAAAATTTGGACAAGGTTACAATGGAAGAAGAATTTGCTGCAGTATTTAATTTATACTAAAACTACAGACATAATAAAAGTAGTGCCAAAGCATTAGACATGATACAGAAAATCATTATATTATATAATAGTGACTGACCACTGGTTCAGGGACAGAATGAACATGCACACTTCACTCATGCAAAAGCTTAAACTTCACAAAACCATTACTTAAATCAGACGTACAAAATGATAGGCGATTTGCACAAATTATTAACTATTGAAAGAACTTCATCATTTTCTTTATCAGAAATATTTTCTAAACCATTCAGAAATAATCATGGAGCCCACAGTTTGACCCATGTTCTGGTGTCTATTGCATCACTGAGAGTTTGAAGCAGCTCCCGATACCCTTTGCTACTGTTTCAGATCTAGGTGAGAGAGTAGTGCATGGACTCAGGTCTGCTGTGACCTGAATCTGCATATTTCACTTCCAAAAGGTGGGCTGCGTAATATCCTTGAAGTCTTGTAACAGATATAGGATTGACCCTTTCCAATCCTTTAAGTCCTGTAACAGATATAGGATTGACCCTTTCCAAAAAGAAATCCACACAACTTCTGTGTCCAAAACCAGCCATATGAATTTGACAAAACACATTGAGACATGCACAGATAGACATATCCCTGTTCACATGGAAACACTACTAGAAGACTCAGTGTTGACTTCAGAGTGATACATACAGCAAAGCCAAACTTTCTCTTCTCCTAAGTCCTAAGGCTCACCTAAATCCTCAGGCTCATCAAATGGGACATATGTCATTCATAATGACTTGAATTGCTGTAGATTTTTCTGAAAGCAACTGACAAGGCAATTTAAACTTCACTCATAATTAAAAGGAGTTTGATATGAACAAGGACAGTACAGAGTGTTAGCCAAAGAAAATTTAAAAAAACCTTATTTTTTCAATTGGAAATTTCATTTTGAATAAAAGGCACTTCTGGATTGTCAAATGTGTCAGAGTCTAAGTGTGTAACTCTCAAAGATGTACAATGAAATGATATATTGATATTAAAATCAGTAGCTTATCATCAGCAAAAGCACGTAGATACAACATACTTTTGCATACGAACACGTAGTAACATTTAACATAACCTTTTCTTATTGTATTAATTCTTTACTATTTCCACATCAATAACTGAAACCTGTAAAATTATTCTTCTAGCCACATCCATTCTTGTTTCTTCTCTCAAAACATTCTTATCCTCCATGGCCTCATTTTTTTTTCTGTATGTATTGTACCTGTTTTACAACACAGTTGTTACCATCGAAAACATTTCTGTTTATAGGCCTCATACTCCATCACTTAAGAAATAAATGAAGCATTAATGTGTTTACAAAAAAGACAGGGCCAGTTATTTTAAATCTCAAGTTCAAAATGCACTGCCTTTTTCTACTAGGTCTTGCCAGGACAGAGTTCCCCTCACAGCAGCCCATATCATGCTGCATTTCAGGTTTGTGACCAGTGTGGATGACGCACTGGTGTTCCAGCTATTGCAGAACAGTGTTTGTGTACAGTAAGAGCTTTCTCAGTTTCTCAACCTGTAACCAAAGTGTGCAAGCTGGGGGTGGGCAATAGCTTGGGAGGGGACAAAGCCAGGACAGCTGACCACAGGGATATGCCACACCCTGTAACACCATACTTAGAAGTAAAGCTGGGATATGGGATAGCATTCCTGAAGTAGCCACTGCTCAGAGTCTGGCCAGGCAACAATCTGGTGGTAGTGAGTGGTTCCCTCTGATTTCTTCTTTGCTTTTTTCCTTTTTTTTTTTTTACCTTTCACTTAACTAAACAGTATTTCACCCTTCTGGTTCTCTCTCTTACCCCTGGGGACAAGGTGGGTAAGTGAGTCAGCCACTGTGAGAGTGCTTAGCTGCTTGATGAGATCAACCCACCACACTACTCTTCAGAAAAAAACCCAAAGACACAAGGTTTCATGGACTTGTACTGAGAAAATTATGGTTTATTCTTCTTCGAGTTCTAAATTCACAGACTGGAGCAGGAATTCATCAGAGGAATGCACCCTTCATGTGGAGCTTCCCTTAAATCCAGACTGTTACTGAATGTCTGCATAACACAATTCAGGCTACACAATGAACTCACATTTTTAGCTAGTGTAGATATATCCATATAGCATAGTGTTTTGATATGCCTCTAATGGCACAACTATGATGGAGAATGAAGTATTTATGTGAGCTACAAAAATGACTAAAACCACCTGCTTTTCTTCTCTTTACAGTGATAAATTAAGTGATAAAAATTTTATCAACTAAATACAGAAATCTCCTTGCAGCATTCTATTAGAGATGTGACACAAGGACATGAACAGAGATCTAATGTTAAAGTCAAAAGCTAAAAAATTAAAATACTTCTAAGAGTAAAAAGGTATGCTACTAATTTAATTAAAAGTACATTATACACATTAAAAACATGTCAAAATCCAAGCTAAGAAATGCAGGACATTCAAGAGTTATAAATCCATAAGAACATCACATATGCAAAACATCCCAATTGTATACTATTATGACTAACAGACAAAAGGCAGGTGTAATTACCTGCTTTACTTTTACAAAGCTGTGTAAAATCTCTGTTGTCTGTCATTTCCTCTGTCATGCAACCAGTGTTCTTCTACATTCTCATATTCCCCTGGAAAACCTCTTTAAATGGTGGATTTTTTTCTTTTACTGAAGTTAAATCTGAGGATTTACTGCTTACTTTGATGTCTCTTCTTAATTTTCTAGTGAAAATTTATCTTTCACAAGAAGCCAGTGACACATAGAATCTCTGTCAGAGGAATTCAAAATTACCAAAGTCTTCATTATTTCTAATGGGCCTGAAGAAATATGCTTCCTCCACAAAAACACCTCATCTGCTCTAATGAGGTAAGGACTACTGAGTAATCACTACATGAAGACAGAAGAGGAGGTGACAGCTATTTTAAAAGAACAGTTCTTCATTAAAAGTTTAGAACTGAAATATTAATTTTTCTCTAACACTGAAAAAATAATGTTCCACTAGTTCAACAGAAAGACAATGATGATGCATTCCAGTGCAAATAAAATGTGCAAAACCCTCTGTGAATAATGTAAACAGTCCAAAATTTTTCTTGATGAGGTGGTTAACAATAAAATAAAACATGATACTGTGGCACATTTGAGAACACTTTTATAAGAGTATTAGCTGTTTAATGGAATTAACAATTATAATAGTATGCTTTTAAGAAAAATCACACAGCAAGTACTCTAATATTGAGGAAAACTGATTTCACACTTCGTAAGAGGACGAAAAATATTCATATTAATTTAAATTTTAAAAACATCTTTTCAGTCATTGATCCTACAATAATTTTACAAAAAAATGTAATGTCCGATAACTTACATTTATCTTATGTTAATGTCCAATGATAACTTGAATCATCCCACAATCTAGCTATATAAAACTATCTTTTCAGCACACTGTGTTTTCACTTTTTGCATGTTTGCCCCTCATTTACATCCCCAGCATGATGTAAACTACGATCTTAGAAAAGGGTTACTTTTTTATTATGTTAAAACACAAAATAAGCATTCTTACCAGTTTTGTCTTATTGTTTTATATGCACAATTTCCTCAGTGCATATCTATCAGTTAGTTTGCCTTCACAGACAATTCTCTGGGTATACCAGACAGAAACTTCATGTATATTCAAATTTCTTATCACAAATTAGAAAAAGTGTACCTTTCTGAACCCAGCAAAAAAGTAAAACCCTTTACCAAAGCATGAACATATTAAAGCTTACAAACAGAACTGATATAACAGTTCTATCAGCAACTATAAACCACTCTATTCTCTTTCCCCATATGCAGAAAAAAGCTGAGTAATTTTTACGGAAAATATTCTAAAAATCTTAAGGTGTAGGCAGACATCTACCATGAACAATTTCAACCCAAAGGGTTGAAAGCATGGTAGGTTTATATAAGCAACCAAAAGAAGTTTTTATAATAGGTGGTTTTAATTGTAGAAATCTCCCCATGTTCCTCCAATAAGATGTTAGTGAACAATGCATTAAATTATGCTTTGAGCTAATAGTTAAACCAAATTTACATTAGTTAATATCTAAACATGATTAAAAACTCTAAGATCTTATTAGGTATTTAGAACACGAAATGTCATTTATTATGTATTTGGCCAGAGTCCAGCAAAATAGGGCTTAATTTGGTTGTGGCCTTTAGGCATGACTGCAATATAAATACAGCAATAATAATAATAACAACAACAATAACAAGGTGTTACAGAACTGTAACCTACTAATTTCACCTTATTCTATGGTAAAGACAACTACATATTTGGAAAGAGTTTTTTTTTATTGTTTATTGCTACCAGGAACTATTAATTCACTGGAACCTCTGAGGCTTCTGTTTACAAATACTATTCTCTGCTGTTAACAGACATCTGCGGTTAACAGGTAAAATATAAAATTTTTTGTAAAATCTTTGTAATGTAAAATCTTTATAAAATGGCATGGATTCTTTCTAAAATCTAAATTTTCCTCTAAAATCTAACAATGGAACAAGATACTGATGACTGGAAAAAGATGGTTTGTAGAGAACCGACTGATTAAAACCTCTGACAAGTGGACATGGGAACAGTGTCTAAAAGCATCTCAACCTGTAGTCTCATGGTTTAAAAAACATAAACTGAAGTAAATTAGTCTTTGTCATTGGCAAGGAGAGGTGGTTCCAAAATAAACCTAGACTGCTGATTTAGGAGCAGGGCTTCTAATGTTTTCTATTACTCTAATATAAGCTAACATTTCTGGTAGTATGTGAAGGTTTCTCTGTTTTTATTAGATTTTATTCTAATCACTCTATTTTCTCAAATGACTCCTTCAATAAATCCACTTCACATAGTTTACCAGTAGTTCCAAACTCAGCACAGAAAAGCCATCAGAAGGATACTAGGTCACAGGCCCAAAGTGAAGCCATCAACAAGCATTAATAAACTGTGACAGCTGCGCAAAAGCTTTCATTCTTACTGTTTAAACATGAGATTGCAACTCAAAATGCACTGTTACCTTTGTTGAAACTAGCCCAGCTAGCACAGCAAAAGTCAGAATGAGAACAGACAACAGTGGTGACTGTCAGGAAAAAAATCCAATCTGCAGCAGTAAATCTAATGAACAGATGCAGCAACTCTCGGACTGATAGTGGAAATCGTTTAATGTAACAATATTAATTAGCAATATTCACTTTATACAAACCTGATTAAAATACATTCTCTTGAAAAAGGCATATAGAATTCTTTTTTTCCCAAGTACATGTCTTGTAAATTAATTAAAATATTTTTCTCTCTTCTTTAAGATGTTCATAGATTTTGCCTTGTAACTTAGAAAGTCTTCTAATACTCTTGTCTGGAACTACTGATACACATCTATCATTTTAAAATCAAAATTCTCATCTTCAGACAGGTATCATAGTGCTAGACTTATCTATTGCAACGTTGACTTTCCGCATTTTTCTGTTAAGTAGAAGAGTTTATCTGACTGCACATCAAAATCTTATAAAGCTAAACAGTTATGCAAGCATAACTGAAGACTAAAAGAATAGTTCAAAGTCAAAAAAGAAAGGTCACTGGGAAATACAAGCTTTTAGAAAACCCTTTTATTGAATCAAAACATTTTTTCTATACATTTGCATGATTCAGCTTATATCTGAAGGAATAAAGATTTTTTTACCTTCTAACAAAATGACAGAATTCAGACTCTACATTTATGTTACACATTTCCAAAATCCATGGCAGACCTAAAGTTGTAACAGTCCTTTATGAAAGAGTAGTGTAAAATCTAATAAAGATTAAAGTAGAAGAGTTTCTACAGAAAAAAAAAATAAAAAAAAAAATACACAGATTTTTTTTTCTTTGTTTTGTTGTTGTTGGGGGTTTGGGGCTTTTTTTTACAGTTTTTTTGTTTGTTTTTTTTTTACAGTTCAAGACTGTAGAGTTTTATAGCAAAGACAAATGTTTTATTAAAATACACATATAAAATAATTGTGAAATAATTCTGTAGGACACTTCCACGAGGATGCACATGTATTCTGAAATAGTAACTCCTTTTTTTCAACTGTTACAGTGTTGCTGTGAAATACTCTAATTTTCTAGTTCTTTCGTCTTGTAGTCTTTGAGCAATAAACTGCCTCTACAAACAGGAAATCATTTGTACTCACCCCCTTTTCAATGCTCCCTGTTTGGCAAAGAGTACCTTCAGCTGCTGGAATGCTGTTGGTAACACAGCGATTACTTTTGCTGAGGCACCAGAGCTCTCTACACACTTCCTAGGAAAGAAGGCAAAAGCAAGTTGGTCAGAATAAAACTCTGATATTTCTGTCAGTCCGTATACACACATGTATACAACAATTTTTTTTGAATAGAGACTATAAAGAAGTGGGCTGCAGAAAGAAAGCTATAAATGGCAATGAAATATTCTGCAATTTTGAAGCTACTGTATTTTGCCGAAGAATATTCTGCCAAAAAAAAAAAAGAGAAAAGAATCTGGAAGCATCAAATTGTAGACAAGAATGTGTTATTTACACTTCCCATGCAAGCAATGTTTTAAAATTGCTTTTTTCTTGATTAGTCCTAACACTGGGTTTAGTATATTTTAGTGCTGCTATAAAAGTAGTCTTCGGATGCGCTGCAGTGTCTCCGCTACTGTCATTTTCTGACTCAAAATTACCTTCTAAAATGGTTATTATTAATTTTGAAAAATCAATCAGCAACAATTATTTTTGATTCCTTTAGGTAAAACCAAAGTTTTTGACCTAAGACTACCTGCACACCTCTTCTGCAACACTTGCTAAAGCAGTGCATGTATAGTTAGAACTTATTGAGCTATATACTAAAATACTTCCTTTAGGTTTTTTAAATTTGCAGCTGCTTTTTCATAATTTTTTTTGCCTATCCTATTTCCCTATATTGTCAGTGGTAAACAAACAGAAGCTTACAAATTGTCTTTTTTCCTACCATAGTTTCTCATTTGGTTTTGCCTATTTATTAATTTAAATAAAGCCAGTTCTGTTGACATTAGAGATTAATTGTTAAAATTAGCTGGGCAGTTGAAATTCATAATGTGGGCGTGGTCCAAAGTTGGCTGAACACTGAAAATCTCCGCAGTTGCTTCAGTTGCCCTTGGATTCGGCTGTGTATGCACAATAGAATCAGGAGTGGTTTGCTTTTGTGGCAAATTACTGACATGATAATCTTTGCTGTATTACTTTGGGATCTGTGCAAGAGTTCACAACTTGCTTATACATATTTTCTAAGTATTTTTTAAAATTTGGAATAAAATCATATAATTAAAATGACCTTATGGTAGTCATTAGTGTTTCATTTTATTTAACAGCTGCTTGAAATCATATCCTACAAAAAGTCCTTGCATAGATTCTATGGCTGAACCTTGAAACAAAGAGAAAAAGGAAAAGACAGTGTGAATTAAAGTTATTATCCACTCCCCTCCAAGTTCATTGTTTCTCTGAGGTAATGAATGAGTATCTGGTACCAAGACTATCTTTTTTATACACAACAACAGAAATAACTGTTATGTTTTACCCCAAAATTAATGTTTCTTGCATTGTACTGCATATACAAATTAAATTATACATTACTCACTAGCAGCTGCACCATCAGTTCAACAGTAGAATCTTTTCTTGAAAATACAACATTCTTTCCCAAGTTTAAAATCAGCTGGTGACATACTTGCAGGATTTATTTACATGGTTTTAGTTTCATGATTGGCAGAAGCAAAGTATCTTTTAAAAAATCCATTAAAAAATAACATATAGGAATGGTTTTTGACAATTACGCTTAAGTTAGTTCATCTCGTTTAGTGTGTGGCTCTATAAAAACAACCAAATTCTTAAGCCTCTTTTTAGGAGAAATGCTGCCACTTGTAAAAGCATACCTGCACTCAATGCAGAACTTTTCAAATTTGGTTTTTTTCACTGAAGAAATGCAAACATTTCTTAACTTAAATCTCTGAAAAAACCACTATTTTATAGTTACTCAGCTGATAAAATTTCTGGATTAAGATACATACAAATAAATATAATATTTAAAATAAAATAATAAAAAACACCAGGAAATAACAGAAGATACACCATAAAGACTCTTGAAAAATATAACTAGGTTACAAATTTCACAGCCATTAAGGTGCTAAATTCAACAATAAATCAATTTCACATCTAAATCAACCATGAATTCAAACTTCAATACAGTATGGATTTCAAAGTGAAAACCTAAGATAGGCTCCATTCAGACACAGTATGAAGTATTCCTGTCATAATCATGCCTTATTTACTTTAATCTGTAATTTACTTCCTCGTTTTGTTGAGCAAAATTAAGTTTAATTTACTTGTTCATGCTTCATGTGTGGTTTACATTGTCACACTAATTAGAAGTGTCAGACTGCGAAAATTCTACTTGTGACCTTCTATTTATTTCAGCTCTGATCAAGTTCAAATGTCTAAATTAACAGCTGTTCTGACTTGGTGAAGTTTCATTCAAAGTTCTGAAAAAACAAGAATTCAGAAATAAGAAACAAAGATTTCAACCACTCCAATACAAACAAAAGCAAAAAATCTTATCTGGGTAACAGTCTGGAGTTTTAAAACATCTATGTTTCAGGATTATTTAAATCCAGAATTCTGGTTTTTGCTCCAGAGTTTATGAGCAAAATTCCACTTCTGATATGCCTACATAACTATACCATCTATGTATTATCATATAAGTGGAAGTAAAATTGAAAATAAGTCTTTCATAGCCAGCCTAACATATCCACAAATGAGAGTGTTTAACAATTTCCTTTCAAAAAAGGATTCTTTCTGTATATTCAGGTTTCTCTGGGGAATTAGACTTCTCTAAATTCACTGAACTGATACCACCCAGACATTTTTATTCCAAACAAATAATCATCTGTACAGTGCGAATTAATGGATACAGCACTCCAAAACTGTTTTATTCATTCATCTGTTTGCAGGATGATTCCAAACATGTCAACTCACCTCCCTGCTTCACAAAAAAAAAAAAAAGTATTTATTGCTAAATTGCTTGGAAAAGCAGTATACCAAAATCAGCTATTACTACTGACATACTCTGATAGTCCTTATTCGGACCTTAATTTCAGCAGGAGTTTGCCTCAATAAATCCCTAAAGACAAAATGACGGTAGTCTAAAATTACTAATGGGCTTTAACACACTATTACTATTTGAGCAAAAACCTCTACTTAAATCAGAAAGAAGTTCTGTTTGAGACAGATATACAATATCCCAAATCAACAGAATACCTCCTCATGGAAAACTATGCAAAACATCAAAGATTTACAAAAATAACACAATGTATCGCTTTGTACAAATAATTTATATTAAACCCAAGAAATTAAAGGGGTTTTATAACTTCTTTTAAATACAGCAAACTTATTTAATATGATATTTTACTCTGCTGTACTGCATTTAAAAGAAGTAGAATCCCAAATATATTCTCCATCACCCTGTACATGAAATGAAAAATAACATTAACAGTCATTTGAAAGCAAATAAGATACCTAAAAAGAAGTGAAAAATCCATCTGTGCTGTTATTTCATTAAATGAACATGGAATTATATCAGGCCCTGCTACGACTATGTCTTCTTTATTTTCAGCTGACTTTTGAAAGTTAAACAAAGAAGTTCTGACTAAGGTTCATAAAGGTTTCTGTTCTCCAGCTGAACCCTACAAATCCTATACCTGGTACTACATTAGTTTCTTAGTTATTGATCTGAGGTATTTTCTTTACTACCACCATTACCTGTAACATCTCTAATCAGCTGTTTTTCATAAGCTAGCCTTAAAAATATATGACAAACTGCCCTGGAAAGGTCAGACCCAAAATCACTAATAGAAAGTATACTGTTTTTTTTTTATACACTCACACACGCATGCATGCACACTCACCCACCCACCAACATAAGGTGACCCTTTTAGGGTAACATTTTCTTCACTGGAGGACACAGGATGAAACTAATATATCTTTTGTCAACATTATATTTGCTCAAATAATTCAATGGCTAAGAGAAAGAAGCACAAACTGAAAATTAATGACCTCAAAGTCTGTCTCCAAATGTGTGGATTTAGTAACCAAAAATTTGTAAAGCAAACAAGGGAAAGTTCTAAAAATCCAGGAAACATAAACTGAAGCTGAGGCCTTTCATAAGATCAAGACAAGATAGATGACAACCTGTAACGGTGTATCTTAGGGCTCCATGACTTCAGTTTGGAATTCGGATGCTTGTATTTGCAGTAAATTAAACAAAGCTGAAACCATCTAGAGAAAAAAACACAGCAAATCAAATTACCTTCTTTTTGCCTAAGTGTTATAAATGATGGAGCCTCTTTCTGTTGCGTCATGCAGAGTTACCTATAGGCATTTCAAATTATGTAACATCTAAGCATCCTAGATCATAATCATCATAATTGGTTACAATACAGCACAATGACAACTCAGTAATATGAGCAAAGATCAAATTGCTGTGCTGTTCTTAATGTTTTCAACACTTGAAAGCCTCCTATAAAAGTTAGCAGTTTGGCCCATAATATTTAAAAAAATAAGATGGGAAGTACATTCAAATGCATTTTAAACTACAATAATTTGGAAGGTACACCTTTTATTTGTAAAATTTTAAAATCTTAATTAGGTTCGTACGTTACTTCAGCATGTTTAATCCATAATATGCTGCACCTCTTGATGAGCAATTGCTAAAATAGAGCATAAAAATCATTAGCCTGAACTGTAACTTACAATTCAGACCTGAAATGCATCAACATAGAGTATTTTCAGCCTCATTGCTGAAATACTGCTGACAACATGACCAAAACTAGAAGACACTAATTACAGGAGAACTTCAAAAGTTCAAAATTTTGTTCAGATAAGCACCCAAAAGTTACCATTTTAGTGCTCCACTACCAAATGCTCATAAAGTGGTGCAGCATGTTATGAATCACAACATGCTGAAAGAATGTGAAATAGAATCCAAAGCTTAAATCGTACCTTTATATTATGTTACCGGCATTCTTCCCTAAATATTGGGTGCTTATCTGAACCTTACAGAAACTACAGGAGCCCCACAAAATCAATCACCTCCAAGTACCATCTTCCCTTTCAAACCCATGCAACCTATCAATTTTTATTCAAAAGCACTTCACTACATGGAATCTCATTATTGCTTCTACTGTCATCTAATGCACTCCTGCTTTTATCACCAGCTTCTCCTTTCACCTTTTCATCAGCTTTCATAAGATGCAGGCACATTGGTGTTAACATCTGTGTCTCTTGTGAAAGAGAGAGAAAGAGAAAATCAAAGACAGAGGAGGAGAGAAAAAAGGGGGTTTATAGACAAGACAGTCCTAAGAAAGAGGAAAGGATAATACAGGAATTTATTACAAAACAAATGTAAAACTACTTTAGGATTCAGACAGAGAAAAACTTTTGGGATTTCCCTTGGCTATTCACATCATAATCTCAGAAAAAAGAGGGAACAAAATTCACTTAATTACAACACAATCCTCTGAGTCCTTATGTAAGAAAAGCTCAACATTTTAATCATTTGTAAAAACAAAGGCCTGCACAATAAGGCCTGCACAACAATGCTGAGAGGTTTTTCAATTGACCAGCCAGACTTTATGAAATAAAAAAAAAAAAAAAAAAAAGGAAAGGTTGATTAAAATGTAAAATGACAGAGTATAATACCAGGGTCTTCAATTCTTCGCTTCGTCTACATGTACTTCTAACACCAGTTTGTGAGTAATGCAATATAAATCCATCCAATCAAACTACTTATGCTTGGCTAACATCAAAGTATAAACAACTTAGCCATGGTATGATATATGAAATTGGGGTCAAAAAAAAGGCACTTTATGGTGAGTTACTAAGTATTATGTACATATTCAACTGAACGGATGCTCCTAGTCATAGTACCAACAGCTGATGGAACAAAAGAAAACTGGTAGCTCTGATACAAAGATACACCAATGGCTTCTCTGCCTCTCCTTGTGAAAAAAAAAAACACCTTCCAGAATATGCTTCTACCTTTTTATAAAACCCCTGCATCTAGCTTAATAGCTCTCTTTATTTAACTGGAGTAAACCACATCAGTATTTAATGAAAAAAGTGACAGTTTGATTCATGAACATTAACATTTTTATCACCTGATTACAAGGGTCAATTGCAATTCAGACTATTTTGCCCTAGTAGAAATATTGTACAACCATTGTGTATAGTAATGCGTTTGCTCTCTTGGATTTGAAAGTCAGCTGACCAACACTTGTGGAAAAGCATAAAATGCAAAAGAATAGACCAAATAATTGTAAGCTACTATGTCTGAAACCCTGTTACTAGCACCCAGCAGCTTCACAGATTGTAAAATGCAACACAGCAGTATCAACCATATGCATAAAGTATTAACTGCTTTTAAAATATCTGAGGTTTTAGTCTCAATTCTAAGAATGTAGGGAGCAGCTCTAAAGCAAAGCATTATTTTGAACCACAAAATCAGTAAGTTACAGTCAGGCATATTCCAGTTATTATTTAAACTCATAAAGTAGACAAACTGAAAGTCAAGATTGGAATTATTTCCTCAGTTAACCCAGAAACAACCAACAGCCAACTGTTACTAGGCATATACTCAAAGGATAAGGACTTGAAAACACAATGATAAAGTTCTTACAATCACTTAAACAAAAGAACTGAAAAAGGTTCTGAACTACCAGAGGAACTGACATACAAACAGCAAAGAACTGAGACAAACTTGACAATCAGCAGAAGCAAATCCACACTGCATCATCCTAGAAAGATGTAGCATATTCTGTAGCTACCTAACTGAACAGGAATTAGCACTGTTTCTAACAACCTCAAAACTTCCACTGCAGTGAATCCAAACAGATGCCTGAAAGCATACATTGCTTTTAGGAAAAAGATATGCATGAGTATTATACGGTGAAACTTCCACCATCACAATTTGGCTCACCATAAGTTGTAAATTCAATGGTCTCCTGAATCTGAAAATATACTCTAAAAATGAAGTATTTTAAATAGCTTGAGATGTTATCTTTCACTTCTTTATTCAAAGTATCTATCTCTTCACCCAAATTCTGTAAAATTGTCTTTGTATCAGAAATGGTGGAAAGTATAGTATAAAAAAAAATGCATATGTAACATGAGAAAGATCACTGTCTTCTTGCTAATGTGTAGCTTTATTTTTTCAGCTCAAAGAACGAAAGCATCACTTTGAATTACTGTCTGACAGTGTGCTGAACAACCAGAAATATCTGACCAACAGCCACAATGCTCTTGCTAGGACAGTTCCGTCAGTATATGACTAAACAGTCTAATTAGACCTAGTCCTTAAAATAACATCAGACCAACTATGAAGGAACTCCTTTATATGCCAAATTGTCTCTTTGTCAGTAAACAAACACAGAGAAAAACAGAAACTTTGAGTTCCTTTAGTAAGTGAGTTCTCCTGCTTCAACTGGTCAAACACCTCACCATGTAATCAACTTCAAGTTCCTAAGTAAGAACGGCTTCAACTTTAGTTGTGCAAAGGTCATTGCAGAACTAGGACATGATCTATGATCAAACGCAACAAACAGTTTAACTAAACATCCACAGGGGATGGATGAGGAAATATGGGAGAAAAGGCAAGGAACATAAATTAACATTAAAGCTAGATAGTTGAAAGAGGTAATTTTTCTAAAGGTTAGTAAGATTGTGGCAATATTCCTAAACAAAAAGAATGTGAAGATTTTTCAAGTAACATTAAAACCATCAATTATATCAACAGGCACGTCACAGCCCAAAGGAGACTTGTAGATTTTTTGCCTTTGATTTGAGAGTTCAACTGTTTCTTTTGTCACAAATCAGCAGAGGGCATAAAGAAGAGAAAAAGGCAAGCAATTTTCTCTGCAATTTCCCTTTGATTTAGAATTTATTTCCTTCTGGGTCACTATACTCCATGTTGGAAAACCTGTTCTACCAGACACTTCAAAAAAAAAGGAGCTGTAAGTAAATTTAGAAAGGAGCTATCATCCAAACTACATTCAAAGTTGAATAGTGATTTTTTACAATGTTTTTCCATCCATAGTTCCACGTGTCTGCTAGAAAAAGATCGTGGCCAGTCTTCGCGAACGAAGATCTGGGAAAGGTCTTTTACCTTTCAAGCCTGCGCAATGGATTTTTTAGGT
>JAWWLV010000100.1:51698336-51713130 GCA_035041135.1 Platyrinchus mystaceus | reverse complement strand
ACGAGCTCCATCTACCCGGGGGATTGTCCCTGAAGCAGGACCGGGAATTGAACCTGCGACCTTGGTGCTGAGAGCGCCGCATCTTAACCACTAGATCACCAGGGGTCCCCTTAGAAAAAGATCAATGAATTATTAATGGCATCTTCATGTGAGTAGTACACTGAAAAGAAATATCCAAATCACTGACTGTTTACTTTTGATAATAAAAGAGTTGACAAGACTATTCAACATCATTTGTCCTAGTATTTAGATCTAGCTCAGTTACTCAGGCCTAAAACCCTTTCATATATGAATAAGTCTTTCTTAAGTAGATATTCTCCATCTGCACTATGATCTTCCAAAGGCCCTTTTCCCCCCCTTTAAAATTATCACTTCAAATCTCTACGATAATAATCATCATGGTCACATATTCAGAGCATTATGGCCATGGTGGATAATATTTTTAAATTGAGGTATTATTTTATATGCATATTATTTCTTAAGAGTGGATATTACCAGACTTCTACAGTAACTTATTTATTAATATATGCAGTCTGAATACTATTATTAAAAATAGGGTGGGTTTCTTTTCAAGACACTTAGAAGTTACGCTAACATTGATAGCACACTGATGGAACACAATACCCTGTATCAGTTCAGAGCACTGGTAATGAAGACATATCTTCATTTAACTATTGCCTCAATTAAGTGTTGACCTCTTTTCTGTAAGGGAATTCCAAAAAAAAGGCCTTTTAAAAAAAAAAGACAAGCAGAAGGCAGAAAGCCAAGATTACCTACACATCTTCATTACTTGCGATTATTTGTGGTTTAGGAACTGGCTTAAGAATGTGTACTGTGCAGCATGATCATCAAAACAATGGTTGCGCAGTTCACTGGTGTTTAAAGAAACCCACATATATGTGGAAAAGCCAGGTTTTGCACATTATGAACTTTCCAGTTTAATTTAAAATACATCTCCAAAGGCTGTGCTATAAATCATGGATTAAATACCTGCAGACTTCCACAGTCTGCAAATAGAAGAGTATGGTGAAAATTTGTAAGAAAAAAGGAAAATTTAAAAAATATATATTATTTAGATGAAGGGACAGGAAATAAGGCCATTAAAGAACAGTGATGGGAAGTGAGAACTTACAGAATACAGAACTTACAATAAAAGCCAAAAGAGGCTTGATGAGGAATCAGGAGTAGAAGACCGAGTGAGCTAGTCAGCCAGCTACATAGCTTTTAAATCCTTTCAATGCAGTCTGCCAAAGAGGCATCCCAAGAATAATACTGTATTTATCACCCCAAAGAAATTACAAATGCACTTTCTTTGTATTATTATTTTATTTGAATAATCTAAAAATTAGAAATTATTAAAACTATTTACTTTTAAACCACAAGATACATTCTCAAGGTTTACTTAGTGCGGTCTCAGCTGATTATTTGATAAAAAGCACAGAAGAATGCATCTTCCTTTAACTACTTACTTTGGGCTGCAAGATTTTGAGTAAGTGTTTATAACACATGACCTACATGTGCAGATTTTTATTTCTACTGTAAATTTATTTACCTTAACTATTGCACAGTGGTACTTGAAGCCAAATCTTTCCTAGTACTTTGCTATTCAGTATTATATTCAGCTATCTAAATTCATGTTCCTCTGTTCCCATAACCATAATTCATCTTTCCAAAAAGATACCTGAATAATGTGAGAAACAATAAACTCAGTGTCAGGGAAAAAAACTAACAAAACAACTACTAAACAAGAAAATAAAATTAGATCTGATATATTAATACGAGTATAAAAGTAACTTCAAAATGGAGCTTTATATTGAAAGGTTAAAGCCAACACAACAGATTTCATGTTTCAAGCTTAATACAATAGGGACCTAATCTCAATTAACTGAAATCAGGAAAAATTCTCTATTACACTTTACAAGGAGCAGGACTGTGTGTTCTGGGCTCTTTTTTTCCCTATAATTAAAGAACGCATTTCCCAGCTCATTGTTACCCACACATTTTAGTGTACAGTACACACAAATGACTCAAGCAAAAGATGCAGCATAAGGATTAAAATGAACCCTTTGCTCATGAACAATGGCACCAGACATGCTACTGGAAATCTGTAACCTCCTACTGCAACTAACTAAAGATTTATGTTATAAAGGAATATATACAAATGACTAAGAAGAACACTCAGCATAAGGATTAAGACTTCTTACCCCATATTTACATTGGCGGGATGTTGCTCCATACTGGAAGCGACACTGTTCATCAGCATCATACACCTGACCTGGGGCCACAGCTGGATAAAGAAAGTCACGCTTGGGAGGCTCATTATCAAGGCAAGTACCACGGCCCGAACTGTTCAACATAAAGGACCAAATCAATTAGGAATTCTACTGACTGTAAATCACAGTAATGATATTATGTATCTAGTTCTTAGTTTTAACAGCACTGGGTGTGAAACAAGTAGGATTACAATAAACAAACAGTAAGATGGTACACCCATAGTAACAAGAGAAAATATTTAGAAGTAATTAAGAAATTAATTTTTCATCATTATTATTATTAACAAAAACGCTTATTTTAGATTGTGAAATAATTTCAGTTATTATACTTTTTTAAAGTGTGATAATTTCTGAGCCACACAAGACTGATTTTCATTTTTGGTTTAGGATTCCTATTTGTTTTCATTGAAGAACAACTACGTTTGGTCATAGAATGAAAAATAAACACATTAAGCAAACTCAAGAAATTCAGTTTACAATTAATAGTGATCCTTCTGATCCTTCTGATCCTTCAAACAGCTAAGTCCCATTTTATATATATGAGCAGCTCTATTGGTTTATGTACAACTAAAACACATTTAGTTTCAACATGGCAAAATGTTTATAGGATTTGGACCTCAACATGCAAGTTTTCCTTCCATTTGAAGGAAGAAAATGGTTACAGTGGTAAAAATTCTGCAAGATCTTCAAATTTGCCTATACTAGGGTGACTGAAAAAATTTGTATGAATCCAAGATCTTTTCTACTGTATTAATATTTAGTCTTTAAAAATTCATGTTAGAACCAAGACAATCATCTTTGAAAACTTCAGTGTTTTCTTCTTTTATATTTTGTTCAGTAGCTGATTTTTTTTCCAAAATATGCCCATATTCAACCTCAATATTTTATTGCAGTGGAATAAATAACAGAGAAAGTCTAATGCAGACTGAGTTCTGTTTAGAAAACTTTATACTTTACTAAATATAATTATTCTGTTTTATTTGGTCAGTGTGCATAAAGGAGGACACATGCTTTTTTACTTCCATTTCACATGTGAGTAAGTGAGGATTTTCAAAGAATTCTTAAGCCAACACTTAAAATTTTTTTCAACATTCCTACCAATTTTGCCAGTACTTATGTTCTGTTTTTTCCCAAATCTTTTCCATGCACCTTGCCAAAGGAACATAATTTCAGAAGTGAATGTTCTACACTGGGGTTTTTTGAGATTTCCAATTTTCTATCCTTTCATCTGCAGATAAAAACAGAGCAAAAAATGCCTCTCGTAACTGCACATTTTATATTCTTTGAAATACTACAAAAGATCATTTGGAAAAACAAAGAAACAAACAACTGCCAACCATTTCAGAAGGCATCAAGTAGTAACTATTGCAAGAACCAGGTAAATACTGAAAAAATATGGTATTTGGTGACTAGTTCCAAGGAATTCAGTGTGATTCACCTGCACAGACAACCACATCCATGTATCCAGTCAGCTAAAATCTACCTTCAAAACCTTCCTGAACCTGTGTGGTTCTGGCACTAAAAAAAAAAAAAAGTATTTTCCCCTTTATTTCAGGTAATTATTGCAAGTATATACATATATACTGATAGCAGAAGTTGGGAAAACATCCTTCATTCTTTTGAAATATTTCAGTGTTGTATTTTGTGCATATGAGGAGTAAATGTTAACAATTCCAGAATGATAATTCAAATACAATCTGATTTTTCTGTAATGTTTGGAATAAACTGCAGATAGAAACTTTGCTTAAACAAGCATTTGGCATCAGCTTGAGCTAGTATTGCCGTATTATGGGAACATTTCCACAGATTTCCAATAGTGCAGAGTTTACAAGATCACTGCAAATTGTGGTCAGTTCTAAACATTTAAATTCACCAAACTTGTAAATCAAAGTCTATGCCCACTCCACAAGACATAGAATTGCAGAAATGCAAGTAAAAAATCCTTGTACTAAATATAAAAATACAACTCTTCTGCTCTAATAAACAGGATTCTCACCATAATCAAATATTGTCGTAGTAGTAAAAATGTGAGAAAATGAATACTGAGAAGTCATTCACTTTCTAGCTACATTATATCATAGACTACAGACTGAAAAAGTTTTTCTCTTTCCTTCTGTTTCAGTTCTATTATTTATCTCAAATAGTTGAACAAAATTGATCCCTGATACTGCATTGTGTGAACTGAAGTATCCTGGAAAAGAAATGGCATGTGTTATAAATGCATCAATAAAACCAGAAAATTTCCATTAGTTATGAAAGGTCTGACCAAACCTGTGTAAATGATGAATACAGACCAAGGACCCTATAACTTTTCCAGAAAACTTTTACAAGACTTCAGAATGGTGCAATACTCCTGAGTCTGTATCTTTGTTTCTTTCTCTTTGCTCCACCAAAGCAAAACCCAGACAGTTAAGAAAAAAATTTCTGCCAACTCTAGGGGAATGAACCAAAAGGGTCCAAGAAGAATAATGGTTTTGGAGCACTCTATAAACAGAGATCTAATAGTTATTATCAGTCAGGTCTACAAAAGTGAAAAAAGCCATTTGTGTACATGTAAAAAAAGATAGGAAAAGAATGCCCAAATACCTTCAGATCACCAATTTTAGAAAATTTCTACTCACAATTACTTTTGTTCTTTGTGATTTTATCTTACAAAGGAAGCATTTACCAAGTCAAAAAATCTGCAGGATATCCCTACAGAGTATTTACATTTCTGATCACAGGGTAGACAAACCTTTAGAATCTGCAATACAAGTAAGATGATCTCAAACTGATTCTTATATTCTATTACTCTACAAGGTACTACTAGTACTCAAATACTTTACCATTCTCCTAATTTGTGGTTGATTTCATGACTTTTATGGGACAACAGTGGAACTTATTTCAATTATAAAATAGCTAATCTCATTGTTATTTTATCCCAGTGTAGTGTCTCCAGAGATCTATATATCTACAATATAATTTAAACATTTTTTTGTATTTTAATATCACAGAATAGCAAATTATTCTTCTGTTTGGAACGGTATCAAGGATACTAGAACACTCTATGGAAGCTTAAGATCTCAGACACGCTGTCATTGCTAACTGCTCAACTAAATTAACAGCAACCAGGGATTAAATGTTTCTAAATCTTTACAGACTGAACAAGGCAAAACCTCTGCACAAATATCACTGTTGTATCCAAGGTCAAAAAAGAAAAAAAGCAACAACCACAGATGTAGATACCTCAAGGATTATGTTCCTAATACAGTATCTATTCCCAAATATCTCAGCAACTTACACAGTACAGCACAACTCCTTCAATGGTTGAACAAAATATACCAGAACACTGGCTCTGAAAATAGATTTTGAATGTTACAGAATAGCTTCATTCGTAATAATGATGTGGACTACAAAGCAAGCTACATTCAATGAATATTAATTAATTATAAATATTTGTGAATATCTGTTATAGCTAAACAATTAAATACATAAATATACTAATAGTATACATAATGTTTTATCTAATTCTGATACCAAATACCCCCAAAAAATGAAGAAACAATAGTAAAAATTATTAACAGTAAACACAGAGCATTTTTATACATAGTGATAAAACCATGAATTATATTTATATTTATACATTTGGCTCCTAACAGAATCCTTGCTGCATATTTATGAGTATTTATGATCTTTAGAGAGCACCAGGATATATTTCTGTACAGGTTACAAAAGCTGCTTTACTTCACATTAATGAAAAAACTGCAGATTGCAGAGATAATCACATAAACAAGACTACAGATATTCACATAAATATCCGCAGAATCCAGACATAAAGTGTGATTTGGAGTGGTATGTTTAAAATTAAAATGAACCTGGATATAATTACTAAATGAAAACATGCTTGCATGTTAGGGAAATTCAGATGCAACAATCACTGTCCTGATAAAAGTCTACTTCTTTCCAAACTTTTATACAAGGCTGACTCTACATCTTATTATTGCTATTTCATAGCAAAGACTCTCTAATGTTGCACAATGTTTTCATCACACTCAATTTTTCTTTTGCTTGGTGGTAGTAATTTGCTGTTCTTTAATGCATACTTTTCTCCAGACTTTCCTGTGTTCCAAAGCATTATTTTATTCATTGGAATAATTACCCAGGAGCCATATTAAGATAAATCTATTGGTTCATCTATAAAAACCATGCTCCTACCAAAATCTGGTCTTGAGAGATACTAAGCTATAAAATACTGGACCAAACATTTATTTCATCACAGACTCTACAAATAAAATAGTTAATGAAGATCTGCTGCTGATTCTGCCCTTCACAGGGGCCTCTACCAACAGGTAGATACAGAGTAATACTTGCGAAGTCAACACTCAAAACCACATTGTCACCCCAGGGTTACAGAAACTCTTGGGTCTTCTTGTAACTAGTTAACCTTTTAAGTAAAACACAAGATTCTCAAAGTTTCAGAAATCTACAGCAAATGAGGAACACATTTTTTATTCAATCACTTGTTAGAAAAAAAAATCCTAGTAAATTTTAAAGAAAAAAGAAGCAAATTATAATCCAAAGTGTATCTGCAGATTTGTAGAGAGAGATGAAATTTTTATGTGATTGTTGTGATCTTTCAAAACTAGTCTTGGCTTATACTTTTTTTTAGAAGTTACTTTACATTTCTGGAATACCAGGGAACTGGCCAATGTGCCACAGGTAGCATATGAGGCATATATAGATGTATCCTCTATGTATCTTGCATATCCACTTGTATGTTTAAGATTCTGGGTTAGATGATGTCTGGACCAGAACACTGAATATCTTTTTTTTCTATTGTCTGCATGGGCTTGCTCAGACCAAGGTAGTTTTGGCTCCCTTCCAGAGTTAGAAAGGTGTAGTCTAATAACTACATCCTGCTCTATGGCAATTGTAGAGACTCTCCAAGAATTTCCTGTGATAGATCTTACTCAAACAGTTTGAAGACTCTTGGTTCCCCTCCATCTTCAAAAGACTATCCTGCCTTTGAAAGACAGAGTTTGCCATTTGCCTTCTTCTAATACCTTCTCCTATCTGATACTGACAAGATAAATGAACTATGATCCCAGAAATCACATAACTTTTGTTATAACAAAACACAGAAGTAACTGAACAAAGAACTGTAAGTAGAAAGTTCTCTTATCTACGTCTAGGTATCTGCATGGCTCTATATTATATAAATATTATGTTGGACATATTGAAACCTGCAGGTGTTACATATATATTTTATGTTTTTATATACATATACACACTGCATAGAATGAAATTTGTACTACTTGGTATTCAGTCACAAAAAATAATTTTAGGGTTGGTCCATTTCTCCTGTGAAGAGATATCAAGGGTTTCTACTCCTCTCACAGGAATCTCTGTTCTCTGACACTGTTCTCCAAGCATTCAATTCTCAGTCAGTATTTCTTTAATTAGTTCCATACAGTGTTAGTGAAATTTAAAGCCATTGCGAAGTACTTATGAACAATTCAGTTGATAAACTGAATTAAGTCAATCTTTCATTCTACCTAAAAGCTTGACCGACAACAGCTATTATAAGCTTGACAGACAACAGCTATTATGTGCTTCAAGGAATGTTTCTCCCAGAAAAAAAAATTATTTTCCTTGGCCATTTCAGCGTCTGTGCTGGCTGACCATCCTTGCTGAGAGTTTCGGTAGATCTATTAGCAATACATAGCTTTGGCTTTGTATTACTGTCATCTTTTGAGCCATATTCATTCTCCATCCAGCAATCTTGCAAAATAATTTGATTTCCCAGCTAGTGCCTCACTGAACTGATCTTCCAAGTGATACTTACAAGTTACTCCTCAATGCAAAACTGCTGTAGCAAGTGGTGACTCAAGCTGGTAAACTAGTAAATACACACTAACCTACCTTACCATATAATACTGTGAACCAGTACCAAAATTCATTCCAGTTGCATTAACCTGGTGCCATGATAGCCTGGCCCAAACCTGTACCCAGATCCAAAGAGACAAATCAGGCATTGTGATATGTCATACAGACCCACAGTCCCAGGTTTCCTCTGGGGTATCTGCATTTCATACCATCATGTTCTACCCCTCTTGTTAGACATAGCTAAATGAATCCTAAACCAGCCATACTAATTCAGAACAGAAAAAAACGCCACTTGCCTTACTTGTTCTAGTCTACTGGGTCCTGTGCCAGCTGTTTTGCAAATTAAGATGCTCTTCTAGAGGGAAAATTGAAAGAAAGGGTGCAGAGTCTAATCCCTCTGGAGGCACAGATGAGCACATCTATCGACTGGGGCTCTATAGCCCTAAATCAGCATTTTCCTCAGCTATTCCTAAGTTATGAAGAAATACTAGGAAAAAATAATCACTTTTCCTGTCAGGATGAAGACTATTCTGCTCTTACAAAAGCAGTCAAGGAAATGTTGCCACATGAAACTTGCTATTTTTCTTTGCTTCTTGATAACTGATCACTACCTGCAATTGAAATGCATCTGCTCCTAGAGCTGATCTGCTTTAAGGAAAAGTGTGAATGGGTAAAAAGAACTGATCTTGACTTCTGACAGTAGTACCTGCAGGTACTTGTGTAACTCTACCAGCTTCCTGCTGTCATTGAGATGGCACAAATGCTGGTGAGAGAAGCAGAAACTGCAGAAAAACTCTACAATTTTCACTATTCTACCTTATGAAAAAAAAAAAAATCAAATATTTTAGGGAAAAAAACTATCAATTCATTTATAGGATATTAGAACCACAGACAATAAGAAGCATAAATGAGAAATGTGACATATTTAAAAATAGATTGTGAAATTAGTAGATGAAAGAAATGTTATCTTTGAATCTTAGTAAATTATTTAACACAGTATCCTATACAGTTGGAAAATCTATAATAATTACAATGTGTAAAATAACGTTTATCCAAGGTGGCTTTGAAAAAAAATAACATCTACATTCCAGGTTACAAAAAAAGCCTTAAAATATTATAGAAGATAATTTATTATTGAATCTGCTATGTGTAGATTTTTGTTTTACTCTAGCTCAGATATCACTTAGTATCTTCAATAATGATTACTACAGATGGTAGTAATTCAAGTAGAATTGCAAACACTAGCCACGATAGAAAAGTGTCTTAAAAAACCTGAAGAGATAAGAACTATGGGAAGAGATTCAACAGAGTACTCTTCTGGCTTTATGCTAATATAACTGCAATTTCACTGGAATCCCACAGATTTAAAAATTAAACTTAATCAGAAATCAAACCTAGGGAATGGAAAAGAAGAATGGAGATGCTAACAGTAAAAAATAAAATAAATAAATAAATAAAGCATAATTGAAACAAGGCACAAGATAAACATGTTCTCAACTGGTAGTGAAAATTTGAAAAAATCACTGCATTCATCAGTCTGAAATTTGAAACTGTGCTGGAACATTAAAAACAAATGATAAGCTCTATTATATTTACAATGTAACACAATCCACAGAATTTTACCACATTTCTTCTCTAAACCGATAAATACAAAATGACTCCTTAGCTATCTGTTGAATTATAACTTCATCAATAGACAGCTTATTGTCAGGACAATTACAGGATCAAAATGGAGTTTTTCAGAGGAGAGCAACAAATAGAAGTAAATGAGACATGAAAAAACAAACTCCCAAAGGCTGCAAGAAAATACCTGAACTGTAAGCTTGCAATCAGAACTACGAAGCTCTTTGTCATAGTTAAATTGAGGCTGCAATGACATACTAAAAAGACTACCAGTGGACACCGTATTGAATTAACCTAAGTAATCTGTAATGATAAAACTCCAACGCATATTTTTTAAATAATAGTAGTGTTAATAAATACATATATACACATATATATCTCCTTAGAAAACCAAATTACATTGTGAGAAGCCTCACACACATATGTATCACACACATATCTACATGAGGAGGATTTAGTGTGCTTTTAGACACTCATCTTAAATGCACGAGTTCATAAAACTGTGGGTACACTGTTCAATGGCGTGATACAAAATGCCTTATTACAGTAACTGATGAGAAGTTTTCTTCCCCTGATTAGCACCAACATTAAATGTCTGTCTCTGCTCACTAACTTTATGGGGAACTGAAGCACCTCTTCAGCCCAATTCATTGATCCTCCACATTTGAACCAATCCAAAGGTACTGGTCTGGGTGGTTCCCTCCAGAAAAGATTCAGAATACAGCACCTTATTCTGAGGTTAGATCCCTAAAAGAGGAGGAGCAGCTCACTTTATTTTTAGTAGTCTCATGATTAGAAACTTGACTGCTTTCAATCCACCTCTTAAAACACAGTAAGTGCCTGAATTACTGAACAACCTTTATTTCTTAAAGGAATGACTGAACTGATGACACTGAACCTACCAACAAACTGCCATTTACCTCCAATAAGGTCGACCTTACAGCATTTAAAAAAATCTGTTATTAAACTGTTCTCAGTAATATCATAGTTATGTATTTGTCTTCCATGATTTAAAACACACAAAGGCTTCATTATGTATCACCTATACCAATGTATACATTGATATGAACATCTTTTTGTGAATAACATATTTTGACTGTTTGAATTTTTTCACAGTGAAATTTTAGGTAGCAATCTACTTCTGGATAAAAATCACCACAGTAGTGGTGATAGAGGTTAGCACAATTTTAAGGTATTAATATAAAGACCTATGCCATCCTCTCCTATAATCTCACCAATGGTATCAAAGAACACTGATATATAAAAACCCAAAATACTACATGAAAAACATGTCAAGAGTGAAATGTACAAGGAACAGGGTCATAACCTTCCCTTCAGTAGAATCCCTCACATTATATATGTATCTAAAAAATATACTTCTCAACATTCATAGACAAATTCTGCCCATCTCTATTTCTCACCTTTGGATTAAGGAAGTAATGAAGTAGGATCAGCACTTCAAAATGTTTTGAGAAGATTAAAAATGAGAACTGTTCGGGTGGAGAATGGAGCAAAAGAAGCTTTTGCCATTTCATAGAAATGTAATCTACCAAAAAAAGACTTTCTATAATTCTGTCTGTTCCTTCTAAAAATCTATACCATCATAACACGTCACCTTTATCTCTACAATTGATCCCAAAGGGTGTAAATTTTTTGAAAACTCATTTTTCTTGAGAGATTACTTACTCTAAAAAACTGGTGATGTAATCCCGACTGCAGGCTGACCAAGAGAAAGGATTGGTGTTTGCTGTAATATGAGCTGCCATTAGCTTTGCTGCTTCATGACCTTTGGTCCCACAAGAATTTCCAATTCCATCATGATTCATACCAAAACTGCTCAAAAGAGGAGGAGAGAAACAGTCCATTACTTTTCTACAGCATCAGACATCTCTTAAAACATGTCACAAAACAATGTCACCTTTACTGAAATCATGCTTAGTATAGGAGAACTCTTAAGTGGAGAATCAGGATCAGTTAAGTTCTGTTTAGTTGATTCAGCTCTCAGGATACAGCACAATTACATAACCTTTTCTTCCATAGACTTTTGAAAGCATTATTTATTTTCTAAAGCTTTTAAAGAAAACAAAACAGTATTCTGGTAAGATAAAAGACTTTAATGTTACCCTGAGCTTCAATACAATGAGTACCGTTTCACCTCTTCAGCTGATCATAACAACCTACAAGTGCAAGGTGTCAGAAACCATTCCTCCCAAACCCCATTAACTGCATGAATATAAGAAAAAGAATATCAGTGAATGATGGATGTTTCCTAGAGGCTCAAAAAGGATTTCACCATCAAAAAAGCATTACTCTCTTGCCTATAGGATGTCTCCCTATGGAGTATCTAGTCTATAGCAATGCCTGTATGTATCTGGTTCAGTTTATGATATCTCGCAAACGCAGAAAGCCATATCCATGGGAAAGTTCTGACTGGCGCCTCAATGACATAATCAAATAAAGAATATCCCTTGCATATAAAAATACAGCTTTAATTAACTCATCTAAGCAATTATATAATGCAATGAAACTTTCAGACCCATGTTAATTCTTACGATCAGTTTTTAATATCTATACATATTATGGGAGGAAAGAGCTTAGATGTCCAACACAAAAAACCAAACAAGAATTTTACAATGAAAAATGTCCTTTATTGACCTGTGCTCAGTGGAAATAATTTCCTAGAATTTGGGGTACTTCAAACAGAAACATTTCCTTTTGAATTGCCTCTGCAGAATTTCTGAATATGGAAAACCTTAATTTTTAATTAAGTCCATAAATTACTCCTTACAAAAATTAATTGGATCATACAGACTATTTATCATATCCAGTTATCCCTAGTTAGTGTATTCCATTTGTTTAAAAAATTACTAACTTCAGCAGTCTGGGAAATATATTTTTTTTCTTTTGGGCATATAAATAAAAGAACAAACTTCACAGTTTAATAACTTTCCTCCTTCTACAAGCTCTCCTTATGAAAAAGATGATGGCAGTGGCAGCGGTATGTCTCATAAAAAGCACATCTGTGAATGGAAGCTGCAATTTCTGATGCACACAGGAACTCAATGCCTTTCCATGAGCCAATGGTATTCTCATTTTTTATACATATTCATTCACCTAAATCACCCTCCAAGATGGCTTTTCTACTTGCCCCTTCTGAATTTAGGATGAAACTGATTATTAGGTGCACATAGCTTTTTCTGACGTTTGTAGAGAGGTCTTATAATTACTGTCATCTATTTCCAAAGATGGTAGTAGAAACATGCCATTACAGTCCAGTAATTTGCACTCCTATGGGCAGGATTAAAGATGGAAACACATTTCTGACAAAATTAACAGTTTTATTTACATCCAAACATGTTGGTTATATTTGGCCATCATTACATTAAAACTGGGTCTTTTACAAAAGCATGTTTGCAATTGGATTGACATGGAAAGACAGGGAAGAAATGAAGGAACATAAAATACTCTTTATGGAGCCACTGTTATAATTTATGTACCTTTTTCAAACTCACTAAACATACACAGATTGTATTTCTTTCACTGGCTTAAAAAGCGTATCTAAAATTACCAGTATAATTTTGTCTTTAAAAGAACAGCCAGATGAGTGCAGAGAGTGTGAAGTCTTCTCAGGTGACACAGAAGTTACTCTGTGAAGTCACCTTTCCACCTACCATCTCAAGAAAAGATGTTTAACCCAGCTTCTGGTTTTTTTGCAAGAATTATGGCTCCTCATTTCCCAAGAGAAAACTTATTTTACATTTAAGAACTGTGCAAAGCAGAAACTCACTTGCAAATTATCAGTAGTTTTTACACATCTTAAAAAAGGCAGCACATTCTACTAATGCTCTATGCCTGTTTCATTTACTAACATCTGTAACTGAAGAATTTTTTTCCCTTGGCAATCTGTTATCTTGTATCTGAAAAAATTATCTGAGAGAATTATTTGTAACACACATCCAGCTTAAGACCCAACCTCAAAAATCACAGGGGAGATAACTAGTGTCAGCTGCGCTGAATAAAACAGCAACAGATAACCAGAGACCCTGGAGTATAAGGAGAGGAAAGGTTGTGAATGTAAACTTGTCTACCCTTCCTTTACCTTGCAAAAGAAAAACAGTGCAGGTCCCTACAATTTCATTTGGTTACACTGACTTGTTTGGTCGTTCAAAACTATGATGGTTACGGTTGCCAAAGCATTTATTGCTGATATATATGAAATGGCAGCAGTTATTTTTGTGAGACAGCCAGAACGCTTCCATTCTTATTTATTACCCAGAGGCTTAGGATTCTGAGAAGACAGATCCAAACCAATCTGAGTGCATCTCCATACTCTGCATTGAGGTTTATTTTGTATATCACGTACTTTAATAGCAGTGAAGTTACCTGAAATGTGCTGCTTAAGTAAAATGCTTCTTCTTAATCAATTATGTCTGCTATCCAACTGTAATATTAATTATCTACATATCAAACTATTTCCTAGCTTTCTTAGGGTTTGGAGAATTCAGAAATGCACAGATTCCTAATGTTTCATTTCTCTAAATACTATAGGGTATGTTAATTTTTTTGTCTCTTATTGATTAATGAGTTACATGAATTTGACCTCATTTTTTTAAAGCAGTGTCTTTTATTTTGCTCTGCCAATTGTTTAACAGCATAAGGAAGAAATGTGCCAGAGACTGAGAACTGGTAATCAAGTGGGGCAAGAAAGTTACAGGAACACAAGCAAAAGAAATACAAGCATTTCATCTTCTTGTCCATTATCTGAAGCTGCTTTATAGCTGCAAGAACTACATAAGAAAAAGAAATCTTTCTTTCTAAGAGGAAAAAATAAACTTTAACCTCAAGAGGTTTTATGATACTAATTATCTGTATTAGCAGATAAAAACACATGGTAAGAGCAAAATGAGCCATTTTCAAGTATCTTGACTGCAGTACAGCGCTAGAACTTCCTCTAGTGTCTCAGCATGTTAGACAAACTGATCTAACATTTAAGGAGAATGAAGGGCAGGAAAGGGTCATAAAGTGAACCAGGG
>JAWWLV010000100.1:51667792-51694824 GCA_035041135.1 Platyrinchus mystaceus | reverse complement strand
GTCTGAGTGTGATTACAATGGTCAGTCATACTTACTATTAAATATTAATGGGGGGGGGGGTTTGCTTCTAATCCTTGCCCCATATAGTTTTTTTATATGTATATTCATCAATCACTTGAATGAAGGTGCAGATGCCTTCTCAGTAAGCGACAACACAAAGGTGGGAGGAGTGGCCAATACCCCAGAGGGCTGTGCAGCCCTTCAGAAGGACCTGGATAAGTTGGAGAGATGGGCAGAGAAGAACTGTCTGAAATTCAACAAGGACAAGGGCTGGTCCTGCAGCTGGGGAGGAACAACCCCCTGCACCAGCACAGGCTGGGGGCCAACCTGCTGGAAAGCAGCTCTGCAGAGAAGGATTTGGGGGTCCTGGTGGACAACAAGCTGCCCATGAGCCAGCAGTGTGTCCTTGTGACCAAGAAGGCCAGTGGTGTCCTAGGGTACATTAGGAAAAGCATTGCCAGCAGGTTGAGGGAGGTGATCCTGCCTCTCTACTCAGCCCTGGTGAGGCTTCACCTCTAGTGCTGTATCCAGTTCTGGGCTCCTCAGGGTAAGAGAGACAAGTAGCCCCTGGAGCACATTCAGCAGAGGGTTGTGAAGATGATGAGAGGACTGGAGCATCTCTTTTACAAGAAAAGACTGAGGGAACTGGGCCTGTTCAGCCTTGAGAAGAGGTGACTGAGGGAACCTCATCAATCTCTGTAGGTATCTGAAGGGGTGGAGCCAGGCTTTTCTTGGTGCTGTCAAGCAATAAGACAAGAGGCAATAGGCAGAAACTGATGCACAGGAGGTTCCATGTGAACAAGAGGAAGAACCTATTTACTGTGTGGGCGACTACGCAAGGGAACAGATCGCCCAGAGAGATTGTGGAGTCTCCCTCACTGGAGATATTGAAGAACCATTTGGACACAATCCTGTGTAACGTGCACTAGGATGTGCTTGAGCAGGGAGGTTGGACCAGATGACCCATTGTGGTCCCCCTTCCAACCTGACCCATCCTGTGATTCTATACAATTGAGTGCTTTTTTGTTGTATGTTACATATTCAGTGTAGACAAATCCCTTAAATGCTTTTATTTTTCATTTGACAGTGAAGTCAATTTTCTATTCCCAAGTCTGAAAAGAGGTACAGCCAAAGAAATATGTTTACAAGGCTCTCTGAAACAATTATTTTACTCACATATGCAAATGATTTCAAATGGGTACTGGAAACTAGGAAGTTGAGAAGAAATAACAACTCTGGTATAGTCTTAGAGGTCTTTAGTCACAGTGTGGGTAGAACAACAGACGATACATAGCTACCACAAAACATTACAAAACCTGAGGATTTTTTGCTCACATACATACCAGCTTTGACTGAAGGTATCTACATGGCACGTTAATTTTCAACACTAAGCTTGCAGTGCAACTTTCTTTAATGACTGTGCATTGATAAAAAATAAATTCTACTTCTTTTCAAGCCAGATTTGACATGTCAGCTATACAATTAGCTGAGAGTCTCAAAGAGTTGAGATTTCAGAATTTTAAAAGACTTCATGTATAAGCATTCAAAAGATATGGAACATAGAAAACACAGATGGTTAAAAACATTCCTGTGATCACAGGATATATGCTATCACTATATTGCTTTTTTTGGATTCTAAACTCTTCAAATCAATTCCGGTCATCATGCCAGCTTTGCATGATAAAATACCTGCATATATTAAATTACTTTCATGTATCTCTGGAATAACATCCGTAAAATATATACAAGTATCTCAAAGGCCAGTGTCAAGAGGATGATGCCAGATTCTGCTGCCCAGCAACAGGACAAGGAGTAATGGCCATAAACTAAAGCACAAGAAGTTCCACCTCAACATGAGGAAGAACTTCTTTACGTTGATGGTGGCAGAGGACTGGAACAGGCTGCCCAGGGAGCTTGTGGAGTCTCCATCTCTGGAGACATTCAAACTCCACCTGGCCATGTTCCTGTGGCAGGGGACTTGGACTAGGATGATCTCCAGAGGTCCTTTTTAACCTTAACTATTTTCAGATTCTATGTGAATGTAGCTGTATGGAATATGAATTATAATAAAAATATTGTACTGGAAGATTGGGGTTATATGTTAAACATGAGACAAATTCACAGCTAGGTCACCTAACAAGATGTTATTTACAGGAATTTCAGGACTATAAGTATTTATTTACTGGAGGAGCTCTTTCTTCAATAGTAGAAATATATTTTCCTTTACCCTACCTTTTTCAGCTCATGCAAGTAGGGAAAAAGAAGGAAGGAAGGAAATGAAGATTAGAGGATTTCTATATATTTTTGAATTACTTTTGAACTCTACAAGTCATTTACACTACTGTGTGTTTTTCATACATAATATAAATAAGAACACAGTTCACCAGTAACTATCTCACATAATAGGTGGGCTAGAAATAACTGTTTACTTCCAACTCCTTTTTTTGATCAGCAGATTGCTAGCTTCCATTTCAGTCTGCACTGGAATTTTTAACAGTTTGATCAGCTAATGGATGGAAAGGCATGTCATCCATAAATTAGTGTTGGTCAAACCATGTAAACAAAGAAGGAAACCTCTTGATAAAAGAAGGTGCTTAGTGTTTTTAGAGTCATCACAATGTACTAACAATGCTGTCTTTTGAGGGAAGGCCTGAAATATTTCTAGACCAAACATAACTCAGATTTTATCAGTGTCATAACAGCATGCTCTTTAAAATGACATGCTGATGCTTTGAACAGAACAAGTGATGCTATGACTGCTCTATGTCTGTTTTGGATACTTCATGCTCAAGTGAAAGAGGACTAAAAGTATACGAATATTGACAACAGAATCAAGGTTTCAGTATAAATATTTTGAATTATATTTAAGATAAAATAACAAAAAGTAAAAAAAAAAATTACTTTTTATCCGCTTTTATTTCATAAAGAAAAGTAAACAAAAGGGGGGAAAGAAAATTTTTAAAGTCAAATATTTTAAAATATGAAACAGAGTAGGAAGGTTGTGATTCAAATCTCAGAAGGACAGATTTAGCTGGAATCTGAAATCAAAGGGTAAACAATGCGTCTTCAGTTCTAAATTTAAAGCCTCTGGTAATATATACTAAATAAAATGTATTGCCACTCATTAATACTATATACAGAAACACAGAGCACAGGAATAGAGATAGTGCAGGAAAAAATGTCTATAAACTAATATTAAAAATGTGATACATTAAAATGTTTTTTTTTTTTAAATTCACTCACTTGTGACCAATCTCATGTGCAATGGTAAAAGCTGAACCTAGGCCAATGTCTTCATTAATGCTGCAGCTCCTTTCAGGCTCACACATTCCAGCCACAGAGGCCAAGCCTGAATAAACAGAAGGAGACACGAAGGGTCATGCCAAGGTGTTTCAGTCTTAAAAGCCCTAGTTTTAAATGCCTCGATTCTTTTTAATAACTTCTATGCACAGAAGAAGCAGTTGGCAAAAGGTTAACTTTCTAGTCATTTACAAAATCACTGGGGGGAATTTCACTTTGCTGGCTAGACATTAATATTTTTTGAACTGCAGTCAGCCTTGGAAAATGTCTAGACTAGGGGTTAGATTTATAAATTTTACTTCTGGTAACTTGGGACCACCTAGTAACTTGAGCCAGGGAAGGGAATTCAAGAAAGCATTTCTGTTTTAACATTCTTGAGCCCGAAGAAAGCAGAATGTATCCACATTATTTTTCTAAAGAAATCTGTTTAAGTTTAGTGGGTTCAAAAAAACATACAAGCAACTTTTTTAGCATGAAAAACCTCTCATGGTACATTAAAAAAATTAAAAAACCAAAACTCAATGCATTAGTGAAGAGAGGAGACATGTTAATAACAAGCATTCATTTAACCATGGAAGTCTTTTCCATTTATCACCCATCATCTTCTGGAATTTAAACCTTATTGTGTTACAAGCGCTTTTAAAAACTTTCTTTAGAGAGAGAAAGCCACTTGCATTTATGGCCTATGGCTCTTTTGTATCTTGCACATTCTTTGGCAACACATTATTACATACACACTCCAGTCATAATTTAGAACCACTAAAGAACATCAGATTTATTTAATGTATTCCTCCCTAGCATTTCTTATCTGAAAGAAGCAATAAACCTTCCTTTAAGGAAACTACCTGCTCAGTTAACCACAAAACAACTCAGTACACTACAAAACAAAACCAAACCAAAAACCAAAACCAAACCAAAATAAAACAAACCACCACCACCAAAAAACAAAACAAAACAAAAAACCCCAAACCAAAGCAAAACCGAAAAAACCCTAACCAACATTGAAAACAAAAAACTGGGGAAAATGTAACTTTGGGGGATAAGCAGAATGGGGCATGGAGTGGGGCAGAGAGAAAGCATACTCTTTATATGAGCAGGCACCAAATTATTCTATTTGGACTAACAATAAGAAAGTAATAAAAAGGCAAGTGCTTCCTGTCTGTGTCCACATCAGCAAGTAATTTGGAGCTATAGGAGTGGGTCAACAGAGTGAAGCACTGATATTGAGGCTCTCCACATATCTTTTTGTGTAGGTTGGGCACTCTACTTTGGACTCGCTGAATCCTGTAGGCTGAATGTAGTCACTACACATGTAGTTCAAAGCTTCCTAAAAGGAAAAAATATTACAGAGGTATCATGAGGAAACAGCCCATGAGGGATCTAATGTCTCCTGCAGGCACATAAAGAGCATTTGGGGTATTTTTTCTGATTTAGATTTTCTCCCAAACAAATCTAGTTTACATACATCAAAACTACTCTGATAACCAAACTGACATGGGAAAAAGGTGACAATGTGTGTCTGGAGAATTTGCATCAAAACAGTACTACTGCTATAAACAAATCATTGCTGTAGACAGACACACTAAAGACACCATAAAACATCAAAAGAAAACAGATTATCCATGGAGAAAAATCTGTGTGTTTTTTGCAGTGTTGAACCTGCAGAAAACATGGTAATCATAGTTCACTCATGCTGTGTTAATTGAGGAAATTCTGAAGACAACATGGCAATATGTATATACAGCTGCCATGTTCCCCCGTAAAGTCCACCATATTTGAAAGATAAAGTCATTTCCATCTTCCAATCTTCTAAATAAGCACTTGCTTCAGCAACTTACAGGACCCAAGTAACATAATTCCATACCACACTTGCAGAAAGTGACAGAGACCAAGTTAAGAACTCAGTCTATGGCTCAGATTTTAGAAAGAACTGGCCTTCACTGGAGCCACAGAAATATTGCAAAGACATCTGAGGTCTATCTTTTCTAGAAAGATAGAAAGATTCCCTGCTTCAGAAAACTGGAATAGGATACAGATGTCTATGCCACACAAAATCCTTTACTTCTGTTTCGTCCTACAATACCAATTATTCAGGTTTCTTTTGACCTTTTGAGACCTGAAACTTTTGTTCACAGACTCCTTAAATATATGATTAACTTTAGTTACCGGAGGTCAGTGGGACTTAAGCATATCAAATGCCTTGCAAAAGAGGACCACAGGGCCTTCTCTCTTCTCCAATTCAATGTCTATAATGCGAAAAAATTGTCATGGTTTTGTTGCCAAGACTCCTATAACACTGAGTTGGAACTAATACCATATGTGACTCTTATTTTTAGTTGTGTGGGGTTTTTTTTAAATAAAGCCTTTTGTTTAATAAAACATTTGCCAAAGTCTATCCTCTGTTACAATGGATTCAAGTGAAGCAGAATTTGCCTTTATGCCAAAATCTGATACAGTAAGAACTAGTACACTAATGATCTGTGTTAAAAATATCACAAAAATATTAAATAGTTCATGCATGAATGTATGCTCTTTAAACCTTTTTTTTTTAAGACTTCCAAAGCCAATTCTCAGACATCAATGTACACAGTCTCATCAGATTTGTCACCTCAATATCAAAGAAAATCAGTTGCATTTAGAAATTCATCATCAACTGCCTTTTACTAAAGCAAACTGCCTTTAGAAATGCCTTTTACTAAGCTGTGGATTTTGTTCATATTTACAGCAGGCAAAATTCTGGTACCTTTCTCTATGTAAACTACATCCCTCTGCCAGAAGCATTGTCCTGACCTGACAGACTTGTAGAAAAATTAACATGAGTTAAGGTTATCAAGCATAGAGTAATACAGGGAAAGACAAAGCAAATACAATCATGACTCTGATTGAGAAATTAGTATTATTGACTTGAACTCGTTGATTTACAATTTTATCTTTAATTACCTACAAGGAAGGCTTATGAAAGGATGCAAATTGAAAAAGGAATCTTAATAGTTACTCTGGCCTTTAAATAATGTTTCTTTCATATATTAAAGTACTATTGAAGGTAACAATCTATGGTTACAGGCAACAACCTATATTTACTACAGTAAATAACTTTTGATGACAAATTTAGGTATAAAGACAACAATAGTTCTCCATCCTTAAGCTAAGATGTGCTTCTCGATTGTCAAAGAATTGTTTTAAGGAATTTCCGTCACTGTGGGGTTTTTTCTAAGTCTGTCAAAAGAAAAATATGAAGCTGTGCTCACTGTGTACAACAGAGCAACAGTATAAACCTCAAAATACATTTCTTTGTAAGATTTGTGGGGTTTTTGGTTGTTTTTTAGTTTTCCTGAGGATTTTTACTTTTATTTTTTAGCTAGATTATGGAGACAGATTAAATGGAAATAAACAGCAAGTTGTCTTCTATAAGAAGTACAACTGAGTCATCTACTAGGTTTTATCAGAACAACAGCTGCTAGAGATGAAATACACACAATTCAAACTTCTAGCAATGTGTCAAAGCCAAAGCCCACCTAGATTACCTTTTATGGTTCATGTTTATAAAAATTTCAGGGCACAAACTTTAAAAGATCTAATCAGTCAGTAAATCAATAGCTACATATAAAGCAACGAAACAGCAAATACAAGCTAAAATTTCCCTTTGTATACTTACCCAGTGTGCCACAAGGCTTGTTTTTATAAGTGCAGATATCATATCTGTTAAGGAGAAAAAAAGTAGATAACATATGTCAGTGAATCACATTTCTAAGATAGTCTGTATATTTATCACACATCTGTATCACAGTCCAAGTTGTCAGAATGCAATCAGTTTATTTATTTGCAGCCAGCTGGTGTCAGCATTTTCTATGCTCTGATGTAAACCACAAGCTGCCGTACACTCAGAGCTGCTGGCCTTAGGCCAGTGGGACACCTGTCAGCAAGAAAAAGATGGTTAAAGTGGATCTTTGTAATCACCAGCTCTATAAAGCAGTCTGTCATTCTGTTATGGAGTTACAGCAGCCTATCTATAGACTGCTACTGATTCTTAACACTTTTACTTATTGAACATGATTAGAAGCCTCTTATAATCTCACACTCATCAACTGAACCATATTGACTGTAACTTCTAGTACTTACTAATTGTAATTTCTACTCCTTAGACTTTGATTCTAGATAAAAACTGTAAATGATTATACCATTTTTAAAAAACAATCTTATAAACTGCCATAATAATGTCCTTCTCATTATTTTCTAACATTTATACTGTCTTAAGAGTATCTGATAACAAACTAAAATGAAAAAACATTTTGAAAAAAGCTAAAAAATGTCTTTAAAGGATAATTTTCATCCTTCATATACAAAAGCTAAATGAGTTTTTGTATAGTTAATATATAAGTCTCTAAAGCTAACAACAGAATTGAAACGGTTTTTGTGACATAGCTTTTAATAATAGCATTGGTCATGGAGCAGTCAATTCATTAATTACACATTCGTATTTTGAGTATACAATCCTATGATATAGTGATACAAGAACATTCCTACAATGCCACTTATTTTCAAGGATTTATTATTTATATTAATTATTTATACTGATTTCCTTGCAGTACATTTCAGAATAATTTCTACTCTTCTGAAAGGCAAGTAAAAAAAAAATATTAAAAGATACCATCTTTATGCTTTAATTTTTAGCCCAAATAGTTACTGATTTCAAGCCACCAGACATTTCTGTTAAAAGTAACTTAAGGACTGTTATCATGTAGGAGTTTGATCAGATCTTTACCTTTCACTGTTAAGAGTTAGTCTGTCTGCAAGACAAATCCATGGACAAAATAATGAAGCTTAAAATTCCGGACAAATCCATTAAACTCTCTATGCATGTAGACTGCTGTGACCACATGGAATTCCTATGATTTTTAAGAGGTACTGAGTGTGGAGCAGTTTGTGGGATTAAGCTATAACTTTAAATTTAAATGTTCATATGCACTAATCTCATCAAGGTGGTTCAAACGCTCATTGATCTCCTGTTTACAGTTTAGAGGAGGGGAAGGTAATCAAATAAGCATTCTCATAAAAGCATCTTGGAATATAATTAGGTTTTGTACATCACGAAGTTTTATGATGACAAAGATACAGAGCAAAAGATTTTTACTGATCATTTTCTGCCTTTTACATATTTAAGTAAGCAAACTTTTTATTTCTATATTCAGGAAAACGCCTGAATCTAATCCTTTTGAAGTTCAAGCAAAATTTGTTCCTTCAAGAAAGCAGAGAAGGCTCAGTCTTATTTAGTGAGAAAACCCCAGCTAAATTCTTTAGAACATACTTGAGGACTGAGCAGAATGAAGTCTCTGTAATACATAGGAACTATTGTCTTCTAATGTTTTTTAGTATCCAATGATAGTAGGAAAAAACAATGAAAGGCATACATCCTTAGATAAAACAGATGTTTCATAATAAAGCCAGTTGAACTCAAGTAAAATGTTGTCACGACTTCAGCAGAGCTGAAAACTTGCCCTTATGGCCTGGATCAGCTTACTCTCATGCAGGTATGAATCTGAAGTTACTCCTCACTTCAGTTCACTTTCACAAAGAACTTATATGAGAGAGAATTATATGAATTAAGTCCCTGGTTTCTGTCATATTTTTGAAAAACAAACACCATGGTATCCTTCAACTTCTGCTAAGAAGTGTGTGTACTTCACTGTGCATAGGCTAGCATTTTTAAGAAAATATGATAATGAAACTTAAATTAGATAATAAAACTAAGAGAAACACAATTAATTATTTTTGCAAGAACATATCTGGATAGTAAAATGTTCTTAATTATGGCTTCATTAAATACTCACATTTTATAGACAATAGCTAACTTCCTGTAATGAGCATTAATACACTCACCTAGGCCTCAGTCCAACAGAAAAAAAAAATTTCTAAATTTTCAATGTCCGATGACTTACTTTATCTACATCATCTTCAAGGTTCATTTTTAGCTCTTTTTCCTTTCATATGAATGGTTTCTGCTCATGATTTGTTTGAAAGCTCATATAATTTTTATGTACCAAATCTTGCTTCCATCATTTGCTTCTCTGTATGATTTAACCAAATCAGACTAACCTGTCTTTTTCTGGCTTTGACACCATTTCCTCTAACTTTATTAATCACAGAATCACAGCCTATGTTGAGTTGGAAGGGACCTACAAGGGTCATTGAGTCCAACTCCTGGCCCTGCACAGGACAGCTCCAAAGAGTCACACCAGGTGCCTCAGAGTATCATCCAAATGCTTCTTTAACTCTGTCAGCCTTGGTGCTGTGACCACTGCCCTGGGGAGCTGTTCCAGTGCCCAACCACCCTCTGGGTAAGGAACGCTTTTCTAATATCCAAACTAAACCTTCCCTGATGAAACTTCAGGCCATTCCCTCAAATCTTGTCACTGGTCACCACAGAGAAGAGATCAGTCCTTGACCCCACTCTTCCCATCACAAGGAAGTTGTAGACTAAGGAATCCATTTAGCCTACAGATGTTGAGTTCCAAAATGCAGAAGACTACAGATTTAATACTTGACAGATAGTAACTTTAAGCCAAGAAACTCCTGAAATGACAAATCCTCATGATTCCACATGAGACTCCGGCTATTAAAAAACAAAACAACAAAAAAAAAAAACCCAGAAAGAAAACAAAAAGCCAATCCCTCCCACAAAACACCACAAAGGTGATGATGCTTCAGAAGCTGAAGACAATAAAAAGATATCTCAATCAAACATTAAAAATTATAACAGTCACAAGAATTATGCAAAAATGTTGTTTGGGTCACTGACAGATTGTGTAAGGGACACCACACAAAATTTGAATGCAACATATATGTTGTAAAAAACTCAGGATGAGATGCCAGACTGATCATTTTGAGACAGCCAAGAAAATCCTCTGCTCAAGTCAGAAGAGATCACATGCCTCCTAATAAAGTGGGTATAATGACCCTGAAATGTGACCACACTGGGAAAATGGAATGGAAAAGAGGTAGAGGGAACATTTCTTATTACATGCCATTCCTGCCCTGAACAAATCAGAAGGCATTTTATGAGGCAGATGTGGAAGAGATCTGGGACTTCTGGGCATGCCTGCAGGGCTGCTGAAGAACTGCATCAGACAGGTAGGAAATGCATGATGAATTTACAGCTGTCACTGACAACTCTGACTGATGCATCAGCCAGAAAGAAACTGCAAAGATAGACCATTATGAGCTCAATAGGATGGTCAACATTGGAGCAGCAGTACACTACTGTCATGCCATGGATCAAATGGGAAGAGTTAGTGTTCCATCCAAGAACATTTTAAAAGGAAAAATTTCTAGTCTTTTTTGGCAGGATACGAGCAGACACTATACTAAAGTATACATCTACACCACTGTATTAAAAAGTAAAAGGGACCACACCGGAAACTGAAATTCTATTATCTGCATTATCAAGCTGTTTTAAAAGTCTACATAAATTGTTTAAACAATTTTCTTGCACAGATTTGGCCCATGACAACAACTAATCTCAAATAACTTCCACAAAAATGTGTGGACATGTCAACAAATAATTACTAAGAGGCAAAACATAGGTTTTTTTCTGGAGAAGCCAGCTTAGTAGTGTGGACACAAGATCTGTGGCAGTGGTCCTTAGTGCAAGAAAAAAGTCACTGACACAGGTAATTTATTTGCAGCTACAGCCAATCTCAGGCGTCTTAGGGGAAGATAGACATTTCCCTGCTGATACATTGCAGGGAAAGGAGAAAGGATTCTTCCTGATCCATATGTAGGTCACACAGAGTTCTATGTAAGCAAATGTATTCCCATATCAAAAATAAAAACATATAAAAAATAAAGAGATATAAAAAAGTGACAGGTTTGATTACTAGAAAGCATCACAATGATTCAATCATACCTCCACCATCCTCAGTAATTTATTCTAGAAGCAACAGAAGATAAAACCTATTCCTTAAAAGCTATTCAATCTCACAGTAAGAATTGTTTACAGCATCATTTAAGAACAACTGTACTAGGTTATCCAGTTCATCTGCCTTTCCTTCCACAGTTGTCGTGTGAGTGTTTGGAAAGAAAACAGGACAGTTCAGACTGTAGATTCTCTGACAGAAGCCTCCAGCATAATATTTAATTGATTTTTCTTCTAATGTCTTCATCACTTAGTTAATTCAATCCTCTTCAATCTTTAAAAAAAATATTTCAGTGTTCATCTGGGGGAGGCTGTTTGTTATCTGGGAGCAAAGTTGAGATCCTCTGTTACAACAGAGCTCTTTCCTGTTAAAATCACTTTTAAATTTTTTTTTTATATCAGATTAATAAATGAAACTTTGTCAGCATCACTCCACTACACTGTGGCCTTTCTGCCACCTTCATTTGCACTCGAGGGCTTTTTAAACTTTCTGCAGTACACATATGAAAGTTCAAAAAGATGTTCTAGTAGTGGTGGTATTAGCAGTAGTAGAAACAAAGGCAAAATAAATTATTTCCTCTTATATCTTAATGTGCATTTATAAATTAAAGCATAACACTGCCCTTTATACCAGTCTCACTATGCAAAATGACCCATTAATTGAAAAGAATCTCTATAAAGCACTGTCATTACTAGCTATATGTTACTGGAAATGTCCAGCATGCCAGAAAGGACTCTTTGCATCAAATTAACACTGAGATAGAAATATACATGTAACGGGATTGGAAACATATATGAATACTAGCAATAGATACAATTTAAAGAATTTAATTAATCAACAACAATAACCTACACCATGTCTTTTATTTTAGTACAATACGTGAACAAAGCATGAACACTTTTATTAGAAGAGCAAACTTCAAAATCAGTATGAAACACAAGCTGCTTACTTATACACATATGCTCTGAAATTACTCTGAAAGCTACCAACAAATCTAAGTAATAGATATTGACATAAAAAACTGAAGTTTTTGAAGGATATTTCTTAATGGAAAAGAACTTAGGAGACAAAAATATCATCACATCAAATTGCCTATCAAGATGGCTGGAATTTAAATGTAAAAAGTACATAAGAAAATTCCAGCTACACAAAACCAACAAATATGTATGACTGGACATGAAGGTCTTTATAACTTTGTTACAGGTGAACATGTGCTTCATATGTTATCTCTGAAAGGAAGGGTTTATTTTTCACTTGTTTTAAACCGAATTATACTTTTTGACACTTGCTTTTAAACTGTTGTAGGTTTTGAGCATGAGCTATTCAAATAAGGACTGTCCTTTACACACATCCCTGTTCAGTGATAAACATAACATATTCATCAGAGTTTTATCTTTTTTACTTTTCATCGTTCATGCTATGCAACATGATTTATCTATGCACCCGATCATAAATGTCTCATTTTTGAATAATGTTAAAAGACCAGGTAAAAACATACCTAATTTTGAAAGATTAAGTTAACCTAGTTCCAACACCTGGAGCTATAAAATGAACTACTGCCGAATCAGACTGCAATCTCAGACTTCTCTTAAATGGATCAAAAACCTCAAGCTACCTGACAATTTCAACTTCTATTTCTACAGTATGGAAAATAAAAATAAAGAAAAGAGTGAGTAGCTTGTATTTTCACCATATTCCTTTGCATACATACACTTGGCTATGATTAAGAAGTGGTTATTTTGCAAGTGCAGACAATGTCTCTAATGCTAGAGAATTGCATGGAATAATAGTAATAAATCAAATACCGACTTTTAGGGTCAGTTTTTATTAAAAGCTCATAATTCTTCAACTGTGCATCACCCTTAAGATAATCTGGTCATTTATTAGACTTGCACAGTTTACCAACAGCAATACTCTTTACTACAGAGAATTTTTTTTCTAAAAGCTTTACTACAGCATATCTTATAGCCTTACAGAAAGTGGTTCACTGCAACAGTGTTTTGCCTTAAAATAAAGAACACATCTTATTTGGTTTCTTCTTTAAAAACCTTTACTACTTTTACCTTTACTACTATGGCAGTCTTTACTACACTGCCATAGACAACCAAAGTCTGTCCCTATTAGACTTTATTCTGATACTTAGCTGGGGTGGATAAATTCTGAGTTACAGACAGAAAAACTATTACTGCCATGAGTTCTAGTTCTCCAGATTTATATAAAAGTAAATCTTTTAAATATTTGCACTGTCTTCATCAATTTTGGCAATGCAACATTTGAACAGCAGTTGTAAATTTATCACAATCAGTAGTATTACCAGTGTCCTTAGGACAGATGTACAAAGAAGATATTTAAATTATGATTTACTAAAAGATTCTTAATGCAAATTCCACTCCTAGAGTGCCTAAAAAAATTTCAACTTCATGAAAAATATATAAACAAAGATTTTCTTTACCATTGTGTTGATGTGTCATGTAAACATATAGCATAACTATTGCAAAATATAACTAATTATATGACAGTAGAGGACTTCATAGATGAGTGTGTAAACAAAAATAGTTCTAAGCGCAAGCTGAAGACCCTGAGATGGTGTGGGAAGATGGCTAGGGTTAAAAATTAGAGACTAAGAAGTATAGGGTAAAATGCAGCTGCATCTCCCTGGATGGAATGCAGTTAACATGCTACACAAAGATTACCTATAAGCATAAGCATAAGCACCTGCTAGGAGGATGGAACGGAGGGTGGAGTGCAGTGGACTGGAGTGAAGTGGAGTGGAGACGCCATGGCCTTCCTCCATAGAAGTCCCTGCAGAGACAGTACATGGTGGTACTTTGTAGTTATAAGACCATTCAGCTATCAACCAAGGGAGACAGATGAAAATGTTCTGCAGCTAAGCCAACAATTATATCAAAATCCCTCTCCTCAGATGCCAAATATGATCACCACCATTAAGCAAGCTAAGTGAAGCAAGAGAATTTTACATCAATCAGAGATAGAAGTACTTACTACTAAAGTCACTCTTCCACCTAAACCTAAAGAGATAGTATAAAAGTAAGTGGAGAATAAGGGGAAAACTGAGGAAGACTCCACCAAAACTGCTGGGATCACTCAATGGGTTGAACCTGTCTTCCCCTCCCATAGGCACAACTATTAGGTAAGTTACACTCCATGCACGTTAAATGCTGCTATAGGATTAGAGTTTGCACTTGCTTTATAGTATTGTACAGTGTTTACACATGCTTTTGCAGTCAGGTACTATCAAAGACAACCCTCAAGCCTTAGTAACCTATCATAATTTGTATTAATAAAGATAGTTATTCCATGAACTATTAGAGTGAGTCCTTTACAGATGCTAGCACTTGCCAGCAGCAGACAACACATTGGGAAGACCCACTGAAGGATCTCCACGCTGTGGGCTTAGCCCCACCTCCCCAAAAAGGGCAGTCAAATCACCCTCCAGTACGGTGAATCTGTCCAGTGAAGGGTTCCCATAATAGGACACTGACAAACTGGTTGGACATCAGGGTCAGCTTTCCTGGAGCACCAGAGACAAGTAAATCACTAACAGTGGAGAAAATATCCCCACACTATGAGCCAAGTAAACCACACCCTTTCCACGTGATAGGCAGTTCTCACCTTGCAACGCACCCTAGGCATTGATCCAACACTTTAAACCACTGATAAAAAGTCATCATACCAAAAATCAGAGGACTAGACTTAAAACCTTGATTTTTTGAGGAAATACATTCAAGCTTTTTAGTCATCTTCTACTTTCTAAGAATATCCGTGTTTATGTACATTTTTTGCACTTTTCAGCTTTTTTTCTACAGCCATCCAGACTAAAAGATTCCTTTTCCAATGTCAGCCATGAATCTCATATAGAAACATGTCCTTACCAACTAGAGCAATAAAACAAGAATGAAGTAATGGAAAGTACAGAATAATAAGTGCTACAAACTCTTAAGATCACAAGTATCCACGACAGACACCTACAGAAACTTAACAATATCAGTGTTCTGCCAGTACAAAAAAAAAAAATAAAGATTCACACAACATCAATACTACTGACTGGTTGCTCCTATAAAAGTACCAATTAAGTTGATTGTAACAAGGTAGCATAAAACTGCAGATAATTCCTTGCCATATGCTGATGTACTGTTAATATCATTTGAAATTTTTGAAAAGACAGAATACTTCCTCAGATTCTTCTTCTAATCAAAACTTTTCTGTAGACCACACATGGCTAAAAAATAAGAAAGTATCAGCTCAACCACAATATCATGAAGACAAATGAACATTGAACATAGTCATTAGACTACTTCAGTTGACAATATAGACTCGAGAATTACTCTAGATACTGCTTTATAAGCAAACTCTAGCACTCAAGAAACAGCCAGGTACTTGTGATTCCAAAGCCTGCCCCTTGCAGGCCTTGGATTAGCAATATCACTTCACTCCTTGCTCTATATTGATTTCTCCATCTTCAGAAGTTACCTCTTCCTTTTTTCCATTCTGTATCCAACATGTACAAGCATGCTGCTCTAATTCATTCCTCTCTCCTCCATATACTTTCTTCTGTGATCCTCAGTCAATGTATGTTCCAGCAGTATTCTCTCTCCACAGCTTTAAGTTTACCAGAGATTGACTGATGGTTCAAGTTGTCATCAAACATCTTATACAAACAGGCCTATCCTACTATAAACTTAATTTGTAGAGCTATACACGTGGCAGTTACAGCAGCATCAATAGGCTTAGCCTAGGGTAGCTACCCCAACATCCATCCTGCTTCTTTCCATTTTTATGCCCTACACTAAGTTCTATGCTTCTGCATTTAACATGAGTACCCATGCTAGCTAAAGAGGTTTGACTGAGTTTTCAGTATATTGGAATGTGATGTCAGTACAGGCAGAATAAGCCATAACACTGAACAGTTTCAGGCTTTCTAGCAGTTGTAGCCCAGCCTTAAATGAGTCCAACCCTCCTCAGAACATGTTAATTTTATTGCAAGCTAGGCTTTAGATCGCCTCCAACACTAAGACACCTCAACCAGGCATCTTTCAACAAAATCATTAAAAATCCCTATATCCAGACAAACAATAGGTAGATTTCAAAACTGTAGAAATTTGAGAATTAGATATGATAGTAAGGCACAAAACTAGCAAAAGCTGGAGACTGTGAACTCATAAAAGTAATCAGAGTTGAAATCTAGCAGAACCATAAGGAGCATCTCAAAAATTTTCTGTGGCAGATCTAGTTTTCTTTCCATGGCATAGTTCCTGATACACACAAAAGATTTTTATACAAGGGCATCAGAAATGTAGAGCTACCTACCTGAGTGACAATTGTGACTTCATTATCATTCAGAGACAACTCAAAAGATTCAGCCTTCGCACTATCACCAGAATGTAACTTGTATTCTGAACCTCAAAAGTGACTGAATAGTTTTATTAAATTCTCAGTACTGACCCAAAATTTAGATGGAGTTGAATAGATGTGACTAGCTAAAGTCGGCCTAGAGAACAGAATAGAAATTTCTACATATCTGCTCCAAGTATCCCACTAATAATTTTTCTATCAGTACATTCACAATAAGTCTGGCAATGAGTACATGAAGCCTTTGTTTAAAGGACACTGAGACTGAGCAGCTCAAGCAGCTTGAAGGGCAATGCTTTTTAGTGTGCTAATGCAACCAAGTCTGAGAAATAGGAAAACTAGCAAAACTAATTATATAGGTGTGGCTGGGGGCATCCTGCCACACAGCAGAAAATAGGAAGCAACTAGTCTAGACCTTTGGCAGGAGGGAAACACAGCTAGCAGCTAAACTTTAAAGCTAAGTTTTAAAACTAAGTTTTAGTTCTGTTGTACACAAATAAATTAGATAAATTATAGCAATAAAATATTGCATAGATATTTCTAAGTTTTTCTATTATTTCTTTCTATGACTTTTCTGTGGTTATGTCTTTCTTCTCTAACTTTCTGAACATTGCAAATAATTAATTTATAATCTTTGAGAAAATCACACAAGTCTTTATACATAAAATGTCTACTTTATTTACCCTTGTTCACACTGTATATGACATAAAAGCCTCAGTACTTGAGGTAGGCTGCAAAGAGTAGCAGTTCATTAGGATGACAGACCACACCTGGTACAAAAGTAAAAACATAAGAATTGCAACATGGGCCAGATCAAAGATTCCACTATCCCAGTATCCTGCATTCACGATCCAAGAGAATGCCCAAGAAAGAATAACACCACAGAAAGCATAAAATGGCAGTTATCCCAGTACTCTCTCAACTTCAACTATTTTTGGCTCAGATTCTTTAAGACAGATGTGCTTCTGGGTATTTAGTACTTTCAATAGATTTTTCTTCTGTGAACTTGCCTAGCCAACCTTTCAACCTATACATAAATATACAGCTTCCATAAAATGATTTGCCAAGGATTTTCAACATTAGCTAAATCTTGTATAAAAAAAGGCTGCCTCCCTTCTCCTTGTTTTGAGTCTTTTTTAAGTTTACTGGGCAGCCTCTAGTTCTTGTACTAAAAGATGCAATGAATGATTGTGTCTTACTTATGTCCCCCTTCCAATCTTGTAACTGTTTAAATCACTATAGTATTGTCCCAAATTTGATTTTTCCAGAAGTTGATGTCTCCAAGTAAGAGAGTCCTCAACTTTGTCAATCCTTGTAAAAAAAGTCCCAGTTATCCTTGTACAAGTTTTTGGTTATCCTTGCTTCTCTTTTCCAATTGTCCTAAAACCTCTTGAGAAAAGATCAGAACGATATAAACTATTCAAGACTTAGGCATGCCATGCCCAGTTTACTCAATGGCTAATAATAAGGTTCTTTATTCTTTTCCCAATAATCATTAATATTTAATTTGCTGGATTAACAATGTATATTTAGCATGCAGCCCAAATCTTCTCAGAAAAATAGTAATATAATGCTATAATAAAAACAGAACAGGAAAAAAAGCTGTGAGTTTTTTATGCTACTTCTGGTTGATACTTCTACAAAACCTCTGAGAAAAAGACTGAAACTCCTAATTATGTACTGTTAAAGCATATTTATCTTGAAGATGATGAGAACAGTAAACCCAGTGCTTGGGTCTAATTAAAGAATCACAAAGCATTTAGGCGATCACAAAGTTGTATTTACACAAAAAGCTAAACTTCAGCAGTTCAATGCAGTAATTAAAACCTTCTTCAGTCAATGGAAGAAAATTTATTTTCTGACTTATTTTTAAGATCAAAAATGAAAACAGTAACCCTGACAAGAATAAAAAGAGTTTTTTTGTTTTAACGGGAAACTCAAAGCAATATATTTTACAAGTTTTAGTGCTTTTTTCTATAAGCATGTGTTACAATAAGATACAATAAAGGACTTCTGTTCAAGAAATGTCAGCAAATAATTTGAGTGCCAGTGCTTAGAAAGCAATACAACATCAATTGAGTGCTGGATATCTGCAGTAGTTCTCCAGATGACATCCATAAATTCCATCACATAGGCTGCTGCTGTGTTTTACAGCTAACAAATTATGACGCTAACAAACTTAGTGGACTGCTTGTGAACTAAAAGGAAAAGAAATGCATAGAGTGACAGAATGAAATGGCGGCAGAAGCAATGACCATTCTAACAAAAAGGATCCGTTTAAAAGTACACAGACTAAATCTACAAGAAGAAAGACATTTCTGAAACTTTGTCTAAGTTTGTGAGACAACATCAACTTATCAAATTAAGACCAAAAGGAACTTATTTTGGTTTTCTGGTATTTTAAATGTGCTGGCAAACAGAATAGATGCACCTCACATGGATCTTTGAAATCTGTCTGTATCAAAAAGTAGAACCCGTGCATACAATTCAGAACCGCACATAAATCTTTGTTTCATCTTCTTCTCCATGCGATAATAACCAGGAAGAAATATTTGCTCTATTCAAGACAAGTAAGTCTGTGTGGCATACATTATATAATTTTCTGTCTAGCTTATTTTTTACAAATCATTTTAATGACAACAGCAACTAACTGCTGTGAATGAATGGTGGAATACCATGAGAACACTAGCTTATTTTACAGCAGAGGCTCTTCATAAACCACATTACTCTTAACGTATACAAGTTAGGATTAGGCAATTATATCTATCCAGACTGTCTGCAGGCACACATACTTCCCCACACCTTAAAGAACATTAAGAGTGGAGGTGGTGCAATTTATTTTATTACTTCTGCCAAAAAAAAGAATCACTGAAGACTCAGTACTAGCACGGAAAGAAAATGGGCTGCAGCAACAGTGATCTGTCTTGCAAAGTGATGCACCCGTCAAGACTCCTTTTTCCATGTATGAATTCTTCAAACTAAGCTATTAATTCCACATTAAAACTACCTGATTGTCAAAAGCAATTTCTCACTGATTCCTTAAGTTTAAACCTCCATACATTATTCAAGTCTTAACTTTGTAAACTAGTCTTTCAAAACTAACCTATCTTGAAGTGGCTAAATAAATTCCTCTTAATTACATTTATTAAACCCACAGGCATTTACCCACTTTTTTCTTTTCTAAAAATACAGTTATACTTCCAAAACTAGTTTAGTTTCCTCTACAAATGTTGTGAAAGAAAATGTCATTTTTTTTTAACTGACAAACTACTTCTTCATATTAAAATTGACCTGAACCTATGTTTTATTTTTTACCACATACTGCTTATTAGCATGGGACTATTAAATAATTATTCCCCCAGGTTTTACAGAATTTCAAATGCTGAGCAGAAATTTTGACTGGTTATAAAGAAAACCTTTATCCCCATGAGAGCAGTCAAGCAGTAAAGTGGTTTGCCCAAACAGTGGTTTTGCAAGATTTAACTGGATAAAGCCTTGTGCAACTTGGTTTGATTCCCCCTGCTTAGGTGGTAAGATTGGACTGAAGACCTCCAGAGGTCTCAAACTAAATCCCATAGTTTCCAAGTAGGTGTTATCTAAAAATCTTGAAATTGTTTAATGAATAATCATAGGGGAATGAACTACATTTTAATACAACTCTCCAGAATACTCATTGGAAAGTAAATTACATACTCAAGATGGAAGCTTCATTACAGACATAGTTATGATAGACTAAATTTCCCATCAATATAGAAAATGGGGAAAAAGTCTCTCTCCCCCCCACCCTGAACAGGAACAGTTCTTAATAATATCTTACTAACAACTACACATAAAACCTCTTGAATTTCATTCCCCAATTAGTTGACTGTTAAATTTTAAGTGCCTGACATTGTTCTGTAAAGCACATTCTCTTCTGTGATGCCAATACAACTGCCTAAAACACTCAATCTAAGAAATCCAGGAAGTTCAAGCTGGAAGAAAAATAAGTATGCCTTATTTCTTTTGGGTTCTGTAAGTTTTGGCAATTAATGTAGTTAAACCATTATAAATAATTGCAAGTAAATACCATAAAATTACAAACAGGAAAAGTTAACATTCACTAAAATATTTCTCCCAATTCTGGCTGAAAAATAGGGAGAATTTCATTGTTTTAAGATCACAAAATTATTACTTTTTTAATTATGACTTCAACATATGCAAAGTTATTGAATTGAAACCCTGAACTTCTACTCAAATTATACAGAAAAGGAAAGATCAATATAAAAGTTTAATAAAGTAAGGATGCTTGGAAAGATGTTGGATAACATGCAGGAAATACCAGTATTTTACTTTTTTTAAAACGTACTAACTGTAATTTCTGTTGTACAAAATAGTCTGCTCCTAATTTGTTCAGTTTTAGTTACTTTAGTGTTTCTATTATTGTTAAGCATGGCTTTATTCAATAAATACAAGTCATTTACAAATGTAAATACTTAAATCAAATTTCCACTTTTGGTTGCAAGAACCTGGAAAAACACAAGTGGTGTTCCTCAGGGCTCAGTGTTGGCACCAGTCGTGTTTAGTATCTTTACTGATGATCTGGATAAGGAGAGCAAATGCACCATCAGCAAGTTCACAGATGACACCAAGCTGGGTGGGAGTGTCGATCTGCTGGAGGGTAGGGAGGCTGTGCAGAGGGATCTGGACAGGCTGGATCCATGGGCTGAGGCCAATTGTATGAGGTTCAACATGGCAAAATTCCACGTTCTGCACTTAGGTCACAACAACCTAGGCAGCACTACAGGCTGGAGGAAGAATGGCTGGGAAGCTACCCAGTGGAAAAGGACCTGGAGGTGCTGGTCGACAGTGGCTGAACATGAGCCAGCAGTGTACCCAGTACCCAGGTGACCAAAAAGACCAAGGGCATCCTGGCTTGGTGCAGAAATACTGTGGCCAACAGGACCAGGGCAGTGATTGTCCTCCTGCACTTGGCACTGGTGAGGCCACACTTCGAGTCTTCTGTTTTTGTTTACTCACTAAAAGGATACTGAGGCGCTGGAGCATGTCCAGAGAAGGGCAGTGGAGCTGGTGAAGGATCTGGAGCACAAGTCCTGTGAGGAGTGGCTAAGAAACCTGGAGAAAAGGAGGCTCAGAGGAGATGTTACTGCCCTCTACAACTACCTGAGAGGATGCTGTACCCAAGTGGGTGTCAGACACTTCTCCCATGTAACAAGTGACAGGATGAGAGGAAATGGCCTCAAGCTCCGCAGGGAGAGGTTTGGATGAGACATTAGGAAAAGTCTTTTCACAGAATGGGTTGTAAAGCATTGAAGCAGATTGCCCAGGAAAATCGTGGAACCACCATCCTGGAAGTGTTCAAAAAAAAAAGATATGGCACTTAAGGACACAGTTTAACGGGGAACGTGGCAATGGAGCAGGGTCGACAGTTGGACTTGATGATCTTAAAGGTCTCTTTCAACTTTAACAATTCTGTTATTCTATGATTCTAACTTGTAAAGGCTGAAAGCAAAAAATCTGAATTAAATATTTATTTTTATTAGTTAAGAATGTTTTAAAAAATTAAGATGTATAAATCTTTTAAAGTTCTAGAGCTACTTAAGAGAATGCACAGAAGAAGAGTTTCCTTCCAGTAATGCAGGAAGAGATGGCAAATTCAGCAGTGCAAAGGCTATAAAGAAGCGCCATGTGTTTCATGGAATAGCACCATAGAATTTAGAATGCCATTTTTAGGAAGGGTCACATACAGGAAGAAGCTTTTTGGACTGACAAACAATCTGTTTAATTGACTCAAGACATAACCAAAAATAGAACTGCAAAACATCACAATTCTCCTGATCAACTGCATCTCCTACTATTGCTATTGTTTTATGCTTGCCTTTTTGACCATTAAATAATTAACAATCTTAGCCAAAATATTACTAAAATGGAATAGCTTTAGAACCACTGTTGGTCAAAAACCAATAAACACTTCCATGGCCTAACAGATTGCATTTCAGACATCTGAAAAAAATCAGTGTTTGGAGTACAGTTTCTTGTCCTTTAGTGATTCTAAACACACTGTTCATAATCACATAATGCATTTCACTCTGATTCATCAGGTTGTTGAAAGAGCTCAAAAGATAGACATTTCTTCTGCAAGAATCTGGAGAATGAACATTTGTCAGCATTACTTATGACCTTGCAATTTTTAAGCAGGACTAACTGTCCTAAAATAACAATATAAGCAAATACCAGCTAAATTAATGTGCAAGCTAAGGAACTGCCTGTACCTCTTCCTGCCTATTTATCCAATCACTTAGCACTCCCTTTTTCAAGCTGCTGAGAGTAATAAATGAGAGATTTACATGGGTCTGGCTGAAGCCATGTGAAAGCAATCCAAATGCAACCTCAGTGCTATCCAAAGAGCCATCTTAAAAGGTCTGAAAAACAATCACATTCATTTGAAGCTGAATTTTATCAGCTCTATAAAATACAAGTTCAATAGTTTTAAGAACACAACCTGAACAAAATGTTCAGAAATAACTAAAATACTAACTTTAATAATTTACACCTGATGCCTTAACATAATATCATAAATTCGACTTGAACAGCTGTATCGGATAGTCATGATGTATCATTCCTTCAGCAAATTAGTTCAAAGCTAACTTAAAACAAAGATTTAAAAGTGGCCATATGGAAAAGAAATAATGAATTTTGGCAGTTTCTATCCTTCTTGTTCTTACATTAAGGCACCTTCTTCAAGATCATAACTGCACAACTCTGAATTTATTGACAATGAAAGAGTCAGCTTTGTGTATGACAAAACAGGGCTAAGCTAACTTGTATTATCTTGCTGGTACTTCCTAGTAAGTTGCTTATATGTCTAAAGTATTACATATACTCCTATATTTTCCTGACATGAGTGTTACTCTATGTAGATGTAGGAGTCCTCTCAGAAAAGTCATGTAGGTCAACATGCTCTTAAAAAACCAAAACATAAAACTTTAAGTCATTTAAAGAACTACATCTCAACTTTGGAAACAATCTAAACACATGAAAAAGTATTTTAGCTACATAATCTGAATATTCTTCCCTCTCCATACAGGAAAACCATGATTTGACACTCCAGTTAGTCTTACACTGAGTCTAAAGCCATTACTTAAAGTTCCCAGGTTTTACCATTCTTAACTGAGTAGATAGTAGGATTATGTAAATTCTGGACTACCAAAATTACATCTAACTGTAAAACAGAAAAATCTTACTGCCAACGTTTTGATTTTTTTTTTAAACAACAACAGATCAGAAGTTATCTCAATGTTTTGCAAATCACTTTTTGATTTTTTACTGTTTTTTCAGAATAAATAAGCATTTGACTTGCATCAAAGCAATATTTCAGGCTTTTTTAATTTCTAGATTTTTAAGTATATTTTCATTGAAATTGTTATTCCTAAGAACTAATGATAGCTTGCTTTAGGGGAAAAAAGTTTCACCATTTATCCACAGACCAGCTTCATTACCTGTAGTGCCAAAGCAAGCGTTTCCTATCATCGCTCCAAAACTGATATGAAACTCAGCTATCAAAAACCATTAATATGTTCATGCAGTCTAATTTCTTAAAAAAATGTCAGTCACTTAAAAACTTTTGTCATATGGACACATCTCTTCTTCTAGTTGGAGAAACACTAATTATAATAATGATATAAGCAAAGAAATGTCTTGAATAGTAACTATGTTAAAAGAGATAATACAAAAGCTTTCAATTCCACATTATAAAAATTACAATGACTGCTCATTAACTGATAAGTATACTGGTAAAGTGCACACGTGTAGAAACATCCTTTCTCTGCAGCACCTAGGACACAAGTGTATCTTCCCATCAAGCTGCATACGACATAGACAAAGACTCAGAGTGCAGACTAACACTGAACTGTCAAACTCTAAATACTTGTGTAGGTACTCATTCAAAATTATTATGGGCTTAAGATGTGGGCATGTTTTCAGGATAATCTGCACAAATAAGTCTTGGGCAGAAGAGCAAGTAGTTAACTATTATTTTAAGTCATGTGAAGACTTCTTTGGTGGGGAAGATGGGGGCCAATACTTAAGAGCTTTCTACCCCCTAATGAAAATCTAAAGTCTTTTATTTTGAAATGTTACTGCAATTTAGATGATTACTGCAATTTATCTGATGGCGATTCTATTTTCCTATAGGAATTGGCTAGTGTTTTAGCTGAATTAATATTTAGACCTAAAATATTTCTGAATATTTCTTATGCCTCTATTTCCAAGTAATTTAAAAGCTCCAGTTTCCAAAGAGAGAATGTCACTTTCTGAATATTCTGTGTCTTTAAAATCCCTCACAGCTGGACATAGAAACATGAAGATGCTTAAAATGACATATCAAATTATACCTGAAAAAGCGTAATTATAGGCCTTTTTTGTTTTCCTTCTTATAAGATTCTGGTGTTGGGTATAACTATGTTGGAGGACAAAATATTAAAAAAATAAAGACATAAAGAACCAGTTACAGAAGATATTCTTGATTTATTTGACCCTTGGGCTAACAAACTTGTTGATAATCAACCTCCAACATATGAAAGCATACTTTTGCAGCAACACTAACTACTTCTAGAAATGAGTGCAATGGTCAAAGAAAAGTATGTAACCAGTGTGTTCTGTGTCTCACTCTTTGCCAAATATAGCAAAACATTATATATCTACTGATTGAAAATTTTTTAACTTAAATTGTAGAACACAAGTGATTAGTTTTGAATGTTTGTGAACCAATTCCTGCTGTGCCTTTTTTACACTTGCTGAGTGTACAATACAAACTTGAAATCTTGTTAGTGAAAAGTACTAGAAATGGAGCACAAACTGCACTGCCAATGTCTGTCTATAAGGCACGGGTATATCTTAAATTTTGTTTAAAATTTATTCTGAAATATAGCATAGTAAGACAACAGCAAACTGTCTTACTGGAACCCCTGCAAAACTTTAAAGCTGTGTGAAGGCTATTACAGTACTTCCATAGTGTTCTATTTCAAGTCTTTCAGCTCCCTCACTACATTTTTCAAGTAACTCAGCCTTGCTTGTGTTTTACTATTTTAGTGGGAAAACACATTGAAATACACACAGATGATAATCTGCTCAAGTATAATCAACTGCAGTTTTATGATGGCTATTTAAAAAAAAAAATTAAAAAAATGATCTATGGAAAGCAAAACTTCAGAAATATCCGAGTCTGTTTCTAAAGTTTTGTCCAAAATGCTGTATTTGGAAACATGAAGCATCCATGAGCTAATAGTCTGGGATTTAACCTCACCACATGTAACAGGAAATTACTTGGTAACTATTTGGAAAAAATAGATCCATGGAGTAGAAGATCATTAAGATTTTGATCTGAGAGCAACCATAAAATTATGGCTCATACAGTGTTCAGTGAGTCTGTACTACTGAACACAACAATTTCTCAAGCCTGATTTCAGCATATAAAACTGATATAATTCCTAAAAACAATATATGCTGTGACATATTAAGAGCAAAAACGGCAGTTGGAAAAAAGTAAGAGATTTTGGTGGATTGCATAAATTAAGTTACTTACCAACAGATCAAATTCTTCAAGGTACATTATCCAAATGCACATTTTCATAAAAATAATACTACCAATATGATGGACTTCTTTTTTGCCATAGTGTTGACAAGCAACCATTTTCTTTCTGCTCTGTCCTGACATCGCATGATTTCCCTGCTTCACAGAAACATTCACACACACCATTTTCCCTCATTTTCAAAACCAAGGCTGTGAGAATTTAGGAAGCTGAAAGAAGTATAGGAAAGCATGGTGCATCAATGTAAGTTCTGAAGCACAGTACATACCAGCTTCCTTCTTGTAGCGTTGTTAATCTTTGCTATAGAGGACTACATGTAGCACTAAGTTTCTGGAGACTATTCCTAGGACCTAGGGCACTAGCAACTGTGTATCTCCACTCAGAGCCACAAGTATCCCAAGCACTCATCCAGTGCTCACAGTGAACACTGATCTCTGGGTCAAAGACCATATGGGACTGTTTGGGTTGGAAGGGACTTTAATGACCATCTAGTTCCAACTCTGCCACCATGGGCAGGGACATCCACCACTACATCAAGTTTCTCAGTGTGCACACTGGCCTTGAACACCTCCAGGGACGGAGTACCTGCAACTTCTCTGGGCAATCTGTTCCAGCGCCTCAACACATAGTAAAGGATTTCTTCTGTGTACCGAATCTAAATCTACTCTTTCAGTTTAAAATTATTCCCCTGTGTCTTGTCACTACATGCTCTTGTACAAGTTCCTCTCCAGTTCTCATGTAGGCCCTTCTTTTAGATACTGGAGGATGCAATATAGACTCATTCACCAGTTCTCTTCACCAAGATGAACAATCTCTCTCAGCCTTTCATCACAGGAGAGGTATCACATTCCTCTAATTGTCT
>JAWWLV010000100.1:51656307-51667779 GCA_035041135.1 Platyrinchus mystaceus | reverse complement strand
TCTTCATGGTCCTCCTCTGGACTCACTCCTCTCTTCCTCTGCCAAGGACCCCAGAGCTGTCTGCAGTACTCTTAGTGGGATCTCACAAGAGCAGAGTAAAGCAGCAGAGTAACCTCCCTCCACCTGCTGCCCACACCTTTTTGACGCAATGCAGAACATGTTTGGCTTTCTACACTGCAAGTGCACACTTACGGGTCATGTCCAGCTTTTCATCCACCCCCAAATCCTTCTCAACAAGGCTGCTCTCAATCCCTTCATCCGCTAGCCTGTGTTGATACCAGAGTTGCCCTGACTCAGGTACAGTACCTCACAGTTGGCCTTGCTGGACTTCCTGACATTCAAGTGGGTCCACTTCTCAGGTTTGTCCAGGTCCCTTGGGATGGCATCTCATCCTTCAGGAGTGTCAACCACACCACTCAGCTTAGTGTCACTTGCAAACTTGCTGAGGGTGCACTTGATTCTTTGTGTCCTTGTTGAAGACATTAAATAACACTGATCCCAATAGAGACCCCTGAAGGACATCACTTGTCACTGAGCCCTTGACCACTACCCTCTAGATGCAACCATTCAACCAATTCCTAATCCACATAACAGTACATCCATCAAATTCATCACTCTTCAATTTAGAGAGAAGGATATGGTAGGGGACCATGTCAAAGGCTTTACAGAAGTCCAGATGAATGACACCTCTAGCTCTTCCCTTATCCACTGATGCAGTCACTCCCTCATAGAAGGCCACTACAATGGTCAGGTGGGACCTTTTTCTACCCACCAGGTTCTTCACCTGATTGGCATGACTGGCCAGCTTCCTCAGGACTCTGGGATGCATTTCATCTGAGTCTCAGAGACTTATGTATATTCAGGTTCCTCAGGTGGTTACAAACCCGAATTTCATCTACAGTGGGAAGTACCTTGCTGTCCTCATCTTGTGGTCCATGTCAGGCATAGAAATACTCTTAAGCAAAGCTACAGCACACATGGCAGAACAGGCTCTAGAAATTAAGGCAAAGCCTTCCTTAGCATACCACTATCCATTTGGTAATTTTGACTAAATTACTGCTATTTCAGATCTTTCAGCTATAAGGCCAAGTAGCAGTGAAAGAAGTTTGTTTTAATTTAGTTACAAACAAGCAAAACTCTTCACACCAATTACATAAAAAACAAAACAGCTAGCAGGCTAAGAGAGTAGAGGTTTGGCCCTCTGAAAGAAGAAAATGGCCTGTCTCAAACTAAGGCAGTTGAAGGGAGACAGCCTGCTGTTAATGAGAGGGGATTTCTTAGACATGTAGGTCAGGACAATCCCAAGCACTAATACAGGCTGAGTAGAGAATGAATCAAAAACAGCCCTGAGGGTTACTTGAGGGTGCTGGCAGATGAAAAGGTGGACATGAGAACGAATGTGCACTTGCAGACCAAACGTTAACTGCATTCTGGGCTGCATCAAAAGTACTGTGGCCAGCAGGTCGAGGGAGGGGACTCTGTCCCTCTGCTCTGCTCTGGTGAGACCCCACCTGGAGTGCTGCATCCAGCTCTGAGGTCCTAAAGCCACAATGATTAGAGGGCTGAAGCACTTCTCCTGTAAGAAATGGCTGAGAGAGTGGGATTGTTCAGCCTGGAGAAGAAAAGGCTTTGGGGATACCTTATCGCACCTTCTGTTGCCTAAAGAGAGCCTACAAGAAAGCTGGAGAGGGATTTTTTACAAGGGTATGTTGTGATAGGACAAGGGGTAATGTATGACTTTGCCTTATTTATATGAGATAGTCATGCCCTTTGCTCTATTATGTATTTATAATCCCCTTCTCCCAAAACATTACACTAATTTGCCACATAATGTATACATGTACCTTTGATATTGTTATCAGACACAATCTTCTTTTTTTTATTATACTATTTTAATTTGTATCCAGTTTTTAATCTAACATCTTACAAAGTAGTTTACCTATAAAAATCACAGTATTTGATACAATGGAAATGCTCATTTCAGAAATATAATATTTTATTGTGAGCTAGAAGAAACTACACACACTGAAAAAGCAATGCTAAAAGATAATTTGGTGAAATAGGTTATCTCAAATTGATTATCTAAGTGTCTTGTCCCTGAAAACACACACTGATAAATTCCAACATATGATTCTCATTTACAAACGTCAAATATATTTACCACGGTGTAAAATACAAAATTCATGTACTTACATGAAGGAGGTTCATACAATGAGGACTGTACATTGTCTTACTAAATATAAAAAAGTTTTCCCTCTGGGCCTCTGAACAGATTTTACAGGCTACAAATTTCTAACTGTGTGCAATCAAGGACGCCAGTACTTCCAAGTTGAAGACTATAGTCTAGAAACAGAAAGGTTGAAATTCCTAATGAAATACCCTATGGGGATAAAAAGAATTTTAAATGAGAAAAATCCTTCAGAGCTGAGCATGATTTTTCACTGCCAAATCTTCCACAAGACTACAGAATAGCACAGGAACTAAACTCTTAGTCAAAAGGGCCTTGATGAACCCTTCAGTCTTGTTAGTTTTTATTATGTATCTGTTGTCTCTAGACTTAAAAAAAATTCCCAAGTACACATTTATTTTACACTGCTATGGGTCTGTGATTCCAAATAACTGTTCAACAATACAGCAATTCTATTTCTACAGATGAGGTGATTTTAGAAACAGGAGACTAAAACACAACTGTATCACCAGTCCCACAAAACATTGCTCCAGACTATCTCACAGAAAATACTTCCACACAGCTGCACCAGACACTCAGGGAACAAGTGATTTAAGATTTGCATGGAAGAAGACTCTCTGTAACAAGTAGCAAGGGAGCATCTGAATCTCAAGGATGATGGAAAAGCTTATGGCATACATTATTTGCAAGATACAAGTAGATCAGTAATAGTGACCTCAACCAGAAGAAAGCAAAGCTATAAATAACATCACTGAAGTAGCAGAAATAAACATGCAGGCTTAAAGAAAATACCACTAACATTGCTATTTTCCTTCCTAGTTCTACAAAAATCATATAACGTGAACTCAAGTCACAAAATCGGCATGGAGGGGGAAAAAAGCATGCCAAGTTGGGAGAAATAATTTTAAAAGTAACGCTCTGACATCGTAAAAGAAGTCTTAAGTATTACATTTTTTTTTAAGAGTGACACTCTGGAGATCCAGGCTGAGGAATCTGAAGGGTTTTATTGGTTTTAAAGTGTGGAAGAAAAATGAGGTTTTAGGTGTTGTTCCCCATGCATGCACACACAAAAAATGTTCACATCTTCCTTCCCCTCCCTCCCCTACACTAAATCTAGTTGTTATCACCTGTAAGCAAGAAGAAAGTACAGTGCCCTCTATATAGCCTAAATCCTTCAATATGATATACTCATGAAGGGTTAGTTTTAATATATATATATATATGTGTGTGTGTGTGTGCACAGCCAAGTTAATATTTAAGGCACTTGGCATAAGCATTAGAGTTTGATTTATAGATCAAAATACAGGACTGTAGCCATTGTAAATACTCTTCCTGATAACTCACTAAAAAGAACCATTTCAAGAGAAGTTAAATGTATGGAGGTCACAAAGGATGATAAAACTATATGTTATAATTACAAATTATTCTGATGGCAGAAAAGCCTTTTGGATGAGGCAGAGGAAGATTAAAATCTTCTTTTACAGCCAAAGCAGCTGCACTGTATAATGTGTCTAATACTTAACAGCGAAACGTTTTAATATGTTTCTGATTCTTTTGATGGTCAGAACAATTGTAATTTCTCCATTACACACAAACAGATATATCTAATTTACTAAAATAAAACTGCTACATGTAACAAATAATGACTTTGCCACAACTGGAATGCAATGTACTTCACGGCATTGTGCTACCAACAAAAACCAATGATTTCATACTGTGGTATTAAAGGAAATCTTAATCTTCAGGCACGCAAATACACACTGGAAAGAAATACCTCTCCTCTCTCTGAAAGGATGCAAGTTCACCACTACATCCTGCCACATTAAAACACTTCGTATATTCACTGCTTGCCTGACTAAATTATTTCAAGTGAAACCTTCAATAAACAACTGAGAATAAAATATTTCAGTTTGAAGGGACCTACAAAGATAATCTGGTCCCAAAAAGAGAAGAAATAGGATAAGAGAAGAAATACAGGAAAAACAGCCTGTATCCAGGTTTGAAATTGCCCTGACCCAGGTGCAGGACCTTGCACTTGATCCTACTGAACTTGATGAGCTTCACAGAGGCCCACCTCTCAAGTCTATCAAGGTCCCACTGGATGGCATCCCTTCCCTCCAGCGTGCTGACCGCACCATACAGCTTGCTGTTTCAAGAAAATGTGCTGAGGGTGCACTCAAGCCCACAGTCTGTTTCCCTGACAGAGATATTAAACAGCCCCAGTCCCAGTATCAACCCCTGAGGAATGCCACTTGCCCCTGCTCTCCACCTGGACAATTAACTGTTGACTGCAATTCTTTGAGTACAACTAACTGGTCAATTCTTTATCTACTGGGTGGTCCATCCATCAAATCCATGTCTCTTCAATTTAGAGACAAGGATGTTATGTAGGACAGTACCAAATGCTTTGCACAAATCGAGGTAGATGATGTCAGTTGCTCTTCCCTTATCCATCAAAACTATAACCCCATCGTACAAGGCCACCATAAAAGTCAGGCATGATTTGCCCTTAGTGAAGTCATACTGGCTGTCATCAATGACCTCCTTATTTTCCATGTGCCTTAGCACAGTTTCCAGGAGCATTTTCGCCATGATTTTGCTGGGCACAGAGATGAGACTGACTGGCCACTAGTTCTCCAGGTATTTCCCTTTTCCCTTTTTTAAATTAGGGGTTATATTTCCCCTTTTCCATTCCTGGGAACTTCACCAGACTGTCACAACTTCTCAAATATGACGAATAGTGGCTTAGCTGCTTTCTCCACCAGTTTCCTCAGAACCGTTGGATACATATCACCAGGTCCCATGGACTTATACACCTTCAGATTCCTTAAATGGTCTTGAACCTGATCTTCTCCTACAGCTGGTGATTACACATTCTCCCGGTTCCTGCCTTTGCCTTCTGCAACTTGGGCAAAGTGGCTGAAGTACCTGCCGGTGAAGATTGTGGAAAAAAACTCATTGAGCCTTCTCCATGTCCCAGGCAACCAGGTCTCCCATTTCCTTCTAGAGAGGAACTGGAATACAGAGTATGAAAGAGCAGATCTACACAAGACTTGCTAGTCACTAGATGTGTTTACAATTTCATATTTACAGTTTGCCAGACCACCGCTCTATCACAGGCTGCAACAAAATAAATAGTTTCACCAGAATTTCAGTTAGTTCTCAGTATTATCTCAGTGTTTGTATTCCAGAAACCTTTTTTTCCAGTGTTTACTTCATATAATAAAGATTGTAAAACATATGTCTTACAATTCATATAGTAATGACTGTAAAACCAATATCATTAGAAAAGCAGAAGTCTCAAGAAAATAACTAGGCATGCAACACAGGCCGCAAATGAATTCTGAATATATCACATATAAATAAATGTGGTTTCTTATTTTTCTCCATCAAATTTCTTATTCATTAAAAGATTTGTATTTGAGCTGAAAACAAAAGAGTTTGATTTCATTTGAGTTTAAAGCAAAATTTTATCTGCTGTTCAGCAGATCTGATTTCAAAATCAACTTCAGTACCAATTCAGTACCCTGCACAAGTGATCAGGTCAGTATGGCAATTACAAAACATTCAAGTATGGAATTTTAGCTTCAGATTTTTATTTTACTTCCATCATCCAGTTCTGTCAGAATTTTATAAGCCTTTTAAGTTATATTTCAGCATACATTATGGAAGTGAAACTGAACAGTTAAAACTGCAGATATAAACAATTTATTTCTTTACTTGAGATGATTCTGCAATATCCTCTGCTCCTGCCTATTCACACCTGCTCTTTGACTGGAAAATTTTCAGACACTTCCTTTTTAGTGTCACTTCTTTGTTGTAAATAAACTAACAGAGCAAGCAAGTGAAAAAAACACTCACCAAAAAAAAAAAAACCCTGTAAGTAGTGCTAATCACTTTGGAAAGTACATTTAACACACTGAATACACTTAAAAATTAGTTAGGAAGTGATACATCTCTACACATAATAAGTGTTTCTAAAAGCCGTGAATTTAATACTGAAATGGGTACAATTTCAGAGAAAATACTTAAAAAAGGTTAAGACACACACACACATCCTCATTATTCCACATTTTAAATCTGCAACATATTTTAAAAAGTTACTAAATAGTACTGAACAAACAGTGCTCAGTTTAGGTTTTACACGACTATTTGCATAATTAAAATGAACTAGCCATGAACTCAAATTGAAATCTTATCCAGATCCTACTGAAATAATGGGCCTGCTGCAACTGACCTCAAAGCATAAATATCATGCCCTTCATGCCCCTCCGTACTCTTATACATAGCCAATCTAATAAAATGTAGCTGTAAAGTCAAGCTAAATAGTCCAGATTGATGATTAAAATGAGGAAAAAAACATGAAAATGTAGCATATATTCATGTGTGGTGAGAGACAGAATTCATGTAATAGATCACAGACAAATATCAAAATTTATTAAAATCCAGGGAAGACTCTGGCCTAATATGCTTTTCTGGATTGTTAAAAATGAGGAACAAAAGCTTCTCACTAGCATATGTATTATTCTGCCAGTCATTGCAGGTTATGAAAATAATAACAGCCCCAATATTGTACATAAGCAAGAGAAGGGAAAAACACCAAAGAATGCAAGAATTCTACTCACACTACTAAGAAAAATTAAAAATGAGGTATTTTTAAACAAGTGTATGTTCTTAATAAAAAAAGAAGGCAAAAGACGACATTTCTAACTGCTAGAAAGTCCTTCCTCAGATATCTGGCCAAGCAGTAACTGAGTGTTCTAACAGATATCCCGAAATACCACCACCAAAAAAACTGTTAGTCCTGGAAAAACTATAATTTGAATAGTTTTATGACCCTTTGTGCAACTCAGAAGGTGAATGCCTGGAGAAAAAAAAAAAAAAGGGAAAAAATAGATCATACAAAAGTATTTTTCTTTTTTTTTTGATTCTCTAGTAAGTTTAGAGTGTAAAACGAAATTTTTTTTGTAAAATAAAGGCACTAACATTCCACTGCAATCAACAGCATATGTAGTTTGGCATTTTATGGATTTATCCTGGTGCATTTTTAATTACCAGAAGTTTCATTGCCTCATTTAGAGAAAGACTTTAACTGAGGGCAGTAATGAGTTGCATTGCCCATGTTGAGTGCTGGCAGATATTCTCAAGTTTTACAGTTCAGAAAATTATCAGGTATGTAACCAGTTCCACTCAAAGAGCACATCTTCAGATATGGGATTGCACCCAAAATTTCTGTCTTCAATTGAGATAGGAGAATATTACTTGTCTTTTTATTTAGTATAAAGTATTTCAATCAATCTATCAAAAAAAATAAAATTAAAAGAGCTTTTAGACTTCAAGTCTGCAGTCAGAGAATGAAAGTGTGATCTTTACTTCATGACATTGGTCCCTCTTCTGGATTTAGTATTAAATAAAGCACATTTTAAACACATTGTGTCCATCTGGAATGGATTAGGCAAACTCTGGGTATACCTTATACCTTTTCCATCCTTCGTCCCTCACAGACTCAAATTTTATACACTAAATCAGAATACACATCTTTTAACTAACCAACTGTATACTAAGAGTCAACTAAAGGCATCAGAAATTAAAAATAACAGCCTTTTTATTGATTAGAAAATATTCCACTTACACATTGTGCTTGTTAATTAGCTGCAAATAACCTGCTGGTTGACATTTGCCATGCAATAAGCAGTTTTTCAGATTCACATTCTAGCTACTTTATTGTTCCACACGAGTTCCCTCAAATTCCACAGAGCCTGCTTGGTTCCTTTCACCTACAAAATCTAGGAATAAATTTTAAAGATATAATTTACCCATAAAAAACAAAAACAAAAAAAAAAAATAGCCAAGAGCAGAAACCTGAACAACATTTCAGGCCTTATTCTGTTAATGTGGGAAAGAGAAATAAAAAAAACCACCCAACAAGTTTATAACTGTCACAGAGGAAAATTACAAAATATGCCAACAAATTTTATTTATTCTCAACTACTTCAGATTTTTCTCTATTGACTGTGTCATCTAACTTGACTTTCTAACATCATTTCACAGTCTACAGACTTTTACCTCTCGAAAGACATACAGGATATGGATAATGGAGAATTCCCCATTGAAACCTCTGAATATGTTTCCTCCCCCTATAGAACATGTAAGGGCTTGCAATCTTGAATCTAAAGCAAATGATCTACACACTGACCATGCACTGCTGTAATGCTTCACAGTTGTTATGCTGTATGTCTCAGTCCCAACTCCTTTTTTGTCAGTCTTGGGGTAGCCATTCCAAAAAATATCCCTTAAGATAACAAAGACCCCCATAATGCTTTTGACACAAGAGTAAGAATATAAGAACTGTGACCAGTGGTGCCACATCTAGCAACATACTAATTTAAGTGGTCAGTAGCAGGCCTCTAAAGAGGAGTGTAAGGAATATATCATGTGCAGAAACCTTGGTAGAAATATTCCTACTTTGTGAAGCACAGTACAAACAAAATAAAATGCCTTACTCTCCTCGATGTGCTGAGCAGAGTCCTAGAACGTTTCAAATTTTTTTTGCTTTTTTCTCCCAAATACATAATTTTGAATATGCAGATACATTTTTTTTCTCTTATATACCCCTTCAATTCCCTGAAAACAAATAATTTAGTGCTCTTATTTGGAAAGCAGCCTCCTTGCATTTTAAATATCTTCAGACAGACACTAAGGGCAATGTATGCATCTCAGCTTTTCAAACCTCTCCCTAGAGAACTAATCTTACAAATATGGTCACCAGGAAACAAAGTCAGGGAATACTGTTACAATTTTTGCACAAAAATCAAATAAGGCAAAACAGTCTCCTGTCAGGAGCTTAAATTCAACTCAAGGAACTCCAGTAGAACATGTTGAAAGGCTGCATAAAGTTTTCACAAGGGTGAAAACTGCTTAATGGACTAAGAGACAAGTACGTAAGAAAAAAGCAGACACAGAATTATTTCTTGAAATCGGAGCTCTTCTCCCCAACAGAGGAAGAAGCCACAGGATGAGGAATGGAGACAAGGCTTCATGGGAACAGAAATGCTTTGGATGTACAGATTTATTGGACAAGACTAGGAAATTGTGCTCACTGACCAACGTGAGAGTGACTTGTATAAAGGATGAATCTTTGCAACAAGTTAAGAAGCCCAGAAAAAAAGTGGAAAAGTGCCTCAGAAAAGAAGAATAACAACCTTGGACCTGCAGGAAGAAAGGAATGTGCAGAGTTCTGGCTGGCTGGCCCCACCTCACTACCAAATGCCTTAACTAGTACAGAACCTGATGGGGAAATATTACGTATTACAGAATAAAAATATATTACTAACTATAGGAAATTGACATGCAAAAGGGCAACTGTGTCCATTAAACAGATTTCCTTTTAGGGCTGCTATATGGACAATGCAAATACCAAACCATCCCTGGCTGCCTAAAATCTCCTAATTTTATCTAAAAAAATGAAAGGCATAATTGTGGTCAGCTCTACGTAGGTATGCAAAATGAAACTAGAAACCTGTTGCCCCTCTTGAGTATCTGCTGCAATGCCAGAAACATTGCAGTCCTTAGATTATGAATCACAAGATTTACAGGAGTTTAGAACAGCAACCATATATACCTTATATGTATCTTAAATATACCTTCTGTCCTCTTAAGAAAACTGGCAGCACTGGCCTACATGTTGGATGCATATCTCACAGACAAATGAAAGTGAGCATACCTTGCCTGTAAGGGCACATGAATGAGAGAATAACTGAAATTGTGAAATTAATCTTGTACATATACAGTAAAATAAGCCAATTCTGTAAAATGTCTCTCCTTGAAAGACTTGAAAAATTCATCAATTGTGTAACAATGCTAACGCCTCCCATATGGGCTTCACCAGTGTTGCTAAAGACGTTTTGCATACCGATCCTGGTGTTAATGCTAATAGAAGCCATACCACACCACTTAGCAATACACTCACTTATTGAGTTACAACTACAGTGGTACTTGGAAAAAATACAAGAGTCTATTATAATAGAGAGCTCATTCACTGTCTCACAATATTAACATGTACTAGCCCATTTAAAACCCAGAGAAACAGAAAAATTAGAACATCTATGGTACTGAACATTTTTGCTCTCAGTCTAACCTGCAAATCAAGGTGTATATGACTTAATGAATAAAAACATCATATGGCTCTGATTCTTTATTCAAGCAAATAAAGATTCCTGCAATACAGTACAGGAGTTCAACGGAGCTGTGGAATAAATTGTTGCTAAAGCAGTAAGCTGCTCATGAACATAATTCAAGTAGATTCCAATCCAAGTAAAAGAATTTTATATTTTAAAGTATTTTAGGTCATTAATTTAATGAGGTGTATCTACATAAAAGGATGCAGGTTTACAGTCTGAAAATTAATTCTAGTCAGTTTTTTGCAAGGAACTCATATATGTTCCTATAAAAGCACTCTAACTGCAAAGAGATCTTAATACTTTTGTCAAGCATAGTGAATTTGTTTTTCTTCTACAGTGTAAAACAAATTCATGATATATGATGCCACCAAGAGATGACATTTCAACAATTTTTGAGAAGTACTGTCTCCTTAAGTAAGTGAGGTTTCAAATGTTTCTCTGTTTAAAACAACTGTACCTTTAAAACTAAATTCTGTCCCTTTAGAGATACACACTTCAACTTTCCCCTGAAACTTTCCTGTCTTTGGGCTGTTTGGTATGCCTTTTTTATTTGATCTACAAACACACCAGGAGGCAGAATAATAGTTCTAGATCTTCCCTCTCAGCAGCAAAACACTTCATTGCTGCAAAATACTTCATTGTTTATTGAGTCAGTCACACATAATTTGGAAAAACAACCATTTAGTACCTGGAAAAATCAAACTAACCATCTTGAGCAAAATAGAAATGGGGTACTAGAGAACTCTTACTGTGTAAAAGAAAAAAAAAAAACAGGCATTTTAATACAAAATGCAACCTAGAATCCAACCCTCTGACCCTTACCTTTCTATGCAGGTACACAGGACAAGGAATAGTTCTGTTCACAATGTATAGTTAGCCAAGATTTTGATAAGGAATTCCACAATTCCTACTTTATGATCTTTAAGATCAAGAGGAGGAAACAACTGACAAAAACAGAAAGAAAGCTGGGTTGTGTTTGTAAAAAAAAGTAAAAATAAAGTAATAATGTACACTGTACCTCTGAAGTTGTGTGTTTTTGTAATCTACGAAGACTCTTATAGAGTTTCTGAAGAAACAAAAAGAGGAAGCAGGCTACCAATGAAG
>JAWWLV010000100.1:51631175-51641978 GCA_035041135.1 Platyrinchus mystaceus | reverse complement strand
AAGGAGATTGAAATAATGCTCTTTTAAAACATTAAAATGAATTAATAATTTTCTTTTTCTATTTTGCTATTGTATTATAACAGTTCATAAATTAAACTTCTGCTCCAAAGCATCAGAAACATCATTAAGACATAAGAATGACCAGAGAAGTTTTTGACAAAATACCATGAATTTAAGAAACAAGCTGAACGCACCAAGTAAGTTACTACAAGGAACATTCCCAAGATTATTATCTAAAACAGATTGTTTGAGGTCCTGTGTTATTCAATACCACTACAGAGTGCCAACTCTTGCTAACATGTGGCTGGAACCATGGTCTGGTTCCAGCAGTTTGACATGCTCAGACAAATTTGTGAATCCAGTTCCCTTAATTTGTGAAAAAGAATTCTTTTTTGTCAGGCTGTCCAGCAGGGGCCTTAATCTTCAGACAGGGGAGGTCCACCAGTTGCAGAAGCAAACCGAATTATGGAGGACAAGTAAGCGCATGCCTTCTCCACACAGTACTACTGTTTCACAATTTTTCCATACCTTGAACCTTTCTAGACTTTAAAAGCACATCCATTTTTAACATAAAGCGGCAGTAATGGAAACTTCTGAAAACGTGTCAGTGTTGTTCAGTATGTCAACAGATGGGTATACACTTCAGTGTGGTTTTATGACTAAGGAAAAAGATTGCATTTGCTTACTGTGTTCTCAAAGATTAAAAAAATAGTGATCTGGCCTGAGATAGCACATCACAGAATCTAACAAGACAAAACTAGGACAAGGACAGCTTGTATTAAATTTTCTGAATACCAAAGCTATACTGCAAAAACATATGAGTTACCACAGATAGCCTTAAAGATATTGATCAAGAATACTAAATCCTTTTTAATTTTTATATTTATAAATTATTTTGTAAATTAGGTATTATTTTACATAAAACTTAAAAATACCATAGTATACACAATTTATAATATATATTAATGATGCCTTCTTTAGAGTAAAAACAGCTTTCAAATGAACTAACTCAAGAAAAATATGAATAATTTAAACATATATGTATTTAGGAACACACAAAGCAATCAAGTCTTCCAGCAAAACAGTTCCTCCTTTAACCAAGTAAGATCATGCTTTTAAGTCACAGTTGCCTACCTGTGCTTTCTTTATCACGTCTGTTTGGACGGAGAGAACTGTGCTACGCAACACAAATGTTACACAGTGCATGCAGCTTCACATTCCATGGAAATACTAGACCTTTTACATTAAACATTTACTTGGGACCACAGTAGCCTCAAAGTATTTCCCACTAGTGATCTTTTCAGCACTCAGTTAAGAGCTTTGACACCTGGCAGATGACAAAGGTGGGCCAGAATGCAAAAATTTTGGGGTTTGCTTAATTTAATGTTGCTGAACATGAGCCACCAGTGTGCCCAGGTGGCCAAGAAGGCCAATGGCATCCTGGCCTGGATCAGGAACAGTGTGGCCAGCAGGAGCAGGGAAGTGATTCTTCCCCTGAACTCAGCACTGGTGAGGCCATATCTGGAGTGGGTGGGGCCCTCAGTTCAGGAAGGATATTGAGGTGCTGGAGCAAGTCCAGAGAAGAGCAACAAGACTAGTGAAGGGACTCAAGCACAAGTCCTGTGACGAGAGGCTGAGGGAGCTGGGGTTGTTTAGCCTGGAGAAGAAGAGGCTCAGGGGAGACCTCATCACTCTCTACAACTCCCTGAAAGGAGGTTGTAGCCAGGTGGAGGTCGGCCTCTTCTCCCAGGCAACTATCAGTAAAGACAAGAGGGCATGGTCTTAAGCTCTGCCAGGGGAGGTTTAGGTTGAATATTAGGAAGAAATTCTTTACTGAGATGGTAATCACACATTGGAATGGGCTGCTCAGGGAAGCGGCGGATTCTCCGTCCCTGGAGGTTTTTAAGATGAGACTGGATGTGGCACCTAGTAACCACAGTGGTGTTGGATCAAGGATTGGACTTGATGATCTCAGAGGTCCTTTCCAACTGGGTTGATTCTATGCTTCTATGATACTCAGCTTAGGCAATGCCTCAGTCTTGTTGCCTTGTACCCAAATGCTGATCATTGCATGCTCTTTTATGATACGGCCAAACCTGCAATCCATCCACAAATGTAGCATCCACTACAGTAAATATGAGTTTGGAAGGCAGGAAGTCTGCCAGACAAAACCTTCAATTTCCTCATATGACTGCTCACTGGATTATAGATCTTTCCTCATAACTTCAGATCCATTTATAGCATAATCAGGTACCAGCAGACAGAAACTGCTGGACTGAAATTTCAGCAAGTAGCAGCCTATAATTCTGGGGCACTTGGTAATGAAAAATATAGAGGGAGAGGCTGAAACAAGAAACAAGAGAGGAATGAACTGACTACTTGTCACTTTTATTATAATGAAACTGAAAGCCCTCCTTACACTTACCAAACACAAGTGTTCTTCAAAGTCATACAACATATGTTAATTAAGTCATGTTCTTACATGACCACTCTGCATAACTAAATAGAGGAACTCAAAATATTCAATAAGGGGAAGAAATCTGACCTATTTGTCAACAATGAAGCTCAACAGAACAACTGGAGTAAATGTAATGCATAAATTCTGCTTGTGAGCAACACTCACTGTTAAAAATTACTACTTGCTTTAAAATTAAAATGACGTGCTTTGATACAGATGTTAATCAAGGACTATTAGAATATGACTGGCAGCGACTTAGAGAACAAAAATCAAACTAGAAAATATGACAAACGCCTTAGGCACGACACATTCTGAAGTATTCGGTAATTCTAAAACAAGTAATACTGTCTTCAATATTCATTGCCAATTGCTTTATGAAACATGTTCTAACCAGCAGCTGCATAACAAAACATTTGTCAGTAGGAATTATCATTTAAAAATAATAACTTTGTGATGGATTTATCTGAATGGAGTGGTAACTCCCACAGACAGTGCTCTGGAAGACCCTGGCAACACTGGATGAGTTTTTGTACAGTAGACGATGATACTAAGTCAAGCCTATTGTTGCATCCCTCTGCAGAATTCCAGCCTCTCTGAGAAAGGTCAATGTGTCACCCCTGCTGCTGCTTCTGCAGCATTACAGGAGTCTCACGTGCATGTGACCAGGCATTCCCAGGAGATGCAATGGACATCTGATATTTGCAGTCACAAGTAAAGAGGCATAACCTCGGAGAACTTGAGTGCCAGTCACAGTGTGTCTAGGTACCGGATTAAGGCTGCCTTAAATACAAAAGACACACATAAGAGCTGATGACAACCACAATCACTGAAGATGATTATTTAACTGGGAAACGCTCTACACTAAAGTTAACTTACAGATACTAAGTTAACATACTGACATCTAGAACCACAGGCAGCTTCACTCCAGCACAACAGCTAGGCTGAGGGCAAAGAGAAAACATGCAGCAGTGGAAATGTGAAATATCACCTCAGGGTGCAGGGTACAGAAGAAACAACAAAAAAAAAGATTCTTCTTCACCATAACATCTTCCATGCTTCTCTGAAGAAGTGCCATGAGGAGCATGGGCAAAAACAACAGGAAAACATGGACTTTTTTTGCTTCATCCCACTCCTGTTCTTCTAGGAAAACAAGAATCAGCTAATTTAAAAGTAAAACAAGAATCAGCTAAGTCAAGGGCAGGCGCTCTTGGCTCACTCCCTTAGCCAAGGTCAAAGAGGAACTGAAATGGGATCACCATGACACTTACTGCAGGCTCCGAGAGGGCCAACTAATCTGTGCATCAAGTAGCAAAAACTCTAGAGATAAAAAGGCATGCCTCTGTTAAAGAAATGAGTCCTGAAAGAAGGGATTTGGTCTCCATAGTATCTTTAGCTGAAAAGAACTCAAAAGCAAAGATGGAGTATATTAGTTAAAGAGCTTAAATAACTGTGACTGGAAAAAAAAAGTTATTACATGGCAACTGCAACCAAAGTGAAAACTGCACTGAATTCAGACCTATCTGCTACAAGTCTGCATCAACCAAACTGTGATACCACACTCAGTGGAATACCATTTAACTACATTTCTTTGGAAGTGTTCACTTAGCCATGGAAATCCCCATTAAATTATTTTTCCTCAAGAGTACTCTGAAATGTTAAACTAGACTGTACCAGGGATACTAAAAGTAGCTTGGTGTAATGCAACCTATCTAGGTCTGAAGCAGCTAGCTTTTGTTTGAAAATAACATCCCAAGAGGCATTATTCAATAGCACTTTCAAGGACAAATAGAAATTAGTTTAGCAAGTCTGTGTAAGCTTTTTTTCCCTTAGCAATTAGTTAGATCTGCCTATTCCTAGCAGATTGACCAGCATTCTACTATAATAAAAACCACAATGAGTAACCATAATATATATGCAATTTTTACTACAGAAAACACTGGCTCTTGATTTAGTATTTCATAGTCATGCTCTTCTATTTTAGTATTGTTACTCAATAGTCTGCTTTTTTACTTTTTTTGCATTTGTTTTCTAATTTTTTTCCCATGCAAGTCCTATTGTCATGTGATAAAAAGGTAACCACTAAAAGAAGAGATGAGAACAAATGAGATAAGAATTTCTAATCTTACTTTTAAGTGCAAAAGTTCAAAATTCGTAAACAAAATCCTTCTGGAAAAAAAAGTTAAATAATAACTTTCTGATGCTGGTTTTTACTAAAGATGAATTTTTAACAATGATGACTTCTACATCAACAAATTCCTCTTCTATTATTTACTCATAGTTTCTAAAACCAAATTCTCAAAGGTAAGAGGGTGTTCAGTTCCATCAATGTCTCTCTGTAGAGATTCAGCATTCTGGAGGATCCACTGCTTCCTCCTCCCCACCCCTTGAACTTGCAAGGCTTTTATAACCCATAAAGATCTCAGCACAGACCTAATTTTGCAGCCCTAGAGCAGATATTGTAAACACTGAACAGGCTGCCTGCTAAATGACTACAGAATTGGGTCTTAGTACTTACATTAAGCTCGAAAAACTGATGACTACTTTTCCCTGGGACCTAGATCAGGTTCTAGGGGTTTTCTGTACCTTTGTGTCTGCTCACTTCCCACAGGGAGTCAAAAAACTGAATGATATGCCAATTAAACTCTTCTTCTGCAATTTAAAAGGGATAAGCATGCTATTTTACTAGAATATGTAATATGGACTTACCAGACCATTGCAGTTACTTAGGGCCACTTTAGTTGTACTGTGCTGGTCTTGCAAATATCCTGTGTAATGACAGTGGTCTAAGAAATCATGCTTCCATTGCGGTCCATCTTTCCCCCAGTACTCTACTGTAAAATGTCTGGACACCAAATCTGTGTTGAGAGTCAGGTTTAAATAAAAGTGCTTGCCATAGGCAGAAAGTTTAAAAAATAATTTAGATGTTGCCAGTTCTTGGTCATAAGGATCTGTGCTCCTCCTCCTTCTTGAAGGTTTAGCATTTTTCACAGTAAAGCTGAGGAAGGCTCCATTTTGATCAACCCTTATTGGGATTGTTAGCTGGTAGTGTTCAAGGTAAGACAGGAATTCCTCTTTGTAAACAATCACAAGGTAAGACAGTCCAGAGAGTGGCCATAGAAGAGAAAATATAACAGGAAACAACAAGAAGTAGCAAAAACATAAACCGTATTTGGGTAAACTTCATCACTCTCATTAACAAAAGTAATTTTCATGTAAATGCACAATGTAGCATTTTACTTAATAAAATAAAACATTTTTTTCTTTCTTTGTAAGTCAAGAAAACATGTTCGGTTTCCTATTAATTTGATCATCAATGCAAATATAAATGTTTTCAATACATATCTTTTTTTATTTATCAAAAATATGTAAACATTTGGGGCTAATTTCTAACTTAAGAAGGACATATTTTTCCCACTGACACCATTCAAAGACAAAAGCTGTTAAATCCACTTGCAAGAATATAAACAGTATTAAGGAAAAGTATTATACTGTAAAAACAAAATTACATTCTTACCTCCTAGTCTAAAAACACGTTAATGTTATCATGGCAAGTCTCTCAACTATTATCAAGTACAAGATTTTACTAGATTTAATTTGCAAGGCTTTCCTACACTTAAACATAGACAGAAGGAAACTAGAAGGAAATTTAATCTGCATGATAATGAACCACGAAAAAACTGAGAGCAGAGCCCATATGATCTCATGAATTATATAAATATGGTTTAGAAAAAACTACACAAATACAATGCAAAAGCAGATGCTTCTTGCTAGCTACAGAGATCGGACCCCTACCTTGAGAACTGTATGAAAGCCTGCTGTCACTGTGAAATTCCGATGAAACCATGACTAGGCTCAAAATCCATGTCCACGTCTTCCTAAACATTTCCATAATTTAGAAAAACAAAAAGCTTGTCTTTTTTCTTTCTCCTTGGAGAGCTACCTGTGTGCTATAGAGTGAACTCCACTCCAGAACTGCACCATAACAGTATTTTATACTACTTCCAGATTAACTATAGGATGTTCCACCTTTTGACAGGTACTTTCTTCTATATCTGTAGTCATTTTCTCAGTTCAAAATAAGTATTCGTAAGTTTCCTTAAGATATGGGTAAAATGTTAGACTGGATAGTTACTGAATTTTCTCCATTTCTTTTCCTGAAAAACAAAAGAAAATGAGTCAAGACAAATTCTTTCTACTGAAACAGATCTATGCTGCAAGACACTAAACCATCACAGTGAACTACACAAGGCAACATTTTGAAATAATGTTCACCCGGTATCAATTTTATGGTCCAATATCACAATCTTACCAAAAAAATGAGGTACCATTAGTTCATTGAACAGCAGATCCATACAGCTTATGATAACTTCATGTTACTTTTATGAATTCTAACACCTATTTAATGTTTCTTGTTGCTCAAATACTTTGCTCAGACTTCTTCCATCTATATTCAATGCTATGCACTCATTGATTTCAGCAGCTAATAAAAGGTCCCAATATACTGATAAATAAAAGAAGACACAAGAAAGAATCCAGAGTACAGTTATCTGATCTTTCTGCAGCATGTATTCTCTTATTATTTAGGCCAGGATTCTGCTTAGGCAGGCAGGTTTCTCATTCACTTAAATAGGAATGCTGCATATTAGAACACTAAAGAAAAAAATTCAGTATCTCAAGCTATTCACCTTACACATTCTAATTTTTCAAATATTTGTCAAAAATGTTTTGTCTAGATCTTATGTACAGTTTGGTGAAGTAGAATATATTTTACCTTGGTTCTGCAGGTCAGAAGATTAAGCAAATAACATGTTACCTGCCTTTTTTTTCTTTTTTTCCTTTCTTTCTTTCTTTTCCTTTCCTTTCTTTTTTTTTTTTTTTGCATGTAAAATTGCAACAATAGTTAAAAACAGCTCTAGCTGCAGCCAAGGATTAAACAGAAGATCCATGCATTGAGCTAACAGTCTGGTATCACAGGATACCAAACCATGTGTTGTGTCAGCTGGTACTCATCAGACCACTTAAGCACTTGCTGCACACCTGTGCACAGCCAGACAATGCAGAAACAGAATACCTAAGAAAGGAAGCCTGTTTAAAAATCACTTACAAAAGCTTAAAGAGTCACTTATGCTCCAGATAAATTTGCCTTTCTAAAATTCTGGGAATGATTTACAACATTCATTCAGACAGGTAATACAGCTACAACCACTGGATTATTTGCAAAGGTTTTATAAAGAGCTGTAGCATATAAGGTCCAGGAAAAAAAAAAAAAGTCAATGTCACCCAAATCCTATTTAGCAACTTTACAATGAATATTGGATAACTTCTTAGCCAATTTGAAAGACATCTAATTACTAAAATATAAATGAGGTTAATCTGACCACTATCTACCTTTTCAAATATCTTTCAAGACAGCACAGAGTATTTAATCAGGTTTGTAAAGAGAATAAAATACACTTTGCAAACATACTTTGTCCTTTCTGGTAATTTTTTTTTTTTTTAGGGAACCATAAGGATTTAGCAATGCCATTCCCATGTGGCAAGGCTTCAAAGCTTATTAATAAAAAACCTCTCTGTTTATATTGCCATGTAGAACCTTTATTTCTTTGCTAATATTTAGTTAGTTTTTAGATTTGTACAAGTTTTGAAGATATGTAATTAACCCCAGACTCTTCAGCTGCATTGGTACACTAAATAATATGCCTTACTTCTAATCTGAGAACATACAGTTTCAAATTCCTGTCGCTGAATCTTGCTTTATCCCTGTCTGCTAATGAGCTGCTTTCCTTCTCCTTGTATGCACAGTAATAATCTGATACAAGCACCTCTTGACACCTCCTGATAAGCAACTCAATCTATTTGATTTATCTCACTCTGTATAATCCAGTTTCCAGATGTCTGAATACTTCTGCAGTTTTTCTCTGAACCCTTTCCAATTAATCAACATCCCTTTTCATCCGCAGACACCAGAACTGGACACTGTAGTCCAGTAACGGCTCATTATTGCCAGATATAGAGGTAATGTTGCCTTACAACTTTTAGTTAGCCAAAATATCCTAACAGGGAGCTCATGTTCAGCCTGTTAGGCTGATAGTAAGTTATTCTAACATTAAGGTCTCCTGGAACTGCAGTACCTAAGGAGTAAGGTTGCTCAGAATACTGGACATAAATTAAGAGTGCCCATTTTTTAGACACCAAAGGCCCACTTGATAGCCTATAAACACATGTTGGTCAACAATGACCAACAGTCACTCACGTCTACTGTTCTTGCAGGGGTCTCTGAAGCGGTCTCGATCATTTCAAGCTTCACACAAGACCAATCATCTTACACATTTAGCTTTCTGGAAGTTTCAGCAGAATTTTTTACTTCTTCTTCTTCAAAAGTATTTATTGCCAACTTAACCACTCATACAAGCAGACTATGCATAACCATATTAATGCTCTGAATTACAGACTAGTAATAGATGTGAAGGATAAAGCACTCAGGTGCCAAGATACAGTACTTTCAGTATGACATTTGGTGGGAACCTCAAAGCCTCCACTCTTTATACCCTTTTTTCTTTCCATCCTCTTTGGAAACATATATTCAGTATTCCTTTGTAGACTGCTGTCAAGATGCAAAATTTGGTCAACACTAAGCTTACAAAAAGAAGTATTTCCTCTGTCATCTGGTGAACCACACTTTCACCTGCAAGTAAAGGTAGGTGTGGCTTCATGTCCTGAACCACCACATAAAACAACAGCTCCTGCCTACTTGTAAGAGCTCTGCCAAGCAGAAAAGTACAATATGTTTTCCAAAATCTGGGATGCCAGTGATGAAGCAGCTGCACGACACTAGCATTTCTGTGGAGGCACTGATGATAACTGTGGCAGTCCTGTCACCAGTGTCATGAGGTTCCTACCCATGAAACTTGGCAAGGAGAAAAAAAGGCTCCACAGTTTTTGGAGCACAAGTCTTATGAGAGGCAGCTAGGGGAGTTGGGGTGTTTAGGCTGGAGAAAAGGAGGTTCGGGGGTGACCTTATCACTGTCTACAACCACCTGAAAAGAGTAGGCAGTTGTAGAGTTGTAGATAGATGGGTGTTGGCCTCTTCTACCAGACAACCAGCGACAGAACAAGAAGACATAGCTGAAAGCTGCACCAGGAGAGGTTTAGATTGGACATCAGGAGTATTTTCTTCACAGAAAGGATGATTAGACACTGCAAGGAGCTGCCCAGAGAAGTGTAGGAGTCACTGTCCCAGGAGGCGTTGAAGGAAAAACTGGAAGTGACACTTGGTGCCATGGTCTAGTGGACATGGTGGTGTTGGTCATAGGTTGCAGTCCATATGAGAGGTCTTTTCCAACCTAGCTGATTATGTGATAAAGTAGTCTATGAGGAGGTGACTAGCCGAACTGCGTAGAGCAGTCACCTTGGGAGCTTCTATCTAAGCAAAGGTACCCTGGGCAACTAAGGCTCCCTGGAGGTAGCTCTAGTTTTAGGGCAAGGAAGCATTCGACACCGCTGTCCCAAGAGCACCGCCACATCAGGGGCGTCCACCACACAACCGCCAGGCTCCGGCGCGCTTTGGCGACGGCAGCGCCGAGGCGGCCAGAAAAGACACGACACCGCACCGTCGGATCGCGGAGGCCAGACGGGGACTACGTCTCGAGGCGGGGTGGGCGAGCGCGAAAGAGACCCGCCGCTCCGGCGGGCAGGACAGGAGGTTGTCCCTCACGCCCCCGCTCCCAGCGGTTCTGCCCCTCTACCTTCCCGCCCGCCCCAGCCGGGCCGAGCGGGCGGCGGGACGGCCGGGGTGAGGCGCGGGCAGGGGTGGCCGCCCGCGCCGGCCGTACGAGTGGTTGCTAAGGAAATGGGGAGGGCGGCGGGAGGGGACGGGGCGGGGGACGGGCATCAATCACACGAATTCAATTACAGGTATCGGGGCTGGCCGTGAACAGCGTCGAAGTGTTTCAAAGAGCCGGGGATTAGCCGTGCCCCCGGGAGCTTCCCCAGGCGAAAACTGCGGCGTGCAGACTGCTCCGGGAGGAGCTCGGTGAAAATGAATGGAGGGCGGGGGGGGGGCGGCGGGGAGTACGACACGTACAAAGGGCAACGACGGATCCGTCCTCCCCGGGAAATGACCAGAAGCCGAGGCGCGAGGGGTAAAATTACTGCCGTGCGGGCCACGGTGTACGAGGGGACTGTCGCCGTATGAGCCCCCCCGCCCCCGCCTGCCCCACAGCCCCCCGCCGACCGTGCCCAAGAAGCAGCTGTCACTATATCTTGCAAAAAAAACCCACCTCCCGCCCCCCACCCAAAAAAAGTCAACAGGCTAGAAAAATACTTGGCTACACAAACAGCCCATT
>JAWWLV010000100.1:51617135-51631075 GCA_035041135.1 Platyrinchus mystaceus | reverse complement strand
ACAGCCCATGACACGCGCACATTATCTCTACACTTCTGCACAGAGTTAAAAAAAACTAGTACTGAAGCAAGTTGGAGATCACCAGACACATATCCCTCAAAGAAAAATCAGAAGGAAATAAAAGAAGAGCCTTCCTCCCTAGAGAGGCTGAAGGGAAGAGTCTGGTTGCTGTGGTGGAGCTGATCCTAAAGTTAACTTTCAGCAGCCCACTTCCAGACAGCAGCGCTGAATCTATTTGGATAAAACGCGTGTGACCCAGACACTTGGCGTTTGGCCCAAAAACGTTGCACCGGCAGCCCAAATAAAAACAAGAGTCTGACTCTCTCCCTCTCTCTCTTGTACAACAGTGAAAGAAAGTAGCGAAGACAAAATGCTCATACACATCACCGAGGAGCTAGAGCCCACTTACCTCCTCCCACCAAACAAAGTCCCTTTGAACCCCGGGCCACTGCAGAGACAGACACACACCAACAAACATGAGCATGCAGGGTTAAGAGTCTGGCAAATCCCAAGCGGCTCGAAGTAAATCAAAACCACACGCTTCCATCTTCCTGATGAGACCGGCGAGAGCCCGACGTCCCCGCCAGCATGGGCTGCGGGACGGCGGCCGCGCCGACCCTCCGAGCCCCGACAAAAAATGTGCACTTGTCTGGCCGCGGCACGGACACAGCCGGGCACGAAACGGCCGGGACCGGGGCTTCCTCAGCTCCGCAGCAATCCGGAATAGCCCTGGGTTGTCGCTGAGGTTTGGGGGCTGCTTTGGTTATCGTCTGTTGTTTGGTTTTGTTTTGATAGTTTTTCCTTTCCTCCCTCTACCAACAACTTACTACTAAAAGTATTTTTAAAAAAATCTAAAAAAGTGAGATCGTATTTCATCAATCACGTCTCTTATCGGTTGAAAAATCTTCACATCCCCTTCCCCCATCCTTAAAGCTTCTTTCCGAAATTACTCCGAAATGCACTTCGCCTAATGCAATACAAACCTCTCCCCGCTCCCCAAAGCCCTGGACGCACCATTATTCGGGACACAAGAAAAGCAAAAAGTTTCATTGAATAGCGTGAAATCTTCCTTACCGTTTTCATCTTCAATTTCTGATACAAAGTTTCAAACAATAGAGATTGCACAGGACGATTCCCGTATTCCTCTCTGCTTTTCCCCTCTGTGCAAGCAACCATCAGGGTTATATTCTCCAACAGAATAAAATTCTCTAGACTTCCTAAAAGGGATTTTTAGAAAACGGTCTGGCTGTGCAGCAAGGATGCCATCAATTCACCCAAGCTATCACCCTGCACATTTTGTCTTTCCAACAAAAAGAGGGGGGGGGAAGAAGGAGGGAAAAACAGGCTTATATTGGGGTGGGGGTGGGTGCCCTCCTCTTGAGCAGCCTCCTCTGTGCAAAATACCATGTGAATATTATCTGAGTTGGGGGGGGGAGAGAGGGGGAGCGAGAGACAGAGAGAGGGGAGAGAGGAGGAGCGGGGGGGTGGAAGAGGGAAGGCAGGAAGAGCAGGAAGGACTCAGCGGAGTTTGGACGGAGGAGCCGCAGCGCTCTCGCGGCCGGCGCCGGGCCAAGCGGCGGCGGGGGAGCCTCGGGCGGCGGGGCCTTGGCCGCCTCGCGGGGACGGCGCGGGGCCCGCTGACGTCAGCCTGCAGATGTGCCGGGCCGGGGCCGCCGCGCATGCGCGCCCGTCACGTGGCGGCGGGGAGGGGATCGGGGCCGTGCGAGGGTGGGGGCGGCGGGAGCCGCGGCGGGCGCTCCGGTCCGGGGCCGCCGTCCGGGATCGCCCGCGGGACCCACGGGCCGCCCTTCCCGGGGGAGTCGTCGCCGCGGTGCCGCCGGACGGCCCGCCCAGGGGTGCCGGCGGCGGGCGCCGGCAAGGGATGCTACCGGCGGGGCGGCGGGCTGTCGTGGCCCCCTGCTGCCGTCCATACCCCTGCCACTTCCCGCGCCCCGCAACGGGCATTATGGAAGGAAAACTTATTAACACCATACCCAGCGAAGCCGAGGCGGTGTCTGAATTCCGCGCCGCCAGCGGCAGCCGGGGCTGGGGGTCCCGCCTTGCCCGCATCGCGCTTTCTTCTTCATCGGCGGCGGGGAACCGGGTGGGGGTCGGGGTCGCCACCCATGTGGCCGGACCGGAGGGTGGGCTTGGCAGGGTCGGCCTCCGAGATTGCCCCTGCTCCGCCAAGCCAGCGGTGCCGGGGAGAGCGTCACACGGAGTGGGTTGGAACCCAAGACCTGCCCTCTTAGCCACCAAGTTAATTTCCGATAGCCGACAAAAGAGAAAAATAAAAAAAAAAAAAAAAATTAAAAACCCCACAATTATTCTTGAACCTGGATTCTAAGGTTTCAAGCTTCCGCTAACTGTACCAAATGGTGCGGGTGCGCGTTTTCCTCCCCAGCCGGAGGTAGTAGCGTAATTGCACCTTTTGGGGAATCTACAATAGCTGGCTGGGATGCGGAATGATTGCAGGGAGAGGTCCAAGAGCATAGCTACCCCGGGACTTCTCCGAGGATCAAAAGAGCAGGATCAGCCTGCAGAGTCAAAGAGCCCACAGGACTCTGATGGTCACCAAAGGCTCGCTGTGTGCCCTGTAAGATGGAGGAATCAGCTCTGCCTGGCATTCATACTTTCAAGTAAACTCTGCACAATTATCTTTGAATGTGAGGCACTACTATAGGGGAATTAGATTCTATATACAAGTACGTGAAATTTCTTTTAACAGTAGTTTTAGCAAAATAAGCACAGCCTTCTAAATAGCGAGTCACATTTGTCACTGTTCGTTCTAACACTTAGCACAGTGAACAGTTGCGGGATCCTTTTACAGTTGTTGGGCAAATTAATTTAACAATGGTTCGGGGAGTAGCAGAGTATATCGTTGCATTGAAACCGGAGCTATAAAACCAATGCTCCTTGGGAATAGGGGCAGAGAGAGAAACGCTTTATTCAGGAAATACATCTCCAATCTGCTCCCCCCGGGTTAATTGCTCATACCGAGGGCGCCATCCTGTGTCGGTGAGTGTCAGGGAGCGCTCGGGGCGTGCAGGGTTGCTTGGCTGTCCTGGGACATGAGGGGAGACAGTTTCGCCCTTCTTCCTCTTCCTCCTGTTTGTGCGTGGGTAATTCCCGTTTTGGTGGGTACGTCTGGATATATCTACTTAATTAAAAAAGATATTTCTAATATTGGGAAGAGTATTTTTTGTTAATGTTCCGTAGTTCATGCTGCAGCAGCAAATTATATATGATGATCACACGCATAAGCTACACTTAGCAACCAAGCCCTGCAGCAGAGGAGCCAGGTGTACCTGAGTAACATCATCTGTCTTCATGGAGGCAGAGCTGTTCTGCTCAACCTTTTCTGTAGACTCAGTGGTACATGCAGAGACACTAGGACAGTCTATCCTTTTGAGAGGACAGACTCTGAAGAGACCTTTTTTTTCACATTCTGCATCAGAACCAAATAACCTTTTGAACAGACACATTACAGCCAATTGCCTCATGGTTATGGTATCCTCTGGGGATTTGGGAGACATGCCTTCAAATCAGACCCTGCCTGAATCAGACTGGGGAATGTTCATGTTGCTGTCTGAGCTGGGGACTATTCTGGCATGAAAGGCTGGCCTCTTTGTGGTTGGACCTGCTCCACTGTGTATAACTGAATAAATACTCATCAAGCTAAAAAGAAAGACAGCTTGCCACTGTCTGGTTAGGGCCCTCCCATGTATTTAACTCCTTGCTCTAAATCCAGCAAAGCAAAGCAAAGATATATGGGTTCTGCAAAACCTAGCTGCTTGCTCAGACCAACAAGTTATTTATTCCCTGTCCCAGACAATTACATTTTCTTTCCTGAGCCCATTGGTGTACATATACCAGTCAAAACTGATATATTACCAGGAAAAGCTTTGGCTCATCTTAAAAAAATTCCTGATCATCTGTGATTAGAATTCCTGACAGAAGTCCCAATAGACTTACCTGTTTTGCTTTATTGCATGAAACAATATTTCAGAGTGAACCTCATTCAGATAAAATCAGTGAGCTTATTTGGTGACTATTATTTTTGTTTCCTCAGCCCAATTATCTATATACATTTTTATGAAATGCAACTTTTTAGGAAAAAAAAATTGCACAGAAAGTTTTATGCAGATTCTTAGTAAAAATTTTTCTTTGCTGCAATTAGAAGTCTTTCTAGCAGGGATAGCAATTCTCCTGAGAATTTTGGTAATACGTATAAACCACTTGGGCAACTGTGTCTCAGAAGTTCTGTGAGAAATATCTCTAATTAAAATTTAAAAGACGGCCAAATAAAGTGAAACAAGGAACTTTATTAACAGCACCCTGGACACATCAGCCTTGTGGCCGAGGCCGAGCATGCCGAGAATGGGAGGGACGAGTCCTTTTAAGGTTTCTTGATGTACATAACCGCTCCCTTGCTCCTTCCATGGTAAGCTCTGCTCCTTTTCTTCCCTTTAAGGTGATTTAACCCCTCTTCTTGGGTTCGATTGGGTCTCTCAGGGCTGGTTCGCACTTCCCTTTGCCAGTCCATTGGTTGTTTTTACTGACCCATCACGTTGTTTCCCTGTCCCGGCCGCGTGTTCCCTGACGTAGTTACAAGCAGATCACCAAAGGATTCTCTAACCCCCCAAACAATACAGCCTGCAGGCACCTTGACATGAGTAAACTCCTGCTTGTAATAACACTGCCTTATTTATTTCTCACAGTTCCGGACAGGATTACAAATTTATTGAGCACAGAGTATATTACTGTATGACCAAAAAAGTAGTTAGGTAAAGCAGTCTTGACTTCAGGCCTTTGAATCCTTTAGTGTGCCAGTCAGCAATTTGTAAGATTAGCAGGCACACTTTTTATTTAAATAAATACTCATATTGAATTTGAATTTAGCATTGTTAGATTTATTCAGAGGTATTTGGAGTTAATTACAGGAATCTTGACTGAAATATATATAGAAGAAAGAGCAACAAGTCTTTGGTGAAAAGTGCATTTCTGTAAGATAAGGTTCTTGTTACCTGTATTTTGGGATGTACATGCTTAAAAGTGTGTTTATTTTGTTTTGCTTGGGGTTTTTTTCAAGTAGTATTCTTGCCTGGTCAGTGAAGATCTGAAGACTGTAGCCTATCATATTTAGAAATATCCCAGCAGTGTTAGGGGAGAGAATAACTCTTTTTAAAAATTACATGTAAAACGATGTTATAAATTACATAAATACAATTGTTAAAATACTTCGGTTGACCATATAGTTAAAAAAAAATACATTATAAACTTGCATGTGTATGTGCTATAGTTTCTGTGCTTTATCTGTCCTTGAATGGAGAAAAGCTCTGGATGTGCATAAAGGCTTTGTTTTTAGTCCCCTGAAATAAGACTCTAGGGGTGCTTGAAGATAGTGGTGCTATTGAGATCCAGTATCTTTCACTTCCTTGTGAAGAGCCTGAATTCAGGTTGCTTACAAATCTCATCTCCCCTTGCAGGAAGAGATCTAAAAACATTTCTAGAAATAACCCTGGGCCATGTGTTGCATTGTGCCTGACACATGGTATTTCAGAGGGAGAATGCATATCCAAGTGTAGTCTCAGTTGGAAAATTCACCTCTTTTGAGTTGAACTGTCCTTGTTGGCCCTCTAAAACAAATTCACAGGGATGCATTTGGTTTCAAGTATGGCTTTGAGGCTACTTCTGTCCAGCAATGCGGATATTTCCCAAGAATGTCTTCATTTAAATAAGAAAAACCTTGCCAAAGGCAGGATGGTAGACCTTCCTCTTCCAGGACACTCCCCCAAGCAGCTGTGTGTGTTATGCTGATGTATGCTAATCCTCACCCGAGCCTCCTTGTTTCTGCAAGACCCTGTGAACCTGGCCAACCTGCTTATTTTAGTTTAAGTTTGGAAATAAAACTGGAAAACTTCATGTAAGCTTGGAATCCTCCATCATGTCCAGACCAGTTTCCTCACCAGTGGAACACAGATGAGACAGGGCAGAGATGAGAGAATATGAATGTGGTGAGAATAACACTTAAAGCTTGCTCAAAACATGGAGGGGACAGACAGTGAGAAGGATAAGATTAAATATCTCTCTGTTAAATCTGAGATGAGGAATCTTAGACTAATCAAACTGCCCTTAGGGAACTCCTCAAACTTTGCAGGCAAATAAGATGAAACTAATCCTATCCTCATTAAGATTTAAGTAGAAAGTATAGGAAAAAAAACCAATAAAGTTCCACACCAGAACAGGAACAATAGTAGGCAGAAAAGAAGAGATAAATCAGATGAGGGAGTTGTTTTATTTCAAAGACAGTGATTTTACTGCTTTGACTGTTTCCAGCTTTCCAAGTCAAGAGATAGATACCAGAAAGGTTAGGTCCGTAGGCATAGTATTTTATTTAAAAGGAACATTTCCCAGCTATATGTATTATAGTTTTTCTATATATTCTCATTACATTGTTTTCCTATTTCCAGAGAAAATTGTTCATAAGATCTGAACAATCTCTAAGACTTAGAGAGAACAAAGCTGAGACAAATTATACAATAAGTGGAAAATGTGTATGGAAAATCTCTACGAAAAAATTGGCAAATGGTATTCCTCAAAGATTATATATATATATATATAATATATATATACATATAGAAACATATAAAAGCTGTGCAGAAAATCTTAGCAAATGCATAAGAATTCAGTTATTTTGGTTTTAGAATGAAAAATCTGGAATCAACTCACAGGAAGAGCTAGCTATTACTATGCAGAACACTGCAGCATTTTGCAGTCTGGCACACAGTTCCAGCTATGACATTCCTAGTCCAGAATTAAGCATCTCGGTCTCAGGTGCCTGGATGACTTGTTTAGTTTCTGAGTTGAAGGAGAATTGAGGTAGAGAGACTGATGAGCATCACGGACTGCTCATTCAGTATCTGCTTGGCTATGTGGTAATTCTCCTTTTCTTGGTATGCTTTATATAAAAATGTGGACACATACACCAATGTCAGAGATTGTAAAATTGGATCATGAAATGAGCACAGATTTATTTTGAATGGAAAGAATTGGACTTTCCATATTCCCGGACTGTATAGGTGGAAAAGATTTATAAATGAGTCTGGAGCATATGGTGCATACTGCCTTGGACACAGATTACAACTTTGTCTAATTTAGGTGGTTTTCTGTCATTCTTTCTATTGCAGTGTCTTGCAATAGTTTATAAATGGAATTATCTGTAATAAATGCTGTTAAGCCAATGGTTTGAGGAAGAATTGAAAAAAACCCCAGTGCCTACATCTCCCCTTGTAACTTCAATGTATCTCTCCAAAATGCAAAGACTTACTGTGAATGCCATAAGGTGTTATGTTAATGTGGTTAGTAAATGTATTTCTTTCCTCTTATCTCACAAGTAACTTCATTGTTCCTTTTTTTTTTTTTTTTTTTTTTTACAGAATTATCACAGCACTAGTTGTTTAGAATTGGCTGGTTTTGTGTGAAGTTGGTCTGTGCAGCAGTAAGCCCTCTGACCCTTACATATGTCTCCAGCCCGGAACTGGTTAGACACTGCAGATTGGTGAGTAGAAAGTGGAACTGCTGTATATGCTTGTCCTGTCCTTTGCCCAGTTAACCCTAGTTACACCCTTGTAGTCACTCTTGGAGTCAAAATCCAGGGCCAGGTGAATCTTTCGGTGTGACTCATCGGTTGTTTTTATGTTAAAAACGGCCCTCAACTTCTTCAGGTCACATAAGTGGCATAACTTAAAAGCCCTTTCCACTTCCCACTAATTTTCACAGCAATCCACTGGCATTCACAGGCACCCACAGAGTCCACTGCACTGTTGGTTTTCACACTGAGGCAGCTCAGGAGCATACATATATTGTATTTAGCTGCTCTGCTGTGAGACCAGTGATGTCCCATTAAAGAACAGTGCTAAAAAGAAGTCCTAGAAGAGAACAGTTACTGTAGAACCCTATTACCCCTAGTAATGACCACAGCTATTTGTCAAATGAACCTCTCAAAGCCCTCTGCCCCTTATACAAAGCCTGGGAGAAAGAGCAAATATCATGATGGTTCAAATTTGTATAACACTTTCATAGAATTTAGTCCTATGAATCTTCCGTTATTCCACTAATTATTAATGAAATAAAATCAGTCTTGTATATATTTTTGTTTATTATTTGTTCAAAGGGTATGGCTATAGTCTAAAGGAAACATTAAAGTAAAGGACTTTTGATATAAGATCAAAAGTCACAATGTAAGTTTTCCAGCATCAAAAAATACCTTTTTCACATTTGCTGAAAACTCATCTGTGCATTAAAATCACAAATGAATTTTTGTTTATAAAGAGTCAAAAGATTACCTTTCTTAACTATGGGCCTATATTCTGGGCACAATCCGTGTATTGAAATGTGAACTGGAGTTAGCACAATTCTGTTCCTGCTATAGCCATTAAGTGATTATTAATAACAATACACGAGTTATACTGCAAAAGGATAAAATTCAATTTTTCTCAAAAACTTTCAGGATGCTTAATATTATGGTTCAACAGACTTGTGCAGTCTGTGTCATCAGTTTTGCATTCTAACATAAAATAACCATAAAACCATCCAGGGATATGAAGATGACGATATGGGAGATTTCATGGATGTTTAAGGGCAAAGGAAGAGCAACTTGATCCTGTGTTTGTACTTACATGTACTTACATGATGAGCCAAGATCGAAAGAGGTTTCATCTTCCATGTGGTCATCACCGGAAACTCAGACATAGATTTGTGTTGATTTTTGCAGCAAACTTCTGAGCTCTTGGAAGACTAACTTCTCTTAACTTCAGCTTTTTTTTGCCTTTTTTAAAAAAAAAACCAAACACTCTTCCACCCTGTCTGAAACTCAGTTAGTGGTAATAACTTCTGTGTAATATTTGTGTAAACTTTGTAATTATTAACATATCAAGAGATTTGACAGCCTAAATAAAAGTACTCAATACAAATGGTGTAACAGCTAAAGAAATCCACAAGCTTACAGAAAATTCTGGATATTTATTTTTAGCTCATTGTATGCACAGTTGCATCTATACAATTTCATTCACATATTAGGTTATCTGGCAATAAATAGAACAAAATTCTATATAAATTGTTGCATGAACAGTTTTCTGCATAGATTTTGTTATACAGTTCACACAACTCTTCCCATACTGCCAGTCTGTAAAAAGTTTGACTAACAGGTTCCTACAGCCATCTTAATTTAACAGTATATTTACAATGGCAACCAGGTAAACACATAAGGAAGACAAACACAGACAGAGATATCCCACCTGCAGTGAGTATCTTTGGTGAATTTCTTCTGCTGTCTTTAAAAAAAGGTTCTTAAAGGTTTGCTAGTTTCCGATGCCAGCTAGTGCTCACCCTGAGCAATGCAGAACTTGAAAGTTTAGTTTTGTACTTCACCAGTATGAGAAATAAATAACCTGGTTCTATTATAAGCAAAATGAATTTAGTGAAAAACAGAAGGGGGTGGGATTTTCTTTTCTTTCATTTAATTCCAAGGTTTTTTTCAGGCGTATCGTGGAAGCTGTGAGGTGGAAGGTCCTGTCTGGGCTGGACGCTAGGGAAACTTTGTGGCCAGGAATAGGGAAAAGTATAAAAATAAAAATGTACTCTCAGCCACATGGTCGGCCTTTGTATGCAGAGAGACCCCCTTGTACAATGTACAGGGGGGTAAGTCACAAATCAATCAAGAGGGAGGGTAACACCCCCTCCTGAGTCCAAGAAATTACCTTTTAAGGTAAAATACCTGTACCTACTGAATAGGTAACAGCTTATGTAACCAGGAAGATACAAAGCTTTCAAACTGTGGTGTGCTTTCCAGGACCATGGTACTTGGGATTGCACCCAGCGCTGCAATAAGGAACTTCTCGCTGTAGTTTTCCTTGTCCTGCAGGTATTTTTGCCATTTTCTTAAATTGAAAGCAAGGATTTTTCCTTCACCAGGTATCATTGGTGTTTCCTAGCAGATCAAATAGGACTGCAAGGGACCTTGGTGTAATTATGTATTAGTTACTTCATAATTCAAGGATCTGCTTAACTCAGTTTAAATTTGTGCAACATCACATCTTCAATTCAGCTGGTGCAAATTTTAAGGCCAAAGTATATTTTAATAAATTTATAAAAATGTAATACATCTTATAAAAATGAGGTATTTTACAGCTACTTCCACCACTAAAGGGCTGCTTATTCCCTTAGCTTTGGCTCATACCTCATGAGAAGTATTATTTTTATGCATCACCTGTGGGTATAGCCTGTCCTTTCTATTTAAAGTCTAGACACAGGGCATTTCTATTTCTCATTTTCTGAAAGCTGTCCCTGGGCCGTTCTCTTTCTCTGTCCCCAGACAGAATGTCTAACTTTCGGAGGTGAGAAACAGAATTGGGATTCTCTCTGAATAGGCTTGGGGGAGGGTGCAGGGGTAACCTTTGCTTTTGTTCTGCCCCAGAATCTCAGCTTTGCACATGAATGAATACTTTTCTGTCGGGGTCTTTCTTTTGGGGAATGAAACAAATTAACTGCAAAAGAATACGAGGGAATTCACTTTGTGCACTGTCTTTGCAAAGGTTTTCTCTGAGGCTTATGAAAAAAAAAATTCAGAAGCTTGAAATGCCTAGTGCAAAACTTTCAGAACAAGCAGGGCAACCCAGCATTCCCCACACACTACTCTACAATTATCTACACGCAAATCTCTTACCAGCTACAAATCTTTTGCAGCTAAATTTCTTACCGTCTTACCGAAGATGGGATGTAAAATGCATTACTGTAATTCTTCTGAAGCTGTAGTTTTGAAGATCAAAGTTTTCTGTTTCTTTAATTGCTCCCCCCTAACTAAGAAGGACAGAGACTAAGTGTTTAATATTTTTATTTGATTTTTTTTTTTTTTTAGTTCAAGAATCTGGGGAATTTGCTGAAATATGATGTACAGAAAATTATTTTTTCATCTTAAGAACAAAACCCTGGGTGACAAAATTCCCACACTCTCTATAAAAGTATGATAATATTTTGGGTTTTTTCTCAAAAAAAAACCCTCATTATTCTTGTGCTATTAAACATAACACATGTCCTAGTAAAGGGGCCTGGATGGATGCATTGATACCAAAGTGTCTTCTGCCCCTTGCTAACACTAGCCTTTAAGCGTCAGAAGTTTCTTCAGTTTTTTCATGCATGTATTTTACGTGGAACACAGGAATTAATCTTGTATGACTCGATATGAAAAAGCTGTAGAAAAAGATGACTGTTGTTTGTGTTTTCTTGGCTATGAAATATTTAATATTGTATTTATTGAATCTGACAGTATTTTCACATGAGCCAGTGGCACTGTGATCAACCATAATGAATGCTGTTTGGTCCATTGACAGCGAACTATCCTTGGGATCAACACTAGATTGTGGCTATTGTAATTCTGTCTCACTCTCTGACCCTGTTCACAGAGAAAGTGAATCCTTCCTCTGACCTCTGAGACACATTAAGAATATTAGTGGTAAATATGTGCATTGTTAGTGGTGTGTATGTCCCATTCAGTGGTCATTACCTCTTCAGCTTATTAAAGAACTTTTCACATATGAGAAACAGTTTACTGTAGATGAGTTGGCAAGATCTCATGGGCTTAGTAACTTCAATATATATTAAAAAAAAAAAAGAACTTTTATTCAGGTCTATTTATATAGATTTAAACATAGATTTTTTTCATAAAATAATATGTAAGTATAAATATAAATTATGCATAAGCTGGTAGTGGGAGTGTGGGCAGGGCTTCTATTTAATTATTTTACTTTCTATAAAATAGTGCATTGCTATATAAAAACACCCACTAAACCTTATCTTGTCTTATGGTTAGAGTACTGTGTTTAAACTGAGATTTCTAACTTTTCTCATCTTTGTTTTTGAACAAGCTTTTTCTGAAACATTAAGATGGTTTGATAGTAGTGAACTTATAAGCACCAGAGATTTACATTTAAGAAGTCCTTATAGCTGAGAACAGGAAAGGACTCTCCTCTTGCTGACTAATCATGTGGTTTAGATTCAGCTTTTCTGGCAGGTGCATAGGCCTTCAGAGCAAGTAGTTCTCCTATTAAAGCTGAATAAAAGAGGTCTAGATTACCCAAATTATTTTTTTTTAAACACAATCTAATTTAACTTGAACTAATTACCTGTAGACTTGGAAGTTAATTTGCATGATTAACAAACACTGCTTTTTGCGCCTTTGGGAAAAAATAGAAGTAATTAAAAGGAATTGCTATTTTAAAATTGGGGGGGGAGTGTTTTATGTACTTCTTATCCATCTTTCCTCCTGGTGTTTTACTAAATTAAACATACTTCACTGGTTTTTCATAATACTGGTAACAAGATCAGAATCTCCCTACAAATATTACAGCTCCGTCAGAACAGATAATTTTTATTTCCCAACTTCACACTTGGTCATTAGGCAATCATCCCACATCAGGCAGCGTAATACATTAAATCTCTGAGCTATAAAGTCGTAGACTGGCCAGCTGGAAGCAAAATAGGTTTCCCCTTACCCATTGCCAGTGCTTCTGGACTCAACTAATTCCCTGAAGAAAAATGACTATATACTTGGCACACAGCAACTACTAAATTTAAATTCCTCCTGCCTCTATATACTAAGCTTTCTATCTGATTCAAAAGTGAACTCCTATGATTTAGCCAGCTTTGATTAAGAAAGGGATCTTAGCCATCAGTGAATTTACTGAAAAATGATGTTTTGCTTTCCTTTCCTTCACAGAACTAAAAGGAAGTTCCAGTGAGATAGAAGAAGTGGCAGATACAGCCAACCTAATATGCCATCAACAATAATTTTGGCTGTATCACCTGCACCAGTCCACATCCAATTGCACTGCTTCATTTCTCTTATGAATTACAGTTGTCTGTAGCAATGTGCATGTTTAATCATCAAATCTGGGCTGAATGCAAATTTTCTAGAAATATATAGAAGAGAAAATTAGTCTGAATAGTCACTTTCACTAAATAAAAACAAATTTCAGTTAGGGTTTTCAACTATTCCTGGGACTACATAAGATTCATCCAACATTTTATGGAAGAATTGTATCCCTGTCTTGTGATTCTTTAAAATAAGTGCCACTAAAATGAAGAAATATTGTCTGTGTGACTCAGAAGACATTTACTTAATCTATGAGTTAACATTAAATGTTATGATGAGTTTATGAGTTCTCTGATGTCCATTTTTTCTGGAGAAAATTAATTGCAGGATTAGCATCTTTATCTCAAGTTAGATTATGTTATAAACTAGCCACATGTGTGACAAGCCTGGAAACTGTATAGGAGATGAATAAATAGCAACAATTTTGGCTTAAGATATTTTTACTAAAATACAACTGTTATAGAAGGAAAAGCAGAAGCATAATTCTCTGATATTGTGAGCAGTGAAGTCAGAGTAATTTTGTTTGTTTTCAACAAAATAGGATTGGCTTCTTTCTTTTTACTAGTCTAATTTTGACATATAGGACTCTGTAACTGCCTCGAGTTTTCACTTCCCACAAACCCTTCCTATGTTGAAGCAAGACGAGGTGGAGCCGCTGAGGGAGTTTTGAGGGAGTTAAGGGTACAGCACCGGCTGCTTGTCAACACCTTTCAAAAAAATGATTTTGCAATTGCAATTTCTATTTCCACCTTCAAAGTTTTGCGTGTGGCAGAGTTTGCCTCATATGAAAATCTGTCGTTGAGAAAATTCTCTCCTTTTCTGATGGAAATAAATTCTTGTGTTCTCAAAACAAAGGACTGGAAGGCCCAATAAAAGCTGTGACCTGGATCTCTATGGCCTGCAGCAGCCCAAGGCGAGACAGCACACCTCCAGCCAGCACTGTGTGGCAGCAAGGCAACTCTGGCCCCAGAATGAAAAAGGCACACCCCCCCCCCCCCCAAAGCCAAAC
>JAWWLV010000100.1:51594665-51605392 GCA_035041135.1 Platyrinchus mystaceus | reverse complement strand
TGTTGTTGTTGTTTTTTGTGTTTCTAGATGTTGCTCATAAAGCCTCATCTCTATTCTCAAATTTACCGTTAAGTCTGAGAGGGAGGGTTTCTATTCCATCAGAGGTCCCGCCTCCCTGGCAACAAAACACTTTGGCATGCACAGGGAAAAAAAAATGGATAAGTTACCCAACTGTTTTTCAATGTACTCCCCAAGCTTCCTGATGGTAGATACTACTGATGAAAAATCTTATTCCAATTTTTCTCATAAGGAAGATCTGTTTTTCATCACTGCCTTGAATTTCTTCGATTTACTTGTCAGGATTTTTCAAAGAGCTGCAGCTTTCAGTTGGCTCTGTATCAGTCTGAACCAGCTTCCCTTAAACTGAGAGAAAACTGATTACCCCTTTCTACAGCTTTTCTTTTGCTATAGTGACTGTGCTTAGCCAAGGAAAAAGCTCTACATTGAAGCTTTGGCTTCTGGGCATGTCCAGAGCCTAAGCAGAAAGGCTTTAGGGAACACAGTGGAGCTGAAGGAGAATCTCAGGGAATGTGTATCTTCTCAGGGTCCAACATTAGTATGATAGAGATTTCTGAAAAAGCTGACTCCAATTTTCTTTAAGAACTACTCAAAATGTGAATTCTATAAACTTGCATTTTTTTGAAAATGTGTAAGTAATCTTTACAACACATTTTATGGTAGTGAGTTCCATGTCAATATAAAGCTTTATATGAAGTACTTTCATTTAAATCTATTTGATGATTTACTTGGATGAGATTTGATTTTGTTATGAGAAATAATGAATATTGCATCTTCTCTAGAGCGCTCAATTGTAACTATCCTATCTCCTTCTTAATGGTTTGTTTTGGTTTGGTTTTTGGAGGTGGATGGTGTAGGTTGTTATTCTTCTTCTTTCTAAAACATGAGGAACTATTTAGGGTTTACCATTTTTTCTTCAACTTATCAATGTCACCACAGAAGCAGTCATCCAGGGGCAATGAAGTATTTCAGCTTGTAGTATTAGTAATAAGGTGAAAGGATAGCAGAATACAAAAAAAATAAAAATAAATGAAGAAAAAACCCCCTATGAGCCAATGCTATAAAGCAAAGCCAAGAAACTTAGCTATTTGTATAATTAATTAAAAATACTGTAATGTAAATGTGTACAGATTAGTCAGACATTAGAGCTAGTATTTCAATACGGGAGGTTATAATACAACAGGAGGGTAGCTATACGAGCAGTATGGAGCAAAAAGAAGTCAATGTTCATGCATAACAGCACACACTGGTTTCTATACTGATGGCTATTATCAGCTGTGTGGGTAAAATGAACTATTTTCCCTCAAAACCACACAAGATATAATAATTTTTTTACTTAACATTTAATTGGGCTAAAAAAGGCAGTTATACTGGAACTTATGTTATGTTGGTTGCCCCTTTCTCTCCCATGTGTTCTGACATCATCTTTAAAATTCATCACATAAAATCACATAAAAACCATTCTACAAAAGCTATCACATGAAAACCATTCTGTGATATTATACAACCCTTTAGTTTTCTATCTACTGAAAAATCATTAAAGTTCCTATCTCAATAAATGGAAATCTGGTTAATAAAAGACATACTTTAATTTTCAAGTGTATAGTCACTATAGATATGCAAAAGTAGAATTATTGTACTCAAAGTCCACAATATCTACAGAGAAGACTGGGATTACATAGAATGAAAGCACTGAGTCAGAACGAAGCCCTCAACTGACATAACTTAGATGCTGTAGAAATCAAAAGAACAGAGACCTTTTACAGGCCTTGATAAACTAGGTCTGAAAAAGTGAAGACAGATACTGTTAGAAGACTTCAGGCAATCTAAAAAATCTAAAACACAGAAGTAATATATAAAGTATGATTTTTAAAGTAAAAAGGACTGTTGAACATCTTTACTTTATCTATTACCTGAATCTGCATCCTATAAAAGCAGCTGAAAATTCCACAATGCAAATCTTGTTATAAAACGGAAGGCAAACTTCAGCAATGTTAAGAAGTTAAAAAGACTTTTTTTTTTAAAGAGACTTTTTTTCTTTTGTCATATTTCACACTCCTCAATAAAATAGAAAAAAATACACTTCAATAAAATAGAAAAAAAAAATCATCCAAAAAGAAGTGACTGTCAATACAAAAGAAGTTTATTATGATGCCTAAGTACATCCTATCCCCGAATTAAGAGTATTGGTGATGTGTTTTTTTCAAGTACATATTTAGGTCACACTATTTGTGAAAAGCTTCTAGGCGCATTCTGTTTGGATCTTCTGGATGTCTCAGGGCCATTCCAAATCGCAGCAGCAGCTCAATGTAAGGTGGCCAAAATGACTCACTGATTGTTACATAAGGTTCATGTGGTGTGGCCATTAATTTATTTATCAGAAGCTGGAAGACCAAAAGGATAAAATTTAGGAAATAAACAAAACAGCTAGATTTTTATCTCCTTTAACCAAATTTATACAAATTACTGTAATGTAGGCAATAGAAGAAATACAAGACTACAGGAGAAATACAAGACCTGTTCAAAGTAGAATCAAAGAACTTTCAATTAACTTCACTGCATCATTTTTTATGTAAAAATTAGAACCAAAATTCTCCTTTTATCCAGAATAAATATAGATTAAATTCCTGAACTAAACAGAGAATTCGTTAAGGGAGTTAAAAACAAAATGGGTTTTGACATTTGTTTTCAGTTCATGGAAACAGTGTTTATGCCCTCATAATATTGCTCATTGGGAATACTGCACACATTATAGATTAAGTAATTTTACCCATTCCATGGTGCTCTCTCTACTGACCCCAGATACTTCATCTTTCCACTCAGAGGTTCTAAATGTTATACTTTCCCAACTTCAATAAGTACAAAATATTGCCTGCCCCTTTTTGCTAAAGACAGACTCAAAATCCTTGCTACCAGATAATATTCTTTTTTCACCTGTTGCTATTTAAAAAAACCAAACCCCAAATACACAACTGCTCTTTCGAACATTCTGAAGAATTGTTCCAGTTTTGTACTTATTTGACCGAATTATGAGAATTTACTCCAAATGCATTATTTGACATGATTTTTTAGTCTCTTCTGACATCTGATATTCCAAAATAGCCTTTATGGCTGTAACGTTTATATCTGTATGTAAGAAAATACTTTTCAAATTTAACAGGGACTACAAGCTAGAACCACATCACGCAACAAATAAAAACCTCCCAGAAAACAAAGATAAGGGACACTGACACTTTAGGCCAAGTTACACTTAAAAACCAATCTGAATTTTTCAAAGTAGAATGTTCTTCCAAATGGAAATCAGGCATTACTTGGATGTGTTCACATTTTAAGGAGATTAACAATAACATAAAAATACGAAGGGCAATTTTTAAGCATTAGAAGAACTTTAAAATTCTAATTCCATGAGAAGTGTGTAAATTCTGAATTCTGATCTGTTTTCAAGCTCTGCCTAATTTGACATTAATAGGTATGCTAAGATACCTGAAACATGTAAAATAATTTTGATGATGCAAGCCCAAAGCCTGGGTTTTAAACTAAAGTAAAACAATGTCATAGTGATCAGATAACAGCATCTTAGTACCAGAAAGTTTTTATCCATCGTGCTGTGCCTCAGAAAAAAACTTTTTCCCCCAGGGACATTTTATGTATATAGATGCTTTGAACTGTCTGAAGAGTAAGGATAGAGGAGAAATACAAAACTTCAATTTAAATGCTACATTTAATGCAAGAAGGAAAATTATGTTTTATAATTCAAATTCATAGATTGTACTGTAATTAAAAACTCACATGAAGCACTTAGAAATGCATGAATTGGATTGGTTTCGTCATATGAGAAGATAATCATACATGAGACTACATATTAGTTGGTCCTTCTGCGATTACACAAGAATTGGTCCTTCTGTAACTGTTATTGCATTAAATTTCAGAAATATTTTTATGGAAACAGTACAAATAGTGTGAAATGGACCAATTTTTTGTTAAGCACAGTATTTTTTTCTCCTAATATGAACCACTAAAGTACAAAAACTTCTTTAAACTAAACATAAAATCAAGAAATAAGAGATAACACTCTCCAGCTTAAACTGAAGATTATGGCCACATCTCTTGTAAAAATTGGGGGTTTATTTTGCTAGGAACTAAAATAGAAAACTGACTTATCTGAATATCTCTTCTTTCAGTTTAAAACCATTCCCCCTTGTCCTATCACTATCACTACCTGTATAAAAAGTTGTTCGCTCTCTTTTTTACACGCCCCTTTTTAGTACTGGAAGGTTGCAATGACGTCTCCCTGCAGCGTTCTTAAGATATAAAGTTCTTAAACATTCTCCATTAACCAAATGCCATCTACTGTCATTCATCTTATTAGTATTAATAAATACATACTACTTTATGGCTATTGTTATTGTATGATCTGAGTATTGAAAAATCCTCCAAATCTCTACATAATAAAACTATCTTACCTCTAAAATCTCTTGCAATGCTAGCAGTTGTACAGCTGGCTTTGGAGAAAAGTTCTGGAAATATATACACGCCCACAGCAAAATTAACAAAACTTCAAACTAGTAAGGACTTTTACTTGATTTAGTCATGACAGAAATACAAGGTAGCATTTAAAACTACCAATTCAAAATCCTACACTTCCAATGTAACATTTTTTTAATTATTAAAAGAGATTAACCTTCAGTGATCATGTTTCTATTTGTGCTTATATTTTAATAAAACCAAGTACATCACATTTATAACGTAGTATAGTGCAGAACCTTCTATGAATATGTTAGAGAAAAATGTTTTTCATAAGCTTTAGATAAATATTTACAATACAAATTTGACACAACTCAAGACTTCATTTCATAGTGCCTTAATATCTTTTCATGATTTGCCAATGAATATTTATTTACTCTTACTCTAAATTCCATTTTTAAAAATGAACAAACCTAAGAAATACAATAATTAAAATCTAGGAGGCAGGGAAGATGATGATAAAATATCATTAAAAAATTACTTGTTTTCCTTTGTGGCAAGCAAATCAAGGCATTTGTCTATACACCGATAGAGATTCCTTAGGCACCAATGCTATTGGATCTGCTTGTGCTGTTGCATGGTGAACCTGATTCTTTAATTTTTCAGTTTTATCCTTTTTACCCTTCCACTTCACTTTCAACAAAATTAAGGAGGTAATGCAGCACTGGCAGCTGCTTACTCAGCATTGCTGCTGAATGCGTCAATTAAGTCCTAAGATATTACTAATAGCTGTGCTGGACCTTATAGGAACTTCTGAACAGAAGAAGAATACAAGTAAAAAAGAAAAATTTGTAAAAAGCGAGTTCTGGCACCTTTTTTTCAGTCATACTTTGTAATATTATCACCTTCAGAGTCAGAAGGGGGACATATTGCCTGCTCTATGGCAATGCTGCAAACCATGGAGGCTCAATAATGCCTATCTTTGTGCCTTTATCTTGATACTTGGCAGAGAAAATAGAACTTACACTGAGTGAAAAAGGTTCCTCAGAGCAAACACAGGGATACTTCACAGCCTCGGCTATTTTATTTCCGTGGTCAAAAATACTACTTTGTAACTTAAGGTAGTGGGTTCAGTATTCATATTTCAAAGTTGAAACTATATTATGACTTCAGCAATTATTAAAACTGACTGTATATAAAGAATAAAATCATAAGGATATTAGTGTGAAAAGGTTTGCACTCTCACAGAACTAGCAAACTTATTTTGCTGGGTTTATCATATACATTGTATACTTTGTAAAATTATTTTACTTACATATTTTAAGTGTCACTGATATAATAAGTACCTTTAATTAATTAATGATTATAAAGCCAATTTAAGCAGGATGCTCAGCATTTAGTTAGTTAACCTGAAAGGCACCTTCTTCTCCCTTCTGTCAGACAGGTTCACATAAAAAATATTCCTCAACTTATGACTTTTCATATTCTTCTCTTGAAAAAAAATAGTGTGGGATTTTTCTCTAAGATTTAAAAAACGCAAGATAATTCTTACGATAGTCACTACCCGTATTAAAGGTGTTGGGCTGTGGCAAGGGAAGCTAACCTGGGCTGCTGTGACCCAGTCTTCACTCCCACTCCCAATACCAGATGCATGTGCCTGGTGAAAGGGTGGAACCAGACCAACAAGGCTTTTAGCAGTTTACACTACTCTGCAGCTGTGTCCTACAGTTGTCAGCCCCACATATTTGTCTCACACAGAACTATTGTGAACACATGTTTCCACAAAGTGAAGCTTACGGGGGACCTGTAGTTAAGCCACTTAGACCCAAGTGAGTCAAAAGATATAGAAAAAACTGAATTCACAAGGAGTGAAAAGAAAGAAAAGATGTGTCAGAAAACAAACCGTGATTAAGAATTCAAGAAATGAATAAATAAAATTTAAACTAAGGAGAGATAAAATCTTGTGCTGAAAATATTCAAATTAAATTTTTTGTTTAAGTCACTGGTGACAACCAGCCTGCCTTCATTAAAGACCAACTGCACCCAACAAATTTGGTGGCCTTTTATGATGGAGTTATAGTATTGCTGCAGAAGGGAAGAACTGATGTCATCTACCCAGACTTGTGCAAAGCATTTGACATTGTTCACCATGACATCCTTGTCTCTAATAAGAGCAAAATCTGTCATACTTACTAACAATGGGAAACAAAGGCATGGTTATGCAGAAGAACTAAGATTCAACAAAATAAGATGTTTGAATAATACACTGAAAATGATCATCGTGTCTTGTAGTCTCCATTTGATACTTCTGAAGATATAAAATACTTATGTGCAAAACCAAGATTTTTTTTTTAACTAAAAGCTTCCTCAGTTGCAAATAACAGATAGAAAAACACAAGCATATATTTAGTTGCTTTGGTGATAGATGTGAGCTAGTAGTTTTCTTTATAATATTGTTATTTACCAGGTTCCAAAAAGATTAATCTAAGTGAAAAAAAATACAGAAAATGGGTATTATTAGGATAAGCCAGGGAATTAGGATAAGCCTGAGAAGTACATAAAAGTGTTGCTAGTTCAAACAGCAAAACAAAGAAAGAGAGGGTATAAGATTGCTGTCTAAAAATACATCAGGAGGAACAGACACAAGAAAGAAGACTATTGTAAGGAAAATATTGGTGTAAGAATACATTGATCTGTGTCAGACATGGATAAATTTAAAATGGAGTTCAATAATATTAAAGGAATAATATTTTGTGGTTGTGTGAAATAACAGGGAACTGGATGAAAAAAATCCTTTCTATTTCTGTAATCATAAGTATGTCTAGAATCAAAATGAAGCCCCTGCCTTTACTTTTTAGCCTTTTTGTATCTATCAAATACTAGAGGTAATAGTTTTATTTTTACATCAGACTTTGAATTTATTATGCAAAATACTCCCTGGCTGCCTATTTTCCCTAAAGTTTTAAGATAATTTTTGGCCCAATTTGCCTGAACAAAATCTGATGGTTAATGTTCTAAACTACTTTGTAATTATAAACACTTGTCCTTATTGTTCTAAAATCACGGTTAGACAATTAAAATTTGCTTTGCCAAGGAAAATAGGAATCCACTTGCCTAGTTGAGTAAAAAAGAAAATGGGTCAATTTGGATTGAACATCATTTCCAAATTTGGCACAGCTTGCAGTTCAGTAGGAAATACAATACCTTATTATGCATTAAGAAAAGAAAATATCCATCTGGAAACAGCCTTAAATAATATAAACCAACCTGAAAAATATAAATTAAACCTAAAGAATCATCTATAAGAACTATACTTATTTCAAAATATAACTGCATATTCTATGCTAGTGACTTTAAACAGATACTGCATCTAATTAAATAGAAATTGAACATTTTAAATTTAATAGTCATAGAAAAATCTTACCTTGTTTATAGCACTTCCACTATCCTGTGGAAGGGGAAAATGTTCATCCAGGAATTCACCCAGAGCACTCAACAGTTTCTTCTTATAGGTCTTTAATTTCAGCATTTCATTGTGCAGTTCCTGCAATCCTCTAATTTTCAAATAGTAAAAACATAGCAATAGAGTATGAAATAAAAAAAAAATAATTTGAAAGTTCTTCATAAGTAAAAAAGAACCTCAAATTCATTTCTTATAAACACAACATCTTGAATGACAGGATATAGTAGTGATATTTTCCATATTTCAAATCTGGATTACTGAGCAATTATTTGAACTATTTAACAAAACAAAGAGTATCTTTTAAGAGTTTGTTTGCTCATTTGCTCCTGTTGATATTTAAATTCTTTGGTATAAAAACTCAACAGTGTAGAAATACCTTGTTTTGTAAAGTTGTTCAACTTGGGGTTTTATCTCTTCTTCAGTTCTGGTAAGACTATTTAGAATCTGTTCCTGTTCCTCGTACCACCGCTGTTCTCTTTGAAACATGAAAAGCAGGAAATGGCACAACAGAAAAATAGTTTTTCTGGGCGGTCAAAAAAAAAAGCTTACAGCATTCTAAATTCCAAATTATTATATTACCTTTCCAGATCTTCTTCTAGTTGTTTATTCTTTGAACAAACTGCTGATAGCACCTTTTCAAGATCATTCTTTACTTTCTGCAACTATAAAAAAGTAAAAATGAAACTACAGTTTGCAGGTAGTCCTGTCTGTGTAAGGCTACATCTGTAAATATGATACAGAGGGCCAAAATAATCTGCAAATTCTTAAGAAATATGGCTATACTGTGACACATTATTTTAGAATCCAGTTTAAAATGCAGGAGGCTCTTTAAAATGTTACTGTCACCAGTTGCTCATTAGTGTCTTATTGAAACTCTGTAAAACAACATAGTTAATTTTACCTGAAGCAGATTATGGAGCACATATATGAACTACTCAGCTGATGAATGACTGAGGAAAAAACGTCTACAGCACCAGGGCTGCATGGTCTGAATCACTGCAACTGCTTGCAAGAATGAATCCATGCTAATTGCACTAACATAAAAAGTACAGAAAACAAAGATGCTGCAAAAGAGACTAATTGCATACATGATTTAAATGGTCCTTGATGCTATGGACATATCTGGGAGAGGAAAAAAGGAGAAATAAAACTAATGCGGCCAGAAGCTATATGCACAGCTGAATCTAGGGAACAGTGGACTATCAGTGGGCTGGGTCACTCATTACAGAATGAGTAAGGCCGTGTTGAGGAATACATTCGGGGCAGGTAGCTTGGTGTGCAGCTGCAGTGCAAGCTGCTGGTTGAGCCCCTGGGGGGCTGGAGTTGAAGCCTGAGCCAAGACAACACCATGAACTGCTGACCCTTGCACAACAAAGAGCCCAGGGACCTGTGGGCCAGCCAGGAGACCTGGACACTGAGAGTCTCCCCAGGAGCCAATCACTCCCTGACTCCCAGACTTTCCAGGGTATAAAGGTATAAAAGTTCTGGGTCCCTCCTCAGAGGTACCCTTTGAGCTGTTATTTTGTTATTATTGCACCATTATTAAATTATGTTAAGCATTCGGACATCTGAGACTCTTCTGTGGGAAATCTAAGGTCGAGCCTCAGATAAGGATTCCTTACTCAGGAAGGAATAAGTAAAGAAACCTATCCTAAGGGCAGGTGTCAGACGATGGGGTCAGGCTCTTTTGAGTGGTGCCCAGTGAGTGATAAGACAAGGGGTAATAAGCATAAACTTGGAACACAGGAAGTTCCATCTGAAAATGAGGAAAAATTGCTTTAATGGAGGGTAAGCACTGTAACAGCTGCCTAGAAAGGCTGTGGAGTCTTGTTGTCTGGAGATATTCAAAAGCCACCTGGATACAATCCTGTGAGGCACTTACAGATCGGGTTTAGTGGTGGATTTGAATGGTTGGACAGAGGCAAAATACCATTTATTGTGTGTTACTCACTGACTTGTGCAGTAAGTCAGTTTAAAAGCTTATTCATTACAACTAGAAAATTTTAGTAGTTATAATACAGGGGAAATAAACAATTAGAACAACAACAATGCCTGAAGGAAAATACACAGTATCTTAGCAGTAGTCCATCCCAAGAACAGTCACAGGAAAATGCAGCACTTTTATATAGTTTTTCTTTTTTTCCCCAAGAAAAATTTATTATCTCTTAACAAATAAAAAGACTTACCTCTTCTTTTCCTAATTCTAACAGTACATATGGATTGGCAGAAATTACTGAAAAATAAAATGGGGGTTTTTTTGTCATTGAACAATAAAGACTTATTTATACTGAAAAGCAGCCCAGCTAGACAGAAACTTGTGTAGCCTCTAAAAAACCAGTTTGGCTGTCAGCACCAGTTTAACCTTATTTTGTGATTCCTGCTGAGCTAACCTACTATCATGATTCAGCAACATAAACTAGACTGAAAAAAGTGCAGTGTTAATGCCTCTGTTATATAGTGCAGTTATAATGCCTCTGAATTAGCCCCAGGTATATAAGCATAGGTACATAATGACTGTACATCACATTTAAATATACTTCAAGATAACCAAGCCTGATTTTTTTCAGCAGAAGGCATTCCATCAACATTACCAATGTGGGCAATCAGACTTCTCCAGTCTTCCAATTCTGTGTTAAACAGCCTCCCAAATGCTGTACCAGGACTATAAATCCTATCATTTTTAAGAACTTAGAAAGCATGTGGGGACCCCTGGTGGTCTAGCGGTTAAGACGCTGCGCTCTCAGCGCCAAGGTCGCAGGTTCGATTCTTGGTCCTGCTTCAG
>JAWWLV010000100.1:51553080-51572576 GCA_035041135.1 Platyrinchus mystaceus | reverse complement strand
TTATAAGTTATTTATGGTTACTGAAAACCAATTATACTTTAACATGTGTTACCAAAGTGTGTATAAAAGTAGCTGTAGTAAAGAGGTTCGTGTGTTCCTGGGTCAAGACCTCTGGACTCCTTGTCGCTTTTCTCCACCCCTACCGCAACATAGGGCTACTGCATAGAGTTTTACTGCAGTCTTCACTGGTCTGTCCTTGCATCAGGCCCTAGTTTCTGGAATTCGTAATTGTAGCATATAGGTTGCAGTAATGGTAAAGCCCTTGCTGGTGAGTGACAGGCCAAGCTCCAATATTTCTGATTTTTTTAATTCTCATGCCAGTGTATCACTATATTTACACACAGAGTATTGCTAGGTGCTTCACTGCAATGTTTTGTGTGCAATTTTAAATTAAATATGGTATTACCAGAGTTGCTTCTTGTTAAGTTTGTCCTTTCTTGTCTTCTAGTATTTTCTCCCAGCCGAGCTTTGAATTTAAAATCTCTTTAATGTGATTATAACTCTAAAGAAGAGCATATAGGATATAGGTTTGTATGCCATTTAAGTCTTTGGCCATTTTGTTGTGAAATAAAAGTTGTGAATGACTAAGTGCTGCTCAGCAAGAACTGGGACTATAATCTTGTCTGTTCCTTTAGTTATATCACTGGTGCTGTTTTTCATAAGATAGTCTGGAGTGTCATTAAAACCCAAGCTAATGTTACTTGTCACAGCTAGAGTAACTCTACAGCTATGGACTCAGCCATTTTCTCATTATTGGAAAAATAGGTGACTGTAAACTTGTCACTGTAGATCTACCTTGGCTACTAATGCAGTTCATAAAGATAGCAGAAGAGCTACCACAAAGAATTTTCACTCTGGTAGCATTTCTCAGAAATAAAAAATCAAGTCACAGAGATTGAAGGGGTTGTGCCTTTTTTTCCATGGAAAGTAAGATTCCACATCTTCACCAAACAATATTAGCAAGTAATTTCAGAGAAGGAAAACTGACTGTGCTGACTGCAAGTTCTATAATATTAAAACATTTTATTTTTACAGTTTTACTTGTTTGCAACATTGGACACCTTGCATGTATATCTTAAAAGAAGTGTAGAGGTAAAAGACTGAACAGCTTTCTGCCTATGGAGCATACACAGTTTATTGACAAAATTAGTAGTCTTATGTAGAAATCTGGGGAACCTCTAATCAATTGTTCTTTAAGTAGGCCTTGAGGAATAATTTGTTTTCTGACTGTCATGGTTTAACCTCCAGCCAGCAACTAAGCCCCCCCACAACTGCTTGCTTGCATCCCTCTTGTGGGAATGGAGAGAGATTCAAAGAGTAGGAATGAGAAAACTTATGGGCTGACATAGAGACAGTTTAATTGGGAAAGCAAAAGCCATGCACACAAGCAAAACAAGGAATTAATTCACCACTACCCATGGACAGGCAGGTGTTCTATCATTTCCCAGAAAACAGGGCTCCATCACATATTACTTGGGAGGGCAAAACGCCATCATTCCAAGTGTCCCCCAATTCTTCCCTCAGCTTGTGTATGCTGAACATGATGCTGTACGGAATGGAGTGTCCCTATGGTCAGTTGGGGTCAGTTCTCTCAGCTCTGTCCCCTTCCAACTCCTTGTGCAGCCGCAACCTTCTCACTGGTGGGGTGGGGAGCACAAAAGGCCTTGACACTGTGCTGCTCAGCAACAACTTAAACATTCCTGTGTGTCAACACTGCTGCTGCCTTCCTGTGTAATCATTCAACTTTGTACTCAACTTTTGGCTTTTAGCTCTGGGTTTGAGAAGGTGGAGATCTGGTTTTTCCCTATTTGATGAAAGCCCTTTCTACACTGAGCTGAAACACTGCTCAGCACACCATCATCTTAGTCTCAGCTGAAATCCTTATGACCTTGTCACCAGACAAATATTTATTGTAGCCTTTGTTTTCTGTTATATGATTTTAGGTGCCCCAAAACAGTGGAAAACTTCTGTGTGCACAGCAGGAATGGCTATTACAATGGACACATAATTCACCGTATCATCAAGGTAACTTGTAGCAAGTTAATCTTTGTTGGTTTAGATAATGTACCCTAGTGGTCAGTCCTCTTTGCTAACCCTTTCATTAGCTTTTTGCAAAGAGGATTTTTGGAGTGGCTTTAGAATTCCCTATAAAGTCTGAACAACTCTTATGTTCTAAACAGCTTAATCGCTTACTAAAGTTGTTTAATAGTTGTACTGCAACTAAAAGAAAACTGAAAACTGAAAGATAAATTAATTTATCCTGCTTGAATTAAGACTTTGTTTCATGTCAGAGGGCATTTCTTGTAAGGCTTCTTATTTCTGCTGCACCAGAATACAGCCAAAGTGTTTGCAGAAGGTACAATCAGGTTTCTGTCCTTTACTAGCAGGAACAGTGAGTGAGAAAACAGAACTTGATTTTTCACAAGATTACTTGATTGTCACTTAAAAGAGCCTTAAATGCTTTGTCTCTTATCCACAGAATTTTAACACATTTTGTTGCAAGGTTTGAAGTAGGTTTGAAAATATGTCACCTGGCATAAAACACTTAATTATTTATTCTATGCAACTATTACATAACACATAATTTCTATGCAGGGTTTCATGATTCAGACTGGTGACCCAACTGGTACAGGAATGGGAGGTGAAAGTATTTGGGGAGGAGAATTTGAAGACGAGTTTCATTCAACTTTACGACATGACAGACCATACACACTCAGCATGGCTAATGCAGGACCAAATACCAATGGATCCCAGTTTTTTATAACAGTAGTGCCAACTGTAAGTAATATTAAAAGCTGAATTTAAGGCATGAGAGGCTAACTCGACAGTAAAAAATAGTTTTTCTGATGGAAAAAGGATCACGCTAGTACTATCTAAATAATCTTTCCTTAATATTTTGCAAAAATATGCTGCACACCATGATGTATACTGTGCAGGATTCACTGAAACCGTCCTTTAAGAAATAGAAAAGTATTTCTGTGAGTTGTGAACAAGAGGCCTTTTGCCTTTTATTGGAATAAGGGTGATAGAACATTCTTAGGCGTGTTTGCAATTATGTATCTTAGTAACAGTGATTTAAACTTGATGGAAATCTAGGTATTGTGTAGATTGTTTAAGGTTTGGATGAAGTGCCAGGATGTCTCATTAAGTGTAGCTAATAATTGTAGCTATACAAAGATGCCATTGTTCAGGTTTGAAGATTTCCTTTGATCTGTGTATAATTTCAGAGCCAAAAATAGAAATTTTGGTATGTGAGTCTAAGAGATACAAGACAATTTCTTAGAGGTAACATTTAAAAGAACTGTATTCCTAAACACTTATTCAAAATCCTGTGTCTTTTTTTTTTTTTAAAGCATGTATCTGCCATAGTTTTGAGGTTTTTTAAGTTCTGTCAGTGTCTATATTCAAATTGGGCATACTCTATGAATACAACTTTGAATTTAGTAGTATTCTGGACTGGCACTTTAAATTCCTCTGTGAAAGTAGAGACTGAAACAGCATGGCTGTGAACCAAGAATACACTTTAAAATAACTATACAATGCTACTGCATTGGTAGAATGTGACCTCTGTAGTACTTCAAGAAAACAATTGAAAAGATAAGTTGAAATGCATATGAATGTGTGTTAACTGCACTCCAGTATTTACTTGCATGTGGGTGTTTATGCGGTGTTAGATTCCATAGTCTGGACATACAAAATGTATCCATGTGTACTTTCTTTCTGTTTTGGTACCTAACCTACATGCTGCTTTCTGTATTAACATGCTTTTTCTTTCTCCTCCTCTGCTCTTTAACAGCCATGGCTAGACAACAAGCACAGTGTGTTTGGACGGGTGACCAAAGGAATGGAGGTTGTTCAGAGAATCTCAAATGTAAAAGTCAATCCAAAAACTGACAAGCCCTATGAAGATATCAGCATCATTAATATCACAGTGAAGTAAGGCAGGCACTGAAGGTTCCTGCTTAAGCAGAAAAAAAATGAACGTATGGGATCCAAAAAGGGACCTAGAAAGAACAAAAACATTTTTAGTAATTCCTAAATACAGTGAGTACCAGGACAGAGCAATCACCAGTTCTACAATTTTTAATGTACCTACAGTGCCCTAATTCTGTATTTCTAACTTGGTATTTTAAAGTAAAAACATATGCATGTTTCTTATGAACTCTACTGTCTTTCTTCATCTTCCATGCAAAACTAAAGATAAAAACCCACACTGTGTCCCATGATAGTGTTTGTAACTTTGTCAGGTTTATTTTTAATTAATTTTTTTTTAATACTTTTCACATTATTGAAATCTTTGACAGAGGAAAAGGTCAGAAATCCTAAACTGCATAAACTCTTCAATCCTATGTCCATGTATCAAAAATTAGATTAAGTTATGATACTGTTTGCTATGGCAAGCCTCTGTTCTTTAAAACTGGTTGTGTCCACGTCTTTTCTGTCCAAGAGCAATGATCAACTCTTAGAATGCCAGTGTATAAAGTCCTGTGCAATTTGTTTGGTGTTGCCAATTAATTTTTTTCTTTTAGTGTTTTCTTTTTCACTATTTTAGCATAGGGAGTCTCGTATCTGGCTTCATTTTTACTGGAAGTCCTGCTAAAATGACTGCTTCTACAGAAATGCTTAGTTTAAAATAAATTATGGTAACAATCTCAACTAAGCTGTATGTCAGGTGATTCTGATGCAGTTATAGAACACAATAATAGAACCATTAATGTTAAAAAAACCCTGTAAGATCAGTAGATCCAACCTCTAACCTAGCACCACCACCACCATCTTCACCATTAAACCATGTTCCAGGTGCCACAGCCATATGTTTTCTGAACACTTCCAGGGATTGTGACTCCACCACTTCCTGGGCACTCTATTCCAATGCTTGACCACATGTCAGTGAAGAAATTTTTCCTAATATCCAATGGTAATTTGAGGCCATTTTCTCTCATCATGTCACTTGTTATCTGGGAGAAGGCACCAACACACACCTATCCGCACATCCTTTCAGGGAAGTTGTAGAGAGCAATAACATCTCCCCTGAACCTCCTTTTCTCCTCAGCAACTCCTCATAAGACTTGTGCTCCAGACACTTCACCAGCTTTGATGCTCTTCTCTGGACATGCTCCAGCAGCTCAATGTCCTGGTTGTGAATGACCAAAACTGAACACGGGATTCGAGGTGTGGCCTCACTGGTGCTGATTACAAAAGGGCCAATCACTGCCCTGCACCTGCTGGCCACACTACTGCTGATCCAGGCCAGGATATCGTTGGCCTTCTTGGCCACCTGGGCACACTGCTGGCTCTCAACCATCACCCTCAGGTCCTTTTCACTGGGCAGCTTTCCAGCCACTCTGCCCCTGGCCTTTACCTCGTACCATTGACCTCAGCTCATGATCCAGCCTGTCCAGATCCCTCTGCAGAGTCTTCCTGCCCACAGCAGATCAAGACTCCCACCCACCTTGAAGTCATGTGCAAACTTACTGAGGGTGCACTCGATATTAAACAGGACTGGCCCCAGTGCTGAGCCCAGGGTGACTGGCTGCCAGCTGGATATAACTCCATTCACCACCACTCTCTGGGCTTGTTCATCCAGCTAGTTTTTTACCCAGCGAAGAGTGCACCTGTCCAAGCCATCAGCAGTTTCCCCACAACTATGTGGGAGATGGTGTCAAAAGGCTAAAGTCCAGTCTGGACTAAAGTCCAGACAGACAATATCCACAGCCTTTCCCTCATCCAGAAGGTGGGTCACCTGGTCAAATAAGGAGACCAGGCAGGTCAAGCAGTGCCTGCATTTCACAAACCCATGCTATGCTGGCTGATCCTGATTGTCCTGCACATACCACATGATGGACTCAGGATGAGCTGCTCCAAAACCTTCACTGGCATCAAGGTTAGACAGACAGATCTGTAGTTCCCTGGACCCTTCTTCTGGCGTTAAAATTGCCAAATTTCAGTCATGTCCCCAGTTAGCCAGGACTGCTGGTAAATAATTGAAAGCGTCTTCGTTAAGTCTCTTGGTGAAATGTCTACGTACCCTTAATGGATCCCATCCAGTGTTGCAGCTGCCTTAACTGACGTAGCTGGTCACTAACCATTTCTTTCTGGATTATGGGGGCTTCATTTCGCTCCCCATCCCTGTCTTCCAGTTCAAGGGACTGGAGACCCTGAGGACAACTGGTCTTACTGTTAAAGACCGAGACAAATAAGGTATTAAGTACCTCAGCATTTTCCTTGTCCTTCGTCACTGTTTCCCCTGCATTCAGTAAAGGATGGAGATTCTCCTTGTCCCTCCTCTTTTTGCTGATGTATTTGTTAAAACATTTTTTGTTGTCTTTTCCAGCAGTAGTCAGATTAAGTTCTAGTTGGGCTTTGGCCCTTCTGATTTTCTCTCTACATAACCTCACAACATCCTTGGAGTCCTGGTGAGTTGCCTACCCCTTCTTCCAGAGGTCATACACTCTTTCTCCCCAGATTTCAGCCAAAGCTTTCCGGTGAGGCAGGCTGGCCTTCTTGCCCACTGGCTCATCTTTCAGCACATGGGGACACCCTGCTTCTGCACCTTTTTAGGATTTCCCTCCTGAACAATGTTCTGCCTTCCTGGACTTCTTTGGTCTTCAGGACTGACCTCCAAAAGGACACTCCCAACTAGTTTACTTAACAGGCCATAGTCTGCCATCTGAAATCCCAAGGTGGCAGATCTGCTGACTTCTCCTCCAAGAAGCAAAACCTCATTCGTGATCCCTCTGCCCAAAAGAGCCTCTGACCATCACATCACTGACCAAGTCCTCTGCTCACAAACAGCAGGTCCTCAGTGAAAGTCTAGATACAGTCCTGTTACTATGCTGCATAGTTAAGTCTACTCTAAAACCAGTGATATTTACCTTGGCTGTTTATGTTCACATAACACCACGGCACTCATAAAAGACTCAGGAGTTTACAGTTCTGGTAACTTAATTTATGAATTGAGATGTGATGCATGATAATCAAAGTCAGTCCCTCAAAAGTTGCTGCTGCCACCAGGAAGTTTATCTTTACTGAGATAAAGGATCTTCATGGATCATTAAGAAAAATTCTACAGTAAGTTAAATGTAGCACACCTCTAATTTGAGATGACCTTAAAAAATCCAAAAAGGCAAGTTTATTAAAATTAGCTCTCAAGGGTTTACATACTTTTATTGAAAAGAAATAATTTTCTGGGCAACTCAAAATGCAGCAGCTCCACTAAAAGAGCCCTTTCTTTCAAGAAATTTACATAACATCCACATCTACTCCAACACTCTCAGAAGCAAACCCTCATAGTCCACAATAACTTTGAAGGTAGAATACAGAAAGACCATATCAAGTGACAAAATACTACTTTTCAGTTAGCCTAACCATACTGTTTTTGAGATGATATTCTTCAAAGAAAGCCACAACACAGTCACTGAATGTTGCATTTACTCAATTTCAGAATTAAGTCAAAATTTGATTTTGATCTTTTCAAAAAACCCTGTTAGTAATGCTTGAATGAGTTCTAGTTGAGGAAATATTCCAATTACATATTGCGTAAGTCAGTACACTAAAAACTAAAGTTCAGTAAAACTAAGGAAACAAGATTAAATTTATAACTGAAGCAGTATACAAATAACCCTCTTAGTGTATCTGTTTACACTGAAGAGTTCACACACAAATGTAACACCTTCACAGTTACTTCAAGTCATCTTAAATAAATTCAATTTAAAAACACTTGTGGCAGCATTCCATATGTCACAAGTAATCACTTGTACTCAAAAATATGCATGAGGGAGAATTTTTCCCCTGCCCTCAATATAATGTTACATCAAATCCAAACAAATCCAAACTGGTCACCTTGAGTATTTTGAAATAGAACTGAGCAGCATGTGTAACTGAAGCCTAAGCCAGCTAAAATAAAACTATAGAATCAGGATTTTTCTAAAGAATGTATGTCTTCTGTTAAAAATATTCCAGGAAAAGGTATCTACCATACTTAGCAGAACTTGTCTGCATTTCAAAAAGAGCTGAGAAAAGAGCTGTGAAGAGACAGTAAGCCATAACCAGGTAGGGGTTGCTCTGCAGTACAGGCTAAGCAGACGCTCAAGTCAGAGCAGCCAACTGTATGTTATTCAAGAAGGCTGGGAAGGAGGAACAATTAAAAGTTTGGTAGGTGCAAAAAACCATACCTTTTACTCTGTTATAAACTATTTCCAAATTTATCAGCTTGTCTGAAGAAAGAGTAAATAAATCCCTGTCTCAGTATCTACATACATATATGTAGGCATTGAAATTAATTTTGCAAACATTACACCACTTTGAAGCTTAGTGTTCTTTCAGGTACTATTCAAGTCATTAGACTTGCTGAATCTGACGCTGCATTTAACACCATTACCTGAAATTTAAGTAACAAGAGAAAAATACAAATAAGTGACATCATGAGGAGGAGTTACCTTAACTGCTTCCGCCTGAAGAAAAGTGCAAGTGTACTAAAACTTTTTGTTTATACATTCTTGGCTTTACCTAAGGTATGTAGTAGGAAACCAAAGTGACAATGAAAGCCATAGCCACACATAATGGGATATAGTTTCTTTGCCCCGTGAGGTTCAGAGCTCTCATAGGTCAGCACACTTTCCAGTGTGGCAAAAATATCCCCACATCTGTGGAACACTGTTCACTTCCACAGTCTGGTTCTCCTGATTCACCTCTACTCCAGTAAGAAAAGTGATGATACACAGTTTTGATCTATTGGTCATACTCTTCATAGCTCCTCTACTAACATGAAGAAGGTCCATGGCGTGGTTTCTTCAATTGGCAGTGGCCGTGTGCTAAAAGAGAAGGGCAGAAGATTCTGGTGCACATACCAGATAGATAAAATTGTTAGCAGAGTTGCACGTCCAGCAGAAAAACAGACATCACTTATGTCATTGCAACCTTCTCCAAATTTAAACAGCACTACACTCATATTTCATGGGTTTGTGAATGAGTAATCTTCAAAAATAGAGGCATTGGTAACAGTTCCATGTAGAAGATACAAAAGGAATTGAAAATCTAATTATGGAAAGTTTACATCACATTTTACTATCTACTCTTCTAAGTAAGAGTTATAATTAGTGTACACTGGTTTTACATTATGTTATTGAATATTTTAGGGCCACTACCTTAATCTGGAAGCATGACTTCTACATAAAAGTACATAGCTGGACTGACATTACAGCGCACTACTTCTTTAGGAAGTTTTTTTTTTTTAAATTTAATTTGACTTCTTGAGGAGTAAACTTAATCTCTAAAGGCCGATTATGCCCTCAAGTAAGCACAAAACACTTTCACCTCAGTATCACTATAGTGTGTTCATAAATAATTTAGCATGAAAAACCCAACTAACCCCTGTCCCCCAGATAGAAAATGAGTAGCTTAACTATGCCATAGTCCCCTTGCTCGCAACACTGTTCTCCAATCCGGGATTTCTTTATGCAGGTATGCTGCCTTCTGATAACAAACAAGGAAGCTAATAAATATAGGGGAAACACTTTCTTTATATGGTGTATTTACATTTAAGTTTGAATGCCACCTTTAAATTAATGGATTCTTTAGATATTAAAGAGTAGCACCATTTATTTCTGACTATTAGAGATGGCTATTCTAATAACTTGAGATGGATTTTGGAATATTTTCATGGGAAAGTATTTCTAAACAACTCAGAATTTTTCTAACACCAACCACCTACTATAACATCACTATAATTATTGTATGAACTCCAAGGAATATTTTATCAGTGAAGAATTTTAAATTGTAACAATTTCACTAGAAAGAATTTCATAACATCCTTGTAACAACTCCATTCCACTACTATCAAGTTTCAAAAACACTGTAACAGCAGAAGTTTACTGAACCAGTTATCCAATCTAGGATAATGCCTTATATTTTTCTGTAATCACCAAGTTAAATGAAGTCCCCTCCTCAGAGAGCAGACCTGGCGACAACATCCCGGCCATGCAAACAAGACCATAAAGTACAACCTTAAATTGCAGCTACTGTAAAATTAAGCCACATCCAGGACACCAGCAGCCACCAACTGCCTGGAAAGCCAGTCCAATCCTTCATAAAGTCCTGTACCACTTCGGGCATCACAACCCTGAATATACCAGCTATGGCCACAGCAGAGTTTGTGGAGACTCAGCAGTTCTGTGATTTCTTCCACCGAAAGTGCACCTGCTACATCCTGCAATAGAATTGGATACAAACACTCAATTATTATACTGTAACATGTTTGAAGCCATTTTATTTTTAACTGATCACTTATATTGAAGCTATAGATCATACAAAAGCTTTCCAAACACAAAGCCAAATCAAACAGTTAAGCATTTATTACCCGTTACCATAAACAAAACCCGGTTGTTCAATCCACTAAGCACTCTAGCAACACTTATTTTACCAGCATTACATGTAAGGGAAACATCTACATTTTATGCTTTCAATGTTATTATTCACTACCCACAACTGAGGGTTCAGAACGTAGGAATTTGATACACAAGCTGAGGAGAAGAGTAAAAATAAGTCACAAGTACCTGTTTATTAGCAAAGATCAAGAGCAAGGCATCCCGCAATTCCTTCTCTGTTAATAATTTTGCAAGTTCACTGTATGCTTCACTGACCCTGTCTCTGTGACTGCTATCAACAACGAACACCACCGCTATGAAAGAGAGAAATGTTTTACACATATTCAAAAATAAACTCTGTAAAATTAGCTTTCAGCTTACACAATTCTTTTTTTTCTAGCAGCTTTATATGTGAAGTTTCTCAGTGGTGCACAACTTTAATTTGAAGTCCAGGAAGACTGAGAAATTCCTTATATACTTCTATACTTTTAACAAAAATCTAGAATTCATCCTAAAACAGGGAAAAAAAGCCAAAGTTTTTTCCTTGTCTAATACAAAGGCTGCGATATTTTAACTACTCAGGTCTAAAATCAGATTTACTATGTGTGGATAAAGTATCTCAGTTTAAACCGTATCTTGATCCATTCATACTCCATCAAGTCACACATGACTGTTCCAGTTTCCCTTAGCGGGTGGTAATACCTACAGTTCAGCCAAGTCAGCATGGCTTCCCTCAACTACAGACTACGCAAGCCAGAGAAGATTGCCGTGGACACAACATAGCAGCAGATTTTACTATTCACTAGAGGGAGTAACTAAGACGCCAGAAAAACTGGAGAGTCAGGGAGGCAGAGCTAGAGAACAGAATTTAAACTCAATGTTTTTGCAATGAAAGAAACCACCAAAAGTAAAGAAAATCTACTGCAGGTATGTAGCAGGCTAACTGCTTAGCTTTCTCTTCAACATACAGTTCTCAAGGTAGGAATGATTCCCTGCTACCTTATGTGGTATGTTTTAAGAGGACAACAGAAACTTCAAAAATGAAATTTTTAGAAGTCTGAAAATATGAGTAATTTAAAGTGTTGAAGCTTGCATTTAAGGCTGAAACAACACACAAGGTGGAGCACATAAACTGGTGTTCATAATTCTTAAATGTGCTTTAGATAATTGTGAACTGGTCGATGAAGAGGAATCCCTTTCTAAACAGGAAAAAACCTATGGAGGATTTACAGAAGGACAGCATGAATTTCTAAGTTGGCACCATACAGATCAATATTTTCAGAATCAGTAAGCTAGTCTACAACCAGATATTACAGTGCAGTACCAAGTCAGAAGTTACAGAACTTCATAGAACGTTTAAGTTGCTAAAGAAAAGCTCCTGAAAGCCGAGTATTTTCAAGTGCTATTTAAATTTCATCTGGCAAGTACTGCTTCTCACTATGTGAACTCTGGAACACTGCACGTTGTCTATTATCAGCTAAACCAATTTAAGAGAGGTTCTAATTTTGTTTGGCTCTGTGAACTGTCTGATGGATTTATGGAGAATGCACCTTTATCATGCAGCAGAAAATATGACCAACTGGATTAAAATTTCTTTGTTCATGAATCCAGCAGCTGTACTTTGCATTAGATGAACAATTTTCTGCTGTTATAAATTATTTCTATTAATAACGTTTTTGGCTCTGAAATACAAGTTAGAAGACCAAATGCAGTATAAAACTTGTAGCAGTATTACCTTGTGTATTGAGATAATAATGTTTCCACAAGGGCCTCAATTTGTGTTTTCCTCCTACATCCCAAATAGTAAACTTCAAATTCTTGTATTCTACTGTTTCAACATTAAAACCTGGAATAAAAATATTAAAGTTTTACAGTCCTGCCCTGTATGAATATAAAATAACCAAAATCTGCAGGTAAGTCAAACATTTGAAAAAGTCATTACAATTAAATTGTAGCTACTAACCTATGGTTGGAATTGGCTGCATGAATTCATCTTGTTTTAACTTAAACAAAATAGTTGTTTTGCCAGCTCCATCTAATCCTAGAGTGACAACCCGAATTTCCATCTTTGGTCCAATATGTACTCTGTTGTCCTGGAAGAACCAGCACACACAAAATGACAGAAAACTTAGGAAATTCAATCTAGAAAACCCTTGTGTCTAAAATACACATTCTCCCACCATTTGTTAAATGATTAAATGGACTGATTCCAAAAATACATGGCACAGTCACCAATCACCTTTACCAATAACAGAAATGAAAATATCCAATAATTTCTGTGATGAACCTGTAACTTCTACCCGAGTTACTGCACGTCTTTTAAAAAGACAGCCAATTTCACAATAGTAAATCTGAACTTCATAAATTTAAAGGTTTTCATCATTCTTGGCTGAAACCACGTGAGGGTTTGTAGCAACTAGTTGGAATTCTCTAACCAGAGAATTCCCTGTTTTTTCACAGTATAAATGCCTCCATCTAGAAAACTACTTCCTTGCGGGAGGCTCCACAGCTCTCTCTTTCACCTCAAGCCTCTTCCAATCTTTTAAAACAGCAACATTATTAGTAAAAAGCAGGAATCTCAAATAGTGAAGAAGAACAAACAATTCCCCTGGGGTCTTGCTTCGATGCAAGGAATGAGAATCAATTTCCTCTCCACAGTTCACACCAAGCTATCATAAGTATTGAACAGGCTGTTCACAATGTGATCAAGTGGCAAAACATAAATGGTAAATGAAACAACATAGGATAAAATTACTATGTATCCCTGAAACATATTTTGAAGGACTTAGAACTGCTACCTTGATGAAACGCCAGGCATTCAATCAACTGAACTACGCAGCAGTACATTTGTTTTCTTGCAAAATCTACACAGTACTGTGCCAGGCAAACCTGTGCCTACTCCAGACAGCCTTTTATTTCCTCTTACATTAGAAATACTACTGAGTGCAAAAACGCTACAACCTCTCCTGGTACACGACCAACATGTCACCAGTGTGATTGGACATATAAACATCCACATCACGTGACTTGAGATACACACACACACACAGAGGATCCATTATACCGCTGGATATATTGTCATCGTGACAAGCAACTGCATTCTCTTTTCTGTCACAGATGATGCAGTAGCACACTTTCAAAATAAACAAAACAGAGTAACTCAACGATGTTATACATTCTCAAACTCTGAAGAGAGTAAAAATACCTTGAGAAACTGCTTTCTGAAAAAACCTAAAAATATAATTATGCAAATACCAGAATGCAAAAGTCAGCAACATCATGATTGTAAGAGTCAGATTAAAGGTTCATTTCATTCAGTATGCTCTCTGAAATTAGGCAAAGATGGATACGAAAGTAAGAAACAGGGAAAGCTCATAGTGATAACTCTCCTAAATACATTCCTTGTTTTTAACAGTTTGCAGCTCAGGGACTTACTGAGCCAACAGTGCAGCTTCTGCAACTAACAGATCTCAATGTACTGTTCACCTATGAATTTGTCTGTTTGTTCCTCGAAACCTAAATGGGCACAGATGATCCTTAACACAGAACTCCACAGGCTACCTATTTATTGTGAAAAAAGTGACTTCATATGAATCTGTGAAAGTTCAGCATTTTCAATGCTACTACTACACATGGCAGATGCTCCAAACCCCAAAGACTAAATGAATATTTAAGATTTGGAAAATAAAACATATTTGCTTTTTAATATATGTCCTCTAAATTCTACATATTTGGAGTCAGTGCAGAAGTTGCAAAATTCAGTGGAATGCTGTGACACAGCACGTTACCAGAAAGGGTTACCTTCTTCAGGAGAAGAAAAACCTGTGGGCATGTTCTTGATAAGCACATCAGCAACAAAGGTGCAGAGAATGAGAAAAAGCAAGAAGTATGCAAAAGGCTTTAAAGAGTCTAAAAAGTCATGTCTCCAGCATGCTATTCGCACTCAAATCTCTTCTGATTTTGCCTAAAATTTTTGTCAATGAATGTTCCCAGTTCTCTGTACCTGAAAGGAAAGAGAAAGGAAAAGCAGCAGCTCTGGAGAGAGCTGCTGAGTTTATCAGGTTTCTTGCTGGAGGCAGCACCCCGTTATGGCCAGAGCTCGCTGACAGTGATTCAGCCTGGCAATCCTGTCACAACTCCACCAGAAGCACCAGTCACCTCTTAAGCTCCCATGGCTGGAGAGCAGGAGTACAACTTAAATCACCAGGGAAGTGAAGGAGGTGAATAATGCTGTCAACTTTAGCCATCCTATTGCAATTTGCTTTCTGTAGGTTTCAGAGTGAAAATAGGTTCCTCTCAGTATGTTAGTACTCTCTCAGAAGGAATCAAAATGCAATCTGCAAAAGACACCAGATTTCCACTTTTGGCAGGAGTGGCTCTGTCACTTCAAGAAAAACCTTGCAAGAAAACCTGCAATTCAGAAAACAATGTATAGCAGTATGGACCTGTAATATGAGTCCAGTAGTATTTGACTATCAGTGCGCTTGCAGCAAGCGTGGGTAGAGCCCTTCTCAAATCTTCAATGGCGAAGCCTAGCCATGATGATGATTTGACTATTCATGATCACAGCTAGAAACTGACATTGTCTTTCCTTATCAACAGTATCAGCACCTTTAATTGAAAATGTTATTTCAAAAAGGCCTGACCAGTAAAAGCCCTTTCTGTCTCTATTTCTGTTAGCTGCATAACTTGTTAGCATACTTAAAACCAGGCAAGCTGCAACTTCTGTTCAAGTAAAACTTGTTTTCTTAAATCTTGGTACCAAAAGAGCTTTATATGTGGCATTTCCTTTTATGGTTTAGAAGAGTAATGGCCCTATTCTTTCTGTCTCATCAGTGAAACAAAAGAATATGGATGAGACCTATTCACTTTTAAAAGTGAAAAGGACTTCTCCCTCCCCTCCTTAGACCTTCACAATCTTCACTGAATATGGAATGTTCCTCTGATCTGGTACTGTTTGAAATGGTTTTTTCATTTTATAACAGATGCAGCCTTCAGTGCAATGACAGATCCTGAGAGACACCTTTCCAGTGATACAATAACAGTTTAGTTTTTTATCTAAAGATTTTACTTCTGTCTGATATCTGTTGTGAGGCACAGATCGTTCAAGTACAACAAGCCTCACTGCAAGTCACAAACAGTGGCCATCAGCACAACAGTGTTACAAGAACATGTTGTGCAGAAAGAGAGCATTAAGTTTTATCAGAAGTGAGGAAATAAAAAGTAAGAAACTCAAGTAATTATTTTCACCTTTCTTTTTCAGGGCTGCTGCTGTTTTTGTGAAAAATGACATTTGCTTTGGCACCTTTGAAATTCAGAAATTAACCCTCAGAAGACTTCATAAAAATATCAGTTTGTTACAGGAGAAAACCATGTCTCTTGAGTCCCTCAAGCCAAGACCTATTTCAGACCTCCTATAACAGCTTAGCTGGCTCCTAACATTCTTTTTCCAAATGCACAGAGATTCACAATCAAAATTTTCTGAGTCAGATTAACAGCTCCTAAAGGCAAAATCAGACATCCAAAATTACCCTCTGACTCAATAATTGCTCATCTGTGAAATGTGAATGCTGCTTCATTTATGGCATAATGGGAGTTTGCAGAGGAGATCACCCTCACCCTACCAACTCCGGTCTCTGCTGAATTGCAAAGGAACAGGCAAAAGCTAAAATGTTGCATTTACATGGAAATTCAAATATATCAATGCTACAAAATAAATTATTTGGAAGAAATTTAATTTCTGATATCAACAAGGACTGACACAGAATCCCCATGCAAGCATCCTTTTCCTCAGTTACATCTCAGCAACAATAGATCCTATTCCTCTTTCACCCATTTAGAACCAAAAAACCTCATAAATCAAAGTACTTCTTGTTCCTTGAGTTTCAAATTCACTTATTTTCCTATGTGAAAAGTATCACAGACAATAAATACCATATATTCATTCATGGCCAGGCTTTGCGAACGACGATTTGAGAAGGGCTCTACCCACACTTGCTGCAAGCGCGCTGATGGCTAAAAAGGCCAAAGCAAGATAGACAAGTCTGGTTGCAAAAGGCACAGCAGAAAGTCTCCTTAGGCAGTATCAGCAAGACACGGTTCTTTCTGCATTGTCTTTTCTCCTCAACCATATATACACATACCAGACAAAAGTGCCATTATCAAACTCCAAATAATTTCATCCCTTTCAAAGAACGTGGTACTGCAGTTATATTGAAGCAATAAAAACCAAACCTAATTAGAAGATGAACCACATCTAAGCTATCAGTCAATACAAAACAAATATAAGACAAATGATCATTTAATGAACTGAAACACATTATTTTTAATATAAACTGAAATCTATACCAGCAGTATTGCATATACAATAGGTGTGTAGTTTTCAGGGAACAATCAAGGATGTTTCTTTCAAAGAAAGGTGTTTCTAGAACTCACAAACACTATCCTACATATTAAAAAGAAAACAGCTAATGTTCAAACAAAGCTACTGATGTGGTCAATGTCAAATGAAAGTTTCTCACCCCAGTTATAGCAGCACAGTCATTATGTTGCTCAGAGACGAGATCGCACTCATCATGTGATAAGACACTGTGGCTCTAACTGACACTGAACTGCCTAAACTTGTTGCAACAAATACAGCATCATAATGAACATACATTACTCCTGCTATTTTTAAAATTGCATTTGGGACTTTATAAAGTGGATAGTTGTACTTCTATGAGATTAAGAATACCTTTGTAAAAGTGACAGGTATGCTAGCATCCAGCTGTACATGGTCTGCAAGTTCTGTAAACTGCTGCTGCTGTTTCTGTAATGTCTCTAGCAATCTTGTAATTTCCTGTTTGGCCAACACCACTCTGCAGTCATCCTAAACAGACAAAGAAAACAAAAGCATGCCTTTTCTTTAGTAATTTACTTAAAAAACCAAGTATAATACAGATAAGTTTGCAAGAAATAAAGCATTTTAAATAGAAATACTGTAGTTAAAGAAACTCACATTCACAAAACAGATTTATTTAAAATTGCGATACAAATACGAGTACCTTAACATTCTTCCTTAACACTAATAGATACTGAATAGTTCTGCAGTTTAAAAATACTTTTTCCCAAACCTCTCTTAACCATGTAGGAATAGGAATATAAATGGTAAGAAACAATAATTTAATATAAAAAGAGTATTTATATAATTAATGTATCATTCCAGCAGGTGAAATAGAGCATCTGCTTGGCAGCATACAGCAACATGCTTAACAGGAAAATATTAATATTCACCCATTAATGATCAGAACACTTGCACAGATAAATCTGACAAAGCAACCAGACATTAGCTCTAAACCTATCTGAAAAAAATTACAAATAACATCTTAAAGAAGTAGTTTCTCACACTTGGTTTATTATTCGCTACACATAGTATTTACTTCTTGCTATAATTAAATTGAAAAATGGACCAATCAGATACTCTCATACAGTCACTTTCTTCACACATTTAAGATGCAGAATTACCCATGTTAAAAATGCTACTAAAAGTTATTTAATCCTAAAACATTTTTTTTCTACCAGGTATGACAACTACCTTCAAACACATATACTGCTAACTGCTGCTGTAAAATCCTTCCAATAAATCCTGTAGGGTTTTTTCTTCAGTTTCATCTCACATTCCCACAAACCTCACAAATACCAGAAATTATTCAAGAAGAGAGTCATGCCACAGGTCTTAAAGCAACTGGAGGACTCTATGCTTTCATAATGATTACCCTTGTCTAACAGCCCCTTGTAATGAATATTGAAATGTCATGTTATACCATCATTACTTTAACTTTGTAAAGAAATAATGCAGAGTACTATCTAACCTCTTTTTTCTGTGGTTTAAACTTAATTTGTAGTTCCACATATCATATGGATACATATGCTACAGCTTACTTGTCAACCTACCTGTTGTAAAGTCTTTTCACAGTGAAGACAAGCTGTTGAAACCTGTGACAAGAGGATGGTCATGTCTTCTTGCTGCTGCCTAAGCCAAATCAACTTCTCTCTCACATGAGCATCAACAACACTAAGAGCCATTTCCTCCTGACGACACAGGGTTTCATGAAGGTCAGAAAAATAGGCTCGGACACAAGAGCGAGCATTCTCTGCAGTTCCTGGTACCTACAGTGTTGCAGTAAGGAGATCCAGAAGATTAAGAACACCAGTTGATTCCAGAAGTATATTTTTGATTTTATTCTAGGTTCTAACTTATGTTCATATCTGCTTGGCTACATCACAGTTCACATCCCAATTAGGGCTGATAAGACTTACTGTATAATACCAAGACCCTCCAAGAAGTTACTCCAATAATCAACTAGCTTATTTGTATGTATACACACCATCCTAAAAATGACCAGGGAAAAAAGCCTCAACAGTATCACAGCACCCGAGGACATCTGTCACAGTACTTCAGTACTAACAGTCATACAACTTTTCCCACTGCCACCCTATTTTCATGCAGCCTAGAAACATTGTAATAGACTACAAGCTCCCCTCTATCTGCTGACTTAAGCCTCAATACTGACATGCTAGGTATAAGAACTTGTGTTGTCCTATAAAACTTACACTTTATTTTCAGATAAATTCCTTATCTTGGTTATTACAAAAAAGCAAATATTCTGTGCATGTGAGGGAGGTTAAAAAAAAGCATACATGTTCAGTATGGGCCATTCCAACTCCATCTTCAACTATTTGTTCTCCTCCTTCTACATGCTGAACAATTCCAACCAGTTTTCTGGAATAATCTGAGATTTCTTCTGTGAAAGTTCTTATACAGTGAGCCATGTCTAAAATGGATGCACGAATCTGGTTCGCTTCTGGTTCCAAGACAGAATGCTGTTAATTAAAAGAAAAGTATCAAAGATCAATCACAAATATCTTCCTTAATCACCTTTCCTATTTTACAACACATTTAATATATATGTGCATGTATATTGGCATGTATTTACAAATATATATAGGAAAGACAAGTAAGAATCTAAAATCATCTTGCAATTCAAAACACAATCAGGAGTCACAGATTACACTCAAACTAAATTCAGGCATCTAGCAATTATGCAAGTAAACAAAAATTTGCCTTTTCATCATACTGAATTATAAAAAAAA
>JAWWLV010000100.1:51536487-51549414 GCA_035041135.1 Platyrinchus mystaceus | reverse complement strand
TGGTTTCCTTTCACATCTGGTATAAAATTATTATGTACTTGACCTACACATTGTCAACACATCTGATCAAATGTTAATTTTATATTTAAACCCACTAAAAGATAAACCCACTAAAAAGTTATGTAAATACATCTATTTAATCTCCTGGGCTTTAGTTCAAATTTGGCTTTCGTCAGAAATGTAGAAGAGTCTAGAGATCTCATCCTTGTGCCTACAAAGGATGTCTGTGCCCACTACAGAAATCACTACATGCTCTGACCCTTCTCAAAAGAAGAATAAAACATGAATAGCAGGGTATGTGTCAGCCAGGAATGAGACAGTGATAAAGATGAGTAAAGATATTAAGACTGACTTCAGCCAACAAGACAAATGTCAATTTCAAAAGCATGAAGCATGTCTGCAAAAAGATTACAAATAAGGCAAGGAATAAAGGAACAACTTTTGCCCAAGCGTCTGAATAGATTTGAAAGAATGTTATGTTATTACTGCATTTTCTTGCACAGTATGTTGAAGTTTTATCTTAGCACTCAAACAACTAGCAAAGGACTGTATAAATGGAACCAATACCAATAGGATGGATTCCATGAAGGATGTCATCATCTGCATATCTCTGTTGAACAAGTTTTAATGACAGAAAATAGTTTCAGCTTTGTAATAATGGCAGATAAAGACTCCAAAGCTGTAATATAAGTACATCCGTCCTAAAAATTCACTGGTCCGTGTGTTAATTAAAACAAACAAACAAACAAAAAAACCCAAAAAACCAAACCCAAAACACCAGCCAAAAAAAAACACTAACCCAACATAGGAAGAAAGAAAGCAGCTTGCAAAAAATTATTTGCCTCCTGTCCCAAAACAAAAAACTTTGAGAGGAGCTTCTTTCTCTACAAAGACCATTTTTTGTATTTTCACCTATATAATCCCCAGAACACATGGCTTCAAAATTTTTAAAGTCAAAAAAGCTTCTCCATTGCACCTTTTGGTTAAAAACTGTTAATTCAACTGAAGACAACCACTAGACAGTTCACATACCTTCAGCATTTACATCCTCATTTAAAATTCTCCACTAGAAAATTAATCACAGGTAACTTCATTAAAGAATTCTCAAAAAACCCCACAAAAATCAATCTTTAGTCTACTCTGCAAAGCAGTACAGTTTAGGCACGCTTTGGTCCTACCTGTTCATTACTAAAAGTTTTCTCTTATAACAAGATTTTATGAACTATTAGAATATTTTGCTACGCATGTAAACAACATGTCAATTTTCAGCTGCAAACCACATATTTCCAGAAATCCAGATTGAAAAAGTACTTCTAACCTTGCCTTCCCATACAGTTATATATACAGGTCAATTTAAACCAAGAGTCCATTCAGAAAAAATACAGCTACAAATATCCATATACAGATCCCCGAGTATTTCTTTCAAAAAGTTCCAAAGATTCCTTGGGAAAATTTGGATGAATATACTATTAAGTGTTTTAGTAAAAAGAGTATAGGAAAAAAAGCAAGCATAGGTTAAATGACCAACTAATCGTATCCATAAAATCCACAGTCACTGATTAAGGACCTGTATTCAACACAGGTCATCTTACACCCTGACTTTACAGCTTTTCTTTCAACAGAACTGTCTATTGGCAGTGATCCTATAATTCAGATACTAAACACCTCTCTGAGACTAGAGAACGTTATTTCATTAAATTCTTTAAATGGTAGAATGGCAGCTGGGTGAACTTGTGCTTTCTCACATGCTCTCAAATGCAAGGGAGGGAAGGATGAGTTCTCCTGGTCTCAGAGTTGTCCTTCCCAGCTCCACTCCTGAACTCACAGAGCAATGGAGAGCTACAAGTGCAGCAAATTTAACCAACAGCAGTAACTAAGCAGTGATTAAAGCAAAGTAACAAATGCACGTATATCTCCAAGAGGGGCCATGATGAGCTGCACTCCACAAAACACCCCATTTTTACACCCTAGAAGCAGTAATATTTCTCAAGACTCTTCTTATGGACATGGTAATGCTAAAAGTGGCTATGACCTCTTCCTGCCTCAGATCACCAGGCAGAACATTTTTACTCACAAAGTATTTTTATTTTCAAGCTGTTTTGCCAACATTTTCTACCTAATAATTTTTTGAGCAACTGTGGGTCACAGTGTATCATCCTTTCTAGTATCAACTAGTAGGATGCAAGTCTATTGTCCCAGACGCAAAAAGATCCTGAAGCTTTTCTTCCCTATTCCTAACTGTAGGAGATTTACAGGTTTAATAACATCTAATCATGTTTCATCAGAAACTCCTCAGTATTAAGTAAGATGAAAAAGAAAAAGCTGTAGATGTTTTTGTAAAACTTCATTTTTGCCTAACATGAAACACACAAAAGATTTATGACAGGACACTTTCAGATTCCTGGGAAAAACTGCACAATAAAAACTAAGAAGCGTCAAGTTTCCCATTATAATGAAAAACCAAACAGTGGTCTTGGGCAGAAATGTTACATAACAGCAGGACGGAGTCCTGTGCTCTAACATTCTCCCTCAAAAGCATAGTTAAGAAATCTTGTGCAGCTGTACATTCACAGGTAAGAAATAAATTATTACTCTTTTAACCACATCTACTAGATTGGCAATCATTCATGACACCCATACTTTACCACCTCCCTTTGCCCAGAAAACAAACCCCTCTTTCATATGAGACTGATACATCTTCTCCTGACTCAGATCTCCATGAAAACATCTGGCAGAGTGCCTTAATACTCCTTGCAGTTTGGTCTACAATCTAGCAGATACTCTTACTGCAAAGTAGAGTCTTACTTGAGTCAATTTGATTCTCAAACGTTTCTTTCACAGATTACCAGATTAGAGATGTCCTTCTCTCAGGATTCTCCTCCTTTCAAGTTTTCCCCCCCTGGTGCTATTCAAAACTGCTGGAGCCAGTTCTGTTAACAAGTTCTTCGTCTTACAAATTCTCCCCTTAACTTGTCTTCCCTGTAACCCTATGCTGACCAGGTAATTCTTATTCTCAAGAAATAAGCATGTGTCATCTTTTCTTTAAAATAAGCTTCCACTGTTGGAAAAAAGATGTATCTTACCCTTTTAAGTACTATCTGCAGACACTCTGATAGTAGGGGAATTCCTATTGATATCCTGCCACTGTCATTTATTGCATGTATAGAAGTAATTAACATCGTAAAAACCATTTTATTATCATTGATACTTCCCTCTATATCACTTCATCATAACTCCAGATAAATGTCTGTCAAAGAAGCTACCTATTTAATTGCATGGGTTTAGTGTTTAGGACAAAAGGAAACTAATACTCATTCAGGAACCCCTACACATTAATTGAAAAAAGAATAGCCCTCTCTCAACATAGGTGTACCAAAAGACTTTAAGGTATAAAGCTTGCAAGCCCAGGTTCAAAAAAATAAAGGTAAAAATCTATACTTTCTTTTTCTAAGATAGCTACTTTACTAGTGTTTCACAATGCTATGAGCTTCTCAAGGAAAAGGAATACTGCACATTCACTACTTGGAAATATTATCACTAAGTGGAGTGTTAAGAACCTATATTTAGCATTATCTTCTAGATATCCTTGGCTGACAGGTTTCAGGAACTTCAAACTTATATTTTCTTACCTAGCTCAGTAACTTGTCGATCAAAAGGACAACGAACTGCTCTGCCATGAAGGGGAAGCCGGGTAAGACAGTCATGGCAGACAGTATGGCCACACAAAAGCAGCCGGGGAACTTTGTCACCTTGCAAAGAAAATACATCTTCACAGACTCCACACTCAAGAACCTGTAAGTTAAAAAAAGACCATATTTGGTTTTGAGCCGATTAAAAAGCAGAACTTCATGCAGTAAGCCATATGTCGTAGTTTATTTTACAAAAGTTCATGCCATCACAGCACATAAGACGACTCAGGCGAGTCATTAATTTTGCTTTTTGCACACAACTAACGATATTTTTAAAGTAAATAAACACTCAGACACAAGCAGAACGTTTTAACTCCTCAGCATCCCACCTGATGACCTGATGACTACTACTTGCCCACTTCATTAAACGCACTGCCCCAAGGAAAGCCGCCTTGTCAAGCAGCACAACTAAGTAAGGAGAAACACTCTCGCAGGAACACGAAGCGGAGTGCAAAGACCCTGACAAAGCGGAGTGCTGGCCGGCAGAGAGCTTCCCTTAGCAGCTGGTGCACATAAAGAGGTCAGTCATACCAAGTGAGACGCTTATGAAGCTATAAACGCAGCACCAAGGCAACGGGAACAAACAGCTGAGGGCCGGAACATCTTAAACCGTAAGCGAAAAGGAAAACTGATGGTCATTTAGGGGAAAAAAAAAAAAAAAAAAAAAAGGAAACCCAACGCCGGACAACCCCTAAGCCCCGCCGCCCCGGGGGACGCCTCCTGTATCACAGATGCCTCACTCCCTCTCCCCGGCCGGCACCGCCCGCTCCGCCGCAGGAGCCGAGTCAAGCCCAGCCACCGCCTTACCTTCACCGCAGCGCCCGCTGGGCCGCGCCCGCCGCCACCGCCAAGGCCGCGGCCGCCGTCCGGCCCGGCCCCAGATCCAGCCCCGGCCTTGTTTACAGCCAGGGCGGCCATCTCGGGGAGGGCAGAGCGGAGAGTCCCCGCAGGAAGGAGCAGGGAACCGCCTCAGGCACCGCCCCGCAGCGCTACCGAACTACGCCTCCCATGGTGCCGCGGGCCGCCCGCGCGGGGGAGCCGAGGACGCCGCAATGCGGTGCGGGGCCTCCCGCGGAGCCCTGGGTGCTGTAGTCCCGCCCGCCGCGCTGCAGCCTGGGACGGCCGCCGCAGCCAGCGCGGCTCCCGCCAGCTCTCTCGGCCGCAGCGCAGGGTGGAGGCCATGGACGTCAACCAGTCCAAGCAGGAGCATTTGCTGGCTCTGAAAGGTACCGATAGCGCGGCCTCGCTGGCGCCCGCCCGGCCCTGCTCCGGTGGTGAAAGAGCGTGTCCGATCCGCAGCCGAGTGTGTTTCTCTTCTCCGTCTCAGGTGGAGACGGATCGGGGGTGGCCCGGCGCTGGGGCCCGTGGTGGGTGGTGCCCCAGGGCACAAGGAGGCGGCGGGGTCTGCTCTGAAATGCCCCGCACACGGGTGTGCATCTGGCGTGGTGGGGCTGCTCGGCGTGTCCGTGCCTTGCACAAGGCTTCGGTTGTGAGAAAATGTTTAGTTAAAATTTCCTTCTCAATTACCCTGCTGTCTCGTTTGTTTGTTTTTCCGGACGAATGGACGTAGTCTTATACTGTGTCCGGGAGGTTTTAGGCTGGGCGTTAGGAGGGATTTCTTCACAGAAAGGGGGATTAGCTATTGTAATGGGCTGACCAGAGAGATGATGGAGTCACCGCCCTGGAGATGACTGAGGAAAGGCTTGGACGTGGCACTTGATACCGTGCTCTGGTTGACATGGTGGTGCTCAGTCATAGGTTGGACTCCGTGATCTCTGAGGTCTTTTCCAACTCAATTGATTTCTCTGATTCCTCTTTAAATGGATTTTGCCCTTTTCACCTTGTGCTTAATGCGTAGCTGCCAGGCTTCCTTCCTTGATTTGGAGATCACGAATAGTGAAAATAAAATTGTGTATGTCTCTTGCATGCCTTGCAAAATTAATACAAGAGAGCACTCCGAAGTTTTTGATAATTTACTAATAAATGCTGCTAGTTATGTCGGTGCAATAAGCAATCTCAATTCTGCAAGCGTTCTGGATCACTGAGGATGCCCAGCTGGATAAAATAGTGCAGGTGTAAGGTTGATTTCAGAGCCCATCTTCTAGTTTTAAAACATTCCTGGACGGTGTTTTTAATGGTGTCTGCATGTCACAGTAAAATCTGTTAACCACAATTCAAAGCTCAACAAGCCCTTTTCGAATATGTGTATGTATATACACACAGAACAAAGTCAAAAACTGGAAAATGTGAAACATCATCAGCTGACAATACAATGCATTTTGATAGTAACTAATTCAAAGGAAAAAGTTTTATGATGGGTCATTTTACTTTCATAAGAAACCACTGTGGTCCTTGGGCTTGTATTGAATTTGGTGCAGTGTCCAGGCTGTAGATTTTGCAAAAGAAGTAGAAGAGATGTGAGGGCTTCTTTGCATTGTGACTATATTAAAGAGAATTTTGACTGTGCAATGATTAGGCAATCCTGGATTTTATTATTTTAATATAATTTTATATTACTGATCAGGGAACCTGAAATGATTGCAAACTTCTTAGAGGCTGGGAAAACAGGAGAGCAATAGAGTGCATGTTATACTTATGTTTCATAACAGTGTTTGTAGTTTTCCCTTCACCATGCTCCTGCATTTAATGTATTCTTTGTATGAAAGTATAAAGCCTTTGAGTACTTAATGAGTCTTTTAGTTATTCTAAAAGTCTAATAGATGAAGGAATTATCAGTTCCTTGAATTAAGGTTGCATGTATTGCTTGGAAGCTCTGAGACTAAAACTGAACGTTGTAGTTCTTATATGAAATGGAAACATGCAACTTTTATTTGCCTAGAGCACTTCCCTTCTAACCTTTTACTTTAAAAAGTGTTGTATTGGTCAGTACTATTTCAGGAAGGGTTTTTGTAACACGCATGTTGCTTTATATGCCCTGGCTTATAATATTGATGTGCAGGAGAAAAACATTTAAAAAAAATTTGTCTGCTAAATTTGAGAAAATAGGCAGTAGTAATTTTATGTCTTTTAAGATACATCAGAATAATATATCTTTTGAGAACACATGCAGGATCACTCTCGAGGAAAAAGAACAACGCAGAAAGAATCGCGTCTTGTCAATCTCACCCAGGGACTCTTTCTGCTGTGCCTTTTGCGGTCGGACTTGTCTATCACGCATTGACCTTTTTAGCCATCAGTGCACTTGTAGCAAGCGTGGGTAGAGCCCTTCTCAAATCTTTGTTTGCAAAGTCTAGCCATGATGACAATAATATAACAATAATAGTGATGGATGGCAAGTGTGATATGGTGACAGTAAAAGAATTCTCTTGTGAAGGGACTGTGTTGAATAAACAGTGTGTGTGTGGATAGTGTTCAGTGTACTGAAGTTACACTGGTAATGGTGGAATACAGCCGCTAATGTTCAGCCTAGATAAAGCAGAACGTTCGGATACATACCTCACTTGTTCGTACTACCTGATTCCTTTTTGAAAACTGTCCTAGCAATGTTTGTCTTAATATGGTAGTATCTTATTGTTTTATAATACTTCTACTTCAGGTCCTGTTTTCCACTGATCTTTGCATCAAGGAAAAGGAAAGGGCAAGGAATTTCTTGTAAATAAGATGTTTCAGACTAGATTTGAGAATCCTAATCAAGACACTGTTTTCCTAAGAATCACTGGAGTCCTGCAGTACAAGCATGGAAGTAGTTTTGCATTATCGACCACATCAGAAAGATGTAATAAAACTGCAGAAATTTGCAGAAGCAGCAGTGAAGGAGTTTCCCATTCGTCAGTTACCAAGATTTGCACCCTGGTTTCCAAATGATTCATACCGACTTCCCCTCAAACCAAAAAAGCAGGCACCTGTTATTTCTTGTGAGGAAGCTGAAGAATTGAAACATCTTTCTACACCTTCAGAATATGTTACAGGATCTCCTGATTATGACTGCACAAAGAATCTCCTTGAGTTTCAGTCTAGCATGAAACATGGTCCAACTTTAATCCAAGCACAAGCTGTTCACAGACCAATTAACTTGGACTATCAAGAACAACCACCACCTAAAGGAAAACAAAAATTGAAAAGGTCTTGGAGTATCTCTCTCCCTAGTACTAAACTTAAAGAAAAGGTTCTTCCTTTATCTCAAGAACTGCAAAATAATTTGGAAAGACTAAAACTGCATGCATTTTATAGAGCGAAGTGGACAATTGAACAATCTATTTGTAATAATCAGAATTTGGAGGACATCTGGATAAAACTGAATCATCTCATCAGGGAGAATGAATTGCCATCTTGCAATGCTACTATCCAAAGATCTGTGGGACAGATATGGATTTTCTGTGATATATTATACTGTGAATATGTTAGAAATATTCTTAGGGAAAAGCTAAGCCTTACAGATAAAATGAATTTGCTTGTACATAAATATGGAATTATATTTAGTTTATAATTTAAGATACAGTTTAATAATAAAATTACTGTCTCAAGTACTAGAGTTTTTAAGCAGTTTAGAATATAGAGGCTTCAGAACAGCTGATGAATTAATAAGCAAAAAGCTACTTATATTGCTTTGCTGCAGTTTTCTAACTAATGATATATTTCTTTAACTTTGTTTTGCCTGAAGACTTATGGTTAAGATTAGTTAAGATTAGTAAGTTTCTGTTTAACTTAGTACTGCATTTCCAGACTATTTTGGCAAGCTGTGTCAGATAATAAAATCTATGCTTTCAGTCAAACAAAGTGCATCCTTTCTGCTTCTTTGAATATAGGAGAAGGAAAAATGTTTTTAAATGAGTTGTAATAATTGCTATTATATCTCTAATTATTTTTGACATTACAGCTTTCAAGATCTGATTATTCCCTGAAAGTGAAGTGTGTGAAAGTTTTTTTTAATGAAGGCATATCCCTTGCATGAAGTACAAACTTACTTTATATGGCAGGCATGTGCTGTCTTAGTAATGTTAGCTGTACTTTCACTGAAATACTAATGACAGCTTCAGTAGAATTGTGTGCTGAACAATATGAACCATTTAATAGTTGCTAGTTTACAGCTTTGGTAAGAAGATTACTTTTTCCAGATGTTTCTGTTGTTTTGTCCCTAATTATACTGAGGAACAAGAAAGCACTAGTGAGCACTAGAAGGCACTTCCAGCTACAAGTGAGGAAATTAGGAAATGAGACTTCTATACATAAACCTCTATGTGTTGTCAGTATGGAAGGTAAAGGTCTCTGAGGGTCTGAACAGTCATAAAAGGTTGAGTTCATCATGACTCTGTCACCTGAAAGAAAGAATTTTTCGAAGGTCATGCTGTCCTTGCTCAATTGAATGTTTGGCGGGTCAGTAGAGAAGTTAAACTGGGATTGATATGACTGCAAGGTATGCATTTCTCTTAGGCACTTCTGCTAACTCTAAATAGTTTTGCTCTAGCTGGAGATCAAGGTCTATGGCATTTGGAAAAGGAGGAAAACAAATGTATTTGTAGATTGTTAGATTATCATTAATGCTAATCAAATAAACGTGCACATGAGCATAACACATATCTCTGTGTAAAAATAAGTAAACTCCCCTTTATCTTTTACTTACGTTTTTTATGAGATCCTTATGTTGAATAATTATATTATATGCATTTCATTTTTTAAATATTAAAATTAAGGATGTTGCTCGGTTTGGGTCATAAACATGTATTTTTGAACTCTGACTGAATTTTAAGGGGGTCACACATTGACATTTGGAGTGTTTGTGCCAGTTAAATATGACCACTTAGCAAAATTAGTGCAAAATGCTGTCTAGTGTGACTGCGGGTCATTATTATTTATTAGCTTCTGCAGCCCAATTATTTCACTGAAATTATATTTCTAAGTTTAACATTAATAGTAACAAAGTTTCTTCGTGCATCAGCATTTTTGAAGATATAATGAAGTAGAATGCAATATGATTTGAATTTTATTTATGTTGTATTTTATGCCTAGGATCTTAGAAGAAAAGTACTGAGATGTTGTCCTGCAAGATACTGTATTTTCTAATATTAATTTGGTAGTCTTATTAAATATAATAATATACCTATAGTAGTTTTTCTCTGTTTTGACTTCATTCTGTGATGTATTTATTTATTGCCTGAAATGTCACTGAACTTTCTTTAGAAGCAGTCAAAAACTACTAGTTTATACAGACTTAGTGTAAATTTGAGTAAAATTAAGTAATGCCAATAATACAGTCCCACTATATTTAATTGATATACTGATGAAAGCTAAATAAACATCTTACTAAACAGAAGGAGGGATTACTGTCACTGCACCTGTCAGCTTTCTGCTGCTTTGGATTATATGTGAATAATGATAGATGCTCTTCTAGCTATGAGCACCTCAACTGGGTAACTGTCATGTAAAAAAGAGTGAACACCACCTTAGACTTCCCTACAGAATTATTACAGTCTTGGGTAGCACCAGTGTACCAGCTGAAATCCAGGCTTTCTTTTTGTTCTGTTCAAGAAATGCTTAGTTCATGTGCACGTACAATTCAGTATTTTATGTTTTTCATTTTCAATGTTGAATGTGGTTCCTCATTTACTCAGTTTTATATATTTTTTTAATATTAAGCCTTCAGAAGTTGTATTTTTCAACTTTTCACCATACAAAGAGAAAATATTATCTTTTTTATGTGAAAAGTGTTGTTTGTGTCAATGCTAACTTGCATAGGTCTGCTGTATGGTAGTGTAACTTCTTGTGAACCAACACAGCCCACTGTACCCAAATGTATATCGAAGTAATTCAATACTTTACACCACTGGAGACAGTGAATGCTGTCTGGATAAATAGGCCATACAAAAGTGCAATAAAAATAAAGCTGCAGTACATGTGGTCAGTGCAAGGATGTTGATAACTTGTTGCAGTCAAGAGAAATCCTTTTGGTTTATTTTTTTAGTTTTAGTTGGTTTTATGTTTGATAAATTTCAAAGAAAGAAAACCCAATGATTTTTACATATTCAGATCAAAACCTAAGGTTAAAAATGCTCAATTTTGTTACAGGTGAATGGTTTCATGATAAGTTGTATACAAGATTAGGGCCATGGTTAATGTAAATAGGGAAGAAATCTTTTAAAAAGTAGCATCTTAAAGCTGTTATATAAGTAAAAATAATGTAAGTTTGGGTATGAGTTAAAATAGACTTTGAAAATACCACTTTCTTGAAATATAGTTTTTTAAATAGCAAAATCTCAATGATTTTGATTTTGTCAGTATCAATAAAATGGTTTTGTTGTAAATATGTTCCTCAGGTTTTTGTGATGATTTTGCTGGCTTGAGTTTAAAGGTTCTGGCTTAAAGAAAAGCAGTTACAAAAATAATGTAGGCTTTTAGACTTGTGACTCTACCTTGTGCATGTGTTGTAGATTAGGGTGTAAAACACCTTACAGACTGGTGTTTGACTGAAAGGGTCTGTCTTAGCCGTCATGTCCTGTTCTAGAGCAACAAGGATCACAGGACAGGTGCTTAACTGAAGAAGTCCACAAAAAAACTGCTACACTTTTGAGGACCACAAAGCCCTTAACGCTGTAACAGGTATAAGACCCTTAGCACATAAAATTGAAAGCAGTAGATGTCAGTGCACCAAGGAAACAAAGCAAGAGGGAGCAGTGGCATTACCAGGTATTCTTGGATCTCAGAAGAGCAGGGAATTTTTTTATATTGTGAAAGGCCAGGTGATCCAAGAAGGTGTTATCCTTTTTCAGGCTAAAATTTATTCAGTGGTTGTGGTTTGTTGGGGTTTTTTTGGTGGAAGGAGAGCAAGACAAAATTATACTTTTAAAAATATTTGCTTAATTGATCTGTGGTTTATTTTCTGATTTTTGCAGTGATGAGGCTAACCAAACCTACTTTATTCACTAATATTCCAGTGACTTGTGAAGAAAGAGATTTGCCAGGTAAGTCTTTTCTACTGACTGATTGTTATGTATGTATTACTAGGTTTAAGCAATGTGACCATCTAAGATTTAGATATTGGAGGAGTCTAATGACCTCTCTTGGAGGGGGAACTTTGAATCAGCAGTATATTTTAGATTTGGTAATAATTAAAGGAAGGTGCCAAGGTGCACTCTACAGCTCTTGACCTACAGCTTTGAAAGCTTAGTGATGATACTCGAATGAATGACCTCAAAGTCTGAGCAATTAACACAAAATTGAATGCAATTCTGTGAGAGAAATGTGTAAGTGGAGAAAGCTTGTCATTACTATCTTTTTTTATCTGGAGAAAACGCCCTGGTAATTAGAACCAACACATGAATGTTCTGTGGAAAACAGTTTTGCAAGACTGTTTTTGAACTGTGTTATGCTTAGTGTGCCATCATAAACTGGAAATCCCTGGGTTGTCCTGCAGAAATAGTTGAAGTCTAGAAATCAAGTATAAGAGTCAAAGGGAAGATTCAAGAAAGAGGATTGTGTGGAAATACAGAGCAAGCAGGGGAAGAAAGTAAGTGAGGTAGATTAGTTTTGTTATATAATATGCTTTACTTGGGTAGAATTTCCTGTAAAATTCAATGTTAATTTGAGCTATGCCTTTGAGATTGTGCCCTTCAGTATGTATACTGAATAAATTATTGGACACAAGTGCATGGAAGTTAAATTATAATTTAAAGGCAGGCCTATGGATATGTATTTTCCCCCTAAATAAGTTTATTGTAAAATAAATATATCTCAAAATAAACTACATCTTAGTAAGTGATTAAGTGTCAAACTTAAATGTAGACAAACCTTTAGACTTAGCAAATATGTAATTAATAGGAACTTGATATTTCTACAGGTAATCTCTTTAATCAGCTCATGAAAGATGATCCTTCTACTGTAAAGGGTGCAGAAACTTTGATGTTAGGAGAAATGCTGACTCTGCCTCAAAATTTTGGGTAAGAATGAATTGTTGTAACTGTAACATGCAAGGTTTAGGATTCATTTAATAATAATGTGTTTATTACTTCTATTTGAACACCATTGTCATGCAATGAGATTTTCAGTAATTTTAAAAATAACCTGTGGTTTGATTTATAAATCTAAATCTGCCTATATATATGTGTGTGTGTGTGTGTGCTGCCTGATGTTCTTTTTTTCTGTTACCTGACTGAATTTAATAAGTATGGAAAGTTGGAAGAGATTTGCAGTTGTGGATGAATGACTAATGTGTGTGTGTGTGTGGCCAGTCTTCGCGAACGAAGATCTGGGAAAGGTGTTTTTACCTTTCAAGCCTGCGCAATGG
>JAWWLV010000100.1:51494524-51527004 GCA_035041135.1 Platyrinchus mystaceus | reverse complement strand
AAACACTCAAACTGCTTCAATCTGAATCTATAGGCTACACTATTTCAGTTGAAGTGGCCTACAGCAATCCTTTAGACCAACTGCCTGAATCGGTAACACATACAAATTTAGTTGCTACCCCTTTTTTATTTAAATTAGCACTTTGGTTTTGTTTTTCAGTTCTCTGGGGGCACTTACCTCTAGTAGACTGATCTGTGTCCTGAGATTTTTATAGTTGCAAAGTGGCTTCATTGGTCTGCAGTTTGACAAAAGAAGAGAGGCAAAACCATTTCTAGTTCCATGGGTTTTCATCTTTGGAAGTGTAACAGCCTTAGCTTTCATTTCGGTACCAGAATTGGTCCTTCAATACCATCTTCAGGCATTATCTTCAGATGCTGTTAAGGTACAGCACCATTTAAATTGTCAGATGCATACAGTATTGGTAACCTTTGGCATGATAGAGCTGAGTGAGAGAGGAAGGCTGGATTTTGTGTTTTAGCCAGAATGCCAGCGTTTCATAATAACAATAAAATCTCAGAGCATGTACCTGAAATATTTTTTTCAGTTAAAGAAAACCACACACACTTACTTTAATTTTTTTATACAGCTTGTTGCACTAGTTGTCTGGCATGGCATGTTGTGCACTGCAATTCCTTATGATTTATTCCATTTTTTAATTTTTTTTTAATAATTTGGATTAAAGCTTGAGTTGCTATTAAGTTGATGGAAGTCTTGGGAAGTGGTGAACTGATACATTACAAATAAGCATTAGCTAGAATATAGCAAAAATATCCCACATCCATTGTTTGGCAAGATACCTGTTGACTAACACTTTTGCTCCTATTGTTACTGGGATTAAGGTTTTTTCTTGCATTAATTAATTTGATTTGCAGGCATGAACTAAACACGTGTGACTTTTTAACAATAGGACTGTCTATTCTTTTTAATAACACTAATCACATTTTCATGAACTTGTACTTTTGGTTTTTTTTCAGACAGATGAAGTTTTTCTGGAAGCTCAAATACAGAATATCACTACCTCTCCAATGTTTATGGAGAAGGTTTCTTTAGAGCCATCTATGATGTACAATGTTGCAGAACTGAACACAGTTTACACAGTAGGGAAAAGGTATGTTCATATTCAGGATACTTAACTTTGAAACTCTTTGTATTAGGATTTCATGAGATATAAGCTACCGTTAGTTGTCTGTAATGGAAGGATTGCACTTTTTTGCTTGACTAGAAAGATTAAATTCCTGTTATGTATTCAACTGGAAAATCTGTTACAGTTTTCTTTTTATAGAAACTGTTATTAAAACTTTATAATTCTACCTAGTAATCTCCAGCCTAATCCTCAAATAATTTGTAACATGGATGACATGGTAACACGAAAACATATTATTTTTTCATTGTCTCCTATATAAAATTTAACCCATATCTGGTTCTGACTTGATCTCTGTGTACATACTTAGTCTTACAGGACCTGACATGTCCTTGCTTCGTATCAGTAGAGTGGTAACTGTTTTCAATTGTTCTAATCATGATCTAGCAAGGCAGCAGTCAAGGTGAATCAATGGAACACCTATATAGGATCAGAGAATATAAAAATTTGTTACGGTGAAATAAACTAAATTTCATTTAGTGTCAGTTAGTAGAACACCAAATACCAGCATAATTGACTACTGTGATACAAAAGATTGTGAAGTTGGTTTCAGCTGTTTGTGCTTTGCACTTGCTTGGATTTTTGGAGCAGGCGATGTTTGATTGCTTCGGTAGAGGGGGCTAAAGTGAAAATTCTGTCTTCTTGCCTGTTGAAGGGGTCACCTGCAGCATAGAGGAGCATTGTTCTTACAAAGTGTTTGCGTCTGCTCTAAGTTTTTGAACAGGAATCTTAGTTTCATTACAGTGAGATTTACTGTGAGGGAAACTAAATAGCAAAAGAAAAATTACCAGCATTAGTAAATTATAATGTGTCAAGGTGGATTTCCATCTCATTTCTCTCTGGCTGAGATGAATAAGATTGGGGTTTTTTCCCCACAGTCCTTGGTGCTACATAAATTCTAGAGTTGTTTTCTGTTACGTTAAAAACACAAAACTGTTCTGTATGTTTTGCCATTAGTAAAGTATGAACACACACACACACTGAGTAAGACTGTTAAGAGATGGGGAAAAAAGGTTGGGTTCTCAAGTCTTCTTCAAAATAACTGTTTACATTAAGACCCAGTGGTTTTTTTTTTTGTTGTTCAGTGAATCTACTTTTGGCGCAAGGACTTATTTACAACCTATGGATACACGCCAATACTTATACTGTCTAAAACCAAAGCAAGAATTTGCAGAGAAAGCTGGAGTAATAAAAGGCGTAACAGTGATTGGTAAACTAGATATTGTATGGAAAACTAATCTGGGTGAACGAGGAAGGCTGCAAACGAGCCAGCTTCAAAGAATGGTAAGTTTAATTCAAGTGTTAATTTCACTTAGAACTCATTTTTAGGGCAACTCAATAAACAATTTAATAATGACTTGGCAAATGCGAGCATGCTAACTTTCTGAACCTCATTTTGTATTCACATGTTTCTATATGTGTTAGAGAGTTATTTCCTGTATTTATTCAGTGAAGTGTGAATAACTTAATGGATTGTGTACTTTAATTGCCAGAATCAAGTAATGTTGCAAAATACATTGGTTACAATAAAATTAACTTTGAGTAACAATTTTTATGTATATTATTTATCTTTCATGCTCACAGTTGTGATTGAGTCTATTCTATTCTAGTTGATTTATAAATTGATCATGAATTTTAAGTTGCATTTACTAGCTTGCTTAAGTTAGCTGCACAACTTGTCTACTCTAATGCCTAAACCTGACTTGCATCTTTTCAATTGAGGATGGTAAGAGAGATATGGAAGAGTAGTTAAAAAAACTTTGAGAAATGAATCTTAGTCTGAGTTTACAAAGCTTATAATTGGGTCTCTACGTCTGTCTTTCCCCCAGTCATCTTCTAGTAACTGAGCAATTCTGTAGGGAAATCATACTGATGTAGAACTAGGCAAGCAACTTGGATCCTGGAAATTCACAGCTAGTCACTGAAACTTTTCTTTATTTTTAATTGAGGTGTTAAGTATGTGTATAACCCTATCAAATTAGAAACTGCCCTTTTTTCTGAAGTTACTCCTGTTACTTTGAAACTTGTTACTTATTTTTTAACAATAAACTGTCTCATTTTCAACTGAGCTTTACATTTCTCTTAAAGACAGATTTTTTTTTTCCCTCCCAAAATCAGTATTATTTCACTTTGCATCCCTTCTTGTTGAACATTTGAGTATTGCACATGAAGCACACTCCATGATTAGTTTTGGTCGTCTGTCACTGGTTTGTGCCTCATGATTAACAGAGAAACATAAGCAATCTTGTGTACTTTAAGCAACGTATGTTTTTAGAGAAGCAGCAAATAGTTAGGGGTTTTCCCTTTTGAGTTGCAGTGTGTGCAACTCCCTCTTGTCTTCTCCTCATCTTTTAAGTGCTGTCAGATTATTTAATCTCTGGGCTTCGTTCACCTTTAATCATTCTCATCCTAATCCATTTGCCAGCCTTATTGTTGCCCCCAAAGCCCAGAATTTTGCCTGTACTTTGCCCTTCTGTCATTGTTATGGTTCAGATCAGAAATGCACTTTTGAAACAACTATCCTGGATTACCCCCACATACCATTATTTGGTTGGGGTTTTTTTGTGGAATGGTCTTGGAATTTACAACTACATTCTTTTTGGGTGACATTAAACCAGACAGATGCGTGTCCACAGAATGCCAAGGGTACTCCACCTGCTCACAGGCATTCAGTGCAGGTCTGGACTGGAACCAGACCAAATTTAACAATATAGTTAAGCAGCACAAGCGAGGAATTGTCTAGTTGATTCCATACTCTTGAGCAGTTACCTCAGTTTTGGATGAAAGCTACCTTGCTCCTCTTAGTGTTACTTCAAGGCCTTTACCTCTAGCCATCAATTCTTGGAGGTATCTCAGCAGTATGTGCCAGAATAGGCCTTCTCATCTATTCTGTTTTGATTTGGTCAGTTGCTGCTAAGTTTATTCTATAAAATACTGCATTTATTGTGCATTTTTGTATGGGGTTTTTTCCCCTTAATATATCTCTTCAAAGATATAAATCTCTTCAAGATTCAGTGTTATGGCAAACTACCTGTTGCTTAGAGGATTGAGTATCATTTTTCCAGTTGATTCCTTCCCATGACCTAATGCAGCTGAATATATTTGTGTTTTTCAAGGTCTGAATAATTACTTCTCTTTCTTGAAAGGTTCCAAATGTACACTGCTCGACTGCTCTGAAATCCCCATTGGCTTGACATTCCTTTGCTTACTGTAATGTGCAATTAAATTTGCTTTCTAAAATGTCATGTCATTAGTCTGTAAGGAACTGTATGTAACTAAAACCTGTTCCAAGCACTGGCTTTCTGAACTTCTTCAGGAATACCTTTCAATCGAACTGTATAAACACAACTTTCACTACAACATGATTTTATCAGTAGAATTGGAACATGTGCAACAACTAAGCCTTATCAGGCAAGACAAATTTTTCCATTATGTTTTCCTTAACGGTCTGTCATTTGTGGGGATTGAAAATTTAAACATGCTTTTTATCTGCAGATTAGCATTTTGAATCAGCCCTGGTTGGTAGTAACTAGGATATTTTCCACAGGTTTGTCAGTAGCCCATATGAAATGTGTTTGACTCTTGACAGATTTGGATAGTTGATAAGCATTCATATCATGTGACTTTCTAACTGGTGGCAATTAATTATTTGGCAGAAGCTTGGAGGACTGAAATGGTAGGGAGAATGAGCAGCCACTTACTTCTTAGGATGTGGAATAGTGGTGGGTTAATGCAGGAAAATTTTACTTACATTGTCCATGTAGATCTGTTATCTGCCTAACAGGTCTCAGGATAAAGCAGATCTTCTCAGGAACTGTATATGGCTATTCAAACTTTAAGTATGTAAACTATCTGGAAAACATAGTAATAACGATCATCCTTATGATCATGAATTGTTAAACCTGTGAAGCAGTAGATGGAGAACTACTGTGGTTTGCATACATAAAGCACAGAGTCAATCTTCTTTCTTCATATTCCTCTTATTCCAAGCTTCTTGCAGTAAAGGAAAACTCGAGTAGTAAAATCTTCAACTTCACCGTTCAAAATCCAAGTATACATTGTTCTTCCTTTTCAGGCTCCTGGCTATGGTGATGTAAGGCTTTCTCTGGAGACAATACCAGACACTGTAAATTTGGAAGAACCTTTTGACATTACATGTAAAATAACGAATTGCAGGTAACCATGTCAAATGATTTTTGTGCTTTTTTGGGAGTGGGTAAGTTGTGGCTGGTTTATTTTTTCAATACTTTCTCCTCAAACAAGTTAAACGTCGTCTTTACTATGAGTTGTAGGAACACATCTTGTGAATTACAATGATTTTTAAAAATAAACAAAGAAAACAACAAAACCCCCTGTTCTGTTATGATCTGTTAATACTGTCTGAACTAGGAGATTGCCAAAAATTTGTAGAGGAGTTCCATGGAGCTGACTGCAGTATTATTTAAGATTATACCTCATACTTTAATCACAAATCATCTTAGGGTTGCAAAAGTGACACTTAAATAATTCTAAATAGAAGTTGAGGCCAGAGACTAAAGCATGTATTTAGTCTGCAGATACTTCTCATGAAAATCTTGTAGTCCATCCAAAATGTTAGCAGTATTAGTTATCTAGTTGTTAAATGCATGACAGGATGCTCGTGTCAAACAAAGCTGAACTACTGTGTCACAGTAAATCTTGCTTGCTGCCATATAATTATTTATAAATTCTTGATTAATAGTAAACTGAATAACAACCAAGCTTTCACATGTCTGCAGTCCTTGAGTGCTTAAAAAAGCCCACAGGTTTATTCCTGTTTTTCAATTTTCTCTAGCAGTGAAAGGACTATGGATCTGGTTTTAGAAATGTGCAATACCAATTCCATCCACTGGTGTGGAGTTTCAGGAAGGCAACTTGGAAAGCTGCATCCAAGTTCATCCCTCCATCTTGCACTTACATTGTTGTCTTCAGTGCAGGGATTGCAGGTAAGGCATTAGCTCAGTTTTGTTATAAAGTAACTGTTTTATAAGTGTAACAGTTCATTCTAATAACAACTCCTCTAAATATTTTTCCTTTCTAGAGTGTCTCTGGCTTAAGACTTACAGACACGTTTTTGAAGAGAACATACGAGTACGATGATATTGCACAAGTCTGTGTAGTTTCTTCTGAAGTCAAACAAAGCTGAAGAAAAAAATTCTGTGGTTCTGCTGTGCTTGCTTTTTTTTACCAACTTCTTGACATTTTTGCAGTCAAATCGTACTAAAATATGTACAAACAAACCAAATCCCTATATAGCTGTAAATGTAATTGTGATGATTTAATTTCTCTGAGCATTTCTTGAATGTTTTAAAATCTTTTAAAAACATGCATATGCATTTTATCTACTAAAATAAAACCTTTGAAAAAAGTGCAACTCTAGCAAATTATCTTGCAGTAACATAACATCACTTCAGCATGGGAATGAGATTGATAAAAATAGTAGCAATTTGTACTTACTTCTGTAATTTTAATTATTTTTTAAGTATTTAAACCATTTAAAAATTATGGTTCTGACAAAGCTGCTTCAGTTTGAAGGAACTGACATTTACAGACAAGTTCCTGGAATCCAAACCCCTAAAAGAAATATTTTGGGGTACCTCGCATGGCAGTGTATTTGCACGGTACCTGCACAGACATAGGAAATACAACCTGATAAAGGTATGACATGGGAGAGTGCAGCTGGCACTGTCAGCTAGAAGGTGGAGGATCAGCCAAAGACTCTGCTGGTTGTGGCTCAGTCTTTGAAAAGGAGTAATACAGCAAATCTGTCCCAGTTATCTGCAGTCATGAGCAGAGTTGTGTGTCCCTGCAATACAGGGCATGCTGTGAACAGGCATGTCGTTTCCCAGTTACTAGGGAACTGAAAACTAAAAATAGCAGAGTTCAGGCTTTTTTTTTTTATTGCTAGCTGAGGTGGTGCAAATTACTCTTCCCATCCCAGAGGCATTTAAATAAATTTTTAAGAAAAAGAACTCCCCTGCATTGCTGCCTTATATCAAGTTGTCCAAACCATATACAGGAAGGAATTCAGTCAAGCACTGAAATGTACTTTCCACTAGCTTTGTTTTGACAAAAGATGTAAATATTTTTGGCTGAAATATCTATGGTCACCCAGAGGTAGCCATTTAATAGAGAAAATGGTGACTGCTAGTTTAACACTAGGTAAACTAGTGTTAAAGATTCTAATCAACAGCTTCTTGTATTTCTTAGCTGCCATGTCGGTAATTAGCAACCGTAGTTAGTTTTGACAGTATTTTACTTAAAGCTTTCCTGTGTATAAAATTCATAATTGTAGAAATCAATTTTAAAATATTCTATAAATTTAGGACCAGCTTCCTAAAATGAGGGAGTAAGTTCATACAGGAAAAAAATTAATTAGAACTTTATTCTGACTATCTAATAAAATGCAGAGCAACCAACATGAACAGGTATTTTAAAGAATGCAATTTACCTGTTACATTAGATACATCAACAGATTAAACCAGTAAAACCACAACTATCCAGACAAAAAAGTAAAGAACTTTATTTATAATATATCTGCAAGATAAACTGACACAAATTGAAGGAGATGCAACCATATGGTAATAAGAGGTAGGAGAGATACAGAAATAGTATAGAAGCTGCATTATACCAGTATGACTTTTTGTAGCCATGAAACAGTTTATTCGAAGCTGCACACAGTTCTTTCTCAGTATGAGTGATTTTACTTTGTACTTGTTACAAGACTAGAAGTGCAAACTGAATGAAACAATTTCTAAACTGAATGTTTCATTAGGTACCTTTCAGACATAGTTAGACAAAACTCCCATGCAATCAGATTACAGGGATTTACATTTGAGTGCAAAATATTTTCTTCTCTTTCTTACATGCTGATATAAAACCAATTAGGTATAAATCCGTATTTGCTCAGTTAAATGATAAACTGCAATTGACATTAAATTAAAGCAATTTACAGGGATTGTTTAGCAAGATGCAAAAATCAAGGTCAGTTACTACACAGGAAAAAATTCTTTCTTCACCCTGTGATTAAAACATGTTGCATGACAGAAACAATCTAGCCTATTCAAGGAAAAGCAGACTGTAGCATAAATGCTCTCTCTGTTCCTGGATTCAATGGAAAAGCATGTCATGAGAGCTCCTGTTACTGGTTTCACTGTTTTTTGTCTTGGCTATAAAACTCTTTTGTTAATATACAAGAAACAAAGGATGTTTACTACTTAAGTATTGTGGCAGTTGAAGCACATTTCTGAAGGGTTAGCTAATGCCATCAACATTTTAATAAATACTCTGTATTATCTCTACTGAAGTAAACCCTAAACATGACAGTATTGTGAAATATTACAACTCCATGAAGTTGATTTCAGGAGTATTTTTCCAGGTAACTAACCAGTGCTTAATTCCATTTAACTTTAGGGATTATTATCCCATAAATCCAGTGAGCTACAGAGCTTGTACTTAACAGTACACCTTCTTCAGCCACTCTTTGAATAGTAACATATTCTATAGTTCTTAAGGAACTCTCAAGAAGTTCATGACATTCTTTCTGTCTTAAAATAAAAAGGTAACTGACTGCATCAAGATTGCTGTCACAATGTAAGGATAAACTGAGTTTATAGAGGGATATTGGCAGTGCTGTCCAGTCCACTTTGGATGTATTGCTTGCCCCTATCAAAGTTACTGAAACACACTTTTGAGCAGTTGAAGATATGAGAGAACTGCGATGAACTGTGAAGGAGGATATATGCTAGGAGCAATGCTTCTCTCCTGACACAAGAAACTATTCCAAGTAATACTTGTATAGTGTTTGTAGCCCACCTACAGCAGCCATCAGTCTTTTCTGTAAATGGCATCCTGTCCTGCTAAATGTAACTTTATCAGTTTTCTTGAATGGATTAGATTCAGGATCTGAAAAAAGATCCTGTTAGAGATTTTCTTTTTTGTCAGCAGATGCTAAGTCAGAAACTGTTACATGGAAATGTATTTAATGTAAAGCTTAAGTATCTTTACAGCCTTAAAAAAAAGCACCTACACCAACTTAAAGAGAATTTGAAAAAAAACCCACATTTTTATGCTGTATATAGGCAAGCTTAATTCAATAAAGTATGAAATGTCTTAAAATTGTTTAAGTTGCTCTGTTAAGCTTTACCTCTTTGTTCAACAGATGCTAATACAGATTTCCCAGCTTTGTGTTTTCTCCATTTCCTTTCATTTCTCAATGGATCCAGCTGCATTTTTCTCCCTGGTTTTAGTAGGTAAAGACTCATGCCATAGAGGCACATTTGTAATTTGTTAGAATCAAATACATTACTTATCCCCATTTGCTTCTACTTGAGGAACTCGTTTTTGAGCACAAGATCAATCAGATATAAAGTTTGAGTTTCTGTGTATTTCTTCATTTTGGAGTCTGTTATTCTTCCACATACCTTCTTCCAGGCTAACTGGCCAGCAGAGATCACTTTGTCTTAGAAATCAAAGCAGGCTCCTCAAATTGGTTTGGATATACAAAGAGGAAGCCTCCCTAGAGTAAGAACAAGTGTACTTCGAAACAGAAAGCAGTGTTAACAGTAAGCAGAGTAAAAAAAGTTAACATCATAAAAGTACAGAAGAGCAGTGGTCTCTAAACAGTAAGATTAACTGAGCAAGAAAAGCCAGGTTAGGAAGAGAAATACTACAGAGTGGAAAAATCTTGACAATATAACCATCATTTTAGATAGATATATGTACTTACACTTAAAAAAAATCCCCAATTGTTTAAGCCAGTGCTTTACCACAAAGAATAGAAAAAGAATCCTTCTAAGGCAGTTCTTTTTTTAATAAATTTTCAGTACTAGTTATTTGTACAGTCACAGGCTCAGTTTTAGCTTATAACAGTTAAGAATTTTAAGCTTATGCTAAATACTGCATACATAATGTAATACAGCTTGCCATGCCTAGGAACATAGTGCCATAATGCTGACCTCCAGGGCTACCATCATGATGTGAGGGTATACCTGGCAGTAGAAAAGCCTAAAACTTAATATTCTTTTCTTTCCAAGCCAAGTTTCACTTTGATTTCTGTGTATTATTCTACATAGAATTATTGTCTTCTCTTTCTCTACAATTTTTGGTACTCCTTCATACGCAATCATCTCCCTCCCTCCTGTCCAGTAAAGTTGAAAAATATTTTCTGTTACTCCTGGCCCCTTTACAGGCTTAAAAGAAACAGACTTCTCAAGCATTAGTGTAAGGTATGGTCTATACTCCAACACTGCATTGTGCTCATTATAAAAGGGCACAGCAAATGGGCCTGTTGTTTCAATATCTGACAGAGAGTACAGCCATCACGGTTCTCACTGTAAGAATAATGTGCCTTTTACAGCAGCATTTTAGAATTGTTATGCAAGACCAACCCACTACAAAACTCCTTCCCCCTCATTAGCCCTGGAGATCATTCTAATGCACATATTGAAATGACTTGGACTTGGGGATTTTAATAAACCACCTATTCAGTGTATTAATTTTTAGAGGAGTAACTAGACATAAACGCTATGTTCCAAGTTATGTGCAAGAGATCTGTTTAACAGAATTATTCTTGTTTGCAAACACGCACAAAGAATTTTCTGTCTTCTATTCAAGCAGAAGAGTTACAATGGTGCTTTTGCTACTAACTATGGTATGCATTTTGGGGTTATATATCATTCCAATTCATATGCCTCCTTGAAGTCAGGAATGCTCTTCAGTGCTGCCACTCAAATATCTGCTCCGGATATGATTTCTCAGTTGCTCTATGAGCTCAGGGTTCTGTTGCTGTATCTGCTGTGCAAACTGCTGCCCCCTGTGTTGAAGTGAAATCAGCAAGTGAAAGTAGCATTTGTAAGAAAACAGGCTATCCCAATACAGATGAAAGATGCATTACATTAGAGTTCAGACTAAAGATGACTTGCTTTATAGTCTCAAGGTATTTGTTGTATTATGACTTTATCTGGTTAAAGTGTCTCCAAACAGGATTATCATGAAATATTTATTTTCGTTCTTTAGCACTACTACTTCTACTTGATAACATAGAGGAAAAAGAATTACGTTATACAGTAAAACAACACATCTGCTCCAGTGATTAGTTCCATTCTTTTCAAGAGGATTTATTCTAATTGTTTAAAATAACTACTCTTAGAGTTGAAGTGCAACCTTATGTTAGCTTTTCCAGAAATACGGTGTATAGCTGCCAGCTTCTACTTGTTAACAAGATGTCATTAATAGAAAGTAAGGATACTATTACATTCTTATGTCTTGTATGACTGAAGTAATATCAGTAATCTCTGTAACAGTTGTAGCTTAAGAGTTAATTAATAGGTGACATTACCTCACGTAAAAGGTAAGTATAACACTGGTTTACTAGAAAAAAACAAGTAAGTTAAAAAACACTACTTCACAAAAAGCCTGGCTTGGCCTCTTTGTAATTTCTGCATTTTGCCCAAGCAGCAAATTATCAAGACAACTTTAAACCACAGTGCAGGTTGAAGAAAAGCCACCATTTTCATATATCTCTGTGTTTTTTGTGAAAATAGCATTTGGTTTTTGCAGTGCCACATCCCTCTCTGTGATGTAAATTATAAATTACTTCTGCCGTGAAAGGGCAAAACCTAAAAATAGTTAGAAATGGGCTAGAATGCTGAAATAAAGTAAAATTGTATTCCTTTAAGAGAACTTGGCATATAAGCAAACCACATGCTTTTGTGGAGACCTTTCCAGATGGATTTTTATCATCACTATACTAGAAAAGCCTTAGGTTCTGGTTTTTCTAAAGGTACTCTTCATTAAACTGAGTTCTCTGAAACCTTCCTCATCTAAACGGAGGGATGCCAGAGCAGAACCAGGGACATGTTAAGTAAATCTGTAGCTTTTCTAATGAGTGTCTGGGATATCAGGTAGAAAACTTATCCACACAATTTGAAAGTACATGTAGGAGTGCTTAAAGATTTAAAGGAATGCTTCTAATAAGTGGCATTAGAATGTAATGGTGTATGAGAACCAGAAAGTGAACCTGAGCCCATAGCAGTTCAGTCATTCCAACTGATGGAAATGTACAAAACAAACAAACTTGTGGGAAATAAGTCTTAAGAGTTGTCAGTTTTAATAACAAACAGGCATACAGTGGGACTAGGCGACCTTATAACTGGCTTGACGCTATTCCTTTTAAATAGATGTTGCAGTGATCCTACTGCAACTGTAACAGATAAAACTGTGCAGTTCTTACTTACGCGTGGATCAGGCTAGACAAATCTGACAGGCCACCAACCCCAGCAGCAGGGCCACCAATGGCATTGGACATCATCCCCGACATCCTGGAAAAGTTAGCACAGTGTTGGCATTGAGGTGGGCAGGGACCTTTATAGTAAGCAGTAAACCCTAGTTCTTTTTTGAATTGCTGGGAGGAAATAGGCTGCAAGGAGAAGAAACTACAGTAGCTTTATTTACACTAAGTAAAAATAAAATTACCTTTTCAGAATACAGTACTATACACCTTTCCTCTTATTAATTCAAACCTCTAAAGACATTTGTTTTAATGGTACTCCATTTTAATACTTACAGTTGTTGAACTTGAGGATTTTGCATTAAGCTTGCTGCCTAGAATAGACAACATATAGCTAAAATTATAACATGTTTACTGCTTAGATATCACAGAGAAAAATATGGGGGAAAAAAAGAAATACAACCCCCCCCACATGCTGTATTCTGTTTTATTACAAAATTAAGCTACGGTTATGTGCCCAGAATCATATGGTCTTCTGCAAAAGGAATCACTACAGGAATGTATTTCAAGGATATGAAGCGGAGACAATTTGCTACATGTTGGCTAAAAAATACTGGTTACAGATTCAGACATGAAAAATATGGCAGGAAGCCAGTAAAAATAAAAACCCCAGTACCAGAAAACTAAACAAAAAAGACTTTCAAGGACAAAGATTTTCTAGTAGGCTTTTTGAAGAAAAATTTGTATTTTGTTGCTTTCCTGACTGGATAATTTAAATTTGCAACTATTATTACTACTATTATTAGGTACTAACAGTTAAGATTATGGCCATAATACATTGTGAAGTAAGCAGTGTGTGGACTTCCTTTGTAGCATGGTTTTGTGGTAACATGTATCTTCTGTGGTAATTGTGTATCTTCCTACTTTGTAGTAAACATGAGGTTATTTAAATTTCTCATTCAAAGATACCTCTAAAATTATACTGTGTTTACCATAGTGTATAGGTGTCTGTGGACAGATGCTATAGAATAAACAATGTGATATTTGAATGTTAGTAACATAATTCCTACAGAAATCAGTGTCTGTATGAATACACTGCCAACAGGCACAAGAGAGTACGTTCTTATTCACTGTCTTACTAAAGGTACTACAAACCCCAGATATATCCAGTATTCATTTTCTTGATCAATATATTGCCATATATAGACATCTCAAAAGTAAGTCAACTTTTTTCTCTAGTTAACAGTTGGATATAAAATGCCAAATTCAGGCCAGTTCTATGGTTAATATAGGATTTTGGTTTTGTTTCTGCTATCAGTAATAAGGCTGACCTAGCTTAGGGGCCCAAAATGAAGGCTACAAGCCTCTAAATCAGTCAGTGAGGCAATTTTCCCCTTAAAACAAATAACTACACCTCAGGATGATAACTCATTCGTTCCTGAATGAATGTACTGCATTCTAGGCATGTGACCAGGCATCTTCTGCAGATGATGCAAAAAATCCTTTTCCCAAAGTTAGCTCCATATGAAGAGTATATTGTTGATTCTAAACAGACACAGACCGACTACATCATGTGACCAATTAAGCGGTACACAGAGTTCCAGTGCCATTTCATCACAAATGCCATCAGAGAACTCGTTCACTCCTTCCTTACATACCATCTCTATTATTTGGACCATGAGTGCTGGTTTTAGCTGGGGTAGAGTTAACTTTCTCCATAGTGGGGGGCTGTGTTTTGGATTTGTGCTGAACACAGGGTTGATAAGAAAGAGATGATTTTGTTATTGCTAAGCAGGGCTTACAAAGAGCCTTTTCTGCTTTTTGTGCTGCCTCACTAATGAGGGGGCTGGGGGTGCATGCAAGGCTGGGAAGAGAGACAGCCAGGACAGGTAACCCCAACTGACCAAAGGGAATTCCAGACATCACAATCAGTATATAAAGCTGGGGGGAAGGAGGAGGAAGGGGGATACATTTTGAGTGATGGCATTTGTATTCCCAAGTAACCATTATGCATGATGGGGTCCTGCTCTCCTGAGGATGGCTGAACACCTGCCTGCCCATGGGAAGCAGTGAATTAATTCCTCAGTTTTCTCTGCTTATGTGCGGGGTTTTGCCTTCCCTGTTAAACTCTCTGTATCTCAATGCACAAGTTTTGCAGCTTTCACCCTTCTGATTCTCTCCCTGATCCTGCTGATGGGGGAGTGAGCAAGCACCTGCATGGGGCTTGGCTGCTGAGTGGCTGTGAAACCACGCCACCATGGTATCAGACCACATGTATGGATCTTTTTTGAATACAGCGCACTTCCACACAAAAGCACTGATTACAATGTCCTGTTCCAGTGAAGCTATTGTGTTCTCAAAGGAAGTAAGGTGGTTGGTTGGGTTTTTTTTTCTGGGGGAGGGAAGGGAGGTTGCATTTCTTTTTCTCCAAGTTCCATTCTTACAAAGTTCATTAATTCCATTTACCTAAGAAAGCTAAATCGTACTGGAAGTAAAGGAATGCACTATATGTTATTTATATTCGTTGTTTGAGCACTTAAGGATGTCAGGGATAATTTGAAAGAATAAGAACAGAAAGGTCTCGAGTAGTTCTCCCCAAGAGTTACTTTAGTCCTTGTACTCATTGTTAACTGCTTTGTGAAGAATAGAAGAAATTTTCATCTTGCCATTGACAAGTGTTTTACTATCAAACCATCCTCAAAAACAGCATAGCTAACCTATGTATGTTGTTCATAAGTAAGATAGAATCCACTGGAAATAAGACAGGCACTACAGGAGATTTATACTTCACTTCTTGTTTTAAGTGTAAAATTACACAGAAAAAATTCAGTGTAATACAACCATTGCTGTAGTAAGAGTAATTAAAACTGCTTGGCTTGTTAAACAAGTGTTTTTCTTAAAAATTCACTTTTAAAAACAAGATAAAGTCAAGCTTGAGATATACTCACCATACTAATGAAGGCAGGATTGTTTATCAAGCTTGCCATGTCAAAACTCAGTCCAGTTCCAGTCTACAAACAAATTGCAATTGAAGGTAAATTTATCTACAAAATCCCGAATAAAACTATTGTAAATAAAACTATTGTAAATAAAGGACTTACAGGACTGGACATGTCTCTCAGTTTCTGTTCTGCTATTTTCAGATTTGACTTATAAGAGTCATTCTCTGGATCAAGATCCAGTGCTTTTTGGTAACTGGTAACTGCTTCTTCATATTTATTCACTGAGGTCAGAGCCAACCTAATGTGAAGTAAAGAAATCCTGAGTAGAAAATAAATGACCATCCAAATATAATGATACATTTTCTGTTCCAAGTGAAACAGTATCTCATAACTGATTTTTTAGCTTGATCACTAAATTAAAACAATTTTTGTTCCTGTGGTACTACTGCTTAGGGCAAGCGCTCATTTTTGCAGAAAAGATAATCCCTCAAGAACTCATCTTGCATTGTCTGTTTCATATATATATATATATATATATGCAAGTTTCATGAAAAATTCCTTGGCATCATCTAGTGATTTAGTCTCTATTTTGAGAGTACAAGCTGGATCCAGCATCTCTGACTTTATGGCATAAGCTCAGTAATTCCTTCAAGTGTTTCTTCCAGTCCTTTTGATCCAAGAGTTTATTTAGAAACATACACGGGCAAATTGGGCAAAGATAGTCCTAATGTGACTTCTGCAACTTCAAGAAAACAAATACTGGACCTACAAGTTTCAGCATAATGGATTTTTGTCTCAGGATCAGTGCAAAGGTTCTCCTTAAGACTCTTGTACTTCAACAGTTGACAAAGTCTCAGGATCAGTGCAAAGGTTCTTAAGGCTCTTGTACTTTCAACAGTTGACAAATTAGTTAAATGGCATAGTAATAAGATGCTGTAAGAAACCCTTGTATCAGGGAAGCCTGCTTAATATTTTGAAAAAGACTCTTCTCCAGCAGTTCATGAGAACACAGAACAGATCTGCTTTTTAAAACAGTTTTCAAATTCAATTACTATATTTAAAACACCTTTCTTTGAACTATTCCAGAAGTCCACCTGATTGTGGTTTCAATTCTATCCTCTAGTGTATTTTCAGTTTACAGTGACCAAAAATGAAACTGATCTTTTCCACATTTTGTAAAAGATCTGTGTAAGCCACATTCAGCTATTTAGTACTCCAGTCCCCTCTTTTGATATGTGCTAAGCAGAAAGACTGGGGTGGTAAGCCTGTGCTAATGCCCAATAACAGACCTTAGTATTTTGTCTGAGGCAAGCAAGTTCAATGTGTTAAATACATCAGTGACAGTCAGCATTCTCAGTAAAAGTGTGAAACTCCAGGAGTTTCCAGTACGGCTTCTGGAGGAACCCATACAACATTAGTGTCTGTTTTCTTAACACAGTTACCCTCATAAAAAAACATTCTCCCTTTTTGGCCCGTTAACTTGCCAAAATAGTTTCTGACCAGACTAGAAATGCAATCTGTAATTTCTGTGATGCAACAGTGCTTTTTACAGAAAAAGTATTTTAGAGCATTTTACAGAGAGAGTTTCTTAGAATACAGTACAAGTCAGAACAGTGGGCAACCATTTCTTTGCTCACAATTCCTACCCAGACATGTGCTTTTTCAGGGTCATGCTGTAAGTGTCACTTTAAATTGATATTCCCCCTTTAAAATGGCTCCCATCTCTGTATTACTTCTGTATCTTTCTGTAACATATAAAGAATTTCTGTCAAATCCTGAGAAAAACTGATATGCCTGCATAATATAGTCAAAAGACACATCAGTTGAGAAGGTGGTTTCTGCACTTGGGGTTTTTCTTTACTAAACATCATTCAGCCTATGCCATGTTTATGCTGTGTTTACTCATCTGCTGAGCTAAGCAATGACTTGTAGCTCAAAATATGTCCTCTACTAAAACAGACAATCAAAAAAGAGAAGCTTGACTGCCTGAGAATGGTCCCACCTATATTGTGTATCAAAGGAACACTAGTCTTACACCCAAAACTCTAAAATAACCTCCAGTCTCCAACTAAACCACGCTGTAGCTTCCCTCCCTATCACTGAAGTCAAGGGATCTTGGGTTGTGCTGTTTGAAGAAACGATCTTAAAGAGTTGAATAGAACAAAACCAATTCAACAATCAATTCAGCCTAAAATTTCCAAATTAATTAATCATCTCAAAAGCTACTTAGTCTATGTTTGTATTAGTAAAATAAACTGTATCATGGAAAGTTTTCAAGTGATAGAATGCTATCGTATTTTATGTTAAAATAAATGTTCCTGGCATGGTTTTGTCCCAGGTCAACACGCATTATTGCAGATAATTTTGGGGCGTGGTTCAGAGTTTAACACAGACCAATGCAGTTTAGTAACAGGTCATTTGGATGTGGCTACTCCGTACTGCAAACTAGGTTTTAACAACACAGACAGGAGCCATTTTGTGCCAACTGACCCAAAAAACAATTCTAAGCATTTTTTAATTTACTGGTATAGAAAAAACTTCAAAAGCCATATGCAGCATTCAGCCCACAACCACAATGTGTTCAATTACTGAAAAAGCAAAGCTACACATCTTGGAAGAATGGCCCTTCACTCAAGTCAACAGCCTATTCAGAGCATTCCTGACATTCTTTTCAGATAACCCACTGCCTCAAGAGGCTATACAGTTAATCTCTCAGATACTACTGAGAAAAATTACCAAAGAGACATAGCTTAGTCTTGCTAAAATACCTGCATCCAAAGATCTATTGAACAGAAAAATAAAGCCTCTATTCCTGCTAGTGTGAAGTCCCAACGCTGTTCTCTAGCAGCATCATTAACAGATTCACCATTCCAATTGCAGGATTTTGATTATTCATAATTAGGTTGGAGGTACAAAAAACACATCATGACTTTCTAAACTAAACTTGCAAAGTTGATAAATTGAAAGAAAAATATTGCAAACTGGTGAAATCTGATGAAAATGCTGATATCAAACACAAATATAAAAAGAGCTGACAGCCTGATAGGGTCATCCTCAGAAAACTGCTAGACTTTCCAAACAAGAATGTCAGCTAAGTAAAACAACCTGGCTCCACTTATTTCAGAAAATCAATGGTGATTTACTTGTGAGGTTTGAGTGTTTACTCAGATTTATATTAGCTTACCCCATTCTTCCATATGCTTTGCTGTACTTTGGATCTATTGCTATGGCATTCTCACAGTCCTTTATCGCTTCCCTGTAGTTGCTGAGCTTACTGTGAGCAGCAGCCCTGTGAAAAAGATGGTAAGGAGAGAACTTTGTCAAAGAAACACCCAAATCAACAATAAAAAAAAAAACCCAAACAAACCCAAGCTTAGACACTCACGTGTCACACTTAACTGACTTTTCATTCACTATTTAGACAATCCTTACCTTTCCTCAATTAAGTAGAGTGAGCAAATGTTACAAGTATGTGCATAAGTGCATTGCCAGACTACAGTTTTGGAGAACATGCACTCACCTCTGAGGACACAAAGGAGAAATAATTCTAAGGAACAGTTTTAGATCCAGCATATGACTATGCACAAAAAAAATCATAAAACCTATTACAAGAAGTGAAACTCTCAAGTAACACTTTACATAAAATCCTTGTTTAAGGAAAAGTATTGTATGAAATTGGAATTCTCCAGCAAGAAGTGTAGCTTTACAGGTATTCAAAGGAATGCTGTGATTTTTCCCTGCTCGGATTCTTAGAAGTCAACTCATGCTTGCAGGTAACTTGGAATAACATTTCTCAATAACCTCTGAATTACTAAATTACAATTGCATTTCTGTATTCGAAAAATACTGAATGTTGCAGACCTTAATATAATAAGAGTAAAGACTTGGCCAAATTAAAAAGGACACATTAATAATCAAAACTTTCCCAGTTTGAAAGGTCTCAAAACACTGATTTGTTCTTTCTTGGTTTAAAACACTATAGTAGAAATAAAGCCTTTTTCTTTTTCACTAGGACTCCTCCTGTGATTACCTCCAAACTGCTTGATTTTTTCTGACTGGGATTAAAATGTCTTCAAAATGGGATTACTTACCTATTTTAAATATTTGGACTGTTTAACATTTGTCACACTCCACAGATGCCAGTGGAGATTTACAAATAAAAGGGTACAGTACTTAATCTTGCATATGTTTGAATAGAAAATGTTTTTTCCATGTTCACAAAAAAAGTTATGTGTCCAGTTAAAATTTCAAGGGCATCTCAGCTTTTTCTCACTGCTGTGAGTAAAAAGCAATACCATTGAAATCAGTATGTCTCCATGGCTCCCAAACAAGGTCAAGAAAGATAAGGCCTATATTAATGCAAGTACCACATCACCCACCAAATTCCAAGCATCTTATGTTTTAAGTAATTACATACAATACTGTGCTGATCAAGATCAAGACTCATTTTGGTCCTCACAAATGTGACAGGTGATGATGCAACACACAGAGAATAGTATTTCTACTTTTGCCAATTACAGATTTGGTGCTTAAGCCCATTCTCCTGAGGAAACTTCCAGAGATTTTGGGAAGCTTTTCAGTCTGGTCTTAATTTCCATTTTATACCTGGAGTCACTTATGTGATCAGTTTTCCCAAGGAAAATAGATGATTTACACTTTGAACTGCTGTCTTAAGTATGTAAAATATTAACAAACTGCACATTTCCTTTCCCTTTATATTTGCCTCAAAACACTGAATCTTTCATTTGTATTTATCACAAACTAAACTCTGGAGTAATGGAAACACTGCTCCAAAACTAGAATAATCCACCGGGTACACTGCCACAAGGCCAGATTGACAGCATTTAATATATCCTATATCCTTAAATTAATAATGGAGGCACTCTGGAAGCAGGCTCATTCCAGCAGGGGTCACAGATGAGACTGCCTTTGCTCTTAGGCTGGTCTTCCAGGCAGCAAAAACATACTGCTGCAACTGGGTTAACATGCACTGCCAGGCTCATCTGCTGCTGAATCACTGTGTCTTCACTATGGTGAAGAACAGATTACATAACGAAACCACAAAAGCAGTATTGTTATTTTTCAACAGGTCACACATTAAAATGTTGGGTATTTATAAAATGCACAAAATCCCATAGTATTTCCACACTGATGATTTTTTTTTTCCTCAGGGAAAGCCAGCACTAAGGGAGATACAGATGGCATCTGAGTCACTAGACTACCAGAAAAAAATAGGCTTTTACTACTCTGAACAGACTGGAACCTAACTCACAAAACCTTATCTCAAACGTTACCAGGCATTTTAAAGCCCATATTATACCTCTAACTGATACAGAGATGCTGAATGAGCTCACTTTAACTTCAAATATTTTTCAAATCTAACCAAATAAATTCTAAATAGTGAGGTTTTCCAGCCTTTTGTTGCTTTGACCTACTTCAAAATTTATCTTTAAAAAAATGTTAATCAAGTTCAGGAATGAAAGGTGTATATCATTTTCATTTTACCTGTTGCAGTAATAGACTGCATTGTTTGGATCCAGTTGTATAGCCCTAGTGTAACAATCCACTGCAGCACCATAATTTTCTTCTTTCATATGATTATTACCTGAAATAAATTATAAAAAGCTCTTAAATAGAACATACAGTGCTCTGTATGAAAGAAATAGAGCAGCTACCTTACAGCATCTATATATGGGAATTTTTTGAGATACATTCTTTTGAACAGAACTGGCAGGGAATAATGAAATAAAAATATCTACTTTGTCTGTAAAGTTTATTATGTACATTGTAGTCCACCACATAAACCATTCTCTTCTCACCTTGGTATTTGACACCTTCCAGTTAGTTTCTGCTGTTAAGCAAAGATCACTTCATTGAGAAGTGTAATTGTAATTGCATTTCCACTCCAATATAGACTCAGTCTTAACTGTCTTTGCAAGCCTCATAATCCAGTAGGCTACATTAATTTCTTAATTTCATTTTCTTATATGTTGCAAAAACTTGCTTGTATCTATATAACATGAAAAATCAAACAACAGCAAAACTAAGCGCATAAGTCCCACTTTTGTGATACCATGTAATTAATTCAGTAAGATAATGAGAAGTATATACAGCACAAGAAATCTAAAATGACTCAGAGGTAAAATTTCTCACCAACAAAGCTCAGAACTTCTACTCTAAAACAAAGTTTCACATTTCCTATTTTTTAAGTCCATTGGAAAACAAACCCCAGAAACATTTATATAACTTCTCTACAGACAGAAAATTCTGGGGTAAGCTCTTTCAAAACAAAAGACATTTTACACATTCTTCTGTCCCCAACACAGGGCAGTCCTTCTAGTTTCTGTCTTTCCTGATGACACAGTACTAAAGAAAAAATCCTAGTTCAGAGTGCCACAGTTTACAATTGTCCCTGGTCTTGCAGTTATCAATTTTTGGCCTGCTAGATCCTACAGAAGCTTTGGTTTCCTAGAAATGTCAGGAAACTGTCAGGAAAACTGTAGACTTCCACTGACTTCCTTGTATTTTGGCAAAATATTTAAACCTTATCCTAAAACAAACAGGAGAAGGGACAGGTCAATAGGTTACTACTGATGTAGATAACTGCAAAAGTAAAGGCTGGAAAAGTTCAGTCAGTGCAACTGAGTCTCTGGCAGAAAGCAAAAGACTGTGGAGCAAGCAGTCCTAAGTGTTTGTACTAACTGAAAACAACTGTACTTGAGTTTCTTTTTAAAGATGGAGAACTGAATAAACCAAACCAGATTAAAGTAACTAAGTATCATCAAGGTAGTACAAAAGTACCTCTTCCCAATAGTGCTATACTTACTGTAACTGTAGTCACCAATCCCTTCCAGCAAGAAGGCAAACAAACTGTAATTGCATGTATACCTTCCAAATACATACAGAATATAACAACATCTTTCTAATTTCTAGAGGCCCACTATCTAGACAGCTTTCCTTTGTTCTAAAGTAAAGATCTGTACACTAAATCCTGTTGTCAGATAAAATATTTGCAAGTTAGCTGCACTTAACAAGATTGCAACAGTTAATGTTCCTTTAAAACAAAACTGCCATCAATGACCATGAACGTTAGAATTTATGATACTGCTCTGAACTAAAGATGACCTGGGGTACAGAGCTAAGTTTGAGCTAATATCAGAGCATACTTTTCTTGCTCTCTCTCTCTCCAGCTCCAACTCGGCTAAAGAAAATCATAACAATAGCTAGATCTACTGACTCTGCTGAGATAAGGAAAAGCAAGCGTATCACTCTATTTTAACATCATACAAAAACTCTTTTAAGACCAAAAACCCTCACAAATGGTTATACTTTTTGAACATGTGTCCTTTATAGTGAAAATACTACTTATTGTTATAATTTATGCTGTGGTAATACACAGATCTTTTTAGGATGAGGCCATCATTACACTATACAAACCTGCACAATCTGTGCTCTTACACAGCTTACATTAAGCCAAAGCGTCAAGTGATAGACAAGTGTAAGCAAGTAAATTCAAGTATTTACTAGTCTGAAGGGTACATTACTTTCTGGTTTTCTAATGACCAAGAAAGACAATTTGGCTAGCTGATTTTGTTTTGCTATTCATTAGTCAATTTCTACAAGCATTAGGGCTGAGTTTTCAGAGCAGAGGAGGAGCAGGCTGGTGGCCACAAAGATGAGGGAAGTTATTCCATGAGTAACGACATACAGATAGAAATTGGGAAATCAGACTTATAGAATTACAGTAGTATAGAAGATATAGGTCAAATGGACTTCCTCAAGTCACCTTGTTCATCTCCATAATTCAGGGCAAAAAACACTCCTAACTGAAAAGCATAATAGTGGTCAATACATATATGAAAATGTGGAGGATTAACATAACAGTGCAGCATTAGAAAGCAGTAAGTTTTAATTTTATTATGGGAAATTAACCAGAGGCATTTCAAGCAGTTCCAAACTGCTTACTAATGCCCCTGACAGCTGACACTTGAAATGGTCCTTTGTCAAAGTTTTTTCCAAAAAAAAAACTTTTTGTCAAAGTCCTTTCCACTTTTTTCAGTAGAGCCATGGAATTCCTTTTGTAAAACCATACAAAGACACAGATTTAAAACAGCTGTAACACCCATATCTGGAAAGTGCTGACTATCCCTACAGTCCAATAACCATTCTGAGAGCTACAAGTGTTCTTCACTTTCCATGAGTTGACAGAAACAGACAGCAAAATGAAAAGCCAGCACGCACCACAGGTATGTTACAACTTACAAACTAATTTTCACTTGTGACCTGACCATGTTTGAGCTCTTTACCCTTAGAATTAAAGAGCTAATGAGCAACTTCAAGAATTAGGAAAACTTACTTTCAGAGCCAGTAATGGACTACATTCATGACTACAGATGACCAGTTTTAAGAAAAGACAGACGTGGAACTCATTTTACTCACTGTGAAAAGCAGTATAAGTTTTTCCACATTATTGTCCTGCAACTTTTGAGAGAGTTACATCTGCCTTGTAATTAGATGTTTACTTACTTTTTCTATAAAACTCAACTATCTGAAAATTCAACTGGTTATAAAAAATGTAATTTATAAAGCATTAATCCATAACAATTCCTAACACTTTTCATTGCTACATGCTTTTTTCCCTCCCCTCCCTTCTTTTTGAAGGGAAATAACACAGACGCTTTCTTAGGTAGTATTAGTAAAGTCTTCTATGGTACAGCTGCGTTTCCTCAGAGAACAGCAATAACAGCTGTCAAAGGGAAAATAAACAACTAGCCTGCCTGCAATTATAAAGCACACAAATGTCACATATGTGAAATACTAACCCCAGTAACTTCACAAGAATTCTTCCATTGGCATAAGCTTTTTACCATCACATAACCATTTCAATGTAAGTAGAAACTTTTATAAAAATTCCATGGACAAACACAGAAATCTATAATATGCCAAAAAATACCTGTTCATTCTTTAAAGCTTCTGCTACTCAGGAACGTTGCCCACTTCACCCTTACTTTTTAAGCAATCTCCAGAGCAGGGAGATAATAAACAATATTTTCTTTGTTCCCAGATGGAGCAAATCAATTAGACCTTTTACAATGTAAGTCACCAGACAATATAAGCTAAAGTTTTTTTGTGGGGTGTGTGTTGCCCAGCTGCTACACTATCACTATCCACGATAACCCCAAAAATCTAGTAAGAGCATAAGACAGTTTATTTCTATGTTTATTACAAACCTTCATCTTTCAGTTGGTCAGCCTTTACAACATTCTCTGGTAAAGAACCTGAGAGAGGCAGCATGTCATTCTGTATGGGACAAAAAAAAAATATTTTTTTTCATTAAAATATAACCCCCAATTTTATTAAAAATTTCTTTATCCTGGGCAGCATTGTGTCAACAAACAATCAGATTTTCTGTAGTATACAAGAAGTGTGAAAGAATTAAACATCACTTACACATCCTTAGAAGAAAAAGCTTGCTTTCTGCTACTGAAAAAACCTTATGCTCACCATGTGTTTAAGGAAAGGCAAGGGGAATATAGCAGTCTTGTTTTCTTAACTTCCCTGTTTACCATTCTGATAGTTCCTGCACTTGGGATTTCAGATAATATGTATTATTAGTATACACTTCAGAAGTTCCCATTTTAAGGTTAGTGTTCAAAATGGAGCAATTAAATTATTTTCAGAAAAGAGTGAGAAGCATCAAACTACAAATGACACACATCAGATACTTATCTCTGGGAATTGCAAAATGCTTAACTGAAGGATAAAAACCTTGAAGTGAGAATGAGACATCCACTATGGAGTAATTTTCTGGAATTGTCCTTGTCTGGCTGAAATTAATTCCTCCCACTGCCCCAAAATATTCTCATAATGTTAGCCTTTTATAGAAATTTAACTTTTTTCATGTTTTCCTTTAAGTTATCACATCATTTTGACCTATAGAGCACTTAAGGATTGTGTATACAATATGAAACCTTAGCACATATTGGCAGAGTAACTCTAGAATCTAAATGAAACTCTTACCTTGTGAATAGAGTTCGTGAACATTTCTATCAAATGCTGTGGGGGTGCAAGATGAGTATCTTCCAGGTTAATCTTAAACACAGTCTCCAGGCACTGAATTGCAACTTGAAAGAAAAAAAAAATCACCAGTTTCTCAATAGAAGCATAACTTCACTAATTTATTTATAAAGCCGTGACTCACTTCCCTATTCAGCTAGTAAAAGCAGCTCTTTGGAATAAATCATAAAATAGAGAGGCTATCTGATCCCCATAGAATTGACTTGCTGAAAAATATCTAAGATATACGCAATCCATAGCTAGTTTAGCCATTATTTTTCAACCAATTTAAAAATTTTATTTCAGTTCCTTGAGTCCCTTAAAGCCTTTTTTGCAAAATATAAAAATGAAAGGATTTAACAAAAGCACAAAACTCATAATACAACTAGGCATGTGCATGTGCCACATACCCCACCTCAAAATATCACAACTACCATATATCTGAGTTGCATAACAGATGGAAGAAAACTGCTCACCTTTACTGTAAAGAATAAAGGCAAGATACTTGTTAATCTTATCTCTTTTTTTGTAACAAAATATATTTATTTGAAGACACTGTTTATTAATAAAATGCTGCATTAATCACAAACCTCTATTCTATAAAAAATATATCTGCAGTATCCTTTCCCGTGTTCGGTTGTGTAAGGATTAAATGGCCCTCCCAAATTTGCAATAATGCAAATACACTTACAGTATTTCTAAAAAAAGGAGAGCCATATACCTAACTAAAGTTTTAAATGTTTTCACATATTTTTAGACAAAAGAAGATCAATAGCAATTACTGTACACAAGTCTGTAGATTATATATATATATTCCATTATTAACACTACAGTGACTTATATAATTATTTTCCCTATAATCTTAAGAATCTAGTAGAATGTTTTTATTAACGTATATCATCTAAATGTTTTGGAGTTAAAAGTGAGAAGGAACAAAGAAGAGTCTTTGTAAAGACTATTTTGAACAGAAAAACAGCTTTTTTAAGTCAAGATATACAAGACAGACAACCAGGAGTATCTGAATTCAAATTAGGTATCAGTATAAACAGATTCTTAGTATTTAAATTGACTTTCAGACCAATGTTAATATAAAAATATAATTTGAATTCTTATTTGCTTTATAATGAACCTGAACACTAACCCAAAACTAATAAAATAAAACTCCCAAAAGTTAACAACAGCAAGGCCAGTTTCAGGAGCCTGTTTTCTATGTCACAGCAGGCAGAAAGGGTGGGGGAAGTAGATTTGTGAAATAGATAGTAAAACCTGGAAGATGTAATTTTTTTTAAAAAGTGGCAACATACAATTATTCACAAAAAAGTAAAGTATGATAAAAAGGTAAAGTTGATAACATGTAACAATTGAACACAAAATAACACTGCTAAATATGCATGCAAGTTGCCCCTATAACACATTCCTAAAAATTTATCAATTTGTCAGGTTCTAAAATACCCAGTAAGAGCGCTGAAGGATGTGGGTTAAACTTCATATCCTTCTACGTAGAAAAACTTAATTCTTGTAAAGTAAACACTGATATATGCTGCATTCTGAATTACATATACTAATACTATTTATTACCAGGCCTATCACAAAATCAGTGGAATTACACATTTCTTTTTTCCTTATATGACTTAATAGGAAGCCTCTTGCAACGGTTTACTTATCCATTTTCCCCAACAACTTATTTTTACCTAAAGGCACTCCCTTATCTGAATGCCTTACATAATATGTAGTTTTGCATAAATTTAAAATACAACCTCCCCCTTATCTTTCTCAAAGCATTAAATCTGTGACACCAAATCTCTATGATATAGGAGTTTTGCAAAATGCAGCAGCGCAAATTACGCCTAAACAAAACAGTTCTTAGTATTATTACTCAGGATTTCCATTAAATAATCAGTTGTTATCGTGAACTCCCATATTTCTTTAAGTGAAAAATGGAATTTTTATTCCTTCTAATATATCTATAATGTGTATAATAAAATTAAGAGGTCTTATGGGATGAATCCATAGATTAGAATAACCACTGGTTAACATTCAAGCCAACAACAGAAACCCACATAAAATTAAACACTGCCAAAACAGAAACTTTTCCAAATCAGGGTGGATGCAATGGGTTGTGACAAGATCAATAACTACTCTGTTTTAATATTACATAAAAACCTGACTCCAGTAAAGTGAAAGGAGTGAAGACTTGTTTTTGCTAGAGAAGTACCTCAGGAGGTCATGTTGCCATCATCTTACTGTCCCATTATCACAGCAAGCACCATCCACTGCTGCAAGCTCAATATTATCAGTGAATTGTGAAGACCTGATGCATTATGTAAGCTATTAACTTCTTCCTGTGTTTGATTTCAAAGGCCAAAGTTATCTGTTCTCCTGATCAGCTCCACCATCACACACACTTTCAGAGGCCTCAGCTTGAACTGACCACCTTGCAAACCCATACAAGTCCCTGCTGAACAGCTGGGACTCACAGAGACACCCACTATCTGACAATAGGAGCAACTGGGCTATGCTGCAGCCTAGCTCTGTATTTCCAATGCCACATAGCTCCAGGATTTTTTGCCACCCTAACACAAATTGCAAGCAACATGAAGGCACGAAAGCCAACATGCAGGCTGTTGATCGCTGAATAATGAGCACAAATTGGGCTACTGAGACCCCTTTAGTACTCAGTACCATCTTGCTTCATCTAGCATATACCTTCCCTGTGTCAAGTATTATATGCATCACCTGCCTTCCTGTTTTGGAAACACTGCCTTGGAGAAATTACTTGTGGTACATCAATCATAGAAGTACGAAAAAAAAAGATCACAGCCTTTTGCATGCTGTAGAGATTTTGCTTTAATCCCACAGAAATAGGTGCTATGAAAGAAAGAAGGGAGGGGATGGAGGGAGGGAGGAATAACTGCCACTTAAACACAGTCTAAAATATAACTTAGAAGAAGTGAAATTTCTAGATCACACAAAAGAGTTGAGCACTAACCACTAAGAAACCTGTATCACTGTTCTAGATCCTAGGGGAGTATGTTTCTCTGGTCTACCTTCCAACTACTGTGCTTCTCAAATAAGGCATTTTTATTCATCAAGCAGGTACAAAATTCCTTGAGGAAATTTACACAATCGTTGACATCCCTACATAATTCACACATGCAGAATGAAGGTTATCAACAAAAATGGAGTGTGAATACATCCTAAACTTGTATTTTCAGAAGGTCTCAATTTTATTTGCAATCTTTTAGCTCTTTTTGTTGTTTTGTGAGAAATGGGAACTGTTTGATTTACTTCTTGGCACAGTCATTTAATCATTCAGTGTTTTATCTTTTCACAGACATCAAGTAAGTATATAAGATACCGATAAAAACTATCAGTCAAGATTTTGATCCCTTATGTCTCCATCTAACATTAAATACTTTAATGGGTAGGACTTGGGCTACTGCTGCTCTACATGCACTGAAGATATTTTGCACAACTGAGGCAATTTTTCAGAATGCCTGCCTCCTACTCTCTAACACATAGCATATGGTACTGTGCTTGTGGCAGCACAGAGCTCTAAAATTAGGATTTCAGATCTGTATTGAAATGCTAAATTTTGCATCAGTATTTAAGCACAAATGAGGTTTTATAAGATTTTTATTTAGAAAACTGAATCTTAAAAGTTGACGCCTTCATATAGACATTGGCAAAGGTTATGTTATCAGGTAAAATTTCAATCATAACCCAATGTTTATCAGTTTCATTATAAAAACAAAAGGAATACTTTTCATCTCTCATTATATATGATTTTCAAAAACATTGTTTTCTTTCATCAGATGAACATCATCATAATCTGATAGAGGTTAAATTAATTTGATGGCTACTACTTTTCAAATGTACAAAATGCTACGGATTATTATATAAAACCAAATCTTTTAGCTTTTATTCCTTTGGAACTATCCTTTGAATAGAATGACACGAAGGTTTCTTTCTTATTTACATTGGTGAACAACAACAACAACACTATAAAACTGATAGACACTAGAATGAACCACATCGAGGTTTATCTTTATGCTTCTGAGAAGAAGGACTTGCTTTGTACCTCAGCAAAGTCTCTTCACACCTCAGATTTCACATAATTTAGTAATCTACTGCCTGCAATTACTTACTGTACTGCTAGTCCTAGACTTCTCCCTTTTACCTCCAAATTCCTCCTCTGGTTGAGTGACACAACCAAAGACTGCATGAAACAGTGCAGAGGTCTTTTAAAAAGATGCTATGAAATGCTCATTGCAGAATTGACTTTATTCTTTCCTTTCTTAATTCCAAACTGTGATACCACCTGACATGAAGTCTCCAAGAACTAGGGAAAAGGGCACTATGAAGGAGGAAGGCAGATACCATGAAGTTACAAAGACTTAATGAGTGTCTGTCAGTAAAGAAATAGACACAGAAGGCTATTATCTGTCTCCAGCTATGTATGCAGACAGATGAACTTCGGTGTATAACAGAAGTTATACCATACTGAAAATACTTACTACCATGTTCTCCTTGGAACCACTGCTGAAGTGAAAAAAAACCCTCAAAGCATTTATTTTATTTTCCATGTTCTTAGGATGTCTTAGCCTTCCCTTGTAAATTACATGGAATTCTTGCAAGTACAAAAAAGGAGTTCTCCCCATAAATCAAACCCAATATATGATAATTGTTTTACTTCCTCAGTGGCAAGCAGAGCTACTAAGAGAGATATAAAATGCAGAAAGAAATCAAATATAAAAAAGAAAAATAATCAGCAGGCAAAAATTTGTGGGACATATACATAAGTTATTACTCAGGTCTGCTTACAGCACTGCTTAACTTAGAATCTAGAACTGTTGAGGTTAGAAAAGACCTCTCCAACTGATGTGATTCAAAGTATCTGTTTCTCAAAATTAAGGTAGTACACATGTGACTTTAGAATATTTTTTAAATTGAAGATGTCTTAAAATTAATAATCTCAGAAACATTAAGATAATGATCTTATTCACAGATAACATTTGGTGGCAGTTTCAGTTACATCACTCCAGTTACTTTCTGTGATATTATATATAAAGCACTGTAACACCTGTGAGGTATTATACATATATATATATACACACATATACATACATGTGTATATATATATTAGCATCTTTATTGCTTACCTTCCAAGCTTTCTTGTTCATCTGGAGTAAAAGTATCCATCTGACTTTGCTCTCTCAAGAAATGGATGACTGCATAAACCAAGCGCTTGACTGATGACATATTGAAATTGATTCAGTTTCTCCTATGTCTAAAAACAACAGGATCTCTTATTTCAGAAAATTAATTCCTACAGTATTCCAGTCTCCTAGTGACCTCAGTAAGAAGTACATACAATACACAAAACCTTATCCTTCACCAAAAAGCCCAATAACACAATGCCTTGAAACAAGCAATGAAATTGTATTGATTAGGGAAAACTGCTACAATTATCTAGTCTAACTATCATCAAAAAAGCACATATTTTCTCTGATTCATTACTGCAGGAAAGTTGAGTCAGAATCACAGAAGGGACGCACAAAGATCATCAAGTCCAACTCTCAAGTGAATGGCCCATCACTAAGGCTAAATTAATTTAGCAACTTATTTTTCATTTTTAGGGAGTTCCTTTATGGTTTTTCTTTTATTTCTAGGACATATGCACTTGCAAGAAGGAGCACATGCTGAGGTCAAAACCAATTAAAAAGCCACAGTGATAACTCTCATGACACAAAGAAATACACTTCAATAAAAGGTGTTCGTTCTTTGGTGTGACATGGGTGTTATACTTTAATTAAAGATGTTCTATGGTGAGACATGGTGTTATACTTGAATAAAAGGTGTTCGCTCTTTGGTGTGACATGGGTGTTATACTTTAACAAAAGATGTTCTATGGTGTGACATGGTGCTGCGGAACAGTTCATTATCACTTCGGACAAAGAAGTGGAACACCGTGACCTCAGTACACACTTGTGATTAGAGACACTACGAGCTCAGTCTGATTTCCATTCAGCATCAGCTGGGAGTTACATAACCTGGAGGACAATTTTAGTTACAACTTTCCAAGTTATTTTTCCTTAAACGCTTCTGATCTGAAAGGGTACAACCTTGTCCAGCTCTCGGGGCAAAGCAGGTTTAAAAACGAGCATTAAACGAATGGCAAGACCAGGGTCAGCCCCCAGCTACATTATTCTCTCCCCGCAACGCGCGAGCGAACCTGTGTGCGGCCAAACCCACGCCAAGCAAACCCCGCCGTGGGGACGGGGAGAGCCGGGAGGGCCAGGGGAGCAGGGCCGGGGGGCACCGAGGGTCCCCGATCAGCTTCCCCCCAGGAGGGGCCGTCCGGGCAGCCCGGGCGCGCCCCCGCCAGCTCGGAGAGGGGCCGCGCTCCCGCCCCCCGCCCACCTCCGCGTCCGGCCCCGGCTCGGGGCAGCTCGCTCGGGTCCCAAGGCCAGCCCTGCACCGCCTGCGGGCCCCTACCAGCACCGCAGGGACCGCGGCCGCGCCGCCCGGGGTCCGATCTTACCCCCCGCCCCCGGGCTCTGTGTAGCGGGGGTGAGGGGAGGCGGCGCGGAGCCCCCTCGCAGGCCCCTCGCCCCCGCGGGAAGGGGGCATCGCTCTTACCGTGTGAGAGGTGGCGAGTCCGCGCCGCCGGCGCTGGCAGAGAGCAGGGACGCGGGGCCGGAGGAGGCGGTGGCGGAAGCGGATGCGCAGGGCGGCGGCGGCGGAGTGGGGTGAGCGCTGCGCTCGCGGGTGGACAGAAGGTAGGGTGGCGGCGGGAGTGAAGCCGGTCCTTCCTCCTCCTGCGTTTTTTCCTCCTCCTGTCCGTCCGTCCTTCCTTCTCCTCTCCTCCTTCTCCTTCTCCTCTAGTCCTTCCTCCTCCTCCTCCTCTAGTCCTTCCTCCTCCTCCTCTGCTCCTCCTCCCCTCCTCCTCCCCTTCTCCTCGAGTCCTCCTTCCCGTGTCCTCCTCCTCCCCCGCCGCCCCCCGCTCCGCCCTGCCCATGCTGTGTCTGTGCGCGGGCACGGTTCGCAGGTAGGGGCGCAGGGAGGGTGGTGCCGCGGGACCCGGGAGGGG
>JAWWLV010000100.1:51458783-51469255 GCA_035041135.1 Platyrinchus mystaceus | reverse complement strand
GAGCTTCTCTTTATCAACTTTCAAGGTCTCTTTCTCATGAGCTTCAAAGCCCCTTATCTAAACTCTAAGGTTTTCTGCTCCCGCTAAAGTCTTCATTATAAAATTAACTATATCCTGTCTGTGAGTTATCATAAGCAAGCAAGGCCTATCCTAATTCTATCTAAAAGTTAGCTAGTAAGCAACTAAGGCTACAATTTTGTATTATTACTTTATATTTTGATCACCCTTTATCACTAGGAAAAAAGAAAAAAGTATAAAACTATAGCAAATTGCAAAAGGAGAGGTGTTATTGCTGTAGAGATTTCTAATGTCAAAATAGATTGCAGCAAAACAAATGCAACAGTTTCACAAAAACGGGGGAGTATCTAGTTCTGGTAATCACTATTTATTAAATTGTATTCCATAGATGGCCTTCCTGATGACTTTATTAATAGCTTAGAGAAGACTGAGAAAGACAAATATAAAGTAACCTTGAAGTATCCCCACTATTTTCCTGTTATGAAGAAGTGCTACATTTCAGAAACAAGGAGAAAAATGGAATTCGCCTTTAACTCAAGGTGCAAAGAGGTGTGTTGTGTATTGATTGTTCTACAGTGCAATGACAGAATTGAAAAATGGAGCTAGACATTCAAATGTTATATTTGAGTTCTGCATATTGCATAGTATTATTAATTCAAAACTCATCAGTGTAGTTTCTAACATTCCTTGCTCCAATTTATTCTGATGTCCAGAGACCTTAGAAGTTGATGATCTGACTCTGTGTGTGTATGTACATATCTTAATGTTCGGGTGGTACTGTTAATAGAAGTAGGGCTTTGATCTTTTCTCACATTTCCCTGTGGTGTTCTGCAGAAGTTTACTGACACTTTGCTCACAGAAAAGGGTGTCTGATTGTGGCTTCTATAGTATTTTGGGATTCTTCAGAATGAGAGGGTTTACTTAAGCACGGGTTTGATTATAAAATACAGGTGATTAAATGTGAAATTAGCATACTGCATATTAATGAGATTTTTAATTAGATGTAAAAAAGCCCTTCTGGTTTTTATAAAAGATGTATTTAATTATCTAAAAAATATTTGGAAACATGCCTTATAAAATGAAGAAATAATTACAGTTAATTTAATTTTATACTGGTGAGACCACACAACTAGATAGGTACAAAAATAAAAAAGAATAGAGAATATATCATTCAGACAGTTATACCAACCATTTATTAGAGAAAAATTCAGATTTGAACTTCTGTGCTTGAAGTGCTGGGAAATGTGATGAGTACAAGAGAAGATAAAATGGCACCAAGAACTGAACACTTTGCAAGTCAACACACATAAAGATACTTGATGTTAAAACTGTGGAACAATCTTTGAATCTAGTGTTTGAATTTTTTTTTCACCCTGAGAAATCTCACTTTTCCAGAACTAGAGGTTTACACAGTTATATTTTCAGCTTCTCAAGGATTCTTCAGCACATTTAGATCAGGACCTAGGGTTTTGTGTTTCAGATCTTTCTCTCACTGCTATTGTCAAAGGGGCAAAATTTGCAAACAAGCTTTGAATATTGGCACAATAGATTTATAATCTGTCTTCATCACTAACAAGCAGTTAAGCCTTCTGTCAGCAGTTTCACTGTTACCTTTCACAGTTAAGTGATTAATAAAGAAAATAAACTCTTCACAACTGTCAAAGACTTCTTAGTATCCTAAAAGGAAACGGTATCCATTTTGAATAATTAAAACAGATAAATTATAATTGGGAGCATAGTGACTGTGATCAACTAGAATACCAGCTCCTTGCAATCAAATGCTGTGAAAAAAATTTCCAAGAATCTAGCAAAACTTAGGTTATTTTATATTTATATCTTAAAGTGTTTCATTTAAAATGTTTACTGTTTCATAGGATTTCAGATATTATTCAGATGTTTTAATAACGTGTTTTCTGGCTTCATTTTACAAATTTCCCTACTTTCTTTTTTAGGAGAACACAAAAATTCTTCAGCAATTGCTTCCACTAAGGGCAAAAGTAGCAGAGCTTCTTGGTTATAATACACATGCCAGCTTTGTCCTGGAGGTAAACACTGCAAAGAGCACAGATAATGTAACAACCTTCTTAGGTTTGTTCTCATTTATAAGCAATACTTTTATATTTGATGTGGCAACATGACTCCTCAGCCAAGATGACTTTAAATACATAACTGGGTCACAGAACCCATCATGTTTAGCTAGAAAAGGAACTCTCTGCTGCCTCCGTTCTGGCACATGTTTTTTAGACTGTAGCTGTACAAATGCAGTTGCTGAAATCAGGGAAGCACAAGGCGAAAATCTGAAAATAGCTGCTTTGTAACAGCCAGTATAATCAAGTGGTTGTATCTTTCTCTGCCCCAAAATGCAGTTATCCTAATTTAGAAACAAAGTAATATGTGCAGCCTAGCCAATTTTATCAGTTCAGGAGGCTGCATCAGAGTTGCAGCTTTTCATTCCCATTTTGGCACAATTTTTTGTGCATTCATAGCCTTAATGTCTTTTTCTGATTCAACTGCATTAAGTATAGTGAAAGATTGCACTATGGGATGATGCAACTTCCATGATCTGAATTAAAAAATTAAATTTGGAATGATGGATTAAATCTGGAATTCAAAAGCCCTGTAATGGAATTTGATCTGAAAACAGAGGTATCTTGAAAATTTCAAACTGAGCATTTATAGTCATCCTGTTGACGTTAGTGAGCCCACTCTTGTGCATGGAATTAACCTCTGCTTTCTGGAATTATGTAGTTCCACAGAGTGGTGTTAGTTAACACCTAACACCACTCAAGAGTGTATCATACAAATACCACCCCCCCAAATAATTCAGTACAAAAATAAGGTGTGTTTGTTGTTAGTGGGGGTTTTGTGCTTATGTGTCAATAAAGAGGTTCAAATGCTCCTCTTCCTTCACCTGTAATTCTGTTGCATTTCTTCTGAAATGCGCCTTTAGGAGATCAGATCCATATTTGGCAATACCAGTTATCTATTTATTTGACAATGAACTCACAGGTAATTTTGAGTTATTAAATGTTTGAATTACCTGGTATTTTTTAAGTGTACCTAAAGTATTTTGGACTCTTTTTATATCCATTATATTGTAATACTGTGTCTTTTCATTTGTTTTAAAGCTACACTCAAAATCTAGCAGTTACTTTTACAGAGTAGAAGCATATGAGATCATATACTTTTTTGTTCACAGATATCAGGCCTCATGGTAATTCCCACAGAGGGAGAATATTCATTGAATTAATTGTCCCCTTTAATTTAATTCTTTTGATATATCCTCAGCTACAAGCATGACAGTATATTTTGCTCTACTTTGTTCCTGTCTAGTCATGTTTTAAATCAATGTTCATAAGCTGATCTTACAGCTAAGAAGAAGAGCATTCTTTCCTATGACATATTATGAATTTAGCACAATATAAGCTTCAAACAGTATTTCAGTCATGTAAATGTATATAGTGCCTTACAGACTACCTAGAAAGAGGAGTGGCAATTCCTAGGTTTACACTTTAGATATCAACAATGAACATTAATCTGAATTGTTAAGAAAGAAAAAAGTGTCTGATAGTCCAGAAATACTTACAAGAAAATAAGTACAGTATGTACTTTATGGAAGTTTCAGTAAGGTTAAATACTTCATATTCAATATGTGTGCTTCATAGAGCTGTGATGCTTTCTTGTCCAAGAAAAGTATATTAGAAAAAATTTGGACCATAGAGATTAATACCCAGTGACTTTGCTAGTCTAGAAGCAAGAACTCTTGAGTCCCTTGTTCTTTTATTGGACTTTAGCTAGAAGTATTGAATTTTGTGGTGCCCTTGCAGGAACTAATAGTAGTTGTAGTCTTTTGCTGCTGCTGCAGAAATATATTAAGAAAACTGAGATTACATGAGATAAAATGAAAGGATTCAAGCAAAAGGGTCTAGTGTTACTTTCCATTCCTGATATCTTTGAAATAAATTTACCAAAACAACTTCACAGCTCTCCTAGGTCTACCTGGAGTACTGTATCACTTATAGCATGCCTGCAGTTAAGGCTCACTAGAATAAGAAAACAGACAATTGGTCAATGCCTGGAAAACTCTAGCTTCCACTTCTGGAGCATATGCTTAAAGTTTTGAGTGTATTTTATAGGAATACACATTATAGTAACATAGAAGTTGACTCCAAGGCAATCTTTTTTTCAGATGATTTGAGTAAGAAGCTAAAGCCACTGGTTGAGGAAGAAAGAGAATTCATTCTAGGTTTGAAGAAAAAGGAGTGTAAAGAAAGAAACTTTGATTATGATGGAAGAATCAATGCATGGGATCTTCATTTTTATATGAACAAAACTGAAGAGCTGAAGTACTCTATAGATCAAGAAAAACTGAAGGAGTACTTCCCGATTGAGGCTGTTACAGAAGGCTTACTGAATATTTACCAGAAGCTGCTGGGACTTGTATTTGAGCAAGTAGAAAGTGCTCATGTTTGGCATGACAGTGTTAGTCTTTATGCAGTAAAGGATAAATCAACAGGAGAAATGTTAGGGCAGTTCTATTTGGATCTTTACCCCAGGTAATTATGACTTAGAGTTTTACTTATGTGTTTAAAATGGAATTTGTCTTAGTGAGTTGCTGCTTACACTTTTTATTTTTTCTTTTTTTTTTTTAGTTCTACCGTATTTCTTGCTTCTATTCAGTTGATGAAGCATTGCTACTTTGTTCATTTTTCTTTTGTAGTACTGCTATTTAGTTATCCATAATATCCATACTCTATGAACTTTTCTCCTTCCTACCTTAATACTGTTTTAATTTTCATTTTTGTTGAACAATTACATTTCTGTCTGCTGAGTGTTCCTACTTTCTCTTAGTTCTTCTTTACACCTTATATGTGTATTTTGTACTCTGTTGTTCTATATGTGTATTTTTAACCTGTTAGCCAGACTGCTAAAGAAAATATCAAATAGATCAGTAGCAAGAATAGATTCCTGTTGAATACACATTGAAATTTACTTCCATGTTGTTCTCTACCCCTCCAGCTCTCTTTGTAGCTATCTAAAGCATCACCTGTGTTTTGTCAGAGATTATGAAACTAGACTGATTTGACAGAATTTATTCTGAGCTAGTCCTTTCTGACTGTCACTGGGTTTTTGTTTACTTTGGTGTAGGTTTTCTTACATTAGTATTTAGCAATTTATATATAGCAATATATATCAACAAATTGGGTTATATTTTTTTTTTAATGTAAGTTGATTTAAGGCTTTTCTGGCCTAGGAAAATTAGGTTAGTCAAGACAATAGTACATAAATTGTTCTTTTTAGGATAGTGTACCTATCTGCTTCACCTGTTTGCCTGCTTCCGTCTTTATGTGTGTCATGTGAATTGCTGAAGCTCTGTGTTAGTGAGATTCCTCTGACTTAACCTGAATAGTTAACTGGGTAGTTTAGGGCAAAATTTTCAAAATAAGTTTTCTCTAAACTTTTGGATCACAGTGAAAAATGCAATGTACTGTATTCTTTTGTCTCCTGTAATAAAAGAAAAAATACTGCTTCAGAGAACACAACCTAGTCCTTGCTGTTACAGTACCCATTTAAAACGGAATGGACATCTTAAGTATCTATACTTCCAGTATTACAGTAAAAATCAGATTCTTGTAAATGCTGCTCGAAATCTTAAATTATTGCGATCTAAGTATGAGATTACAGAGGGCACTTTTTGCCTTGTGCTCTTAAGAGACTCACTCTAGCGAGTCATGGAAAGTCATGAAAAGATGTAATTTTTCTGTGTAAAGCTGTGTGTAAAGACACTGACTGAATGTCCCTGTTCTTGAATAGGCTTCGCCATTCTGGTGAGCAGATTTGAAGGTAGCGTGTGATTTATTTTCTTATGCAGGGAGGGAAAGTATGGACATGCAGCGTGCTTTGGTCTACAGCCCGGCTGTCTCCTTTCTGATGGTAGCAGATTGATGTCTGTAGCTGCTCTGGTAACCAACTTCACAAAACCAGCATTGGATCGTCCATCATTACTGCGACACGATGAAGTAAAGACTTACTTCCATGAATTTGGTCATGTAATGCATCAGATATGTGCACAGGTTAGTGATGTTTTGGTTATTTTTTACAGTGTCAGGTTGGATTTTTGTTTTAATTTTTATTTAAAACTGAAGCAATAAATGTACCTTCTCATGGAAAACATTTTCATAGAAACATATACTTTTGCATTTGCATCGTGCAGGCATCTATTCAGTCATCACTGATGATGTGTAAGGTGAGGAAGGTGCTCTGTCGTGGCTTCTGTCAGAGGGCTTTTTATTATATCAAGTTGCACTTCTAGATATTAGAAGTAAAAAGTTCCTGTACCTAGGAATGAAAATAATTTCTGAATCCAGATGACCTCCAGCATTTTGGCATTTAGTGCTGTTGAGTGCTGTCACTCTTGCTAGCAAAAGCATAAATGCCTGAGCCATTGTATTTTCTGCTCTGCTATCTGATAGGATAGGTTTCTCACGGTGACCAAAAAGAACTGAAGTTAGTTTCAGATTTTGCATCGAGATGCCAATAAAGTTGTAATATTTCTGGTTTCATTTTTACTTACATCTAAAATTAATTCTACCAGATGATAAATTTATTATTCTAATGAAAATTTTTTATTTCAGAGAGAGATGTCAGTATTCACTCACCAAAGAATTCGCATATTTGCCTACGAATCCAGACTTTGTGTAGCACTTCATTCATCTTCTGTATAAATAAGTACCAAATAATAAAATCAAAGTATGACCCACATTAGGTTCTTGACCATTATCCTAGTGATTGGGACTACAGAATAAAGAAATAAAATCACACAAATCCATATATTAAATCCAGAGTTAATAAGAAACTAGATTTGCTTAGATATTTTTGAATCATGTTGAAAGTAAAAATATCATGATTATTTTATCATCTTCACACTATGACAGGTATTTCTCATACCACAGATTGAGAAATAAAACCTAGACTATATAGAAGCTGTTTATAAATGAAACACGTTCAGCATTGGTAAGAAACTGTACAAAACTGACTGCAACATAACCAATGAGATTGTGCCTGGTTGTTGCGGAGTCCGGTTGGGGCAGCCCAAGCCAACAGTTCCACAGCATATGTACTTTAGTTGCTATGGAATTGCACACAGGTCAGGGAGGCCTGCTTTCCAGTTGTCTCTCACACTGCTCTGTATGCATAGCTACCATGTTTAGTGCTGCTGTATTGTATGTAAATTGTTATTTGCATGTGTGCAGACTTGCTAATCCTACGTAAGAACATCCTGTCTCTGGAGTTAGTGTGTTCAAAACACTGTCTTGCTTCATATGGTTATTTGTTTAAGCATGTTAAGACTTGACATTTAAATGCTGCATATGGGAGGGAATCTGTGAGCTGCTGGTAAAGGTCTGATACTCTGTGTAATACGCTGGAAAAGAGAGAGATACTGCTGGAAAGTGAGATCAGGGCAGGGAGGGGATTTGTTTATTCTGTTAGGGAAGGAGAGCTCTTGAAGTAACTTGGCCCAAATGTTTAATGCTTTTTGTTATTGTGATGCATAGATAATGTGTATGGTTAAATGAGGATTTCTGTTTTGTTAGTATGTTGATGAGAAGGGAAAAAAACCATGAAATTGGTCTTAGGCAAGAGGAGGTAGACCTATTATGGTGGAAGGAAGTCTCTACAGAGGGATCTGGACAATGGTATGAGGTTCAACAAGGCCCAGTGGCAGGTCCTGCGCATGGGTCACAACAACCCCAGGCAGCACTCCAGGCTGGGGTAAGAGCGGCTGGAAAGCTGCGCAGGGGAAAAGGACTTGGGATTGCTGTTTGACAGTGGCTGAACATGAGCCAGCAGTGCCCAGGTGACCAGGAAGGCCAAGGGCATCCTGGCTTATATCAGAAACACTGTGGCCAGCAGGACCAGGGCAGTGATTGTCCCACTGTACTTGGCACTGGTGAGGCCGCACCTTGAGTCCTGTGTCCAGTTTTGGGCCCCTCACTACAAGAAGTACATTGAGGTGCTGGAGTGTGTCCAGAGAAGGGCAACAGAGCTGGGGAAGGGTATGGAATACCAGTCCTGTGAGGGGTGGCTGAAGGATCTGGGGATGTTTAGCCTGGAGAAAAAGAGGCTCGGGAGGGACCTTGTTGCTCTCTACAACTACCTGAAAGGAGGTTGTAGCCAGGTGGGAGTCAGTCTCTTCTCCCAGGTAAAAAGTGACAGAACATGTCTTCAAGTTGCATCAGAAGAGGTTTAGATTGGATATTTTTGGAAAGAAATTTTTTTTCACTGAGTGAAAAACAGTGTAAAGCATTGGAACAGGCTGCCCAAGGGAGTGGGGAAGTCACCATCCGTGGAAGTGTTCAAAAAACCATGTGGATGTGGCACATGAGAACATGAATTAATGCTTAATGGTGAACATGGTGGTGGTGCTGGGTTGGTGATTGGACTTGATGATCTTAAAAGTATTTTCCAACCGTAATTATTCAATGATTCTATAAGACCAAATAATTTCTGTGCATTTGAACAAAAGTGACTTTTTAGAAATATTTTGGGTTTGGAATATATTTTAATAAAGATTTTTAACTGTACAAACTCTTCCTCAAAATTAGTATTGTGGGTGCTTCTTAAATATGAAGTTATTGACAATACCTAAGTGAAAAATAAAAAGCTCTAATGTGCTTGGCTTTCAGAAAAAAGATTCTTCTATCAGTAATAAAGCGTCAGATTCGGAAACCTTTCATGGATAAGGTTGCTAGGATTTATTTATTTCAGTCCAGCTATTACTGGCTAAAATAATTTGAGCTACATGTTAGCCACGTCTTATGAATAAAGGCAAACAGGACAAAGCTTAATAGGATAAGTTGGTCCAGTAAAGTCTGTGAATTGGTGTGGTAAACTGTAACACAGTAAACTGTTTTTAAAGTCTATAGTTCGAGTTTATTATTTTACTTTGGGGTAATATAACAGTTGTTTACAACAATTGACAAATTATATCATTGTGGCAAGACAGCATGGAAACATTTGTACTGGTATCATAACCTGAAAGATAAAAATTAATAATGTTAAGAAAATAGAAGTACTGCTCCATACCAGTAGATAATGCAGTAAATAACCAATGAGAAATCTTGTTTGTTCCTTGATAATAGTCTTATGACTGATTTTTTTCTCCTTTCTTTAAATTTAATTTTTAAACTATTATTATGCTGTTTAAATTATTCCTTTTGCTGCACTTAAAACTGAAGTGTTGACATCTGAAAGTTTGTATTGTGCTAGAAATCATGGCTTCTATTTTAATTTAATTCAATGGCTTTTTCTTTTAGACTGATTTTGCTAGGTTTAGTGGAACTAATGTGGAAACAGATTTTGTAGAGGTACCTTCTCAAATGTTTGAGAACTGGGTGTGGCAAAAAGAACCACTACAGCAAATGTCAAGACATTATAAAGATGAGACCCACGTTGGAGACACTCTCCTTGAGAAACTTGTTGCCTCTAGGCTGGCTAATACAGGTATCTCTCTGCCTTTTCTCCCCACAGTATATGTACAAAAATTCATAATTTAAAAAAACTGATAAGCATAGCAAGCCCATTCAATTTCTTCTGTGTGTACACTTACCACTGTCTTTTTCTGGGTTTATTTGTCTGGGTACCCCCATTAATAAAGGCTATGATGACAGTACCACTCTTTGCCTGAACAGTAGCAGCTCTGATTTTCCAGGCCACCCACAGTACTAAAATACTTTTCCTCTCCCTGTGACTTTTTTACCTACCAGCATTGTTCATTTAAAATTGGGGAATGGGGGTAGATGGGGTGGTGTGTGTGATGGGGGAAGAGGAGGTCTGTTTTGGGTTATTTGGGTTTTATTTTATTTGTAATCCAGAGCAGGCACTATGCCTACAGTGAGTACACTGTCAGATTTTCTGTATATATTGTCTACATTTGATTTGCACATGACACTTGACAGACATGGAAGTTGTTTTCAGATTTACTGAATGTAGATAACATATCCCAGACAGAAGTGTTGTAGCCCTGTATTGTTCAAGCAGTACCTCTTAACTTCTAAATCCAGAACCTTAAGTCCATATTCTCTACTTTTCCAGTGTCATGAGTTTGCCAGTCAGCCCCCTGGGGCTGAAAATAGTATTGCCAGGTGAATTTCCGGAGCAAAACCCCCAATCAAAAGTTTTAGTAACGCCTCTGCCAATCACATTTTTAAGAAAACGGAAGAGAAGGCAGTGACGCAGAGAGATAAGAGCCACGAGGTGGCCAGAGAAGAGGTAGCCACATAAAGGCACGCAGCTGGCCCCAACTGGGGCCAGGCCCCCCTCCTCCCCTGGCCATGGGCCAGGGGCAGGTTGTGGTACTGAAGCCCCTCGTGGCCAAGACATATAACAGAAGCTTTAATGAGAAACTGCCTGGACTGCCTGCTGCAGAAGAAATTCCAAGCAGAGAGATAACA
>JAWWLV010000100.1:51435498-51458683 GCA_035041135.1 Platyrinchus mystaceus | reverse complement strand
TAGTTAGAGTTGTTGTATATATATAGTTCTTTAGTTTTTATTTTGTTAAGTAATAAATCCTAATATTATTACCCCCCCACATCAGATCTCTTTTGTCTGCATAAACCTTCTCTCAACTTACAGCAATTGTGTGTGGGGGAGGAGAGTGAAAAAAATTGGCCCATGGCCAAACCCACGACACCTAGCAGATATACTGCCTTCCCAAACTAAGGTCCTAATTTTCTTCTCCTGCCCCATCTTGTACTACCTTACATGTATCTCCAAACTGAGATTGTAGTCTCATGTCATTGCCTATCATTGTTATTCTATCACTCCCACCCCTTTGTTCCTCTAATCAGGGCTTCTCATTTATAGTACAATTTGTCATTAGACACTGTTGTTTATTTCATACTGCTTTCCTATCCTGAACAAGAAGTCTTTGTCCCTGTGGCTTGTACAGACTCTGTAGCTGCAGAGCATTGTGTCTGGGTAAAGGTTCATATCTTGTAGCTTCTTAAAAAAAGCTTACAGCAGCTGCAGTTCTTGGTGTTTTTTGAAGTGTCTTAGGTTATATATACTAACTACCATCTGTTGAAGCCCTGAGTGAAATGTTATATGGGAAGCAACAGCAGCTGAAAACATTATTTTAAACATTAGGATGTGCTTTAAAAATATCTGCTTTATTTTAGTTTTGATCTGTGAGGAAAATAACATTTGAAAAGATGTAGTTTATAATGAAAATTCCTTTATTAAAATTATGCCTCTCAACTCTCTGTATCTGGAGCAATTCAGATGGGAACAGTACAACTCCAATTTTTTTCCATGGTTAAAATTCTAATAATTTAATGTGCATGTTGAAATCTTTGAAGGAAAGATGCAAATGAAAATCCATCTACTTCGATGCTGGTTAATTAAATGTTCTTATGCCACTTAGGCCTTTTAACCCTCCGTCAGATTGTTTTGAGTAAAGTTGACCAGGCACTGCATACAAAGATGTCTGTTGACCCAGCAGATGAATATGCTAAATACTGTATGGAGATTCTAGGAATTCCTGCCACTCCAGGTATGTCATTATGAAGCTTTTATACAGCATGTCTAAATGGTTCAATTTAACATGCCATTCTTTCCAAATAATGCTTGGCATACAAACCCCCCAGAGTTGTTTATGAAATAGTCTTCTTTATGAAGCTAAAATAGTTATTTTGAAACTTAGGATATCTTAATGATCTTTTCTGAAGGAAAATTGAGGTAAATATAAAAGTTAACCTTTTGCAGGATATATTTTAGAGTGACATGATGTGAATTCCACTTTAGATGGTCTGTCACATCTGTGTTGGAGGTACAAGTAGCCTAAAATGGGAAATTGAGTTTCCTTTGTAGTCAGCAGACTAGGTTCAATACTTTGAGGCATACTCAGACACTTTATGTTAAAGGTTTCAAAGTAGTTGATATAAATTCCTTATTAATTTATTCTTGAAGTACTGTATACATCAAAGAAGTAACTGTATTTTATTTAAATACCTTAATATTAATCTACTTTTCAAGGAACAAACATGCCAGCTACTTTTGGACATCTGACAGGTGGTTATGATGGTCAGTACTACGGATACCTGTGGAGTGAAGTGTTTTCCATGGATATCTTTTATAGCTGCTTTAAGCAAGAAGGAATAATGAATCCAAAGGTAGGTGATGAATACTGTTTAACAAACACTTCTGTTGCACTTTGCCTCTGAAACAACATTTATTGCCATCTTGTTCCATAGGTACAACATCCCAAGTACTTCTGTACCTGTCTAGTTCAGATCAACAACAAAAAAAGGTGTATAAGTAACTTTAGAAAATAATCTTAAAATTTTCAAGAGTGCTTAGATTTTAATACAATTCTTACTTCGTTATACATTTAATATTATAAGACTTAAGACATCATGTTGCCTTGTCTAATGCCTTCCTCTATAATTTTAGACTGAAAAAACATTTCTCCATTGCAGGGGCAGATGCATTTTCATCTGCTGTGAAACCTGTATGATAATAGTGCTCTGTTTCCATTTACATTCCCAGTACATTTTGTGTACCTCAACTGTGTGGTTCTTTTATGTAATTACTACACAGAAAACTGAATTTATTTAGAGCTTTCTCTGTCACAGCACAGCATAATGCACAAATTGTTTCTTTACTTTTACTCCCAAGTCCCTTTTGTAGTCCAAATCATTAAGAGGTTCTCGATTTACTGGGGCTTTTTTTTTTTTTTTTTTTGTGTAACTCTCCAATCTGTTCTGCCTTCAGCAGAAAGAAAGGATAGCTAGTGATGTGGCTAGTAGTCCTGCTAATTCTGGCAAAGTTTTTTAGAGATTATAGTATTAGACTTTTGAGTTGAGATGCTGCAGATGAGATAGATGAGTTCTGTCATGAGAAAGACCTTTTGGTCTTGATCCTCTTAACTGTGTTCTTGATTCAGCTGCCAGCTCTAGTTCTTCCTTTCAGTAGAGGTACACAAGAGAGAAATAAAGGAAAGAGTAGAAAAATGCATGATTGTCATTTTCATCTCCTGGAATTTGACTTCTTTCCTCCCCTTCCTTATCACAGCAACCAGAACTTCTAGAACTGTCCATCACTCTAGAGGATGGTGACAGTAGACAAGATTAGATTTTGATCTGAACGAAAAGAGGAGTCCAAAGAGCAGATGGGGTGGAGGCCATAAAACTGAGGCAGTGGTTAGGCCAGTAAAACTGAAATGGGTTTTATGGAGAAAAGCAGCCAACTTAACAGTTTTAGAGAAGAAGTGACAGAGAGTTTGGAGGTCAAGACTGATGCTGTAGGGATAGGGATTCATGACAGGTACATGCGAGAATAAGCAGACCTGTTTGTTCAATGGCAATCTTGTCACTCATAAATAAGAGCAGCAGAGAAGACGTGTCAAGCTAAATGAGAGAATAAAATAACTTTTTATAAAATGTTTTTCATATGGATCCTAAAAATGGCATTTCAGAAGAGGTCAGACTTGCTGGGTTTTTATAACTGTTATCGTTTGGGAGAGATGGTGTAAAGGTGCTGGTGCCAAAGCTGTGGGACTTTGTGTCAGTTTTCTGTTCTGAGACTGACACAGCCCCTCCAGTGTCATCACAGACCTTTTGTGCTGCTTTACTTTGCAGTCTCAAAACTTCATTTTGAGTGATTGTGTAGTCAAAACCCTAAGCCATAGTTTGCCAGAATTACACTGTTACCTTTACTTCTCCGGTGGGATGCCTTTTATTCTGATTTTTTGTGAGAATTTTTGTTTTCTTTGCCTGTGTATGGGAGGCTTTGAGAATAAATTAAGTATGATAAGGATGAATATTTGCTATGGTACAGCTGAAAGACAACTAGTGCCTCTTTTAATGAGAAGCCTGCTATCCAGGCTAAGTTAGGAAGAAAACTGATTATTTGCTGATTATATTACTTGCTTTCTACTGTATGTGTGCACACAATTTGCTTGATTGCTGATATAACTTCAGATGTAACAGCGGAGATTTTTTCCCTCCCTTTTGAATGCTATCTTCTCGTATTAGTTCTCTTCAACCCAAAGAAGCATTCCATCTAAGTGCAGTAGTGTTCCACAAGATGCAACAATGTTTTATAAACAAATACTAGATAACTGCTTGATTTTTGTAGTACTAATACTTCGCTATATCTAGAGTTAGAGTAGTCTTCAGAATAGCAGGAAAAGAAGATTGTTATGGTGTTATGACTAGGGCTTTTAGAAATTTGGCTTACCTCTTCCTGTTAGAATAAAACCTCTTTTCCTGTTTTGAACGACAGTTATACAATCTAGTCTCCGAGACTGGATCTATAAAAATTCTTCAGCAAACACTTAACTAACTTAATTGGTTACCCCACTCCTCAGTTCTTCCACATTATCTTAAACAACTTTAGTCTACCTAGAACTGAGCGGTGCTCTGGTTCTGAAGGGACAACAGCAAAGACTCAAGTCTACTCAAATAATACTTTTAATCTACAAGGAACAATATCTTTCTTTGCTCCTGATGTTCAGTAAACTAACCCAAATAGTATAAGCAGTGCTTCAGTGAAATTTTTTTTTTTCAGCGAATTTTTTATGTTTTTGCAGCAGTAATTCAGACAATTGTAAATGACTAATGTAATTCAGACTTCAAATGGTAGTTCTATTAAGTCTTGGAAGTCCATCACTTAAAAAAGCCCGTGCTTGTTTTTACAGTACAGTTATCAGGAAGCAATGTGGTCCTGTAATCCCATGACTCTGAGTTGTGGGGGAAGTGTATACACGTATATATACTAAGAGGAAAAACAGTGTCTTCTTCAGTATCAGAAGCATCTGGGACATCTCCATGCAAAATAACTTTTTCTCATCTGCAGTCATATCTCAGAAGCCCAAAATTCTCTAGATATGCTATGTTCTTTAAAACACAACTTCTTATTAAGAAACTTATCATTACTTCCTGTTGTCTCAGAAACCTGATTTTTTTTAAAGGAATCCATTCCTTCTGAAGCAATAATGTTTATTCCTGAAAGTAAAACCTGAGTTAAGTTTCATTACATGTTTGCATGTATTATATACACTACTATGCATATAATATGTGTATATGTGCATGTCATTCTACAATACTGTGGCTTTCTATCTCTGGAGTATCATCTCTGTTCTCCAAACAGAGATTAAAGAAAGAGAAGTCATCAGATAAGAGAGAAAAGATGTTATGGTTTTTTTCCTGCTAGTCAGTCACAGGGATAATCCATCAGTGAAGATTTTGAGGAGATTGTATGTTTGTTATGCTATATAGAATGTCTTCCAGACAGGTTATAATTGTAGCTTCCAAACCAGTGTAAAACCACAAGAAAAATAATTTCTTCAAGAATTGATTGAATTTCTGCTCTCTTGAGTTCTTCCAGCAGATCTACATTATACTTATGGTGGATCCTGATTTCGTATTAAGGAAATCCGGAAGGAGAAAAGTTGTTTTATGACGAGTAGATTTTTAAATATGCAAAAAATACAGAAAAAGAGGCAGTTGGCACAATAAGAAATATTAACATTCTGCTTTACCTTCCTTCAGGCTGGGATGAAGTACAGAAACTTCATTTTGAAACCTGGAGGATCTTTGGATGGGATGGATATGCTACAAAATTTCTTGGACCGTAAACCAAGCCAGAGAGCTTTCTTACTGAGTAAGGGATTATGTGTTCAGTAAAATGATGATTCTTTTGTAATGGCATATAAGTATGGAATAGCTGGAAATGTCATTGTATTTCACATCTTAACTGTGTGTCACTCTAGGCAAATTGTGTCATTTTTTGATTTTTTTAATTGTAAAAATAAAAATACGATTTTTTAAAAAGATTTCATAGGACTACAAAATTCAACAACACATCAGGGAAAAAACTGAGATGTGTAGAAGCTGAGGATTTGGATGGTAATTCTTTTTATGAAATTGAAACATAAAATTTTTATGAAATAGTATTAATCAATATGGGGATTTGATGCCATGGATTTTTTTAATAGATGTACTTAAATTGTGTCTTGTGAGTGAATTTTAAATCTGGAGGGGATAAAAAGGACACTACCAGCAATAAAAGATTAATTTTTATTCTGTATTCTCTATTGTATTGACCTGTGTCTCTGATGGAGAGGAAATGTGTTGGTTTTTGTTATTGTTTGGGTTCAATCTAGCTTCCTGACAAATTTCAAGACTGAGAACCTGCCCCAAAAAGTTTTACATGGGAGCTGTTTATGTGATACTTTTAGACTTCATTCTGATGCATGTTAAATTCTTCTATTATTTATATACTTACATAGTATTATTAAAAAAGAAAAAAAAACCCAACCAAAATCTATGACCTTAGCAGTTCTTCCACCGCTTGTTTTTGTTGATGATCACAAGTCAGGTCTTTGGTTTCCAAATTATATCAACACTGGCATTGAAATGTTGTACTTGAGCAATTATAATGGTTTCAGTTGGTTTGTGAAGTATTTTGAGATACAAATAAATAAGGAACCAAATATGATCTCCCTGGTGGGAATGACAGAAGTAAATTGAAAATTTTCCTATTCCTTTCCAGTGTGGCATGCAGAGGTGCTACAAAGAAGTGCAATAGATTTAATGATTTCAGCTGTCAGACTGTGAAAGTAATTGGGGAATTATTTTGCAGTTTTTCTGCAAAAATCAGGAAAAATGAGTTTTACAAGGCAACTCCCAGCACCCAAATAAAGCTGTAAATTGCAAGTGCACTTTTCTTGATTTTGGATATCTTTTCTTACTTTGGTTTTAGTATTACAGCATGTATATGAACAAGCTTTAATTTTGTTTACTATCTAATACATATTAGACATTTGAACAATAGCTGTAAACATGGTTGGTGTTTTTACTTTTTTGTTCAATAGTGAAATAAGAGTTGTGCCCTGTCAACTCAAAAGACTTCCTCTTTTTCTAGCAAAAGAAAACTGAAAGCACTCACTTTGGGTCAAAGCTGTCCATTTGTTTTAGGGGTAAAAAGCCTGACAATTGTGAATGTTCAGGTGAAACTTTATTTCTTGATTTTCTTTTAAAGCATTTAAACCAGGAAGGAAAAAGTGAGATTAATTAGTTTCTGAAATGGAAAATGTAACAGGCCTTACTTTTTAATGACAGCAGTTAGAAATCATAAATATCTGTAGCCAAAACAGATTAACTCTGCAGTCTTACCAGCCCAGATAATTAACTCATTTCTAGTTCTCATACTCACTTACAGTTTTAGGCCACAGTTCTTCTGTATCCTGAAAAGGCAATACATGAAAATCACTTGTGAATCATGAAAATCACCTTGAATGGTATTCAGCACAGCCATAAAGGAAAGCTGATGAAACTGATGGATGCAAGATTATCCCAAAACCTGTGAATTTTGCCTGATTTTCCTTGTGTTCTGACTGGATTTGCAAGTATTTTGCTTATCTTTTTATACATGTTTAATATTCTTGTGATTCTGTCTTACCAACATATTTTTTTTCTTTCACACTGTAATATAGCTCTGGAGAACTAAAACATTTTAAAAAATACAGTAAGTGATATTCCCCTAAATGAATCTGCAAATCTATGCAATGGGACCTCTATTAAGAAGCAAAATTCAGTTTTTATTTTATTCAGTTGGTAGGCAGATTTCCACTTGAGGGAGACCTTTCTCAGTATAAATCAGCAGTCTTGGATCAAGGTGGATTATTGCAAATATAGTAATTATAAACAAAAATATGTGACAATAAAATGTCATGTGGTGATTTAAAAGTTAGATTTAGAACAGTACTAATGCAAATGATGACAATTAAGCTTTTTATTTTCCTGCTCTTTAGTATGTGTGTTGGTTTGTTCTACATTGAAGATAAGATACTGAAGTGTAGGAGAATGTCTGCTTTTACATGTATATGAAAATGCCGATGACATGGCTGTATGGTTACAATAGCATCAGGTGAATATCCATGTGTGTAGGGAGGAGAAAAAACTAAACCACATTGTAACCACAAATGAAAGTGTTATATTCTACACCTGTTCCAAAAAAATAGGATTTTTTGTAATTTGTTTTTGTAGAAGCCAGTTCTTTCAGCCTGCAAGCCTGCATCAGAATTAAATCAGATCATCCTACAGGTAAAACTGCACTCAACACAGAAGACTCAACACAGAAGTGGGTTCAAAAGTGCTTATGAACCATCTTAATGTGGTAACATAGCAATCTTGTCTGCTAAGTTTTATATTGACTTCGTGAAGCTTTCTGAATTAAATCAGGGTTGGACTAAATGACTTTTTTCCTTCCAGCCAAAGTTGTTCTTTGAAATTCATGTTCACATTTTTTCTTATTATAAATACCAGATCTTGGCATGGAGAAAGATATCTTTTCTGGTTTTGCAGCTGTCCATCATAGGCATGAAACTTTTGTCTGTATAGGAAACAACTTATTCTGACACTATTCTAAGGCAGGGAGATAGAGTCCCCCAAGAAACATGAGTTAATTGACTTGTCACTGCCAGAAATAATCACATACATGAAACCGTGCCAGTAAGTCCAGCCTATTCTGGAATTCTAAACCTATGCTTCCACTGAATTAAATTTCAAAACTGAGAAAGCCTGAGTTTAAATATTTAACTTTTAAGTATTCACTCTAATAAATAAAAATAAATAAAAAGTAATTTGCAATTTTTTTTCTGTAACAAAATGATACCTTTTCAAGTGTAGTATTGTATCTTTTTAGAATTTCACTGTGTTTAGGATTATTATTTTCAAGTGTAAAATGGGAGACTCGGGAGAGAGTGCCTGAGTAAGTGGGTAGTAGGCAATAGTTTCTGTTGCTTCACTGTAATGAGAGTTAATGTTTGTAGACGTAAGTAGAACATTGTAGTTCTCTGTTGTATTTTATTAATATCATAGCATTGCAGAAAAAAACCCTCTTCCTCATTTTAATCAGTTATCCGGATTAGTCAACTGCTGACTTTGATAAACAACTTCATTAAACCCTATAATAACAAATGATCAGACAGCAACTAATTGTAATGGCTGTAGTCATTTAGTATGGGAGAAGTAAAATTATGGTAGTGCAACAAGTGAATTACAAGGTCAAAATCTCAGCTTCTCTCTGAAAAAAATGAAACAATTTCCAGGTACCTTTGGAGGTAGTGCAAGGTAGTTGAGTGAAATTCAGATTCCTGGAGGGTTTAGGTTTCTATTCTTATTTGCAGGCGAAAGGACATGAGACTATGCACCAGGTTGTTACTTGACTTCTTCCTGACATCTGAATATTAATTTTTTCTTTTACTCCTATTTTCTTCATTAATATATTTAAATAATAGTTTCTCATAGTGGTTGGAAAAAAGTTATGGGGGAAGTTCATTTTGTGGGGCCTGTGCTGGAAATCCTGTAGAGCTAATCATCATTGGCCTTTGTAAAAGTGCAGATGATACTAAAGATATGGTTCCAAACAGCAGTCAATCTGTTTTAGACCTAATTAGGATAAAGACAAATTAAGTCAATGAATTGGAAGTTAGTGGTTGCCTAGAAACCAAGAACTGTGACCTAATTTTGTTCAGTATTGATTAGCAGAGGATAGACTTAACCAATACTTGCTTGTGCTATACTCCTGATGAATTAAAAAGGTTAAAAATATCATTGTTAAGAGAATCAATGAGTAAAATCACTGGAAATAATTGTGAATGAGAAGTGGTATGTCTCTGAAATTCAATTGGCCCAACTTAAAAATATTTTTGAACAATTCTTACTAAGAACCAGTCTGTTCCCCAGTAAAAACAGCAATTAAAAATAAACAAAACAGAAGTGAGCAGTCAGAAGTAAGAAATAGTTATTAAATGAGGATTTGCAAAGTGATAAAAATTATAAAGAAGGCTAAGACTGTCAATGAAAAGAAACATAGATGAAAGTGTTATAGCAAATAATATGTATAACTGAGTGTATTAAGAACAAATAAATCTCACTTGTGTTACAGAGCCTTCAGTGAATGAATATGCTAATATTGCAAATAATAACAAAGAAAATTGATTTGTTTTCTCTTCTGCATTTACAAAGAAGGAATGTGATGTAATCATATCATGTGAGAACAATGGGGCTTTCCAGTCCATTAAAAGAGGAGTATATTGAGGAATAGCTACTAAAAAAAACCATTTTGGCCTGAGTAGGGTTGAATAACTTGTACTTTACAAACAAAAATTAGTGTTGAGGGATTTTTTCCCAGTGCTGGTTATCTTTGGCTAACTGGGCATATACCATTGTACTAGACCAGTGCTAATGAGTTCTACAAAAAACCAATAGGTGACTATTGGTCACATAGCTTGAAATCCAACTTCAGCAAAACAGTGGGAAAGGATAAATATGGTTCTGTTGCTGAAAAATTAAACTATGAGTATAATTCATAGAATGTGAACAATTTTAGGAAAAAAGAGTTTTGTCAGACAAGCCTGATGTAATTGTTTGTGGCCATTACAAGCCTGATGAAGGTGATTATAAGGTGATTTATGTAAGGGGTATTTGACACTGTGCACATATTTTCATTTAAAATAACACTACATGGTATCAATAGAGGATATATAAAATGGATTAAGAACAGCTAACTGTTTAGAGTACCTAATGGCATAGAATTACCATTGAACAGTGATCTAAGTGTTCAGGCATCACACAGGACTGTAATATAAAATCATTGGTGATAGAACTTGTAAGCGATTAATCAAAAAAGGCAGTCACAGGGAATTCCTTGATTTGTTAGAAAGCTTTGGGTATTCAGATGAAAAAAATCTGTACTGTGGGCAAAGCAACATGTAACATGCCTTTAGCAAATAAAAATGTAGCTTAAAACTGCAGGTTGGAGGACTGTATTCTGTAAAATACTGACCTCTGAAAGTATCTAGAGGCTAGTTACAGTAGTCTGTTCAATCTGAATTGCTAGGAGACTATTGCAAAAAATGGTTAGGCAATCTCATGATGGATGAGTGCAAAAATATTGCTTAAGAACAAGTTACTGATGCTACTTCTGTATACCATATCAGCAATTGTATGCAATTTTGGTATCCCGAGTTTTAACTGGGGCTAGTAGGTCTTATTATTCCAAATGAACACAGGTGGTTGTCTAAGTAGAATAAAGTTAAATTGTGGAACTCCTTGCTGAAAACATTATAGAAGTGATACATCTATATGAGTTCAAAATAAGACTCAACACATTTTAGTCTTTCAAGAGAAACCAGTGGAGAGTATTTCAATACATAAAACACTGTTCATCCTCGGGAAGACCCTACAAAGTAGGGGCTGGAAATCCAAAGAATATTGAAGAAAATGTCATATATTGCAGCCCTATTCGTATTTCTGTTAGGCATCTGCTTTTAGCCACTGCTAGAGATAGGATATTGTATCAAATCAACCTGCTGTTTGATCCAGTACGGAAACTGGAGAAAGAACAGAGACTTACAGTCTCTAGGCATTGCCATTACATAATAAAGGCTCTTTAGTCCTTAGTAGGAGAATGTCAGCCAGAATCTGAGGCCAGTCATTTCAAAGACAAAGTAACAGCATTTTTAAGAGTGAGGAAGACAAGTAACTTTCTAAGCAGTTTGTCCCAATAGTTAGGGTTGTCAGTTCTCAATGTCTTCAAATCAAGACAAGTGAAAGCTCTTTCAGGAGATACATGTTCACCAAACACAATGGTTTAGATTTCATTCAGAGTAACTGGGTGAAATGGAATCAGATTGACTTCCTGAGCCTCTTTCCTTTTAAAACTACAATTCTGTAAATCAAATCTTAGCAAAAAAAAGTTTGTTGCATGTTTATTCAGAGGAGAGGTGTAAAACTGCCAAATGTAATTCATTGCCAAGGACTACTTGCCTTCTAAACCACTAGCGGAAAGCAAAGGCAAATGGAAAATGTACTTTAAGCAAACATTTTAATCTGACATAGTTGTCTTTAACTGCATAATTGTGGGATTTACAAATTTATAAGAAAACTGAACAGACAGGAGATACATTCATCCTTAGATTTCTTGTTGAAGAAGGCACTGTTGTTCTCTGTAGAAAGTAGAAACTGAGTAATATCCTCAAGTTATTGTTAAAAATGGGATTTTTGACTAGACAAAGTTATTTTTTCTTCATTGGATTATCTTCTCTGGATTTCCAGATTTCAGTTAGGTTTTAACAGATGAGTTGTTTTTGCAGAGCTGTTATTTTCTGATTGGTCTCACTGTAAGGCACAAAACTTATTGTCCCCCGCTCCTTCTCCCACACCTCTCCATTGAAGTGTTGCTGTCATCTGGAATTTAGTCAACACATAAGCTGAGATATATACTTTAAACTTGGGAAAAGCACTTGATAAAGAAATGAGCAATTTGTATTTGTCCTTTTATGTGCTAAAAACCAGTCATGGCTCAACAGCCAAGATAAGTTATTACCAAAATCTGGCAAAAGATCAGAGATCTAGTCAGATTTTTACAGCCAAATAATGTATAAGATATTATGAATATTGTTAGTAATAGAAGGGTTTTACAAGGACTAAATGATTCTATAGACATGAAAGAGTTTTGGCTTAAAACATTAATGAGAAATGTCTGAAAGCACAGTTGGGGATGGTCCTGTGCAGGGCTAAGAGTTGGACTCTATGATCCTTGTGGGTCCCTTCCAACTCAGCATATTCTGAGATATATTGCACATTGTGTTTTGAGACGATGCACCAAAAGAAACACATTTTATTTACTTTGGTAAGTTCTTTTAAGTGTGGTTTTATATTTCAAGCCTTGTCAAGAAGTAAAAGAATTTGAACCTGTTGAAAATTCAGAGTAAAAACCCATAGAGATGACAGGGTTTGAATCAGCTATCTGTAAAATATTAGTTAATATAGTGCAATTAAACTTAATAGCATTTTTCTCTTAGAATGAAATGTTATTTTTATACAAATAAGCTCACATTCTCTACAGAAAAGGAAAACCATCAGAAGTTGAAAGGTGTTACAGATATGTTGTCTGTATACATATTCACTTTCTGAATACATTTCTGCCCAAGTGTGTTTATTTCTACAGGAACAGGGTCATTCTCTTTCCTGTCAAGCATGGGGTAGACCCAGGATAAGCCCAGCCACAGGCCCCTCCACCATTTCTGCTGGAAGATAGTGAGCAAGGGAAAGATTGAACAAGCATGAATCTGCAAAAAGATATAAACCACATCTGAAGATCTTCTGATTAACTGGGACATCAACTGCTTTTTTCCTTCATGTTTTTTTCTGTATGCACTTTACTCTGCTGGAGACATTCAGGAATCCCCCTTAACCTGAAGAAGGAACTTCTGGTCTAGGATGGCTCTTAAGAACCATCTCTTAACCACGTGAATCCTTGATAAAAGTGTGGATTAAGTCTAAATGGGCTGGCCTTCCTCTCTCTCTTTCCCTAGGAATGACATTAGATTTGGTGGACTACTTATGGAAATAGTGTAAATCACAAATTGGTTTAATTTTAGCCATCAGCTATCCAGTGCAATAAGCTCTTAGTAGAGCTGTGCCTAGGAACCTCTCTGCCATGAACACAAAAAGGGAAGAGGTCTTCCTAAATGATCTGTTCAATCTGAATAGAAAGATAATATGATATATGAGTTGAAATGCAGTGGATTGGGTTTCTTAGGAGAAAAGGGGAGGGGTGTGATATTCTCACCTGGGTAATAAGCTTGGTGTGGTGAAGAAATGACATGTTAAGGTGGGGTTTCCCCCAAAGGTGTGTGAAAATAGAATTCCGGACCCTTTATGAGAGATACATTCTGTGAAAAAAAACAAACCACCAAAACCCACCCTCAGTCGTTACAGAAAACTAATGGTGATCACTGAGAAAACACAGAGAACTGGGTAATGAATTGCAAGATTTATCTAGGATCACAGAAAAATGAGTTTTCATTACAGGGAAAGATTTATCTGCACACCAGAGAAAAATCCAGTCAGTTTAGTCATATAATTGTGTCTCAGAGACTATCTCCTGGACGGAAGGAGATATGCTATGAAACCATTCATAGGTTTCAAGGCAAAACAGTCAATCTCAAGTAGAAAGTCCTACCTGGGTTCTTCAAAAGCATGTCTAGAGCTTGGGCATTGTAAATTCTCAAATTACAACAGTTGCCCAGGCTGGAATGGCAAGAGTTATGTTGGCAAATCAGATATTATCTTCTTCGTGGGTGAATACCCACTGTGAACTACAAGGGCATTCTCAGGGTGTGCATAGATCTGATTTGAAAAGCAAAAGCTCAGCTTTAGTTGAAATTGGCCAGAGATGTCAAAAACCACAAGCAGGGTTCTTCAGGTACATAAATAACAAGCAGAAACAGAAGGAGAATCATCATCATGGCCGGGCTTCATGAACGAAGATTTGAGAAGGGCTCTACCCACGCTTGCTGCAAGTGCACTGATGGCTAAAAAGGCCAATGCGAGATAGACAGGTCTGGTTGCAGAAGGCAGAGCAGAAAGACTCCCTGGGTGAGACACCCACTCCTGCGTGTGTTCTCAAAAGAAGCAGCAGCATTATAGCATTCAAACCAACAATAAGTGGGGTTCTTCAGGGATTGATATTGGGCTCAGCACTATTTAATACCTTCATAAGTGATCTGGAAAATGGGATCAAGTGTACCCTGATGAAGTTTTCCAAAAATAACAAACTACATGAGGAAGTAGATGCTTGGGAAGGGAATGCTACCCTGCAGGAAGACCTGCATAAGATGGAAGAGTGGGCTAATGAGAACAGTTAAGTTAAACAAAGACAAGTGTAAGGTCTTTCATCTAGGAAAGCATAATCCAGGAGTGCAGCACAGGCTAGGATCTACCTGACTTGGGAGCAGCTGTGTGGGAAGGGAGCTGGGGATCCTGGTGGACAGGCAGCTCAGTCTGAGTGACCAGTGTGCTCCTGCAGCAAAGAAAGGCAACAGGATGATGGGTGGCTTCAACAAGGGCTTCACTAGCAGAGGTGAAGAATTATCCCACTTTGCTCAGTACTTCTCAGAAGTCATTATCCCACCCTACTTGCTGTTTGTCAGGCCTCAGCTGGAACAGTGTTCAGTTTTGATTCCTCGCATACAAAACAGGCTGGAGAGGGTCCAGAGAAGGCCCGCAAAGACAATCAAAGGCCTGGGAAGTTTGCCATGTGAAAAAAGGCTGAGGGAACTGGGGTTGTTTGGCCTTGAGGAACTTGAAGGCACAGGGGAGACCTTATCCCTCTGTTCCAGTATTTAAAGGGTGGCTACAGAAAAGATGGAGATTCTCTTTTAAGGAGTCACATGGAGAAGAGGGGTAATGGGTACAAGTTACTGCTGGGGAGATTCCAACTGAATGCAAGAGGAAAAAAGTGAGAACAGCTAGCTGTTGGAATACCTCCTCAGGGAAGTGGTGGATTCTGCAACTTTGGACACTATTAAGATCCACCTGGAGAGGATGCTGGGCCATCTTGTGTAGACCATGCTTTTGCATCTACACAGGTGATATTTGATGTCCTCTTACAGCCTCGTATTCTATGATTCTTAAGCATCTTGAAATTAGAAGATAACTGACAAGGATCCAAGATACAGACTGTTTCTGCAGCAGAAGGGTGCCATTTCTTCTTAGTGTCCAAACGTGATGGGGTTCCCTGGTTTTGAAAAGCTGACAGAGTAGCTCTGTGCTTTCAATTCTTTTAGCTTTGGATGTTCCACACCCAAAGCAGAGACTGCAAATTACTATCTCAAAACAAAAAGAGGAAAAGAGAAAATCGAGCCTCTTTAATTTCTCTCTGGGCTGGAGAAACCTTGGAGACTAGAAATTCTACTTGCCTGATATGCGTATCTGATTAATTTGGGCTCAGTTCTCTGACTGAGCATGCTGTTTGGGAAGATGTACAGGTGTGACTTCTTAGGCCACTGTAGAATAATTTGCTAAATAAATTTCCAATGTGTCTATTAAAGTAGCATTTGTTTAGTTATCAACAAAACTCCCAAAATATTAAAAAATTTTATTGAAACATTTTTATTATTGTTGCTATCCCACATCTGTAACAAAAATTATGTTTCCCTAGATTACTTTCCCATGATAACAAAGATGTTTCAGTTGGTGATATAATTTTCCTTTATTTAATTTTATTCAACATTAATTAAAATGGAAAGTTGCATCAAAGGTCACTGCTGACTCAACTAATAAGAAGGCAGTTTTGGTTTGTGCAGAAGCACTATGATAAGAAGATATAATTTAACACAGAGGACAATAAATTTAGGCAGCAGCAGAATTGGAAATTTCAGAATTAAAATTTTAGGTGTAAAAGATTAAATCTGTCAATCGTTTCTAGTGCTGAGTGTCTCACTAAGGATTTTATTGCAGAGCTTAACATCTAACTGGTATGATATTACCTTATTTTGAGGGATTTCATTTTTTATATTTGCTTTGTCTCTTGATATGTACAAAGTATCCTCAGAGGAGAAATTTTGTCTAAGGAAGGTTGTTCAGTTTGTTGTATAAAACAAATAATTACTTTATTTGTGAAATATTGCTGTATGTCATAAAAATCAACAAGATGTCTTAGAAAACAAGAGACTTAATTTTCTCTTAAGGACTTGATGAAAAAGAATTTCCTTAGTTTAAAAGGAAGGACAAGAGAATATAATTTTCTTCTTGATATTTAATTAGATTTGGCTGTTGCATAATTTTATTAATAATTGGATGATATTGTGAGTTCGGGCTAGTGAATTCTGAAATGGTTCTGAGAGTGTTTGAAAACTTTCCGTATGTGACTTGCAACTTGGTACCTCAATGTAAGCAACAGTGCACCTTGGCATAATATATGATTCTTTTGATATGTCTTTAGTAGCTAATTACATTTCTGTGCTCACTTTTAATCAGATTGTCATTAGAGAACCTGAGCCATCTTACATTGTAAATACAGGTTGAGCATGAAGGTTACAAGATCCCCTCATGTCTTTACATAAATCCTGGCTATGCCTTGTGCTCTGGTAGCAGTTTTGCCTCTGTGAACCCTCTTTACCTGTGTTGTGATTACGTCCACCTTGAGATATTTTATGTTTGTGAGTACATTTTTTTTTATTCTGCTGACAGGAAAGGAAGGAGGGAATGTAAATAACCACTTGCTTTTTCCCAAGGACAAAGTATAACCCCTCTATGTGTAACCTGTATTAACAGCATTTCATGTTAAAATACAGAGTCCAAAGCTAGTTATTTAAGTGATGTATTAAGTTATTTAGTTATTTAAGATGATTTTCAGAGAATGAGGATCTAGTGAGCTCAGTGAGACCCATTGCTAAAGGATCTGAAAAACTGTAGCTTGCATTTAAAAGTTTTTGTCCTCTTCTTACTGACCATTTTTTGTCTGAAGCATTTTAGGGAATGGATAACAAGGATAAGAATATCCCTCTCTACATATAAAAAGCGAGACCTAGAGAAGGTATTTTGGCCACCGTCAAACATTCTTTTGGATTTGCAAATGTAAGCATGGATGCCTATTTCCTTATGCTATAGTTATTGTGAATTATGTCATCTGCCTTTTCTTTAGAGAACCAATGTTCAAGTGCTGTAGATGATTTAATTTTGGGGGAAAAGGGAATAATGTTCAGCCAGAAAAGTAGAAGATGCTTGGTATGACTGCAGGAGATTTGAATATGAATAGGGAGAGATCAGTAAAGTGATGATAAAATTTCCCTTCACTGAAAGAACTTTATAGCTCTGACTTTTCACCAGCAAACACAAATATGACTGCATCATTTATTATAGACACAAAAATATAAAATTAAAGCCAGTATTTCTTGTCTATTATACAAAGAGATATATAAAGTATGAGAGTAATATTCATATGGTGAAAGCGACAATATTCAAGGTTATTTTTGCTGACTACTGTATTTTCAGTGACTAAAATGCACAAAAGGAATTGCTATGAAAAGAATTACTTATTTTGCATGCTCTCTCAACATGCCCACCAACATGTTTTCATGTCCACCCTTACTTTGAGAGCACTTGAGCAAATGCTCTGATGATTAAAGATTAAAATTAAAATAAATTCTAAGCCTTGTAATTTGTTATTTTTGGCACTGAATTTTCTTATATCAAAGAAGGAAAAGAGCTTGGATGAAGAGAGTTGTGGCCCTTTGTGCTGAACATTTCAGTCAGTAATGTCATTAGTTTCACAGATCTTATGTGCTGGTGCTGTTGTGGTTGCCAGTGAGGGACTAGATTGTCAGTTGTGGAAGAAAAAGAAAAGAAGTCCCTGACATGGAGAGTAACACATTTCACAAGGACACAATGACTAACTTACACTAGGAAATAAGGGGAAAAGTACATTTTGGTTTTAATTATATAGTCCACTGAGATCATAAAGGAAATAATGGGATACCCTCTAGATAATCTTTTCTACAGCACAGATTTAAGTGCAGAATTTACAATAGCTCACAAGGTACAGTTTGTTTTTTAGATTTAAGATGTAGAAAAATTGTTCAGTCACTTTCCTTGTAGATTGTTCCTTGTGCATTAATAACAGGGAGCTCTATCCAACTTCCTTATCTGCTGCCAGGAAATTTACTGAGGGCACAGGAGGGACAAACTGTACTTCCGCAGTTCTGCTGGTTTTTCTTGCTGTAGCCTTAGTGGGTTAGCAGCTGTTACTATAGTCTGCCCAAATTCAGCTCTGTGGTTGTAGCCTGGCTTGTTTGCAGTTTAGCTAGTCTAACCTGTGGGAGGTTCAAGCATTTCAAGGCATTTCTGAGATTTTTACCTATATAACTGCAGCAAGTTTTTACTGAACTACATATTCTTAGAGGTATATAACCAGGCCAAATGTAGGTGTATCTTCATGACAATAGCAGAAAGAATATTTCAACACATTTTTTTCTCTGCTGTGTTTCAAATCTTACTTTAAAGAGTTACTATCAGATGTTTTTAATTGCTTAAATAATTTGTATAATACTTTTCTTTGATTTTAGAGACAGCCAAAATAATTCAGGGAAAATTTTCCTCACTGAAATTTTGCTCACCGGGGAGCATATTCAGCATGGAGAACTGTTACAGTTTGGCAAATTTAAAAGAAATTGAAAACAGGTCATCATAATAGGAGTTGTTGGGCAACCTAAATTGCAGGCAGGTCTGCAAGCCAAAACTATAGTTTACCCCATGTAGAAAGTAACTTCTCAGTATAAGGTGAGAGTTCATAAAAGTAGGTGAGAAGGAGTTTCTTGGAATGGTTTATCAGAGTCGGTACTGGTTGAAATGTTTTAATATTTTTAATTGGAGCTTTGGATTTCAGTGTCATCTCTTTTTCTCAACATTTATTTCATCAGATTTTTTGTTTCATTTAGATTTTGGTCAGCAGTAGAACTTGAAAAATTCCTGAAATATTAACTGAGAACTATTCACTGAAATATTAATGGAGAAAATTATTGATTTTTTTTCACTGAGGTGCTTACAGACATATTCCTTGCCATAAAAACCAGATTTTTTTTTCATAGAATGGTCAGGTTTAGAGTTTTACTCTAACATGAATAAGATGTGTTTTCAGGTAGCTGTTGGATGGAAATGAATCCTCAGCAGGGATTCACTGATACAGGTCTGCTAAAAGCCAGTGGAGCTTTGTTAAGTGAGCTGACTGCTCAGCATGAATTAACAGAATAAATAAACTGTGAGGTCCACCAAATATTTAAATGTCTGCTAAGGTAACTTTAATAAGAGAAAACATCCCTGTGTAAGGAATAGGTTTATTTCAGCCATCCTATTATTTAATTAATATGTGTTGTACAAACTCTGTGTTCTCATTTAGACCTGAAACCTCACACTCTGGGAAGAGCTCTAAAGTAAAACCTGAAGGACAGTATCAAGACAGTTATTTGAAACAATGGTATGTTCAAAAACAGTGGTATGGCATCAAAGCCAGAGTTGTGAGTTAACTGGTGAGAAGAACTACTGACAAGGCTGCTGCTGCTGCAAGTGAAATGGGCTGGATACCTATGTGGCTGCTCCTCTGTGTCTAACACTTGGAGATGTGGATAAAAGGATGACACACAAATGTAGATGTCACAGACTAAGAAAGGATCAAAGGGCAGGAAAGCAACTTGCCAAATGACAACAGTGTGTATGTTCTGTGTATGTATGGAAGATGTGTTGAAACTAAAAGTGGGACGACACTTGTGTGGGTAGTAATTGTAGGACCAAACAAGAAGGTGATTATAATCTTCAGCTTCAGTTAATTCTTCCTTGATACTCAAATCTGATATGACACTTTAACTTTTGCAAGTGGGAACATGAAAAGATATCACAAAGATTAGGAATTAGAGTAAATGAGATATTGGTAAGACAACTGTATGTTTATAAACAGGATATAAATAACAGATTGAGGTTAAAAATATTTATGGGAGGATGGAGGAAGGGAATACAACTATATCCAAACACTTGTTTTGTTTCCAAGTATATAACAAGATCTTTAATCTTATTTATCCTGGTGTAATGTAATACATCAAAAAACCTCCAGTTGTTCCAGGGGCACTGAGTCATAACAGCTCTGGGTTGTCCAGTGCGACTAAAGGAAGGTAGAAATAGTTCTGTTCCTGCTGCCAAAAATCTTGCTGAGATTTATTGATGGAATTTGTGGTGCCAAGAATGCCATGCCAAGTGCTCTGCTGCAGGAAGGCAAGTAGCCTCACTGAGTTATTTCATAGAATGGTTTTCCAGGTTGGTCACAGCAAATAAAAAATACATGAATTCTGAAATCTATGTTTTCTTATTGTTAGGACTCCTCTTTTGCATACTTGTCTGATAGACATGTATTTTGAATTTCTTTTGCAGTTCTTCCTATTTCACAGGATAGATAGTTATACTACTAATTAAACCAAAGTAAGGTCTTCATATGCTTCACTCAGTGCATGTAATCTTGAATTTTCAAGTACACTCCATGATTTAGTTGTCTAGTTTTAAATTATAAGGAGAAACATAGTTTAATGGTATCTTTTTAAAAATCAGATTTAGGTTAGCCTGTCATTTGGGACTGTGTTTTAGTACCACCAGTATAGTTGCTATATAGATTATTTATTTCAGAGAGGGAGCCTAAAATTATAAATAGTTACACTTCTGTATTGCCCTTGGATTAGTTATTTCAAAAGTATCACTGAAACTATGATTCTACCATGCTTCAAAAGTATGGAGACATTAATAAGCAGCAATTACGAAAGATTGCTATTAGCTGCTCACAGTATAAATATTTCTTCATGTTGCTGACATGTGAGTGCCTGTAAAAGATGAGTGCTCCACTCTGCTTTTCAGCTTGCACACAAAAAGATTTCCCAGATATATCTGAAGAGCCAACTCACTTTTTCAGTGTAAGCAATAATAGTAGCCTACCAATCTGTCCCACCATGTGCATGTATTTGTGCTTTGATTTGAGAAATTGCTCTTGCAGTTTTTCCTGTTGGTTTGGCTGAACTGAACAATGCTCTGTTGGGCGCAACACAGGATAGCAGGTGCCAGAGGCATGATCCTGATCCCATTTTAGTAATTAAGAATTTTACTACAGAAACTGAGGCTGGATAAGGCTTTTATCTGAAAAAGTTCAGTCCTGGTAAGTAGTTTCTTATCCTATAGTTAAGAAAGCAGCTCATAAAGATGCTGCTATCAGCAGATATTTATAAATATAGGATTTAATAATATGGAAGCCAGACATGCAAATTTGGATTTTTTTTCAAATCTGCATGAGAACATTTTAAGCTGTAAGCTCAGACTTCTTATGCCTCAGACATCTCTATTGCGAGCCTAACTTCACAAGAAGGTAGATTGTCCTGAACAGAATGCAATGCAAATGCACTTCCCAGTGTGCTAAATGGCATGTTTAATGGCAATTTGGGCAATCCTGCAGTGCTGTACCATGTAGACTGTCCTGACACAGGCATGGGTCTCATAGGGAAAAGAAGAAAGGAGGTGGTCATGTAATTGAAGACTATATCATAAAGCAAAGTCACCAGTGGGTGTAATTATGGTTGAACATAATTATGCCCCTCCTAACCTTATATACCTTAATTATAGCACATCCTAACTTTGTGTGCTTGCCTTGGAACTCAGTCTGATGTAGCTGTGCTCACCTACAAAACACACCATGGTTGTGTGAGCTGTGACCATCTTACAGCTGAAGACAGTTACTTGGTTAATGCAAGCATCAGCGGGTTGTCTCTAAGCATTTAACTTTTTAAAGCTAGTAAGTGAAGAAATTTGGCAGTAGACTGTGAAGAAAGTAAAGCTGTTACTGAGGGTTTTGGATGTCTTGTATTTCTGGGGAATGAAAGCTATTCAGGAGGGCTCTGTATAGCAACTGGGGAGCCCAGGAATCTTGGAAGCTTCTTGGAGTGTCTGGAGCAGACAACATTATTTTGGAAATTGTCCAAACTGTGTGTTGGAGCAAAATACAGTGCCTAGCAGCCACAGTACCTTGTGACAGTCAGCTGGCATGACAGGTTCCCTCCAGCAATCTCTACATGGGTGATCTTCATCACTTTTGCCCCTACATATCTGTCTTTGCAGGAAAAACTCTCAGTCTTCTCTGAAACAAGCCATGATAAAATGTGTGTCTTTCATGTGCACAAATGTCTCAAGGGTGCTGTCTTGTAAGGAAGCTGTCCAGCCATGGGGAAAGCAGAGAAGCGTTCCACGCACAGCAACGTTTTATCCTTAATGGAAGAATTTGGCCTAACCCTCACACTCATTTGAAAGCGTTCAACAGCAGTGGGCAGGGAGACAGACTATGACAAATGCATCTGGATGATATAATCTTCTGTCTCAGTGATATTTTATTGAATAACAGTATCTTTGGATCTCAGTGTCTTTACAAAAAATTCCTCCACTGAATAAGTAGGAGAAAATTACTTGACATCTTAAAGGGTCCTGAACATCCAGATGCATGAGAAATAGCTGTGCAACAATACGCAGCTTAGAGCAACACACTTCCCCCTTTGCCCCCCCCATAATTATCTAACAAAGTGAAAGATCACTGTGGTACCTCAGATCACTGTTGATGGGGACGGGAGGTACAAAGATGATTTATTTGCTCTGCTGTGCCATGACTGGGCTGTGCGATAATGCTTAAGTAACAAGACACTCCAAAGAGAACAGGTTGGGGGCTATAGACGCACCACAAGTAGGACTTGCACAAAAGACATCCCCAGGGACACAGCTTCATTTCAGATGGTTCTACCAGGAACTTGGCTCTGCTGCCCAGCCCTGTCCAAAGGCAGCCTGAGAGAATATTATGAGATGAATAGAGGTAATTGATTTTTTTTTTAATTACAGTATGTGTTTAAAGGTTGTAAAGATCCACTAGTAAGCTAAGAAATCTACAGAATTTTACTTACTATCTTGCCCTAACTTTCTTCAGAGCATTCACCAGTTTCTTATGAAAGCACATCTTTTTCTGCCAGATAACCACAGCCAAAAGCTTTCAGGCAATATCCAGCCAAATGTTAATGCTGTTAGAAGCAGTGATAATTATGCAAGCAGTCACTTCACTGGTCACTGAAGGTGAGTTCTGTATTGAACCTGAATACAAGCAGACTATTGTGGCTTTAGTGAAAAAGCATGAAATTGTACAAAATTCCAGAATTCCCTTCTGACCTCTGTAGTTAAAAAGGAGATGTTGGTGGAAAAACAGAGACCTTCAAAGGCTTTTGCCATGTTGTAGAAACGGGTGCAGATCACAGTGTACTAACTGAGGCACTCACTGCCTG
>JAWWLV010000100.1:51417494-51431109 GCA_035041135.1 Platyrinchus mystaceus | reverse complement strand
CTTCAGCAGCAAGGAGAGGGGCAGCATGGCAGCTCTGCTGCTGGCCAGGAGTTCTGAGGTACTTGCTCCTCAGGTCCCATAAGCAGAATGTATGGCTATTATAGACCCCCTGCTGCCGGTCACACTCTGCTTGTCACATTACAGGGGCCACCAGACAGCCCTGCTCACTGGAACAGCAGCTGCACTGGTGCTGCTGCAGCCCAGCCTCGGTGCTGGGTAACCGAGCTGCGTCTGTCAGGCACATTTCCTGCCGGGGTTCAGCAGATATTGACACACAAGCAAGAAGAGTTCAGTGACTTAGTTAGGTTCCTCCCACACTACAGCACCTATGATTTGTATTACAATGGCGTACCAAGTACTGCAAATACTAAATAAGGGAGGTTCCCTCTCCCGGGTTGTATACCATCCAAAACTGGAGGGATTACAGCGCTCCTGCTACCCCTGGTCTGTGGCAGACCGGGGTGCAGAGTTCAGAGCTTCTAAATCCTAGATCAGCGAATTAACAAGATTATCCTTTCACTCTGAAAACAAGATTGAGAGAGATTTGGATAACAACAGGCCACCAAAAACCCAAGTTACATTAAATTGCCTGGAACTGTAAAACATTTAGATTTTATACTTAGTTAAAAAAACCTACAACTTTGGTGGCAAAGTGTAAAAGTGCCACCTTGATCATATAGGTACAGTCACATGTCAGTTGTGAGGCTGTTTGAAAGTTATACTACTGACATGTCTTTTATTTTTAATAGCTCCCATGACATTATGAATGCTTTCATAATGAAAACAACTTGTTCCATGAAAGAGCAGATGTCCTAGTATTTAAATACACACTGCCACCATGCTAAAGTCTTCTGCTTAATGGCATTAGAAGCAGCAGTTTGTCCTGATCAACAGCTCTGCTGAAATCCAAGATGCCACTGAAGGGCAGAGTAGGTGGGTCTTCAACAAACAAGAGTTTTTATGGGCCAAGTGCTGGGTTCCTGCAGTTCTGCAGAGCAGCTCCCAGCCTTGGGCTCTCAGGCTCCTCTCTGCCCTTCTATTACAAACTTTTTCCTGACATTTACAATATGTCTGTATGCAGGATTGCTTTACGCCCAAGCAATATAGCTGACACCAGGTCAAAATAATGAATTGTCTCAGGGAAAGAAAAAATCACAGACAAATATTAAATTTAAAATACATCTTCGGCAAAGAAGTCCATAATCCAAAGGTGCCTTCAGCTGATCTGACAAAAATCCAACAACATACTTTCCCTAGCTTCTCTTGCAGCAGAGGTGCTATTCTTTCCCCTTCAGCATCTTTTCCAAAAGATTGATTCCTTTCTTCCTTAGAAGCAGCCTCTGTGTTTTCTAGGGTCTGATGATGATGCAACAACAGAGTGGCCCCCCTGTGACCAAGTTCCTATGGGTGGAACATTGCAGACTGTGCACATCTTTGAGTGGTGTAAGGATGCCCATAGGCCAAGTTGGTTAGGGCCTTGAGCAACCTGATGCAGTGGGTGGCATCTCTGTCTACAGCAGGAGGTATCAGAACTAGATAATCTTTAAGATCCCTTCCAACCAAGCCATTCTATCACAGGGCCTGGTCTCCATCTGGCACCTTCCCACTCATTTTGCTCAAACCATGGCAGCACTTCAGTGTGATGACAGAGCTGTCAGGGCAGCCAGACTGCTCCTCTCCTCAGCCCAGCACATGATGGATAGGTCACTGTTAGCATCACACAGCAATGTGCCCTCCTGGTTGTCTGGTGTGTGTGAGTGGGACTCATATATACCCACCATGTGACTAATTGTGTACCTTTTGTGGAGATAAAAGCAGCTGTCCCGTCACATGGCTGGATGTGCACTCAGCATGTGTGGAAGTTATGGAGAGTTTGACCATGTCAGCTTTAAATTCAGTACATGCCGTGGAAGAAGCTTTGTCCATGTGTCCCTCCAGTGTACACTTAAAAGGTTCTGTTGTGCTGACCTGGTCTCAGAACACTTCATCTCTGTTCCAGACAACAATTTCTGAGTATGACACTGGCTGCGCCCAGAAGCTGCCAGGACTGCATAGCATGGCCTTGAGGAGAGAGGAGACAAAATATCACCTAATTGTAGATGAGTTTGCTTGCAACTTCTGTGTTAAAAGTATGAGCAGTGGAAAAACTACCATTAACATGTTTGCATAACTGGATCTGTGCTCCCATCAGTATTTGTCACATTGAGAAAGAATATCCGTGCTATCCAGCAAAATTAAATAATAATAATAACAATCCATCTTAGGCCAGTTCCATGGAATGCATTGCTTTATCATTTAGCTTATTAGCGTGACTTGCATTTTCAGCAAAACTCAGGCAGATCATGATAAATGAGGGAAAGCAGAGCCATACTGATGACTAGTGGCCATCTCCCAGTGTTACCATATTTCCAAAGCAAGCAACTCCCACTTTTTCACTGAAATCCATTTTTAGATGTTTAAATACACAGTTTTATTTTATTATTCCATTAATTTTTCCTGATGTTTATAATTTGTCTGTATTAAATCCACTGTAGATTGAAATCAGAAATACACAACATCTAGGCTGCCTTAAGAATGTCCATGCTCCAGGAAGGGATTTTATAAATTTACAGATCATCCTACTGCCCTCAGCATGTTGCTGCACAGGCCACAGGATCGGGGGATCCACAGCAGAGTAGCTGCCAAAAACCAGCCTTCCACTGTTTCATGCCTCTGCCACTGCCCGTTGACTCACAACAACAGGAGTAAATGCCACTTGTGTGCTGTGCTGCAGCCCATGCCTTAGTCAGGGACAAAGTGCAAAACTCCCTGGGAGCAGACAGAAAATGCCTGTTGACTTCCTTGCCCTGTGAGGCCATAGGCCCTGACTATGTGGTGGGACCCCTCTGTCCGCTCCGTCCCAGGAACACAGTTTACCCAGGGTATCAATGGCAGTGACAGCTGTCTTCCTCCAGGGCTGGGATTGAGAGGCTCCTTCTTGCCATTACAATGCCCTGCGTGTTTAGCGTGTCTGTGCTGGAGGATTGGAAAAGTTTCCTTTTTTTCCCCCAGGGTGTTTTGGCTTTGAAAACTGAATCTACAAAGAAAAGAGTAGGCAGATTCTGCTACCGTAGCCAAGTCTTTTTGTGATATAGTATATATACCTTTAATGTCTCGCCTCATTTTGCTCATTATAAAATTATTTGCATGGGGAGACTTAGATTCTGCATAACTGGATAAATTTCTTTACTTCTTTTCCAAACTACTGTTATACATGGTGTTATACTGAATCTTAAATTACCTTACATAGTCATCTGACAATTATGTATTGTGTTTTGGCCCAACCATGCCTCAATGTCATTCTTTTTTTTTTCTTGCTTTCAGTTCACTAGTTAATTTCTTTTGCCTGGAAAATGACATGGACACTGGAGAGAAGCATCTTAGTGATTTTAAAGATAAAAGTGATGTAAAATGGAAGACTTTTGGAGCTGAACACATATGCCAGGACCAAAGTTCAGTGGGAACTTCATAAGATACTATTTTTAACTATCAAATTAAAATATGTTTCTGAAGTTACTAGCACATGGATATAGAGTCAAGATTCCCAATAATGATTGGCTAGTAACTAAGGTTAATAAGAAACAAGGTGAAAGTACTACAAATAGGCAGAGCCCTAAAATATATATTTAGCAGATTGACTTTGAAAGATTCGCATCCTCCTGAGTATTTTAAGGAAACAAAATATCAGCAGGCCTAAGAGTTCCATGAACTCAACAAAATTCTTACAGCCCCTTCACTTCAGCCCCTTTTAATTTTATATTTAAACTACTGTCCTTATCTGATTTGCTGTTTGCTTATTAAAGGCTCATTTTTTGTGCACACCTTCCACAAGGTCTTTTATTCCTCAAAAGCAAAAAACAGTGGCATATGTAATATGGTTAGAACAGGGTTAATAATCCTGGGTGTTTATCATTGTCTTCTGATGGATTTCTGTGGCCTGTACAAAAGTCTGCTGTTTTTTTCTTGGAGGCTAAGTGCAGTATCATTGGTGGAGGTAACAGCGGAAAACAATACAATCCTACTTAGAAGTTAATCAAGCAGAGAAATGGTTTCCAAAAACCCCCTAATTATCAGTGTTCCAAGACAGAGGAGTAATAAATGTAATGGTGATCTGTCTCTCTTAGCGCTACAGTCCTTCTTGAACTTAAGGCCAAAAGAAGTAGTAAACAATTGGTACATACTTTTCCAGCAAATAAATATTAGAATTTATGTGTAGGTGAGCTTTCAGTATTCTAATGAAGCTGAAGGATCCAGAAAAAGATTACAGAATCTCTTTTAAATCTGCAATAATGCCACAGCATGAGAATGCTATTCCTTAATGCATTTTCCAAAAGTGATGCGTGGAATGAATATTGTACAGGCATCAGATTTGAAACAGAACTGTGGCTGTTAACTGCGATCATAAAACCTGCTTTCCTGATTCCTGAATAGTTTTTTTATAAATCAACTAAGAAATCAGATTACTTATAATTATAAAAAACCCCAACCCAGCCCAACCAACCAACCAAAAAAAAAACCCCAAAAACAAAAAAGGCCCCAAACCCCACAAAAACAAACCACCAAAAAAAAAGCCAAACCCAACCAAAACAAAAAATCCCATGCTTGTTCTGCTTTCTTTCTTTTGCTAACCAAAAAATGAGTTTCTGTTCTTAACATATTCCCTAAGCTGCATAAACATACATGGCATAGAACTAGCTTAGCCAGTGTGAAAGAATTATCCTTGAATTTCTTCAATTAAAACATTGTTTCAATGGTATATACATCTAGAAAAATATTTTATTTGAAAAAAATAGTACTGGATCTTGGGAAAAAATTCCAAAAAATTTAATGGAATTAATTAATTAATTGCTTCTGCTTCTTTTAGTATATCAATTAGCACCCCAACTTCTGAGTGATAAGCCTGTATTTTACAGTCAAAATGCATAACACAAAAGAACTCTAAGCAAATGTAGTTATACTTTCACCATAGTATGCTTAGCTTTATTATGCTAAAAAGGCACATTCCTTCTCTGTCCAGCGTAAAGAAAATCAGTGCCTTACAATCTAAGCATCCATTTTCAGTAAGAGATCTAATGAGTTTATCGTTTTCCAGCTGGTAATAGAACTAATTTTGTTCATCTGTAAATACACAGATAGGAGAGAAACAACAAAGTATTTCTGTGAGTTATTACTTCCAAAACAGCATAAAGAATTAATTTTAACCTAGGTTTTGTTTGTTATGTATATTGCCATCAATGAAAATGGGAAACTTACAAGACAACTGTAGACTGTTCCATGTAATTTTTTAATTGCAGTGTAACTTGTCCGCTCTTTTACTATTTCTATCAGCAAAGTTTAACAAGTAGTAATGAATGTGAAAGCAGAGTATTCATAAAAGATATATTTTACAATGGTGTTGGCTATGTAGCATTAGCAGCCTTCTTCAAAAAGATATTGTTCTTTTAAAAAGGCATAATGGTCAGCTTCAACATATATGAAAATGTTCCTTAAAAATCAAACCAGACCAAAAAAGAAATCCCAAAAAACAAAAAGAAAAAGGATTATTTACACAGTATGGGGGAGTTTTGTTTTGTTTTTTGATTTTTTTAAACCAGCAAATAAATGTCTGCTTATATATATATATATATATAAAAATTTATTTGCTCTGTTTAAAATTTGTCATTTAGATGGCAAAGGTCACATGAACTGAAACTCCATATTTTATTATTCAGTAGTCAAGTAAAGAGAAATGAAAAAATTGTACAAAACATAAAAAAATTACAAGTATATACATATACTTACCAAATGTTTAATATTTCAGTTATATAAAAGGCTGCAAGTTACATAAAAACATGGTTGTCTGCATTATGATTCATGATGCCTCAGCAAACAAAAATTGTATTTAACACCTGACTAATTAATTTCAAACATTAAAGAACAATTAAAATATATCCCAGTTTAATTCTTTAAACTGGGCACTGGATTAACAGCATGTCTATCTTATGAAATACAAGCAGAATATCATTAATTTAGATGGGTTGTGTTTGCTGCACTATTGTACTATTACAGTTGATTTTTCCTGCATCTGTGATGAGAATTGTCAAGTAGGATAAATTAGCAGAGTCCTAGGACCTCCACTGTAACTGTCCTTTCTGTGAGTAAAAAATTCAGTTCACATCAGAGGAATCTTACTTCCCCGAAAATAAATTGAATTAAATTCCAAAATACATTTATTGGCTCTAGGTTCTAGCCTTTTATTCAAAAGTCTCTAATTAATTTCAGTTTTTAATTCCCAAGTGGCTGTAAATAACCACAAGAATGTGGTAGAGCAGTGTAAGGCTCAAAATGGAAAGCACCGAAATCCTATTTAAATCTTTTGCCAGAAGTTCCAGAGACCTGATGTTATATATGTGTTGATTTCATTAAATGGACTAATTCTGGTAGGCCTGTGGTTTTGGAGTGCTGTTCTGGGCTAAAAGTGGGTATTTTATTACCTCTGCATTTCTTCTGTCCTCTCCTTACCCTTCCCTCCTCTCTATCCCTCCTTTTGCTAATCACTCTCTACTTTGTAGTCATCCTCACCCACAGACTTAATGACCTCTCCCAATCCTTTGCTTGTCTTTACATCATTTTCCATCAGACCATCACTTCTGCTCTTCAATAAAGTCCTAAGAGAAAAAAGCAAATTACTCTGAAGAGAGAGATGGAGTAGTTGACGGAGGAGTGTTGTGACTATTGCCACTGCAGTAAGAAAACATTGACATGGCAGCTTTCTGCCTACCACCATGTTTGCCCTGACTGCATTTTCCTACTTATGCTGCTGAATGATTTAGCGGAGCACCCATGTTTTCGCAGACATATGTGACGACGTCATTTTTGAAAATTAGTTTTCCTTCTTTAATTTCCTTTTTCAACTGCTTCTCTTTTCTTCCAAGGCTTTGAAAAGACCACTGAATATTCTTCTGCTCTATTTGACAATATTTATTTTCAGTTATATCCTTCATTTCTTCACAGTTGTCCACTAATTTGAGAGTACTTACTAACTGCTGCCATCTATTTCCTCTGTATAATACCAACAGGTATTACTTCCTAAGTATTATTCCTCATGTTTCTCAAGGTCAGCAGCTCCTCCCTACACTCTAGCCTTCTTAATCAAATCTTTACTTGCATTTCTTTCCTAATGGATCACTCCTACAGTTTTCAGAGACCTGATTCTTCCTTTACAAGAAAACTAGCATCTGCTTTTTATTTCTTCATTTTAAGAAGCCTGTATATAAAGGCAGCATGACTGGAATTTGCCCAGACTTATATCTACTTCACACAGAAAAAAATAAAGCAACTGTTGGGACACCTGCATATTTGGTAAAACTGGCCTTTTCTCCACTCACTACACAGTGGTCTGCCTGGACTGACTTATCTCTTCCCAAGGCATCACTCTTCTTCACCTGGGACCAAAACATCTCTGTTTATCACTCTTATTTTTCTTATTTCAAAGGCTGGTCATTCTCTGAATGTCAGCTGAACTATTTCATTGAGCTCAAGGAAGGTCTTCAGTATTCAGTAGCAGCTAAATATTCTCCTTTTTATTGCAGTCCCATACATAGGAGAAAGAATTCAGCACTGGCTCCAAGTGATTTCCGTCTTCAAGTAATCTCTACAGGAAGAAAGAACTCTGTCTAAGTTTAAATGAGACAGAAGTGTTTTGCTGAGGATGACTTATGAGGAAGACCCAAACTCCCCCCTCTAAGCAATTGTAAATCCAAAATTAAGAGGCTCCAATTTGAGAAAAAAAAATGTGGAAAAAGGAAAAATAACAGCCCTTTATTAAAGGATATATGTGTGTTGGCAGAACAATGAAGGAACACATATAAAACAACCAAACAATCATGTTTAAAAAATAATGTGGGAAAAACTAAATTCTTAAGAACAGATCAACAAATTCTGGAGACAGCAGCAACATTATTTTTAAAGCTTACAGTTTTCTTGCTGATTCATCCCTGTACATTTATGCTAGCAGTTGTTTTCTCATCAGTGGTTTAATTGATTAAAATGATTTTACTATACTGAAAACAATCACATTCCGCTTTTATTTAGTTTGGATTTTGCTACTCATTAATGGACGTCATGTCAGTCAAGTCTTAAACTTTGTTCTTTCAGTTGATCTAATTAAAGGTATCACCTCTCCTACAAACCTTGTCTAATTTATATTACCACTATATGAAGGCTGGAGACCAGCGCCCTGAAGGCCTCACAACAACAAGTGTATTTGACACTACAGGTTTTTGCATTAATTGATAGTTTTCTGTGTCACCTGCATTAAGATTTAAGTGGATTTGTTTTACCAACAGTAAGGAGCAAGGCTCTGGGTTTTTGTCTGAGAAATCTTTTCTGTCAAACTTCAGTGGGGGTCTTTCTCTCCTGGGCTGTATTTCTTTTTAATCTGAATGTATAATGTCTAATCACAGAACTTAGAAATATGTTCATGGAAATGTGTTGAGTTGATGCTGCCATGATGCTCAGATGGAACTCTGTTACGTTGCTAATAGCATGGTTAATCAGAATCTATGCATATTCACCTTAGTTTAATAAAGTAAAATATTTAAAATATCTTATTTCTAGAAATCAAAAAAAAGAGTAATTACACCTCTAGACAAAAGTGCACTCATCAAAGTATTTAGCAAAGCCAAGGTTTTTATTGAGAGTTTTTGCTTGTTTGCAGGCATGGAAATGAGTTAATAGACAACTTTTTCACCTTTGTGTCCTGGAAAGTCACTCTTTCCCTACTGATGTAGCATAATACTCATACTTGCCATGTAAAGCTTGTATAACAATATTCTTCCTTCTGGAGGAAACCAATAGATGAAACCTGTGAATTAAAACATTAAAAATATTACTTTAATTTTATTGTTTTCATCGACCAGGCCTTAGAACTTAGACAGATATAACTGAAAAAATATCTATTTCAGCCCTCTTAAACCAGTGTTATCTAAGGAAAAGTTTTCCCCAAACAAAAATAATCTTTTCCTGTGAACTGTGTTTTGCAGATGAAGAACAATCAAAAGGATTGTTTTTTGAGCTCTCCTAAAAAACTCTCCAAGATAGCTCTTCTACAAATCAAAAATTCTTTACTTAAGGTACAATCTGTCTGTTTAACAGGTCTAGAGACAGAATAAGTCATCTCACTGGATTGTCTGCATCTCCTTGTTTCAAAAGCATTTAACTTGTGGTTCCAAACTCGGTTATCCATAAGAAATTCAACTTGAAATATCATTGACCCAACACTGAAGCCAAGAATTCACATATTGTTAGTACTTTTACATGACTGACATTATTCACAGAAAAAGGAAAGGAAAAAGTAAAGAATTTGTTGTGTGCGCATGTACAACAATGTTGCTAAAAACCAAGAGAGTTGTATTGTCAGCATTAGCCCTTTCTAAGAAAAATTAATCACCAGAATAGAGATAAGCCATAAAATGTAAAGTAAATGCAATTCAATGCAATTAGAAAAATCTCAACAGCATTAACTGTTACCCTTTCAGGATCCAAGAACTTACCAAAGGCAGTCCAAAACCATCATTGGTGCATAGGCAAAATACCAAGCATATGTCTTATTTTAGGTAACTTCACTGTTGGCTCTTTCTGCCAACTTCATGATTAACTCTTTGTCAAATCCTTGTGAGCAAAGGATTTGTGGTTATGATATGCAGATGTCAGTATCCTCACATGGCATGGCTGCATTTTGATTCCTTTCTGTTTGTTTTCACCAGCACAAGATTTATGTGGTGGCATCAGCTGTTAAAACAAACTCTTAGGCTGCAGCATAGTTTAAAGTCAGTGTTAAGGAGACTGTCCAGGAGCAAAGCAGTCCAAATCAGGCAAGAGTAAAGGTACCTTAACAACACCTTCTTGTCTCTTCTCCTCCATAGGAAACAGTGTGCCAAGCGTTCCTCAGAATTCGTCACCTCTCCCATGGTAACCAAGGAAGAGAAATACAAACAAAAAGTCACAATAAAATGTTTAAAAATAACTCTAAAACATTCCTAACCATTTCTAGAACACACATATACAAAATAGGTTGTGGTGTTACAAAGGTTTTCTATTGGTATTTGCATAATATTCCAAAACTTAGTCACACAATACATTTATGTTCATCGCTTTGTTTGATTTTACTATTTGAAAAACAATGCAACCAAGTACAGAGAAAACTTATTTGTATGGTGTATGTAACCAGTGCAAATTTGGGATTTTATTGAAGGTAAACTGAACAGAGATTATTTACTTAGCTTCTCTTTAAATATAGTAGATATGTATTATGCATTTAGAAGGAGAAGAACACAATTCCAAGACTTATACCAGTTTTGTGTTGATTTCATCAGCGTAAATGTGGTGTGATCCAACTGTAAATCATACAAATTCAGAAAATATTACAGTAAGACATTTTGGACCATGGGCAAATTTAAATTATGGAGTATTTAAAATAAACTTCAAGATATACTTGTTAAAAAAAGAGATTACTTATTTCCTCTTTATGTGTTTCAGGTGGTTATTACTTTCACTAATTATTATTTAATGTTTCTATTGCAATGATAACCAGAAGTCCAAGTACAAATCAATTTGAAATTCACCATTCAAGTCAGTACCTGGGCATTTAATAAGCAGAAGTGCTTACCCCAGAGGCCTTTCTATCTATGTCCTGTAAAAGTGGAAACACATGATCGTAATGAACAAGAGTGGTAAGTAAGAACAGGGAAAAGCAGCAATTAAACCCTCTTACTCAGAAAAACTATTTATGCATTGTTCAAACCACTGAACTCTTGAACAGGACAAACACAGAGGTGGCTGTTTCACCCAATGTTCTTTTGGTTTAGCTGCATGTTCTTGCAGTATTTACTAGTGTTCCTGTTCAAATACGGAAATAGAAATTAAAATGAGCGGAGTTTGGGCTTGATGTCCAGCATGAAATTGTGCGTAAAGGATTTGTTTAAACATTCAGTGGGATCAGTTGCACAGTCTCACTTGAAAGACTCATTATGTAACTCTCTATTTTGTACTTTGTGCACTTAATCTGTAATTATTTGGTAACTGGGATACCAACTCTGGGAATTAATGTTGCTGGGGACTCTGCTGAAGCTGTAATCTAAATACTGTCCTGATATTTATAGCACTTTTAGATCCCTGGGATAACTCCTGGTATTTTCTTAATTTGTATAGATATATTTTGTCTGTATAAAACGTCTTCAGAAGCTGTAGTCTAGCTAGCTAGAGTTTCATCAAACTTTGGCTAGCTTTTATTTTTGATGGCTAAAACTGTAAGTGAAACAGTATTTTACTTTGAAACTAACATTAACAGCTAGGGAGATTCCACCATCTGAGCAACAGCTACTATAAATTTCCCACACCCATCTCTTACTCTGCTGCATTAATAAATGCATTGGGCAATTTGCAGTAAACATTGCTAAAGAACATTTTCACATTAAAAATGTTAGGATAATTCATGCATAAAAGAGCCTTGGAGAGTTCATGATGGAGGACATCAGTTACAGAGAGCTGTTCACATTAATTAGAAGGATACATTATTGAGTATTGGACAGGAATGATCAATTGTTTGCAAGAGCTTAAAAAAATTAGTAATTTTATTATAGCACCAATGTAGTACACTGTAGTGAGATATTCTAAATCTGTTGTGAGTTGGGGTGAAGTTCTCTTGCTTGGCCTTAGTCCAAAGCTGATTCATTTGAAGAAAATGGCTTATCCGAAGAAGAAGAAATGGAAGTGATTTAATGTTTTGGGAAAAAGATATATATATACACACATATACTTCTATTTTTTACAGACTCTGATGGCTGTATTTAATTTAGTTTAATTACTTAAATCTAGTCTCCAAAGCAGAGCAGCATACTCTGTGATGATGGAGAGAGGATTTGTAGGAAACTAAAGGAATAGTGAATATTATGACCCGAGTAGAAATACAGTTATTTTCTGCATCTGGATACAAATGGGATACTTGAATATAAAATTCTCATACACAGGTGAGAAGTTTCAAATAAATAACAGTATTGTTAAACATAGTGGACTTTTATAAAAATATGATCAGCTGTATGTTTTGTTGCTAAAGATTAAACCTTCTTTATGTAAAGCCCTGGAAGAAACTGGATGAACCAACCAATGATCCTGAACAGGAAATACCAGTTGGAGTTACTTTCAGGGACTGGTGGGGGTGTAAAGGACTTTCCACACCTAGTTGTATGCCAAAATCAGGGATAGGTTAATACTAACATGACATATGATTTTCCTTTGCTGTTCAATGGTTCATCTAAACCAGCATTTTTTTAGCATTTTGTCAATTTCTCAGTAAACAAATTATCATAATAAAACCCTACTCCAGCTCATTTGGTGGCAGTCTCAGTAGAGAAGCCAGGGATTAAATGAGCATGAAAACAAAACTACCTCTGTCCTTAGTTGTGGCCTCTGCAGAGCACAATTAAGGAGCATAAGGTAAGCAGCATGTACAAATCCACCCTGCTGTCAGCTTTGTGTGCTGTGTGGTGGCTGAGCAGAACTCCAGGTTCCAGGACTGTTAAGATGGCATATTGCGCACACAACAGGTTATCAAATACCCATTTCAAACAATTCAGGAAATTAAAGAGAAAGCCACTTCCATCAATGCACTGTTGTGATCCAAACCACACCGATACCGAAGCTGTGTGACCCTGGTGCACACATATTTGTACGTGTACATATTTGTACATGAATCTGTCTGTCAACAAGCGTTTTCAGTACCATTGTGTTGCACTAGTAGTGCTGAAATACTTGGAAAACACATGGCAGTGTTCCAAGGTTTATGTGAAACAGTGTGACTATAGACGTGGCATTATTTTAATTGTTGTTGTTTGCATCCCAGTTCACTGTGGCATACCCAAACACCCCAGCCTGGGTGGAGGCCGTCAGTTTTTCCCTTGGGTGTGTTCGTTCCCCCAGACCCTGGTGACTCCAAGACACGCCGTACGAGGTGCGATGGAGCAGGGGTGGGACGGCCAGGACGATGCGACGGGCAGCGCCCGATGGCACGAACCATCGCCTCAGCGGTTTGCACAGAGGGCGTGCAACCATCACATTAGGGAGACGAGCTGCTTACGAGAAAACTTTTATCATTCAAGACTAAATTCGCCCCCGCCCCTTCTGAAGGGGCTGAAGACTAGGACAAGCCCATAGCTGTGCCCCCGCGGGCGCCGGGCAAGGCAGGGGCGGGAGAAGCCATTCCCCGCCGCTGGACGCGGCCCTTGACGGCGCCGCTCCCGCCCCGCGCCAGCGCCCCCCGCCCGGCGCCATTGGCCGCGCGGCCTGTCCCTCACGGCCCCCCCGGCTCGTGAGTGGCTGCGGCGCGGCACCGCGCGCTCGGCCCCGCGGCGGTGCGGGCGGGGTGGGGGAGCGGGAGCGCGGTGGGACTCGGAGTGGCCGCCCGTCCCCTCCTCCCGCCCGGCACAGCCAGTGCGGGCGCGCCACCCGCGCCTGCCCGATCCCGCGCCCGCCTCCGCCGCCAGATCCCAGCCCGGGCCTCGCTCCCGCGCCGTCCGCCCACCCACCCCCCCCCCCCCCC
>JAWWLV010000100.1:51398133-51412341 GCA_035041135.1 Platyrinchus mystaceus | reverse complement strand
CCTTAGGGGCTGACGAGCTCCATCTGCCCGGGGGATTGTCCCTGAAGCAGGACCGGGAATCGAACCTGCGACCTTGGTGCTGAGAGACCAGCATCTTAACCGCTAGGCCACCAGGGGTCCCCATATTATATGTACAAAGTAAAACAACTGCTAAAAGCACATATTCTTTAACGTTTCCTTACTCAGATGCACATTGTAAGAATAACAACTGGAAGAAACTGTAGGTCAGTATCTTCATAGTGGTCAGTTTGGAGTTCACTCAATGCATGAGCTTCTTTCCAAACGAAGTCTTTTAGGCACACTGAATTCTCCGAGTTTGTGTAGTTCAGTATGTACAGTGTTGTGATTCATGTCTTGTAGGCCCTGTCATGAAGTCGGCTGGGGTGGGATGAGCAGATGTGTATAGACATGGTCCAAGTAGTGAATACATGATCTATTCTGGACTATCACATGCTTCCGGTGGGAGAGACTGTGGCTGTTTTGAGTAGAATTTCCTTTCTAGGAAGAAACAGGTAAGACAGAAATAGTTGTCTTAGGAGTGTTGAGTTCTCTTGAGCTTAAAATTACACTTCTGAAATAGATGGCTGGAGTATAGCGGGGAGCTCCTAGTGCTCAATGGCTGCTTCTTGTGTCAATTGTCTGGGGCTAGATTGAGGAGTGGAAGAAGCTCTGCAGTGGTTTGAAGTGTTAGTAAAAGATACAAATACTTGAAAAGCTTAGAATTTAAGTCTTAATTTGGAATGGATGGTATTTTCCTGTGAAATGGCCAAGGCCCTATTCTCTTTGCTGGGGAAAGCTCCAGTGCTACTAAATAAACTCAAAGTATTTGAAGTTCTGTTAGTATGTTTAAGGTAGCTGCAGAAGGATGGTCTTGGTTTTTAAAGTATGGTGCTTTGAGTTTTACTGCTGCCTTTGGAGCCTTCTCACTAGTTTTTCTGGTTGTCATGAGAACTTCCTGTAGCAGCTGCGTAAGAGGCTCCATCTTCCCAGACAGTTCTGGAAGAGAAGTTTTTTGTTCTTCCTTAGTCTTTTCTCACATGATGTAAGATCTGTGCTTTGCAGAATTTATTTCTTCAGTCTTCTTTGCCCTCCTTAGTCTTGGAGTTTTTCACCACATATCTTCCAAAACTGCCAGGTTTTAAGAAGCAGAGGAGAAGGTGTAGATGCTTTGAGCTATCTCAGTGCTCTACACAAACATCTGAAATGCAATGCCAGATGCCTGTGAATGTCAATCCCAGTTTTGGTCATCCAAAATGACTATGGATGTCATTGTAAGCGTTTGAATGGTGGAAAGTGTTTCTAAGATTGTCTGGAAAACTTCTGGTAGACTGTTAAGTTTTGAGAGCTGCTGCTTTTTGCCCAATATGTGACTGTAGTCTTCCTGGCATTACTCTCTCAGAGGGAAGGAATGATAGTTTAGAAGATCAACTTTATGGTCAACAATTTGGTCAAATTACTGCAGGTCTCCTGTCTTTTACTTACAGGTAACCCTGAAGATAGGATGGATTTTTATATTTGAAACTGGATATTGGAGAACATTTACTAATGCAAATTGCAGGGGTTTTTTTTGTTTTTTTTTTCCACTTTGGAAACATTATGCTTTATAATCTGTAAGTGCTTGTGCACACTTGTGGTTAAAACAACAGTAGCATTTACAAGGTTGAGGCCTGTATTTTCAATGAAACTAAACTGAAAAGTATGTCAACATAGCAGTCCAAATGTTTTGTGACTTAAATGCTTTGTAAATATTCACTTTCCATGCTCATGCTGTTGATTATAATACATAGGTGTTGAATTTACTTAGTTTCCACTTTGGCCTGTGAGATAGGTGTACCTGAAGGAGGAGGTGAATGTGCATATAGCAGATAATGTTGGCTGATGCCCTGCTGCTGGTATGCTTGCTTGCTGTGGCATGTTAGTCTGTGGTGACCTGGAATGTGAGCTTGGTAGTTAGCTCCTTGTAGGAGAACATACTCATTTTGGGTTTCTTCTGGTTGCATAATCATATGTGGTGCTAACCCTGGAGCTGTGGGTCATTTAATTTCTGAGGTGCTATATATTTGTGGGGGATTGGCACTAAAGTTTGTCACTGAGGGAGAAAATTGAAAAGTTCACATCTTTCTGATTCATTGCTATTCAGTCTTTATAACATTTATTTCTGTTGTGCTTTGGTAAACTTACACAAGGTGATTTATTTTAAGTAATTAGGTAGTTATTTAGTAGATTTTCTTGGAGTTACAGGTAGAGAGAATTGTTTGTAGAGTACTAGAAAATGATATTTGCAATAAACCTACAGTTTTACTTGTGACTTCTGTCAGGTCACTTTTGTTGGTTCACAGATGGGTATTGGGAAACTATTAAAAATAAGGTACCAAATATTAGGGATTCAGCTCTTAAGTAAGAGGAGGTGAGAAAGATGCCTTAGTATGTCTGTTTCCATCCTTTCTCTTAATGTGACAGAAAGGGAAAATCAAATGGAACTTATAATTTGTCAATCCATCTGGCTGTGATCCTGGTGGATGAGATTAGAAACATTGATATGGGGGAAGGAAAAATGCCCAGAGCTTTATTGTTTTACCATACTATTGTTTCACTATAGTGCATCTTAGGAGAGATTTTTTTTCCCTGAACGATATTTAGTGAGGGAGTTAGCTTTCTGAGGCTGTTAGACAATCCTGTTCTTCCAGTGTGTTATCCTTAAACTGCATGGTACAAAAAATTTCATCCAATGAGATGAAAATATAAACAACACAAGTACTAGAAAAGCAAGATATATTTAAAATGGATTTTAGTAGACTAAAATGGGAATAATTTATTCTTTTGCTTGTATTTATCTTGGTGAGTTTGTCAGTTTTTCAGGAAGTATTTATTTTGCCTTGCTTTACTGAAACAAAGCAAAGGAAATACTGAGGATCAGGGCATTCTGTATGCATTGGCAATGCTGCTTTTACTAGGGAAAGACTGTAGAGCAGGCAAACATATCTGGAATTTTCCTGTGGGAAATCTGTAGAATCTGTGGGAGAGATGTTGTAAAGATTTCAAATATCCTGGTAGTCTTTCATAACATCAGTGTTACTGAATTGGTTTTGCAGCAGCAGATGGTGACACACTGAGGGAAAGGTTACGACCTTGTCAATGGAGCAGGTTAGAAGAAAATGTTACAGGATGGGAAAGAAACATGTCTTTAATCAATATTTTTTCCTCGTCCTCTCTTACTTTGCTTCTCCCTTTGCATAAACCAACCAATGAAGAGCCAACAAATTATTCCTTTAACTTTTAAACGCAGTGCTTTCTCTCATCTGTGGAGCGAGTCCCAGCTTATTTCCACAAACTTAAATATGTATTTCTCATTTTAGATCCATAGTTCACCCATCATTCCACTGGTGTTAAATCTTGACCAAGCTTTAAGTTTCAGCTTCAGAGTATGAAATATCTGAAGAGGAATAACCTTCTCTCAAAATCAGAATGTTACTAATTTTCTCCAATCTTGTATCAACTTGGATTTAATCTTTGAGAAGTCTGAAGAGAAGTACACATGGGGCAATTCACATTATTTGAAATCACAGATGTGAAATTCTCTGAAATTCCTACATTGTGCTCTTCAGTCACTTTTTCCTATTCTGATGAAAAGAGGGTGACATGTTAATAGCAAATCAGCATGGCACTGTCCCACTTTTTACTTCAGTAGTGTCAAAGGAGTATTGTACCTCTGTTTTTTTCTCTTGCTGGAAAGCACAGGATGTCAGAAATCAAGTAACACATTGAGTTATTATTAAATCAACTTTGAATGCAGTTTTGAGGCTATAATTAGCATTGTGATGAGAAGGAAGACTCTTAGTTCTACTTAAACCTCCTGTCAGGTGAAAAACTTGTTTTTGACTTCAGATAATGAATTATTATCTTGAATTATGTTGAAAGCAGCACTTATAGAGAAAATTATTTAATTACCTAAATTCCAAGTTATTCTTAAAATTTTTATTGTAAGCAGTATACTACTGTTCTTCCCTGTCTAAAGAGGCAAAAATACTTTGGAAACCATTCAAGAATAGCCTTCTGTTAGTTTGGTTTTATCAGTAGCTTATCTGATCTCCAGAATGCCTGATGTAGTAAAATAAATATAGCAGCTCTTTTTTCTTTAATCATCATCCATTGATGTAAAGGAACACAGCACCAAGTAAAGAGGAAAATAACTTAGTACAAAAATACTAGCTTAAATGTTTCATCACTGTGTTGGGAGTGAAAAGAGATTATAAATTGGCAAAAATCAAATGCGCATTGTGAAAGAAAAGCTGAGTAAATAGAGGACAAGAATAATGGTGCTAAGTCACATGGAAATATGAAGAGTGTCGTAGTTCGAACCACAGCCAATGCAGAGAGGAGTAATTCTGGTGCATCACAGTTATGAATAACTTATTGGAATGTATCAGGATTTGTGTATCAGTTGTAAAATTAATGCAGAGAAAAAACAATAGGCATAGGTACAGTTCAGGAGTTCCTTTATATGTCCAGGACAGGAAGTCTTAAAACTGCTGAGAATAATGTGGAAACAAAAACCGAACTGGCTTGAGGTAAATGACACTGAGAAGACAGAGACAAAAACGTTTAATTAAAGAGGGAAGGCTTATAAAGTAAAATGGAAATCCAATTCTATATACTATTTCTCTGAAGTAGTAATTTCCATTAGAGCAATGCATAGTCTTTTAAGTGTCAGGGTGCGTATTTATTTGTGTTTTTTGGTAGGATGTATTTTTTTGCAATCTGCCAAATTCAAATTGGGGAATATACATATTTGCATGTACTTATCCTCTTTTGTTCTCTGATCTATGAATGTGTTTCCACGTGTGTTCCTGTTACCATAGAGTCTGTGTAACCAGTCTGGATTTGGTGCAGTAGTGTTTCTGGGCACTTGGTCACTAGAGGGTTTTGAGTGTGGTTCCTTCTTCCCCTGCCATGTACCCAACATTTGCTTACCTTGTATCTCCAGGTAGGGGACCCCTGGTGGTCTAGCGGTTAAGATGCTGCGCTCTCAGTGCTGAGGTCACAGGTTCGATTCCCGATCCTGCTTCAGGGTCCCCCGGGCAGATGGAGCTCGTCAGCCCCTAAGGCCATCCATCTAAGNNNNAAAAAATCCATTGCGCAGGCTTGAAAGGTGGGAACACCTTTCCCAGATCTTCGTTCGCGAAGACTGGCCACACACATCTCCAGGTATTATATCGTTTGGGGCCTGCTGTGTTCTTCTGACCTCTGTTGTTTGATCCATCCTAGCTTTAGTTAGGAATTCTGCCAATTACTTTTTTGGGGGGAAGTGTATGTAAGGCAGGGCATCAGGGGCTGTTTTGTTTTTGTATGTAGACTACACAGTTTAGCAAGCAAAATAGAAAATTAAGTAACGGGAAATTTTATGATAAGAAGTGGTCTCCTTTTTTTTATTATGTTTTTTTCCCTTTTCTGTTTTTATTTGTGATGAACTGTTATGTGTTGCAGACTGTCTGAAGTTATCTGCAGGCAGTTATGTGCAGGGTTTAGTTAACAGATGAGAATTTTGCTTATGTAGTGAAATAATGCAAATGTACAGCAATGCAGCTTGCTTATCAAAAAGTTTGGTGCTGCAGATGGCTGCGTAGTCTTAAGGAGTGGCTTCCTGGCTTCATTGCACATGAAGTGCCAAACACTGAGAGCAGTTTTGTTCTGGAATGCCAAATTACATTAAATCCATTCAGGGAGCAACATATGTCAAAGGAATAAAAATATCATACTCATGTGAAACAGAATATGGTAGTTATGTTTTTCAAACCTATTTTATTTCCCAAATTAAGGAGTTAAAAAGGACTTCTTGTATTGAGGATGGTATTAAATACTAATTGCTGACTTTCAGCATTTTCGCTGTTTTTTTCCCCATCCCTTATTTTTAATTTTGATTAACATATACCATAGATGGAAATTAAAACAATGAGGGTTGTTTTAATCAATAATCAATAAATCAATAGTGGTGCTGTATAAGAAAAAGAGAATTATGTATTCCTCCTTGGATATCTAGGCCTGTGCACAGCGTACAGTTTTGGTGGGTGGTTTGGTTTTTTTGGTTGGTTGAAGAGGGTGTTTTTTTGGTGTGTTTTATTCCCCTCCCCCGCTTTGGGCACTGTGAGAGATGTATGTAATTGCTTGTTACTGCAGGTAAACCAGGGTTGATGAAAATAAAAAATGAGCAGTAAAGAATTTTGCTTTTGTCAAATATATAATTCCCACAAGTTCTCAAGACAGGGAGTAAGAACATTTACAACTTATAGCTGCAAATATTGCAGGATTTTATTATTATAAAGAAACAAACCCAATGCCAAGCATTGTGCTGCGTATTGTTCCTTGTTTGCAAAGGAGGTGGTAGTCACATTGATTTCTCCTGTTTGGAAGGCAAAGATATTAAATATTGCATTGAGAGAAAAATACATGTGTCTCTAGAAGCTGTAATTCATCTGGTCAGTTTCATACTAATATTTTGTGTACATTTTTCTCATCTGAAATAATTTTATAGCCTTAATTTTATAGCTGTCTTAAACCTCCAGGAATGAATTATGTATCCTTTTGAAGCAATTTTTGCCTTTCCAAATGTTTTCTCTTGTTTGTTCTTTCTTTTCAATCACTATGATTAGACATAGAGTTAAAAATTAACTTCAGTGAATTAACTTGCATCATGTCCTTGTTCTTGTTCTGTCCTGTGTAAGAAGTGAGTTCCCTGAAAGAGAAGAGAGTGAGGGCAAGTGTTTTATTTCCATAGCTGTGGAAGGCATGGATTTATTTAAATCAGGCATTTAATAATGAAGTAGCTTCATGTGAAGTAGAGGCCATAATTACTGTAATTTCTGTGCTTTTTTGGGTGATCATAAGAGCTTAGTTGTGAACCATGATTGGAAGCTTGGTATGCTCCTGGATTAAAAGGGGAGATGCTGTGGTGGTTTTTTTTTGGGTTTTTTTTTTTTTTTTGTTTTTTTTTTGTTTTTTTTTTTTAATTTTAAATTCTACTCCCTGAGATTTTTAGCTAATGGTACCACCATTTAAAGGTGTGCTAGTCTGCTAAGAGATGAGGCAACTTCTGCATTGCCTCTTTGAGTCAGCTGAATTATCGTATGTTTTTGTATTTGGTTCTGGCAGTCCACCAGTCTTCCCTCATTGTGATCTGTGTTAGTTTGACTGGTCTCAGCCTTCTTTGGGATAGTTATGAGAAAATCTATAGGAATGCATTCAGGTATACAAGAAGTTTCCTCCCCTTCAGCCTTCATTCTTCTGTGAAGCGTGGTATTTATCTTCATTGCAGTCACTAAGTTTTGTGTTTCTTAAAGGAGTAGTGGTCCTGCTAACCAAAGAGAGGCCTGACCTGGTCAAGCACAATAAATTCCAGTGTTTCTGCTTGTCACGCAGGTGTCAGTTGCTGCAGCAGTGTTCTCTAGCTATTGAATTGTAGGAAGTACCAGAAATAGTAGCACAAAGAAATGTTCCGTCAGGCCTATGTTTTCCTTCTGTCCTTTTGTGTATCTGAAATGTACTTCCAGTGTACCATGGCAAGTATCTGTGCATGTCCCCATCGTCCCCACACCTTAGGTCTGTCTGTTCTTTCTGTTGAGTCTGGCCTGCTTTGCTGATGTTTTCAGTATGAAATATCAAGTTAAAAACTTACTTGCACTTCAGCCCTTGTCATCACTAGTAACTGGAATTAATTTTCAAGTGGACTTGGAAATTAGTTCATGCATCTATGTTTAAGTTGCATTTGCTACTATCTTAGTGTTAATGCAATTCCACAAAGCCTAATCTTAACACAAGTTTGCTTTTTGCTGTTTGGTACCTGTAAATGTTGCAGATTTGCAACATATATTGCCATATATTTGCAACAGTTATAATATGTTGTCTTTTCTCACTCTTTGACCAATCTGAACTCTCATCAAAGCACTTGTCATTTCTAGTTTTTATAGACAAGTATTTAGAGGGGTTTTTTCCCTCCTTGTCTCTTGTTCCAATTTTTTTTCTACGATCTTTCCGTGCTGTTGATGACATTGTAAATATCTCTTTTATACCTCTCCATTAAACAGTTGTGTTGTTTTATTTTATTTTTTGGTTGATGTTTTTTTAAGGTTCTTTTAAGTTTAATTTTTCTGTGATTTAATTAACCATGACATATAATTGTTAAAAGCATATTGACTGTTATACTTTGTTTCATTCTTTCTTGGTTTCTTCCTGAGTGTGTCCCTTCTTAGGCTCTCCAAGACCTTGATAATGTTGACATGGGAGCAGACCAAAATACTATTTTCTGTTTCTTCCTATCAGGGTTTACTGTTGAGTGTGTTTTTCAGGTGTGTGATATGGGTGACTCTTAGTTAATGAATTAGTAGGAGGAGCTGTAGAAGAGAAATCTGGATAAGAAACTGGGGTGCTCTGTAGAGACTCACCTTATCTATAGCAATTAATAGTCTTGCTTTACATCCAAACACCTAAAGGTTAACAGGAATTGTCTTATTTCATGGATTTCTTATAGGAAAAATCACTTTTACCATTAAGATTGAAAGTAGGCTGCATTCTGCTGTAGGTAATGGGCATCTTTTAAATAAAGTGGCATATCTTTTTAAATAAAATGGCAGTTTCTGATGCTCTAAGAAGCTTGAGGTGCATTTTGTGCAACTTCACTTAGATTTTAAGAGCAGTGGGACAGATGCATCTAGGTCAGTGGCACTGTTATGTATATAAATTTTTCTTTTTACAAATCTATTCAGTATATCTCTTAATGGTTTGAATTTATTGATATGGTTCATATTCATAGAATATTTTTCTAAATGTTTTTTAACCTTAATATTACAATTAGGTCAAAGTGAACAATTGACATTTTTTATCATCAGTACTTCTTGACAGGGCACCTTCTTGTATTGGTCACTTTGGAATTTAGAAGGGTTTTTTTTGTTAAAAGAAAGGAAGTGCATGTAGGTTTTTGAACTTACTGTGTTGGGGATGATGGTCTGTATACTTTTGTTGCACTTCAGTCTCATTCTCTCAAGTCTTTTATAAATTCAAAGCATTGCTGTGTAGGAAAATAATTGCCTTTTTTTTGCAAGAACACACACAGTGCTTTCTGAGCAAGGTTGTCTCGCAGTTAAGACCACATCCTGTAAATATTTTTTTCATTTCTGTAGAACACAACCTGCTGATACAGTCAGTGTCTGGACCATAACTATTTACTGAACTGACTTAGCATTTTTGCTTCTTCTTGGTTGCCTGTAGATATTTAGCATGGTTAATCTTTTTTGTTTGTTTGTTTTAATTACTCATCCTTGCAACCTCCACCAAAACTATCAAACTGATCTAAATAGAAAAAAGTTCTTCCCTGATGTCCTGCAAGGTTAGGGTTTTTGGACCAGTTACTGGTTGGACCTGTGGTGTGGTTGTGCAAACGCTAGATTTAATAAAAGGCAGGTGTGAGTGGAAAGCAGGGAGTACTCTTTCTTCAGCAGGCTCTAGTTTGAATTTAGCATAGTGGAGATTGACTTGCCTTTTGAGTTCCAACAGTTGTTGGTTTGGAATAGTCTTTCACTTAGTCATGGTAGATGTAAATGTTGCTGTTCATCATCAATGATTTGATACTTGCTAATATGTCCATAAAAGTCAAAAGTGCAGTTAAAACCTGGGATACTTACTCAGCTGTATCGCTTTTTGGGCAGATTTAAAGTGTACCACCTTCCCTCTTTCCTACTTTTTCTTGCCATAGGCAAGTTGACTTCTAGAATTGAGGCAGTAGGCTGGGAGTTTCATGTCTGTCTGTAACACGTTTTTTGGATGCTACAGGAGTGGGAAATAATTAACCATTGTAAGAACTCAAGTTGGATAAGGAGAAGAAACAATGAAGTCGTTTTCCCTTAAAAACTCTCTTGCAGAGCACTTGCTTTTGAGAATTACGTACCTGGTCTCTTTAGTTCCTAGGGATTTCTGGTGGCTTTGTATTTTTAATTTTCTAGAGGGATCTTTTGATTGAAATGTGTAAGGACAGGAGTGTTTGAATGTGGCATGCTCTGGCTTCAGATTAGACATTAAGGCTCTTGTAAATGGTGAACTAGCAGTTGGTATAGGTTAGTAAACAAGTTATGTATTATCAAAAGTAGAATGATGGACTCACAAATGTCTGTCACAGTGTGGGATGCCTTCACAGTATTTTACTGTTTCATTTCAGATGGGCAGATTTCATTCATGGAGAGATTAAAAGTGCATTGTAATTTAGGGGCAGGAAATGGAAGAATAAAAGACATTTAGCTTCACCATTCTAAAATCTTCTGGAAACTTTGCCACTTGGACATGGAGGTGCTGTGTGGCCCTATTGTGGGGCCATGCATGGTAGCCTCGCTTGGCTGGACTGCCCTAATGAAGTGCAGGTGGCAAAACTTCTGATCTTTCCCTCCCCTTTCCAGAAGGGCCAAGCCCATACAGTGCAGAGGAGCTGACACTGATGAGGTAAACAGCAATAGCTGGTGCCTGTGGTGTTACCCGTTTTTTAAGACTCTCTGATACTCTCTGCTCATCTCTGCTTCTCTGAGGAGAATAGAGTGCAGTGATCTATAAAAGAACTAGTGAGTTTAAAATTTATTTCTTGTTATCTGAGTTTAAATTGCTCCCTGCAATGTGTTTCTCAGAGCCACTACATGAGAAACCTTTAAATTGAATTGTGTAGACTTTTTCCTTCTTCAGGCACACCAATGTTTTAGCATCAATTACTTCTGCAAGGGAGCTTAGCTGGACATTGCCTGCTTACTGGAATAGTAAGGTGTCAAATGGATAGTTCTGAACACATTCTTAAGCATTTACACTATTTCTCATGGCAATAGTTGTCTATTTGTATGTTCTGCTCTTTAATTTGCAAAATAACTGCTTATCTTCTTGTTGATTGATAAGTATTTGATGTAGCACATGAGGAGAAATAGTGATTGCTGGAAGATAATTTCTCTTCCTAGGGTTCAAAGATGGAAAAAAAGCTTACAGAATATATTATGTCCCAAATTATCTTGAATATTTGAGGTGATAACTTATGTACTAGGCTTTTTCTTTCAAATTACGTAGTACAAGGATTAAGCTATGCAGGATTTAGAGAGTGAAATATTTCCTAAAGTTAGTTTCCAAGTTACGATCTTTTGCATGCTTGAGAGGAATTACTGTAATGATATTAAGTTCTATGGGACTGAAATTCTGCAAATGTGGTGCAGAGGATTTATTTTCCTTCCCCAACTGCCAGACTGAAAATATACTATGATTTTTTCTTAAACGCATGAGCATGAAATAATTGCACATTTTTTCACATTCCCTTCGTACGTCTTCTTAATTTAGGAGGGTCTATCTGTAATAAGAATCTAGAATGTGATAATCTGGAATTGATTTTGAACCTGAGGGCAAGTGTGTCTTTTGGTACAATTTCATGTTTGTATTAATTCCTCTCCCTCCAAGTGAATATATGACAGAAATATTATCAACTGTATTCACTGTTTCTGCTTTTCAAGTTATCTCTCTGCTGGATTTTTCAACTTAAAACACTGAGTGATTTTTGAGGGTTTTTTTTGATGCTGTAGTTTTGGGGTTCTGGGGGAGGAGTCAGAAACTTTGAGGGACTGGAGTCTAGTTTCTGTGCAGCTGCTGTGTCTTAAAATGCTGGGCAGAAAAGGTCTTTGAAAGATAACTGTATATATATTTACGTTTATTCTGCTGTGTGATTAGAATACAAGTTGGACACTGCTTTTTAGGTGTATGTGCATATATTTGGATCATGGGGTCTTGAAATAAGAGGGGAAAATAGGTATTTTAAGATCCAGAATAAAATTGACTCCCTCTCCTAAGATCATGCATTTGCTGGTATCAGTTCTGATACTTTGATCTGAACTATGAGTCTCGTATGCTGGAGTAATAGCCAGTAGTGAAGCAGAGCTTAGTGAGATTAACACATACTGCTGAAGAGGGTTCTTTTCCTCCCTTCCACTTGAGTCATTCATCTAGGGAAAAATTTAGGATCCAATGTCAAATTCTTGTGTTTAGGTTGTGTACAAATCAGTCCAGCTACTCATCATCAAGTACTTAAGCTCACAAAATACCTGTAGGTTGATGCCATCTGCTGCCAGTCACCTAGCTTCCAATAACCAGATATCTGTTAACACTTTGAAGGATAGTGTGTTTAAGCACTTACTACTGTTTTTTAATAGAATAAATATATATCGAAACAACTTCTTGTAATATAGACTAATTATTTTTGTGTGTTATCTGTAATGATATGCATCCTCTTCCCACTTAATGGAAAATAATCAGATATACGAAATATTTACTTGCTTTCAGAAAGTAGTTGTGGAGAACATTTTGGTTTTTTATTGTTTGCACCTATATTATTCTTCATTAATGTAGCTGCTAAATTATTGATTTTGTATGCAAACTCCTAGTAATTATGCTCATGAATTCATAGGTTCTTATGCTTCTCTTATTTGAGACTTTAGATTCAGCTAAACTGTGCTTGAAAAAAGGCTAAATAGCCTTTTTTAGTTTGTTCTGGTAGGTGAAGAAAATGAAAAGAGAAGAATATTGTAGTACTAAATGTTTTTTTTTCCCTGTTCATTGTGAAAGCAAAATGTTAGATTTTATGCATAGATCTACTGATGCAATAGAACTGACTAACAAATATCTCAAATAGTCTTTTTATCGTTATTAGAACTTGGTTAATAAATTTTTTCTAAATTAATTTTACTGCTCTAAGTGATCTTTTCTATTACTCACTGCTACCAGTAGTTGTACTTACATTGCTGAGATAGTGGTGTGATGATGCTTCTTGGCTCTGGGTGGAAATGAGAGTAGCATCCATTGCAATGTTCCATCTGGCACCTATCTCCAGTAAGCCTAGTCAAAGAGATAGATGGCCTAGGTTTATAATGTGATATTACTGCCATTTAAGCATGGACTCTGGGACATGTTTTTTCAGAGTCTGAAATGCTTGATAACAGTACTAACCACACCTAATTTTTCACAATACTGAAACTAAATTTCCTATAGCTAAGCAGACCCTGATATTTCATATTGTAGAGCTATTTAAAAAATTGAATAACAGTAACACAGGACTAGAAACAGTACAATGGAAAAAAAATTAGCCTCTCTTTTTAATTCGTAGCTTTTTTTTGAAATGCAGCATGGTTTTCACAAGTGTGGTGATGGAGTAAAATCCAAGCTGATTATTCTCTGTCTTTGCAGCCACAAAAGCCGTAAGATATTGTCTGCATGGGATGATTTTGTATATTCAACATCAAAAATCTATCTAGTTCTGAAAAGTCCTGGTTGTTCATAACTCTTTTGAAATACGTTTATAACTCAAATGAACTGTGGGTGCTTTTTCATATAGTGACCTGCCTGTCAAGAGTTTGAGTTGGAATGGATTGTTACTATTAATTAGGCAGTATGTTTTAATTCGAGCACCTCCCACGGCCCCTGCCCAGCCTAAAACCCCCCAACCCTGATTGAAACCCACTACCCACCCTAAACCTTACCCTTCCCCCCCCCACTGTGTCACTGCAAGTGCCCCCTCACACTGCCCACCTGCAGCCCTTCAAAGGAGCCTGACCCGCCCACCCTCCTGCCAGGCCAGGGATTTCCCCCCTCCCAGATGGGACTATCCCACCCACCTCCCATCGGTCTGGGGATCTCCTAGGTCTGTCGGGCCCCTTCCTGGCTCCTGCCTGGCCCGACATGGCCCGGCCCCGAGACCCAGTGGCCATTTGCCATCTGCTCACCTGTTTCTGCTGCTCCGACGTCGAAACAGAACTCCCTGACGGCTCCTCCACGGTGGCGGCTGCACAGATCGGTGTGGAATCATCTCCCATGCGTGCAGCACGGCGATGGGCCGCGGGAGCAGGAGCGGGTCCCCACCACCCACCACCTAGCTGCAGGAGCACGGCGGCTGCATGGCCACCAGCCTGCCCACCATCTTGGAACAGGACTCTGTGTAACCTCTGTTGATCTCAACAAAGCTTTCGACACTGTGAACAGAAAAGGTCTGTGGCAGATTTGGGAATGTTTAGGATGTCCCCCCAAGTTCCTTAAAATTATCATCTTGCTTCATGAGGATCAACGTGGCCAAGTCAGATACGGCAATGCACTTTCTGAGCCCTTTCCAATATCCAACGCTGTGAAGCAAGGCTGCATTCTTGCACCAACTCTATTCAC
>JAWWLV010000100.1:51356166-51391557 GCA_035041135.1 Platyrinchus mystaceus | reverse complement strand
GTCTTTCTGCTGTGCCTTCTGCAACCGGACTTGTCTATCTCACATTGGCCTTTTTAGCCATCAGCGCACTTGTAGCAAGCGTGGGTAGAGCCCTTCTCAAATCTTCGTTCATGAAGCCTAGCCATGATGAATATTTTAAGTAAAAATTATGAGTCTGTGGTAATGAAAAAGCTAGAAGTAGACTGTAGCCTTACTTCTACTTACTTTCTGAGTTACCAGGTTGTGGGGAAGAAGTGTCAGAGTAAAAGGTCTTTCTTCTATAGATGTGTAAAATTCTTACTTTCCTACCCCACCTCAGCCCTTAACTTATGGGGTCTAGGTTACCACTGAGCACTTGTATCGTGGATGCCAGATAGTCATAAACTTGAACAGGTAATCTGGAAGAGTCATCATGTTTGACAGTCCACTGTTTATGCCATTTATATCTTACATTGAACTGGAATTTTAACCTTCTGTGGAAGATTGTAAGACAAGAGAGGAAGGTTAGTCAGCTCTCCTTAGTTAAGAGCTAAGAAAGCTGTTCCAGGGTTTACATCATAGACCAGCACTATGTATATGAAGGGAGATGCTGGCTAGATATAAACTTGATTTAATAGGATGCTTATGTTAGTATTTTCAGTCATCCAAAAATTTGGCTGTAGATAGGAAAGCACTAGGAAAATTTTAGAAGGAAAGGTCCAGAGCTATAAGGGACAATGACCCAATTTTTTTATTCCTAAGCAAGCTAGGAAAGTAGTAGTACAGTCATCAACTCTGGCATCCTTCATAGTTTCTAGCTGTGCTGGCCATGGCACATGAGGAGCTGATAGCAACAGTGTTTTGGAAAAGGTAGCTAAGATGTGTTAAACAGTTATATTAGTATGGAGGGTTTAGGCCTTGTTAAATCTCAGAGTGTTCTGGAAGTGCAGAAACAGTTATTTTAATGACAATTCTGTTGATGCTGTTTGTCTTAGAAACTTTAGGAATCAAAATTTCCAGGAATCATGAAACTCATTTTTATTGCTGTATATTGAATGTTAATCAGGATCTGATCTCCTGAAGAATAATTTCTTTCGGTAAAGGTTCCATATATCAACTTAGAAACGTAGATTTATTAGATCTTTTTTCTTTTGGGTAGGATGTATTGGCTGTTTTAAAAACAGATGACAGAACTGTTCTTCTGTAATTTATCATCCTCTCTTCTGTACTTTGGAACTTTGTTTGAACTGGCTTCAACAAATGTTGTCACGATGAGGCTATGGGTGTGTTCCGCATGCATCTTAGACTTACTGCATTATTCCGATGTACTAGCCAGGACCACATTTTAAAATTTTGTATCCTCAACGTACAGAGTGTATGGCAGTACTCCACAAAAGCTCACCATGCAGAGTAAGCTTCTCAGGAATAGATCCAACTACTTGTAAGCAACGATCTCCACTCTTGCCAATAGTTGTGGCTCCAGACATTCAAGAAAACCTTATTTTAAACTAAATGAAAGGCAGCTCTCAGGTCCAATTAAAATAATTGCATCTCTTTTTTAAAAGCTCATCTGTTGCAAGGAGTTGTATTTCCCTTTTAGGGCTGTGGGATTATTTGTGACAGTGTGCGTGGTATAGATTGTCCTTCAGAGAATGTGCTTGAGAGTCACCAGAAAAGTAGTGCTTTAAGAGGAAGTAATTCAATTGAGGTCCTGAACGTAACTTCTTGCTGTTTTTGGTTGCGTTTTGTCAACCCTATAATTCCATTAGAACTCCATTCATAAAAGCAACAAAAAGGGACTAAACTGGGCTTTGAGCAACCCAATCTAGTGGAAGGTGTGCCTACCCACAGCAGCGGTATTGGAACTGGATGATCTTTACGGTTGCTTCCAACCCAAACCATTTCATGATTCTATGAAAGCATGACAGTAGTTTCTACAGCTGTAGCTGAGCTAACTGGAGCACAAGGGGAAAAAACCCACCTTCTTTCAGATATCAAGGAAAATGCTTGACTGCTGCCTATCAAGCTAGAATTGCGGGCTCATTTTTTTCCCTGAATAAAATAATCAGATCTCAGTGTATTTTTTTTTCTCTTGAATTTTGTTTTTTATTAAACTTCATTTGTATTTTTGCTTGCAAGTATTTGGAATAGTAAAGAAACAGCCCATATAGATATGTCAGCTTCTAAGTTTTCTTCTTAGCCTAAATGCTTGTACCAGCATAGCTGCTCTTTTTGGGGTTTATGCGTATATTTTTATAGGTGTAGCATGTCTGGTGCATTTTCATGCAGAATGGGTAAAATCCATTCTTTTCCTAAGCATTATGGTCACCCTCTGTGTAACGTAAAGGAGTTTTAGTAAGCAAACTGGAATTGCCTGTCATAATTCAATACAAGTGTAGGATAGACGACAGGTTGTATGTCCTTCAGGAGATGTTAGGGTGACTTAGCTGGAGAGAGGAGCATGTGATGTGAGGGGTGTTGGTGACAAACATTGGTTAGTGTGATGAGCAGCAGTATATGCGCAACAGCAGCCTGGTAACTGTCAGAATTTTATTTTTAAGTGTTGTGAATGTGAGAGATAAGGAAAACAAGAAAGAATACATGGGGAATTCATTTTATGTATCTGTGTGGGGATGCTGTCAGACGTTGGTCTGAGGAATTGATCAAGGTGATAGAAGCTCACTGTATTGACTAAAAACAAGTCTTGCTTTTGATTTTGAATGAGAAAACAGTTTGAAAAAATAAGTGAAAATAAACTTCTTATCTCTTTAATGGAAAAGGGGGAGAACAGAAGTACTTCAACCAATGTTACAGTCAAGCAGCATCCTAGAAATGATTTTTGTAATAAATGGTGCAAATTTGTGGGCTTAAGATTTTGTTTTGGGTGTTTGGGGCAGGGGTCAAGTGTGACCATAGGAACTCAAGGGATAAAGAAACAAGGATCATTGTGGGTCAGTAATGGACAGGGTAATCAAAGCATATGATAAGAACGTTTTTGCTTGTGGTTGAGATTATGTTCTGGTTTTTATGCATTGAATTTATGTAGGCAGTTCCAGACAGCTCATGATGTGGAGCATTCCTCTGGGATGGGAGCATGTCAGGAACACTGAGAGGAAGGGGAAGGAATTTGGGGTGTGAAAAAAAGCTTGAGGTGTGAAAAAAAATGTTGAAAAAGAAGAAACAGTACAGTAGTGGAGAGGAATGGGCTAACCAAAAAGAAATCACAATGGAGTAGATGAGGAAGCAAGAGAGATGACTTGTCAGGGACTCTCACATTATTGAGGACTTTATTGTTGCAAGGATCACCTGTAGAGCATACTGGGTCTATGAGAAACCTTGGACTGTTAGGAGATGTTAGCAACCCAACCAAGTTTTTCTTTTCCTGTTTCTATATTTTGATATTTCTGTTTTCCTTGTTTTCCTTTTTTTTTCCATACCTCATAAAGAGTCAAATTTTGGCTAAGAGGCAAGACTCCTCTTTTAGATTTCCCTGATTTTGAAACATGTCAACTGTAGTTTTCTTTATATGTGCGTTTAAAGCAAACAATAATTGATATAAGATAAAGATGTGGTTTCTGCAGGGAGTGATTACCCAGGCGTTTTTACACATAGTAAGATCTAAGTTTAGGACTCATTGGTCTTAAACTAGTGAGTGAGTGTTAGATAAATTGGTTAAGCTCTGTTTCAGTGTTTGCTATTTTGGGTTTGGATACTGGCTTGCCAATCTAATCAAAGCTGTTGAGAACGTTTCTTTCTTTTTAAATGAGTTGCTATTAGCACTACTGCTATCTGACTGCGAGTGCTCATTCTGGTCTCTATTTTTATATGTCATGGTGTTAGCATTTATTCTCAGCCCAGTCTCCTACTGAGGTAAACACTGGACAACAGTTAACTTGGAAGGTATTTTTTAGATTTGTATAGGTCTATGGGAAAGCCAGGCTGTGTGTGTTTCAGAAAGCGCATGATTAAAACTGCGTTGAAATATTTTATCCATCATTTTAAATCTGTCTTAGTTCTGATCCCTTAATAGTATTAAAATGAAAGCTGGTATCTAGAATGGATTTAGTCCATTCATCTCACTACTGATCTTTACAACTGAGATTTTTTCCATACTAGAAAAAATTTCTAGTGTTTTTTCAGTGGTTAACAAAGATAACTGGCATGTTAATAATAAACCTATTAGAAAAAGTTGATTTTGTTTTCTTTTTTAGTTAGTGTCTTACTGCTAGACAGACTATTGTGTAGAGATGTCATCTAACATAGTTTTTTTCTCTAAGAAATTAGAATCCAGTAATCTGCAGGTATACAAGTGACTTGCTATGAAAGCTTTAAATACATACTTAATTGTTTTGTCCAGATCTTATATTAGCTTGTTGGAAAAGATAAGTAAGATCCAGAAAAAATGATTTTTAGATTAAATCAAACAGATGTCAGGTTGTTTTTAGAGCTAACATTTAATTGCATTTTTCTTTACTCAGGAGTGAGAACGGAGCTGTATCCAGAACCCCCTATAAACCTCTGCTATTTGGCTTTCAAATCTAATAATGCAATTCAGTTATTACTGGAAGACACTTTGAACTGTAACAGGCAACTACAATAAAAAGGATTGTTGGAAGACGCATGGATATATCTTCAAAATGCATTTTAGGGCATGCAATTTTGTAGTGCTTCTCTCAGTATGTGAAGGGCATATTCCTCCGGGCAATATGTCTTTCCAAGATGACCCTTCAAAGACTGAGAAATGGGGAATGAGGAGAAACCTGCTGGTGATTTGCAGACTACACACAAACAACCATTTCTGTGTATTACACTGTGTTGGTTTAGATTAAGTTTAGTAAAAAGCCATTAAGAATTGAGGTAAAACAACCCTCACTGTAACCTCGTTGTCAGAGGGAACATCACAAACTTGTACCCTGTTCTTTTCCAGACACTGCCATCTACGCAGAGTTTTAAATAACAACTGTGCTTTTGTTTGTTTCAAATTCAGAAGCTATCTCTACATTAGTTACTGCCAGTTCAATCAGCAGAGGGCTTTTTTTTTTAGACAGGAAAAACTAAAACTATTTTCCTATCAGTTGAATTTAGCGTATTAATTTTCTAAAATTTTCTTGTGAACTGGGGATTAATTCCCTTGCAGCTCTGCATTTCAAATGATAGAAATTCTTTACTACCTTAATAAGCTGTTCGTGTTTTAGTTCAGGTGGCTTGTGGTCCTGGGTTGTTTTGTGTTTTAGAGGAGGATTGTTATGCTGTTATGTAATAAAAATCCAGGGAGAATTTATAGCTCCTTTTCATCCACAAAACAATCACTTCTAGAACAGTATTTGTAGAATGTAAATCAGCTTGCAACACGAGGTTTTAGTGGCTTTAAATTATATGGTAAAAAGTGACAGTTGTGTTCCATCATTGATTCTCAGGCAGGTAGCGAGGAGATCTTCCAGCAAGCCAAGGCTTAGTGTTTAGAAATTGGCTCAAACCATGAGATTAAGCAGCAGCATTAGTCTTTTCAAGAGTAATGTGATAATGTCACAGAGTAACAGATCATACCTCTGTGACAGATGGTGCATGCCTGTGTGAAGTGTAGTAAGATAAAAATACTTTTTGGTTGGATGTTTTATATGTTTAGTCACAGCCAGTAGCTGTTGCAGTTAGTTACAAATTTAATATCAGTTCGAACAGGAAACATCAGCTTCCAGTCAGACACCTGTTCAATTGTCCACAACTCACAAAAAAAGTTTTAATAACAGACATTTGCCTTGGGAATATAGCCCTTCTTCAGATCAGTATGTTTTTAAAAATTCATATCTCTGATTCTGCATTCTTCCGACTCCACTGTCTAATTACTGTTTTGAACATAGAAGTGTATTATTCCTCCTAGTGTCTTCCTTTGTTACTGTTTACAGAGAACACTGACATTCAAGAATTGCTTTTCATAATGTGCGTGTAGGGTGAGTTAATGATACACTGTCATGACAGTGACTTTATGTGCACAATAATTGACAGTTGAAGCTATAAGAAGTATCTGATAGTTCTTTTTTTATTTAAACCCACTCAGACAAGTATTAACACCCAAGTATTTTTGTATCACTTTGTATGTTAAGATCACAGCTGAGGTTAATTTCCTTCGTGGCTATGAATATTTAACAATTTTGAAAGGATATTCTCAGATTGCTAATTGTATTTGTAATCAAACTGGTCAGCAATGTCTCCTTATCCAGTTTTGTAAAGCAGTGAGGAACAAAATGAATGCAGAAGGAAGTAAATGGTTCATAATAGCAATTATTAATTGGAAAACTGTGCTGCTACACATGTGTGTGGGGGAAATGATGTCTAAAAATAGATTTAAGTGTCGCTTAACTAGCACTGCTTACCTCTGCCCTGGAAGGAAAGAGAACTCAGGAATTTACATATCCTAACAATGACTTGGCTGGTAATGTGAGATCTGTTATTAAGTATACAATTATAGCTACTGTTTGCTGTTGGTTTCTTCTCTTTTTGAAACAATTTAAATTTGAAATATCCCTTATGCTATAAAATAGTGTTTCTGAAATACATGAAATCTAGAAGATTCATCCAGTTCCTATGGATAGAGGAATAGTACCTATTTTATAACATATTTCAGACAACTACTAGAGGGTTATGGGTTCTAACATTTTAATGTTTTATTTGTAATTGATAAATTCAAATATAAAGCCTCAGCTGATTAAGAGCTCAAACTGTGTTGCAGAATCGCCTGGACTAGCCACTAGCAATAAAAGGCCACAGGCACAAGATGAATTCATACTTCTAAGGCCACAAACATTCACTGGGGTGTTGGATGCCTATACTTAAATGTTGTCTGAGAGGACTTGAACCTTAGATCACTTGTGGTTAAAGACAGGAATGCACAGTCTATGACAGTCTTGGGGTCATTCAGATGAATGACTCATCCTGGGATTTGTTTAAGTTTGCTATTGGAGAATTTAGTAGACAGTTAAATATTGTGCCCAAATCATTGTCAAAGGATCTTATTCCATGCGCTTTCTCTCATGCTTGGTAGTCATACCAATTTGAGTTTCTAAATCACTTCCCTTTTCCTCATATTAAGTACTTTATGTATTATCTATTAGTGAGTCATCATCTACTTAATGCAATGTTTAGACAAGCACTCCTTGCACACAGAAGTGTGGGTGTTGGCTGCTACCAGTATTTTATTTATGCCCATGGTCATCGTAAGACATGGTGCCATATTTCTGAAGTACTGCACAAATAAAGTATTTCAGTATCTGATAAAGGGTGTGGGCTTGATGAAGTAGAGGAGGTGAAAGGGTTTATCTGATGAATGGCAGTAGGCAAAAAGAAATAAGGGTCATGATAATAGGTGGTTAAACTTGTGTTATGCTATTTAATTTAGATCAAATGTGTCCTTTCTAGAAACAGTGGTGTACATTCTGGTGTTGTTTAGTGTGTGTGTGTATGACTCAGTTTCACGTTTTTAGTTATTAATCTTACTACTGATTCTGTTGGTATATTCTGTCTCTTAGGTATTCTTACTCTCTTTGTCATTTGTTTTTTGAATTTTCCACGTTCCTCTGCTTTCTCATCATCAGTCTCTCTTGTGCTGCTGTGAAAGAAGGCTGAGGTCTGAGCACATTTGCTACAGCTAATAATAATAGGACTGAAAAAGTTCTGACCTTTTGGTGTAGTCACTGTCTGGGGTCCATGTGCTGATGGAAAACTAGAAAATTGAGGGGGGAAAGAGTGAAGAGGGTCACATAGAAACATAGGGTGAGTGCATCAGATCTAAACAGTTTTCTCTTGGATTTGTAGTCTCTCTTGTTATCCTGAGTTCTCATGTCACATTGTTTGTGGTGCTAATTGGCCTCCTCAACTGACAAAGGTATGGTCAGTTCTCCCAAAAGTTGTTGTCAGTTCTGTAACAGCAGTGGAAATCTTTGGAATGGCTGAAGCTTGAGTGAAAGTTGTCATAACTTACAAAGGATTGGTTGGTTGTTTTTTTTTTACTTTTTAATTTGTAGATTGAATCAAGTTGGATTCTGTGTATTACCACAAACAACAAAGTTTCCTCACGGTTAATCAGACCTCAGTGTGTAACTTGGCATGGCTACTCAGTTAGTGAGTTGACACAAGTGTCATTTGGAGAAACAGCTTGGCAAAGAATTGTGATAGTGCAAGGGGTACATGCTGTTCTGAAATGTGTTGGTTTGGTGGTCCCTAAAAATGGTCTGTGAGGCCAAGATAAGTGGTCTAGCAAGCCATGTCTTCTTGACTGAAGACCCTGGATAGTCTTCTGTTGTGCTTGTTTTGTTTCTTGTCTTTCATTACATTCAGGTGTGGCTGTATTGTGTACTTCAAATGCAAGAATCAAGTTGTTTTGAAAAGAAATCAATAAACTTGCTTATTTTTGTGTTGTAAAAAGTGTGTATTAAATGAACACAACATATTAATATTCCTGGCATCCTTAAATTTGAAAGCCTTCCTAAAATCCTTGATTTTTAGCATTAAGTTGGGAGGGGAAAATCAGCGTTGTGACTCTGTTTTTATTCCTTGCTTGGTTTCTGGTTATTCGAGCTAATGCAATGGCATCAGAGTAACAGAGACAGTAAATATCAGTACAGCCTTAAGCAGAATGATTAGCAACAGCATACAGCTATAATTTAATCCCCTTCACATCTACTATTCTGAAAACAACGCTACTTTATAGAATTTAATAAATTGCAAGTCTGTGAACTCTGAATCTACTTTGGTGAATGTTATTTTCTGTAAAGTAGAATATATTGATAAAAGCCATCTTTGTTCGGTAAAGAGATTTTTCTGATACCTTTAATGTGAGATGGAGCATTGTATATTATGAATTAATGAATTATCGAATCAATGTGTCTTTATTCTGTTGCTTTTTTTCACTTGGAAAATGAGTACCTAAAAGTAATTACATGAACTAGACAATTTTGTTAGAGTTGAGACACGTAAAGATGTTCATGGTTCACAAAAAACACTGAGTCTCAACTTTCTCCCCTGGAAATGTTTCTAAATACGCCAACTGATCTGCTTCCTCTGACAAGCTGACATTGACCTTAACTGGAAAGTAGAGTTTTACTTTGTTTCATTTAATGTTGAAGTTTGCTCTAATGTGGTAGTGTTGGTGGTGGCTTGGACCACATGACCTGGAGAGGCCCCAACGACCTCCATCATTCTGCAGTACTGAATACTTGGGGAAATGAAGTAAAATAGTGCGTATCTTAGTGGTTTTGTGGAGAATATGGGGTTTAAAGGTAATTAAAAGTCACAATGGGATTCTTATCTGCAACACCTAGGTCTTCTGATGGTATTGTAGATATAATTGTTTATGCTTAGTAGCAAAATAGTATTTTGTTCTTATAGGATAACTTTTCAGAGCGTATGTGCTGAGGCTTATGCTTTGGGAAACAGGCATTCTGATTCATAAATGATTCCTTGCAGTTTGAGTTCTTAAACTCGTCCAGCCTGGTGCATGTGCATTTTAACAGTTTTTCACTGGTGAGATCAAATGCAGACATACTGATCATTTCTGCACTAGTTCCACTACTGTAAAATGGAGTTTTGAATCTCAGTAACTTTTTCTAAGTCTAGGTATGTCTATTTTGTTGCAAAATTACAGTTTGCTCTCAGAGTGCTTAGACAGAGTTTTTGAAGCTATATCCACACAGATGAGGTAAATAATTTGGAAATGCCTTCTTAAAAAGTTGAGGTCACAGGTACAGTCTTCTTTTATGCCTTGGAGACCAGACCCTTCTTTGACCAGCTTCAATAAGGGAAAGTAATCAACCATAAAATCCACCAGATCTCTTTTATCTGTATATGTGCAAGTATGAATGTGTTTCCTTAACTGTCTTGCACAAAAGTGTTGTTATGGTATTGTAAATAGTAAACAAAGTTTTATTTTGTCACACTCTAGGCATTCCATTCAGTTTTAAGATACTTAAAAATATCTGTAGTAGAACTGTAGATGTTTTGGCAGAACAGTGTAACTCTTAAAATATAATTCATAGGGGAAGTTAGCTAGTCCAGGAACCTAACAAGGTGCCTTTTCCGTTCCATATGTTGGTAAGCATACCTATAGCCCTTGGCAGAACACTTCTCAACTGCGTGTCCTCTGTGGTATACCAGCAGGTTATTTTGGGGCATGCTGGAAGCATATGTGGATCTTTGTGTGCTTGCTTAGAATGCACCAGCAGCTGTCCTATTCCTGCATTAAAGGATTCTGGTGGTCAGCAGCTGTGACAGCATTGGTCCTAGGAGGTAATAAATCCTCAAGTATGTCAGTCTCATGCCACTTAAAATAATGCTTCATTATTAACATCTTAGATTTGTCCACCTAAGGTCAGTAAAAAGACAGTGCTGCTCTTGAAACTTGTCAGATTTTTTGTCAATGAGACATTGTTTCTTTGCTTCACTCTAAATGTCTGGCTTTGGTCAGACAGTAGAAACAGTGAGACCTGATGACAGCATCTGCTTCCAGGAAAAGCGAGATTCATTTTTTCTTGAGAATTCTTTGTGACTCCTTGGTCCTCCCCTCTCACTCCTCCCTGTTCCATAGTCTGGGAATCTGAGATTACCTAAATTGTCTGTGGTCTGCAGACCTTTCTACTTTGTGCAAAATATCTGTTTAATTTCAAAAGGCATACTGTCTAGAGATAAATATTTTTCCAGCTGTGTTTATCTTTTGTCTCCTCAGTCAAAATCACACATTATTTTGTTTGCTCAAATCTAGCTCACTGTAAGCCATGCATTTCTTACCAGTGTAGCAGGTTGTGATTGAATCAGAATCTTGCCAGTAACCACTGACAGTAAAATTTATTTCTTATCATTGTGTATGAGATGATTATACACATCTGTGTATACTCCCCTGATACTTAAAACAAAATTCTGATTATAGGTATCCTTGTGCAGGCAAATCCTGCTTCACTGAGAACAGTGATACTGATTGTGCACAGAGTTGCACTTCCTCAATAGGCTTTGGAACCCCTCCTCTTCCTAATCCCAGTTCCAAAAAGGAAAAAATATTACTGATTTCCTTGTCCTAAAATTGTCTTGGTTTAAAAGATAGATTTTAGTGGTGCAGTATGAGATCTATTCCTGCTTAATGTGAGTCTCTTGTATGGATAATCTTGACTGATCTAAAGTCTTTTTAGCTAAACATACTTTCTTACTGAATTTGAATGGATGTTTAAGGACAAGCACAGATAATGTGGATTGTGCAATACTCTTCTGGAATTATTTAAAGAAATAATTTGCAATTTTTATTATTTTTGGTATTCAGAATGGAGGATGGTTTTCATGGACTGAAAGCGGCCTGAAATGTCTCTGAAACAAGGAATGTTTAAGACACTTATTTCCAGCCTTTCCTGAAATGAAGAGCTTGTTGTGGTTTACCTGCCCTTCTTTTTTTTTATCTTGTTTTTTTCCCTTAAACAGCTGGGAGAAAGTAAAAACTGCTTGGGTGTTACTCACTGTCATTCAGTGTGCTGAACCCTACTTCCTGATCTGTTGTGTTAAACTTTGCCACTAATGTTCTGGGTACATCAGTATGCATTCAGAGTCTTTCAAAACCAATTGGAAGAATGATGAGGAGGTGAAATGTAATCCCATTGTGGAAGTCCACCAAATTTGTCAGGCATGATTTGCACTTAGTGAAGCTGTGTTGGCTGTCACAAATCATCTTCTTACTTTCTGTGTGTCCTTCTGGAAGGATCTGCTGCATGATCTTGCTGGGCATTGAAGTGCAACTGATTGACCCGTAGTTTCTGGGTCTTCATTTCCCTTTTTAGAAATGGTGGTTGTAGCCCTTTTTTAGTCACTGGGAACTTCCACAACTTCTCAAGTATAGTGGCTTAGCTATTTCCGTTGCCACTTCCCTCAGGACCTCATCAGGTCCCATGAACTTGGTCATCTTCAGGTTCCTTGGATGATCTCTAACCTGATTTTTGCCTACAGCAGATAGTTCTTCATTGTCTCAGTCTTCTCAATGTCCCAGGTAACCAGGTCTCCCATTTCCTCTGGAGAGGGGCCACATTTTCCCTAGTCTTCCTTTTATCACCCACATACCTATAGAAATCATAGAAGTTATAGAAAGACTTGAGCTAGAACGGACCTTAAAAACATCATCGGGTTCCTACCCCGTTCCATGGATGGGGATGCCAGGCGCTAGTTCAGGTGGCTCAGAGCCTCATCCAGCCAGGCCTTGAACACTTCTAGGGATGGGGCATCCACAGCTTCTCTGGGCAATCTGTTCCAATGACTCATCACCTTCATAGTAAAGAATTTCTTCTTGTTCTGGATGCAGTACTATTAGTGGGGTGGCACAAGGGCAGAGTAGAGGGGCAGAATCACCTCCCTTGACCTGCTGACCATGTTTCTTCAGATGCAGCTCAGGATGCATTTGGCTTTGTGGGCTCTAAGTGCACACTCTTGGCTCATGTCCAGCTTTTTTTCACAAGAACCCCCAAGTCTTTCTCGATAGGGCTGCTCTCACTGAGTTCTTTTCCCAGTCTGTATTCATGTCTGGGATTACACTAAGTGCAGCACCTTGCACTTGACCTTTTTGAACTTCATGAAGTTCACATGGACCCACTTCTCAAGTTTGTCCAGCTCCATATTGGTGGCAAAGAAGCCATCTTATAGAAGCTTTTTCTCGTAGCCCTTGATGCCCCTGGCCAGATTTAATTTGATTGGCACTTTAGCTTTCCTAACCTGGTCCTTGTCTTCCTGGACAATCTCTGTTTCTCCCAGGCTACCTGTCTTTGCTTCCAACCTCCACAGGCTAAAGCCAATGGTAAGTTGGAACTGAAATATGTAGTTGGAACAAGAAATGCTTGTTCACTTAGATGTGAGCAACCCTCGGGGTACAGTGGTCGGAATGGCTATGCTGAGGCAGACCAGCAGTCCATCTGGTAAGCATTTTCTAGCAGCAGTTAGGTTATACTTAAAAAATAGTAAAAATGGGAGGAACATATGACAGTTCCCCCAGGTACTCTCCCCATCCTTTAAGCTGAGTGCTAAGGCTTTTCTCTTGTGCCTTTTTGGTTGGAGAAAGCTGACAGATACTGAGACTCAGTCTGATGTGGTTGATAACCGTGCTAGAGCACAGTTCAATAGGATTTCATTAGGTATTGTTACCTTGAGGGTAACTTATCACTGGTCATCTAAAGTACCTGTTACCACTTCTGCAAAACAAGTAGGAAGGTGGTGATCTGAACTAGTTGAGGTCCCTCCCACCCTTAAGGGGAAGGGAGCACCCAAGGTTTGTAGATACTTGCAGCCAAAAGAAATGACTAAAGTCAGAAGGTCCACAAAAGCTTATAAAGTTTTATTAGTAAATTACACACAGCGTGGAAGATGGTATGTTAGTCCCTGACCTTCTAGTATAAGTACATGGCAGTGGGTTTGGGATGAAGAGGTAGAGTGAAAAGGAAGAGGGAGATGAATTAAAGATGGAGAGAGAGAGAGAGAGAGAGGAAGGAAGGGAGATCACCAGTCGTGGTTCCAGCATTGATCCGGCTGATGGGGTGTCCGGGGTCCTGGGAGCACCCATGCACCTGGGCTTGGTGGTGGTATCTTTTTATAGATAAGCTTTCCCTGCCCTGGAGATAAGTGTCGTACTTTCTATGCTAATTAGTTATCATGCACAGTGTGTTCTTCTAGACCTTTCTGGAAATGTGTCAGAGGGCTTTGGGGGTCTTTGGTGGTGTTGATTTCCCCCCCCCTACAGACTATGCCCAGGTTCTCCACCTCATTTCTGTGCCTGTGCTGTATGGTTTTGTGCTTACCTCCAGGAACTAGAACAAGGAGATTTGTCCCAGAAAAGCACTGTCCTACCTCCAAATGGCCCTCTTTTCCAGCCACCTCTTGTTCTTTCTCACAGCGTGTTACTGCCCACAGTCCTTGGTTGTTCTTACCAACAGTCCTTAGTTGGCTTCACGGCTATCCTGCTTCTGGTGTTTGAGACAAACACATTAGCCCCTTATCTGCTAGACTTCTACAAGGGGTCTGCAGGTGTGACTGCACCAAATGCAGAAGCTTCCTAAAGCTGCTGCCATGCTGGATGTAACTAATTCTAGCTGGCTCCAAGATGGACCCACTACTGGCCAAAGTGGAGTCAGTCAGCAGTCTTGGTAGTCCCTGTGTGATAGCATATATAAGGAACCATAAAAATCAGCTGCAGAGCAGCAAGGTGACAGTATGCGTGAAATAACCCTGCTGTCACCAAGGTCAGTGAAGGACAAGGAAAAGTGCTCCAGGCACCAGAGCAGAGATTCCCCTGCAGACGGTGGAGAACCCCATGTTGGAGCAGGTGGATGTCCAAAGGAGGCTGTGACTGTGTGGGAAGCTTGTGCTGGAGCAGGCCCCTGATAGGAGCTGTGGCCCCGTGGCAAGAGGAGTCTATGCTGGAGCAGGTTTGCTGGCAAGACTTGTGACCCCATGGGGGACCCACGCTGGAGCAGCCTGTGCCTGAAGGGCTGCACCCAGTGGGAGGGACCCATGCTGGAGCAGTTCATAAAGAACTGTAGCCCATGGGAAGGCCTCACTTCAGAGAAGTCTATGATGGACAGTCTTCTGTGGGAAAGACCCCACACTGGAGCAGGGGAAGAATGAGAGGAGGAAGGAGCAGAGACAACATGTGATGAACTGGCTGGAACTGCCATTCCCTGCCCCTCTGCGCCTCTGAGATTAGGAGTTAGAGAGGCTTGGTGGGCACCTGGCAGCCAGTCAAGGTCAACCCACCACACAGATACAGTCCACTGTTGTTACAGTAGATCGGATAGTATTACAGTATTTGTCTTGCCACATAATTTTTTTTTCTGGATATTGATTAATTACACAGTATTCTGTACTTGTTATGTTACTGGTTTTTAGTGAGTGTCAACCACTGCTTGTTACAGTGGAGAGCTGATACCCATAGTAAATCAGAGACTGGTAGTAGATCCTTTGCTGTGTAGTCAGTTGGGAAGGTGAAATCATATCTGGAAGTAGAGAATCCTCAATTTCAAAAGGGAGGAATTTATTTGTAACTTTTTTTCTACTGAATATTGTGAACAAGTGCCCTAACACCTCTTGGTCAATTTGGCCTTTTTTATCAATTCTAAAACTCAAAGTCATTCATGGACTCAAATGGGATGGACTTTATGAACTAATATCTACCTATCTTGTTATATAGATAAAAGGCAGAAAAAATGTGTTTATGACATATAGAGTTTCATAGCAAAACATCTCTCAGTTGTAAATTCTTCCCTCTCTCTCTTTTTAATCATACTGCTTAAGCACCATTTTTATACCTGACTTACATACACTCTGTACTTAAATCAGAAGACACTTTAATTTTTTTCTTGAATTTGAGACTTTGCAAAATAATTAACTACCATTGAACCCCTAAAGGAAAACCTATTTGCCTAATCATTGCTCTCTTCACAATATAGGCAGGTCAATAACATTTTTCTTTGTTCCATTTGGTGTAGTTATTATGGAATTTGCTTTTTATTACTGTCACAGTTAATATATAAGAATGAGTGAAGACTATACTTCACTGAAATGCACGTATCTCTGTAGTTTAAACTACCCATTTTTGAGTTTTCTGCAGATAATACAGCATCTCTGATCCTTGTGTATGATCTTCAAATAAGCTTGAAAGAGGAGATGTGAAATAAATGTGAAAAATTATTCATGGAGGAAAAAAAGAAAAATCTGACAATTTATCATAGTTAACGTACCTATTTAAGTAAGGGTGGGTTTTTTAACGTTTTTTTGGGGGGGGCTGGTAGATTAAGTCTTCACAAGCAGAATACAGCTTTTTCTCCCTTATGCCTTCCAGCTTTTGGAATTTTAATGATTCCCAAGAAAAACTTCTGATTTTTAGAGTGGTATTTTTCCCTTCCTATTCCTTCAAGAAGTTAAAAAAACATCAACAACTGTATGAAGATGCTAATTTTTCCTGTTGGTGTGAACACTGAATCTCGGTAAACTTGTGTCAAGGCTCTAATGGTTTAGGGAACAAGAGAGTTTTAGTTTTGTTTTGTTTTTTCCCCCTCCTTTGAGTTCTTTATTATATGTGCCTCATAAAAATTTAGAGTTGTTAATGGTGGAGACAAATAAGGCATCACAATGTTGTGTATTTGCAGAACAATTGTAAATTGCTGTATTTGGTGCCTTCAGGTGGTCTGACATTGGGGTATATTAGGAAATAAAGATTTTTCTGCCAGCTAAACTTGCCTTTTTTGTGGGAAGGAAAAAAATGCTATACTTTGTTCCCTTCTATATTTACCCAAACTATCTGTGGAGAAGTTAATATTTGGAGCAGTGTAAGTAAAGCACACGTTCTGTGTGAAATGACGTTTTCCTGTCTTCTGTACTGCTACCAGTGGATTCTTTTCGTGGATTCTGGTTCATGATTCCTTGCATCCATTACAGTTTTTCTGCTTGAGCAACTGATCATAAGATAGGTAGACAGAGACAGATAGGGAGAGGGTATTTGTCTGACTGTTGGTTTATAAATATGTACTGCAGAAGAGTGGTGGTGTGCAATACTTCCTGTGACTGTCCTGACACGCCGATTTTGTAGCATTGGCAGGCATCTGCTGTATAACATAAGTCTTCATGTATGTGTGGAAGTAAAATTTGAACAAACATAAATTTGAACTAAATCAATTACAGAGTTTCCTGCATTTACTGAAATACAGCTTTCTTGGTCATTCTGGGTTTCGAAGAGTTATAATTAGATATACGCTCAGGTTGGTCAAATCAGTGCTTTGAGGGGACTGTTGTTTATTTGATACTCAAATATGAGTTTTGGCTATTTTGGTTTAAGATGTGTCTTGTGAGTTGAGGTACTTTTAACTGATTGGAAATGACCCAGCATTGTGATATTGTACAGGAACTTGTTTACAAATCCATGTTTACATTGCTGTGGATGCATGTGATCTTTAAAAAAATCCTTCCTCCCCAGCCCTTCTAAAAGCTCAAGATTTCTCTTAGAAAATAAAGGAGTACATTAGAAAAACTAGGTATGTGTGTTTTGCATCGTTAGGCCTTATGAGTTTTGTTGGTTCAGAAACTTCTGAGACATGGGCAAGTAAGATTACATGGGAAGAGAACAGACAAAACTGAGCATTCAGAAATGCTGCCTCAAAGTTCTCTTATTCTCTGCAATGTAAGGCTGTATTAGAAGGTGAGAAGTCACAGGCTAAATTTTGACTTCATCTTCTGGTATTAAATGTGTTTAACCCCATGTAATGTCATTACTAATCTGTAGTATTTAAAAAAAATAACACTCCCTACTCTCTCTCATACACACATACACAAAACTTCCTTTTTTTTTAGTATTTAGCAGCCAGTTGAAATTCGAGAAGCTGCACATGTGAGAATTTTTGAAGTTGTCTTGGTTTTTAAATCGACCAATTTCTGTTTTACAGTGCCTGAAAATGACAACGAAGCGGAATTTGTTTTTGCGGCTGGTGCCATGCCGCTGTCTGCGTGGAGAGGAGGAAACTGTGACTACCCTTGATTATTCTCACTGCAGCCTGGAACAGGTGCCTAAGGAGATTTTTACTTTTGAAAAGACCTTGGAAGAACTGTATTTAGATGCTAATCAGATTGAAGAGCTTCCAAAGGTATGTTGGGTTGTTTTCCTTTTAGATACACTTACTCTTTACTTCACCAGCATTGTAGAAGCTGATAGTGAGTGTCTAGCTTCCCACTTTTTAGGCTGTAGATTGCTGTGAAGCAGCCCTGGTAGACTGAAAGTTTATGCATTCCATCCTGATTGCTTTGCTGCATGAGTTGGAATGAAACTGCTTAAGCAACTGAACTAGCCCAAGAGAGGTACACAGTAGAAGAGACTGGCTAATTAATTTATTTCTGTGGTAGTGTCAGCTTGCGCATTGAGAAGTGGGCAGTTTACCGCTTACCTTGGTCTGGTGTAAGGTTTAATTATCCCCACGATTAGAAAGATTGCTTGAACATTTATGTTTTGCTCCTTTTTGTTCTGCTATCTTAACTGCAGGGACATATAATAGCCTATACTTGCTTCAAGTTAATGTTTGTACATTAGAACAAGTCATACTTACAGGCTTATTTCTGAGAAGCTAAACATTTTTTTTTTCAGTTTTTAAGTAATTTTAGTCATTGTGTTTTGCTACCCTTTCAATTTTCAGAAGAAAGCACCCCCACATATAAATTCAAATACTGTAAAGAATACAAGCAGAGAGATGAAGGGATAGTGAAGACATAGTAGAAATGTTTTATTTATTGACAGAAATTGTGATATTAAAACTATCCATAGAAGAACTGTAAGGGAAGGCCTGTAATATTTGAAATGATCCTAGCCAATTTAGAGCCAGAGTTTCAAGCTGTGTATTTGTTTTCCCTTTTATTTAGTGTTCTAACTCTGAAAAAGGCTTTTAATTAAGCCATTTCAATTATGAAGGATGCAGTACTTATCAGACCCTCTCTTTCTGAAGGCCCTAGCTTTCTGAAGCCTGGTTAAGACATTCCCACTCATGTTTTCTCTTTGCCCCTGGTGGTTTTTTATCATCTGCTGGCCTTTGTATGCAACAGCACAGCTGTCTTGGGGCTGCTTGTCAGCCTGATCACTGAAATGACTCATCAGTGTGCATGGCTTTTGGATTTTTTTAATTGCCCTGAATCTTTTCAGAATTCCAGCTTACTTCAAAACTCAGTTCTTAGAGTATAGCTCCTTCATTTAGCTGACTGCCTGAGGGCACAGCATGAGCAAACTGCAGTGGAGAGAAATATTGTGGTAGAGAAGGAGTTGACTTTACATGAAAGGCTGGTGTATAGTCTCAGTTCCAAAATTGACTGGGCATTTGAAATGTTTGAAAAGGTACCCTGTTTATCCCAAGTGCTATAGTGTGCATTTGAGCTAAAAAGGTCAAACTGTAACAGTTTTACTTTTCTCTCTCACTTCGCTGTTGGAAGAAATTGAAATTCTGCAGTAAAATAGTCTTTAATTATATGACTTCCATGGTTTGCTAGCAGTAATTATGAATATGTAAACACTAAAAAAGAACAACAATAAAAGTAACAACTACAAAGTCAACACCATTCAAAGCTCCCCTCCCTCTCATTTTCCTTTAAGGATCTTGCAATTCCTTGTGCTGCATGTGCTTTGACCTGATTAATCAGGGAAATTTCTAATGATTCCAAGAGTCTGGATTATTGTTTTCAGGGAAGGGCTTTAATATATTCTTGAAATAAGGGAGTGGCTCTGAAACATGAGCTCATCGAAGTTGTCCTTCCCATATATATCCTAAGTAACTTGTAACTCTTCAAAGCCTTAATGATATTAACTAGTTTTAACAGAGACACATTTATGAGAATTGGAAAGAGCAGTAGACAAGTTAAAGCTCATTCCTTTAACTGTCCATCTTGCTAATTTATGTTTGCTTTTGTTATGAGGTATTATATGCAAATGTTACATGAATGGGGCTTGTTCAACAGTTTCTAGTTGAAATAATGGCCTCGTAGTTGGGAGAGAGAGATAAAAAACTTCGGTCAATCTAAGCCCATTGCTGTGATGGTGATTAGGATAAATTTTTTTTAGTCACTGAACACTTCCTGTTTTTTTATGATCTTTTCTCAGAATTGCAAAAGAGAAGAATATTAAGGGTATTTATGAATAATGTTATCCAAAAATTGTCAGGAAAGGAATATTCATAAATTGTTTAGATGAATCTTTTCAGCAGCTTTCATAGAGTTATTTGTTTTGTACTATCTATAAGTTTCCTACATATCATTTGAGGATTTTTCTTCCATTACATTGATCTTACTTGCCCTATTTTGTCAATTTGTAAAGCTTTTGGGTAAGAATCTCTAGGTACCTTGCATATAAGAAGAGATCTGGCTCTGAGCAAGTGTTTGATAAAGGTGGTAATGCATGTATACAGAAGAGATTAAACAGTTTTCTATATCCATAGCTCAAACTTTCACTAGTTTTCATGATAATTTTGTTGGATTTTTTTGTACTTGAAGTAGGAAGCATGAAGGGAGAATATATTTTAAGATATAACAACATGAAATTTGAACTTTTAGAGGAGATCAATACCTACTGAAATTCTGTGTTATAGAACTATTTGACTTTAAAAGATGTGTCTATCAATTTTTTAATTTCTTTTTTTAACAAACTGTTTACCTCTGGGGTATTACATGGCATGTCTATTACGGAAAATATTTTGCAATGTTTGCAGGTCTGTGTGTAACTACAGGTCACAATTTCTGAGATACTGGAAGGAGTTTGTAGGAAGGGTTAAGCATAGCTGCTGGCTTGTGACCATTTTCAGTTTTTTCCTTTCCTAAGCATTGTAAACTTAGTCAATTTTCAATGAAACTAGTTAAATAAAGTTTTTGTAGTAAAAAACCCTAAATAATCTGGCCTTCAGGCAGTGAGGTCAGAAGTTTAAAGGGATTAAAAAAAAAAAGCTATATAGAGGAAACGGAGAGAAAATCACATGCACTTTTTTCTTTGTTTCAATAGCAACTTTTTAACTGTCAGTCTCTACACAAGCTGAGTTTGCCAGACAATGATCTAACCACATTGCCAGCATCCATTGCAAATCTCATTAATCTCAGGGAACTGGATGTCAGCAAGAATGGTAAGTCACTTTGCTTATTATATCAGGGTAACTAAAAGGCAAATCACCATTGACTGTACAAAGACACCAGTGAAAGTATAATTTCTCGAAGCTACACAGCTAATGATTTTTAAATTACTGCTCTAAATCCCTGCTTACAATAAATGATGCTTTTTATGGTCTGGTTGTGATACTTAATTGTATGTCTCAAAAACTAGTTGGTTTGTACTTTGAGATTCATTACTGAAAAACAATATTGTCAGGTAGTTTTTCTCTCAAAGTGCATAAGATCAAATGTATTGGTTTTAGTAACTTTTGCCATCTGTCACTATACTGAAGAGCGGTTGCACAAGAGTTTGTAAAATTTTGCTGAATTCCATTGTTGTGTTTTGTTTCATATAAAAATTGATTTTTTTTTTTTAAAGCTGTCAAAAAATTGTAGTAGGGCTTGGCTCCTTTGCTGTTGCGCTGATGGTAACTGTTGTTGTGCGAGGAAAAGTATTTGTGTCCACGGACATGAGTTGGTTCACTTGTCTGTCTGTTAAAAATCTATCATTCTGTGTGAGTCACCCTTTTAAAATTAAATGTCATCAGCCAACATTATACGTGGGGTTTTACTGATTGTGCTACTTTGGCAAGCTGGCAGATGTATGCAACTATGAGGAAATTGAAGTAACTTATATTGTCATCAGACTTAGGTGTGAGACTTATTTGAGAGAAAAGTTGTCATGCTAATTGAAGACAATGAGATAGTTTTCTCTTACTAATTCAAAGTGAAAGAAGAGGACCTCTCATTGAAATAAGATTTGAAAATAATTACATAAATATTCTAAAGATTTTGTCATATTCAATTCATTGTTTTATTTGGGCTGCTAGCTAATAATGACTCCACAAAGTGAAGTAAATTCTGCTTTATTAAGAAAACATTCCAGTTGTTGAAGAGTTGGCATTCTCCTTGATTGTCTGTTGTAGACCAATCTGTACTTAAACTGTTACTTTATTATTTCTGCCTAATGAACACAGCATTTAGTGTGATAAATTGACCTGGTTGTCACTGCTCTGTTCCTGGTACAAGTGGATCGATAGTCTTTTTTAAAGAACACTGGCCTTAAACTGTCAGTAACACACAATAGAGAAAGAATCATCTTTTTCTCCTAGACTGAAGTGTTGAAAGTATTAAGTGTTTGTAACACAAGTTCTCAGTGCAGAAGACCTAAAAGCAGCAAAGGGGGATCTGAGTGCTAGAGCTGGCAAATTCCATAGCTCATGTACTTAAATAGGCAGCTGGAGCTAGGGAGCTATTTGTCTATCCAAAATGGAATGGCCTTTAGCTAAGCCTTCAGAGAGCCGCTGAAAGAGCACTTGTTCTCTGAGGCATATGACACAGTTTCCCAGTAAACTGTGAAGCTCTGTTAACTAGAGTTTGGGGATTTTTTTAACACCCATCAGAGAAATGACAGGGTACAAGCTTATTTAAACTACTGTCATGTGCCTGTTCTAAGTCTTATCGCACTCTGGATAGCTTCGCTAACCAGTCTTGCACATAAAAAATAGTCCTGAGGTCACAGGCTTCTTTACTGGGGACATGTAGTCTCCCAGTATTCCTGAAACCTCTGTAAAACTCAAACCTGTTTGTTCCTGTTGGGTGAACTAAGAAATAGTGCTGTTTATTGTAATAAATTTAGTATTATTTGAGACTTCAGTTTGTTGGCTCCAATGCTTTTCCCTTTCTCTGTTCCTCTCCGCTGTTGCAACCATGGAAGATTTTTCTCTTAACTACAAGCCTATTCTCCTCCCTTGTGTCTCCTTTTCTCTTTGTAAGAATTTACTACTCAAGTTCCCACTATCCGTGATTGTTCTGATATATGTCTGTAGTAGAGCCTAATAGAAGGGGTTTACTAGTTTTCTGAGAGTAGCAAAATTTATCAAAGTCTCCAGTTCTTCATTTTTCTTTGTTGCATATCAAAAGAATAGAGCATGGCCTTTGTGGGAAGCACAGGGTTTGCTTTCCTCTAATTTATAAAAAACCCCAATTAATGGAAATTAGTCTTCAATAATGCAGGATGATGAGAGATGCTGAATTCAAAAATGATTCAGTATGTTTTTCAGATTCCTGTGGTTGTGGCAAGTGAAAGGTTCCTCTATTGTTCTTATGGTATTGATATACCATTAAGTATTTTCTTCTGATAGGGATGGAGCTAAATTTAAGTGCAGATGCTTTTAGATCAAATATGCATTTAGTTTTAAAGGTTATAGTTTTGGAAGGGTAGTTATTTAGACTTTGGTTTTCAAATATTAGCATACATGAAATATAATAGGATTTTCATGTAAGATATTTGAACCTTTTGTGGTATAGGCCTAATCAGATGTGTTGACCAAAGTATTTAATTTTCTAAAGAGCTGATTGAAAAATGAAAAACTAAGCTTCAGTTTTAAAATGGTTTCAGATTTCCTCATGAATTGCAGTCTGGCTCAGAGTGATACCTGTTGCACCGAAGAGTATCCAGTTCTCTAGGTGGAACTACGTGCATATGTGTACACATGTGTGTGTGTGTGCACAATATTTGATGTTTAGATGAAAGATCAAAATTGCAGAGATTTTTCAAGGTACTGCATTTGTTACATAAAAGGTATTAGTCCATGAAGCAATCCTTATATGGTTTAGTAGCGCATGGAAAATCTTGCCCTTTTAATTTCTGATTTAAATGTATCTGGTTTTGTACACACAATATATAAAACTTTATAACAGAGACACAGCAGATGTGCACATGTGGATACTTAAGAATATCTAATAATATTTAATTGGACCAAAGATTCATCTAGTATAGTGTCCTGTCTCCAACAGTGACCAAATTCAGAAGCCTAGGGAAAATTCAGTAAAATACAGGAAGCCAGGAGACATGCATGTTTCCCTGTATACTCCTGGTGTCCAGCACCTTCTCTTATTTGGCCTCCTTGAGCCAGACAGATGGGGTTTTTATTTAGTAGTCTTCATTTGACTACTCTGTCAGTTTAGTGATGTATGTTTTGAGACATGCCGAGTTATGGAGTACAAGTCTCTTAATGGTTGTGTGTTGTGGAGCACACAGAAGTCTTTGTACAAGCGTGTGGTTTGGAATGTATTTTTCATGGCTTCTGAAGCGGTCATGGCACAAGTGTAGCCTAAAAATACCAAATTGCTGCTATATGTGCAGCAAGCATAGACTAGAGTTGGTTTTAACTCTGCCTTTGTAGTTTATTGGTATTAGTCAATAAATTCTGTAGTTTTTGGTAGTGAATGTTTCTGCTGTCCTTTTATGGCATTTTAACCTAATTCCCAAGGCTATTGTGAACTCTTAATATCAAAGGTATCCCACTGCTTCTTTCCAGGTATACTTCAGCTTTGAAATTCTTAGCTGAAGCTTAATGCTGTTGTAGTCACGAAGATGAAATGGTACTTGAACAAATGGTACAATAAGTAGTAACGTATGTTCCTACACCAGAAATTACATCCAGCCTTGTAGAAAGCATCGAGAGATGCCCTTTTCTCCTAGTACTGTAACCTGATGTGTTACATCCTAAAGAGAAGTTGCAGCATACAGAATGTAAGACCAGCATAAAAAAAATGAGTATTTTATTTATGAAGCGAAAGTAAAATCAAAACATTTCTAATTCTGTATAGCCAACTTATTTATATATTGACAGCTGTACAGGAAAAAAACCCCACCACCCACAAAAAAACCCCTGCAACCCACTCTTTACCCATAAATCAGTCTCTTTCAGGGTTTGTTAGCCTTCAGGGGACAGTCCTTTCCTTGTGACTCTGAAAAGCCAGCCTTAGCATGCATCTAGGGCAATATGGAAGATTGTTGAGGAAATACTTTTGACTATCTCTGCAGAAAGAGAAAGCATTTATGTACAGTGTATGATGGTGTATGTAAATGTACAGAAGAGTTAACTTCTGAGAATCAAGTGATTTGAAGGACTGAAATCTAGGATGAGGTGACTGCCAGAAAAATCAGGCTTTCCTGGAAGCCTGGGAAATGCACTTGAAATTGCTTGTGTCTGTGGAATTAGTCTGGTGGGAAACAGTGAGATGGTCTACTTTTCCCTACATGCTGGTGGTTAAAGGAAAAGATTGAATTTTTAAGTTCCACATTATTCAGGTCTTTGGAGGATTAAACAGCACAATCGGAAAATAATTAGCAAGACCGAAAGTAACATGGGGCTTTGGAAATAATGGTACCTCCAAAAGTCTCTTAGATAGTAATGTGTGTTTTCTTTCACAGTAATGTTACAGCAAATTTAAACATGTCAATTTGTCACTCTGTATTGCAAGGACTCTTCATGGAAAAATACACAAACTAAACCCAAGAAAACGCTCCCCTTCCCTTACCCCCCTGCCTCCAGGCAGTAATTTTAAAGAATTTTGTTAACAGATGCAAATGTAGATCAAATATGTTTTCTTCACTGTTCTAAAATAAACTGTTGATTTGGCAAACTATCTTTAGCACACTGAGTGCCAGAAGTTGGGAAGCTGGCGAATGAGAATTCGGGAAACTATCTAGTCTTATGTTGGTACACTTAGGAATATGTTTTTTTAAGGAATTGAGAATTGTTCATAGTTAATAGAGGGATAGAGAGTTTTACTTTCTGTAAGCAAGTAAGAGAGGAAGATCCTGAATACAGAAATAACTTGCTGTAAATTTGCTGTTTCTCTGCTTATACTGATGGAAGGTGAGAGGGACAGACAGAAGCAGGGGTTTTATATCATCCATGAAAGTGAAATAAAAGATAATTGATTTCCTGCAGATTTCTGAGTCTGTAGCTCTACAATAGTGTATCATTATATAGAGGTTATAAATTTTATCCCAAATGTAAGCAGCCATTCTATTTAAAGTTTTTTATTCAAGTGTTTGTAGTATTTTTCTTAAATATATTGTCCTATTGAAGGTACTGAAAAGGATCTGTCTATTCAGAATAAAAAGATCTCTATGTAAAAGAGAATGCTAATAAAATGGAATTTCAGTGTAGTTAAGGTTTTAAATATGAAAATTGAGTGTACATATCTGAAATTCTGAAAAAAGTTCAATAAAAACCTCTTCCTGCATTCAAAAGAAATTTTTGTAACACAGAAAAGATATTGTAGAAGTAATTAGGGACTTTTTAGATGTGAATTTACTTGTAATGACAGCAATAGAATAGAATGATTTGTGTTGGAAGGGACCGTAAAGATCATCTAGTTTCAAGTTGCCACTGTGGACAGGGACACCTTCCACTGGACCAGGTTGCTCAAAGCCCCATCCAGCCTGACCTTGAATGCTTTCAGGGATGGGGCCTCCACAACTTCCCTAGGCAGCCAGTGTTTCACCACCCTCACAGTAAAGAATTTCTTCCTAACATCTAATCTAAACTTACTCTCTATTTGAAGCCATTCCCCCTCGTCTTGTCACTACACTTTCTTGCAAAATGTCCCTCTTCACCTTTTTTGTAGGCTCCTTCAGGTACTGGAAGACTTAGATCACCCTGAAGCTGATTGTACAAACTTAGAATTTTCTTATTGATCTTGACTATCTATCACGGATTCTTCTCCTTCCAGCTCCAGAGCATTGTATCTCCTTTTTTTTGGAGCACATTAGTAGATCAGGGAACTCTCTTGTTTCTCCTGCTCTGAGCTGAGCTGAGAATCCAGTCTCCCTTTTCATGTGAATTAGCTGAGCCTACTGGCTCAGGGGATGCTAACTGACCTTCAGCTTCCCAGGACTTAAGGGAAGTGTGAGAGCAAAATATGAGGCATCAATCTGCTGCTCAGATCCCCAGATAGTATGTTGCCTGGTGAGCTCTTCATGCCATGTGGAACCTCCTGGAGAAGGTTGTCTATCTAGGCACACTTGGACCCATGACACTCATTTCTGCCTGTGGGCTCTAGGAGGACTTGCAGATTCTGGAGTTCCGGGCAGCTCAGGGTTTGGGTAGCTATCTGAGCTTTTGGGAGGTCTGTTGGGGTGTAGACATCTACCTGGGGAGGCTGTGGTCTCTCTGTCTGGGTTTCATCCCCAGCCCAGCAGTTGCAAAACCTATTTTGTTGCCAAAAAAAGGGTGCTGCTCCATGCCCTTCCTTGTGAACTGCCACATCCTTCTGCTGCACCCTGGTGTCAGGCTCCCAGTCAGTCATGCTCACTGGAGCCATTTAAATCTCCTGTGATTGCCCCTGCCTATGCCTCTCTCCCTGTCAATTTCACCTGCAAGAGCTGTTGGGACCTGGCTGGTTCCTTACAAGTCTCTCAGCCCTTACTCATTTTCCCCCTGATGCCAGGAACCCCCTGCCGACCTCAAGCTAGTGCTTAGCCCACCCAGAACTTAGAGTAGCCACTGGTGCTGTCACTGCTGTCGCTACTTGCCTTACCAGCTGACCAAAGGAGAAGCTTGCATCTTTATTTTTGTAACAGTATGTGCTTTGAGTGACAGTCCTTATGTAGCAACTAAAAGTGACTGGACAGATGACACTGAATTTGCAGCCCTGGGTAGGGGCCAGAGGCATGCAAAGCAAAGCAGCTTCAAATGTTTATGTTACACTTCAGTTTTGTGCTACTCTGGGTAGTCAACAGTGGTCCATCTGTGAATTAGACGTAGTGAAAACCACATGGACCTTGGTAATTGTCCAAGACAGTGTTATGAACACAACTGCTGCCCACAACCCTTCTAGTGTTCCACATTTTGCAATTTTACCCTGCCCTGGCATGTTATTTTTATGTAAATTGGTGTGTTAGGCATGCCTTCAAGAAGCAGAATTACTGGCTTTTTTTTTTCCCCACAGAAAAGGCATTCAGGAACCTGTCTTGCTACTCACACTCCTTTGCCTTTACACTGTGTAAAGGCTAGAACAAATCTAGAGATACCTTAGTCTAAAAACCAAAGTTCTTCCAAAAGGTTTGAAGACAAATGCTTGGAAGACTCTTACGGGTTTGCTGCACTATCTTAGCTGTGCCAGTATATACGTCTATAAAAGCAATAAAAACTCTAAAGCCACAAAAGTCTAAGCAGAAAGGTGTTACTGCTGTCCTGCAGATGAGCCCTGTGTCTTATGGACCTGAGATGCTGATTGATCTGAAACCAGCTGCTTCAAGGAATTTTCTTAAGAATTTTGGGAAGAGGAATGAATGTTCAAAAGGAAAGGTGTGCACTGAATTGTTTTGGCTCTAACACACTGCTTACTTTGAATAATGAAAAGTGCTGGTTTCAGTTTAGAAGTTAGGCAGAAATCCCAAATTAAAGTAAATTACATAAATATATAAGAATATAGACTGTGACCGGTACTTTAAGTTTTCACTTCAAAATTTCAGCTCTTGCACACAGATTTTTCATAATCTTCGGGAGAGTTGTGGCATGTATTCTTGAAAATGTTTTGAATGCTGTTTTGATCCATATTGGCTAGAAGGACAGTTGTAGCAGGGGCCTGAGGGGAAGAAAAACAAAAGCTTCTCTTTTTATGGTGGAGCTGATTACCCAGAAGTTGGAACCAGGATGAATAGACTAGCTGAGAGAAGAAAGTAAGTTTACATTTGTATTCATGCAAAATGAGCCTATATGTCTGACTCTGTGTCCTCTATACTTATATTTCCACTTACAGAGTGGAATGGATGTGCAACAAACTGTGGTTTCATTTATTTTGCTAGAGAGAACTTTTTAGTGTGCCTGTTATTTGAAGAGAATTTTTTTTCCTCACATTGCCCACAAACTGAGATCAAGCTGCAGACTCTTTCCTTTGGGGACATCAGCCATATGGCTTTCACAGGTATCTCATGTGTTAGTGATTTTCTTTGTGCTTTTTTAGGAATTGAACAAGTACTTTTTTCTTTTTCAAGCCTGTTTAAAACATTTCTCGGTGAAAAGAGATGTAACTTGATTTGTAGGCACTGCTACTTCTTTGTAGGAGTAGTAGTTTCTATAATTGAAGTCTGGGCATGCTAGTTTTAGCACTTGTTTCTGAAGAAAAATATGACTACATAAGTGTAGTATGAGCAGCAGAGCAAGCCCCCGTGTGCAGTAGGGCTGAAACAGTAGTAGTATATGGGGCTGTCAGCTCTGGGATCCATTGCAGTAAAGGATTCTCCCAACAGTGGATGTGACTTGAGTGAAAAAAATCTTATCTGATGGAGAGAGAAAATTGTCCCCATTTTCTCTCCTACTGACCCTCATGATAGGATTGTGCCATGTACGGGAGGAGATGAGTATAACTCCAGATGGCGGGGGGATGCAAATTATACTTAGAATTGCCTTAATCCAGGCAGAAGGACATTTGTGCACACTTGCCCTGACAGGCTGTTCTAAAACAATCATTGTTCTGCAGGGAGTTAGGAATCAGGTAAAATTCCGTATTTCAGCCATGTTACATGATCCAGAACTGAGGCTGATTACTTCCAGATTTGTGGCCATTGACCTGAAATCCTTGTGTGACCTTTCTGGTATGTCCTTTGGACATGTGCCACAGCTGGTCTTGGATCATGATTGAATACTACTGTCTAGGTTAGGCTGGTTAGCTGCTGAGTTTTTGCCAAGTAGAGTTCTGAGTGATGAGTTCTTTCTGCTTTTGGCTTTGTCCAATTAAAATAAAAAGAATTAAAAAATTCTTCTCTCTTACCTTACTGCCAAATTTTCTTTAACAATCTTCCAGTTCTTGCCTCCCTCCTTTTTTTTTTAAATTTTTTTTTAAAGTGTTGGTTTTGGTAGAAACTGGCCAGTGAGTTTAAAAGTGCCTGAAATTTGCAAAGACAGGGAGAAAGGAACAAACAAGCAAATATTTAAAGCTATGAGAGAAATCTAACTTCCGTGGGGAAACCATGCTGCAAAAAGTACTTTGCTCCCCATTCAGTTTGGATTTGGTGGTTAAAGGTAGTGAGCAAATTGTGTTTTCTGCTGTTGTGCTCTGCAAATGGTCATAGTCCACAAGTGTATTTTTTTTGGAAAACAGTAAGCGTGATCTGTAAATCAGTTGGAGCACTGAAATGTGTTGGGGGCAGTGGTTATCATGTAAAGTAGGAAATAATGGGATGAAAAACCTGTCCGTAGGCTGCTTTCAATGGAAGCGGGATAACAATTCAACAGACTAGCTGATCTGTTGCATTGTCTTCTAAAATCCATGAGTATCAGTGTATAAAGAAAGCTGTAAGAAAACAGAAGAAAAATAGGATTTAAAAAAGAATGTGGATCTTAATTCGCAATACTCATTTAATCAGATGCTCACGGAGGAGGATTGAGGTGGCTATCAAATAGATTAATTAGCACAGCATTAGAAAAGGATTGCAGAAAGATGTGGTCACAGAGTTTCTAGAGATCTGCTCACCTTCCTTAGAGGGGAAGAATATTCAGAACAGTGAGGATAGATGGAAAGCGGAGTAATATGGAACAGATCCTCCTATAAGGTGTTTTCTACAACCCTTTTTTCTTCCCTCATATATTTTTCCAATGTCTCTTTGCCTTCTTACTTGTTTTTTCAGTTTGCTTTCTTGGTGGGAGAAACAAAAGAACCAACAGTAACATGTTTCTAGCTTGCAAGAATATAGCTGAGGACAAGTTGTCAGAAGGTTGTCATATAGCTGGTTAGTCAATGCAACTTCTTATCACATTGTAGAGAGTAGCAGTCTACTGACTTTTTTCCCCCGTCTTCTGAATATGTATTACAAATATTAGGTATATTTCATGCTGTCATTCCCAATATGCTGCTCTTTTGAATGATGGCCATTTATCCATACCGAACTATTGAGTGAGGCTGGTTAAGATGGTGTGTACCTTAATAATCCTGGCTCGAAGCAAAATTAAATTTCCAGTCTCCTTCATTGTTAGGTTTCTCATGTCAGTTGAATTTCTGTTGTTAATTTGTTGTTAAAACTGTTGCTGCCTCTTGCCCAAGGCACAGTCAAACACGAGACTACTGCAGAGTCTGCCAGCTGTGTACAAAAGCTTGCTGATTTAACATGTCTGTATTTGGATAGCTAATATTTTATTTGGCTGTTCTTTTGAGAGTAAGTTTACATTGACATTCTCCTCTCTACCAGATCTGCTGTGTTTTGTTTTCTAGGTAGTTATCACAAATTTAAGCCTTGTGTGCTTCTATGAGTTCTTGACACAGGCAGTAGAAACTAATATTAATATTAAAAAAATAAGGTTTAATGTGTTGAACTAGAGGAGTCTTTTATTCAAGGACCAAGCCAAGGCCAGTAGTGTGACAGTCTTTCAGAAAAACTAATCTTAGAGAATCTCTCACCATGATTTAAATAGCAAAACTAAAGGCTCAGAGTGAGTCTGAGATACAACTCTGCCTCCAAGGAAGAGCTTAGCAGTGGTTTACTCTGATTAACGTAGATTCTTATTTTCAGAAGGTGAAGTTGTATCATCAACAATAAAGAGATCTTGATGTACTTCTTAGACACTAGAAGGCCACTTCATACAAATTATGCATAACTTCATCTCTACAAACTCAGGATATTGTGTCATGTTAAATGTTTTCCATCTGTATGGATATTCTTGTTTGCTGAAAGAGGTTTCTTGCTACAACCGGAATTGAGTTAATTTTCTTGGAATTGTGTTTCTCTTAGTACAAAGACTATCTGAGAGCAATAGGTAAAATACAGTTGTAGCCCTTTTCTTGTATTTTCCAGAAATAATCTTTTTTGGACTTTAAAATATCATTACTGCTTTCCAGAAATGAAACTTTTATTACATTATGAATATTGCTTTTAAGTTTTGATTTTTTTTTTTTTGAGTGATGAAGTGAATTGGATCAGTATCCACTGTTGCCATCTTCTGCTTTGATTCCACTTGCAGCCCTGGTAAACTTCACATGGCTGAACTTGTGTGTGGGGGGGTATATATGTAAACACACATATATGTACGCACATAAAGCTAAATTTTTATTTGCACATATGTGCATATGCATGGAGATGTGTGGTCGTAAACCAGAAATGTCAGGAATCTTGGCCTATATTACCACTGATGGCTCAGTTCTTCCTGGTTCCCTCTGCTTCTGTATTTTATTGTTATTGAGCCCAGAAAGCTATTTCTCAAAAAGATCCATGACACTTAGATGCGTTTAAATGCCTGGATTAACTGGATGCCTTAGTGTGCTTTTCTTGCCTTTCACCTCTCAGTAACAGAGTATAATACTGCTATGAGTCAAAAATAATAGTTTCAATTAGTTAGTATGACATACCTGTCAAGAGACACCTAAAAGTCTACTTTAATAGAAATGGTATTACTGCTTGGGTAGAATTTATGGAAGAGTCAACATGATGACTTTGCCACTCAGCATCACCAATTGGTTTAATTGGTAAAAGTATGTGTTTTGTCACTATTTTCCTGATTGGGGTTATTGCCGTCTCTTAAGTCCTAATATACCAGGTCAATCTTGTTTCTGCACAAACAGAAAGAACCAAACTCTAAGCTAGCATCAGATAATTGTGCAATTTCTTATGTAAGTGAAAATATTACTTAGCAGTTGATGCTTTACCACATGTTCTCAAAATAGATACATGGAGAGATGGCAAGTCCCATCTCCCAGTCTGAGTGAGAAGTGACACTGCCCTTGTCTTTCTCTCTGCAGCTGGACTGTTTTTGTCACTTAAAGCAGCATGAAATTTCATCCTCTCACTAGTCCAAATGCAGGTATCCACAGAGTATAGTTCCTTCTTGGTGGTCTTGTTCCCTGGGTTCAGGTTGCCCTTCCCACATACCTGATAAAGTACTTACAGACACAATTAGACATATTAACGGAAATATGAAGATCTGAGATTTGTTACCTGAAAAAAAATTGTTTTAAACTTTAGCATATGGGTTTTTCTTGGAAGCAACAGTGTATTCTTAATCCCAGTGGAAGGATGTCATTATAAATGGTTATTGCACTTATGACAAATTTATTTAAAATAAAAACACCTGTCGCAGCTTATAAGAGCAAAGTTGGAAAAGGAACTGCAGTTGTGGCAACAGTGGTTTTATATATATATATATATATTTTTTTTTTATGGTATATTAAGATGAAGATGAAAGTCTGGAATAGTAGAATGATTCAATACTGATTTCTTTCTGACATGGTGGATACCTGTCTTCCATATTCAAAGCCTGCTTTATCAGTTTCTGATAAATATAAATTTGGCAGATCTGGGGATTGCAATTCCACTCTGGCATTTTTGGAGATAACCTTGGAAAAAGAGGAGGTTCCGTATTATTTCAATTTTCAGACATAAGTGCATCTGCAGCATTTTTTGTCTTTCCCTGCAAGTAATCTGGAAGCTGACAGTAAGCATGTCATGTTTTGGGATATCTGTTCAGAACTATGAAGCTGTAAACATACTTTAAGATTTGAAGCCTTACTGTTTCATGGGAAACAAGCCATGCACTTGATAAACACATCCTGTTGGAAACTTCATTCTACCATGAGTATAAATGCCTTTTCTTTAAAAAATAATAGTGAGACTGAGGTTTGGATCTTAAGAACAGTGAGAATTATTAGTGCACTGTGTGTCTCTGGCCAGCTAAACTGCAACATGAAAAGCCTTATGAATAGAATAATAAAAGAATTGATATTGCTCAAGAGTATTTCTTTAATGAAAACTGTATTTAAAATGAAACATTAGAGAACCAGTCCACTGGTTGCTAAACGAATAGAAGTTTTTATGGCTATGGTTTTATGTACATAATTTTTATGCATGGGATGGAGTCTAAGAATTTCAGACTGTTTTTCTACCTCTTTCTATATCTTGCAGGCATACAGGAGTTTCCAGAAAATATAAAAAACTGTAAAGTCTTGACAGTTGTTGAGGCAAGTGTAAATCCCATTTCAAAGTAAGTTTGTAAATTCTTTTGATATTTTATATTTTGTGCAAATGCTGCTGAGTCTCGAACTTGTCCCAGCCCTTGGAAGCAAGGGACAGAGTTACCTGAGAAGTATCTTCATTAATGTCTTGCACTGTGATCCGATATGATTATATCATTAAAGTATTTTGCCCAAGTTAATAGGCTATGTGGACAATCCTGCATTGTACATTGTGGCTTTCTCAGGTGGTTAAAATCAGTCACTTCTCTGTGAATGTAGAGAAATATCTGAAGAGTTTTCTTTCCTAGTAACAAAAAATTAATTTTGCCCTAAAGCTTGTGCCACTGTTTTTCAAACTTCACTTGTATGAGTAAGTTTCCTTGTCTCTATAGTGGCAAAATTAAGTGTCCAGAAGTAGCACTGCCAGAGATACAAACCTTGCCCAACATAACTGTCCTGGGGAGAAAAGGTGTTTGTGTATGTTTTAATCTGTCCTGTTGTCTCTAATGAATGACTCCTCCACATTAAGTGTGAGGATGTCACAGATACATAGCAAAACTACATTTATTTCTAGTTTTTATTGCCTGTAGACGTTGTTCTCAGTACTTAAATAATTATGAAACTAATCTTACAGAGAACAAGTGTCTAGTGTGATTTTGTAGAAATTCATCCCCTTAATTTTAGTGTTATCAATATGTAGGACTTCAGTACTTTACCATTGCTTAAGACAATATGACTTAATGCCTTGATTGTAGTACCTTAGTTTCAGTTACATTTTTTTACTTCTATATAGGCTTCCAGATGGATTTTCTCAACTGTTAAACCTAACACAGCTGTACCTGAATGATGCTTTCCTGGAGTTTTTGCCAGCCAATTTTGGCAGGTAGGTAGAATATGAAACTTAATATCTGCATTTAGTTTTAAATTTTTGCAGAGCAGTTTCTGCTGCCTCTGAAGCAAAATGTGTTCTGGAGGAAAGGAAGAAGTGTACATTTTGAATCCATTTATGCCACATAATAGTTACAGAAAAAAATCCCCTGAACCTATATCAGCAGTTTTTAATTTGACTTCTGAAGGACAGACAGAACACTTATGAAGAGTCAAGAAATAAAACTCATTCACATACTTGCTTCTTTTACAACACAAGTCTGGTAAGCATGAGAAACTTAGTATTTTTGAAATTTGGGTTGTTTGTCATGTAATAATTGGAGCAAAGCAAGTAATGACAACTGTTATTCTACTTGTCCTCTACTGGATGCACAAATTATCTCATGCACAATTATAATTTTCAAGTCCCTTATTGTCAGGAATATTTCTGAAAAACGTGTCATATTTATGGTGTGCTGACTATGCAAAACTGTTGCATGTACAGCTTGAATACAAGATAAAATACTAAACTCCTACCTCTGAAAACAGATTAAATCTTGGAAGCAAAAGTGAAAGTGTAATGCTTTTTAAAGGAAAACTCCTAGATGAGCATAGTTCATGTTCTTCTCATCATGCTGATTTTATCAGTTTCTGCTGTTTCCTCCTCTTTGCTCTCTTTTCCTAGATTATCATCTCCCGCCCCTCTCCATGTCCAGCAAGCATCTATTAGTTAAACAGTCATATTGCTGTGTGAAAACATTTTCCTTAGGCTGTTGTATTTGGGTCAGCACAATTTACAAGAGACTGGCAAAGCCCCCAGACACAGTGCTGCAGCGATTTGTCAGAGACGTACTATGGAAGATGAGCAGAGGTGCTCTTCACTAGTGACCATTAGTTTATTAGTCATCTGTAATCAGAGCTGTTGGCCTGCTCTTCTCTATCCAGTTATTAGTCATTCCCTCATGAATGATTAAAAACACTAGATCTGTTACACTCTCAGCTAACAAAAAAGCTTTTTATTATGCAGGATTAATTATTGTGCTTATTTCTAGTGGGGACCCCCGGTGGCCTAGCGGTTAAGATTCTGGTCTCTCAGCGCCAAGGCCACAGGTTCTAATCCCGGTCCCCCGGGTAGATGGAGCTCGTCAGCCCCTAAGGCCA
>JAWWLV010000100.1:51306451-51343965 GCA_035041135.1 Platyrinchus mystaceus | reverse complement strand
TGTTAACTTTGCTACAAAGATGCCCCTTTGAAATGCTTAAGCTGTTAAAGAAATCAGTTATGTTGCAACTATAATCAGTTACTCAACTATCACAACATTATGGACATGGAGTGTTACTGTGGTGTGTGTAAAAACAGCTGTGCTTATCTGCTTAAACTACTTCATTATAAATCTTGGATATTTTGCATAAAGCGGTATTTCAGCACTATAAGTTTTTTCCTCTGGCGGTAGAGACAGTTTGTCAGAGCTGATGGATTTCTTTGTTTTGAATGTGTGCCTTGTAGAATGCATTATTTTCTCTTGTTTTAGTTCATAGGCACTTTGAAACAATTGACCTACTTGGATGTTTCTAAAAACAACATTGAAGTACTTGAAGAAGGTATTTCAGGTTGTGAAAGCCTACAAGACCTACTGTTATCCAGTAATTCACTTCAGCAACTGCCAGAGTCTATTGGTTTGTATTTTCAGTTAATTCGTGTTCTTAAAAGCTTATAGTTCAGAACAGAACATTTCAGACTAGAAAAATGACATTTTAGATCGTATTTCAAATGATGAAAAGTGCCAGTTTTTGATAAAGCTGTAATGTGTGGCTGAATAATAGCTTGTAATTGTTTTGGAGCATTCTTGACTTTATACAGTAGTTTGTAAATGGATGAGGAACTGCTGTATCAGAAGAAAACTGATATTTATTTCTCCTTGTCAGCCCTAATCCCTCCTTCCCCACACACCCCAATGGCCAACACACTCTAAAGTAGCAAACTAGTTCTGTAAGCTCATCCACTTGTTCCCTTAGGTACAACACAATAGGTATGCCAGGGAATAGAGAAAATATGGTTGCTTGGCCATAATTCGTTTTTTTCCTCATTAAGTAATAATTAAAATTTAGCTTAATGAACTCAAATGCCCTTTTTGATTTGTTCCTATTATAACAGGTTCCCTGAAGAAGGTGACAACACTTAAAATTGATGAAAACCAGTTGATTTATTTGCCAGACTCCATAGGAGGGTAGGTATTTCGCCAAAAAGTTGAATTGCCTTTCTGAAGACAGTGGCTTTCTGTAACAGTGTTACTTTCTGTAGCACTGGCTCCTCTTTTACTATAAGTACTTGATTTAATTTCTTCTACCTATTATGTCTTCACAAAATTGAAGGTGTTTTCATGTTTTAGTTCTACTTTGAAGCATGTATGTTTTTATTATTTAATACCAAAAGATATATGCTCCTCATGTTATGCAGCCACCAATTTATAAAAGAAAAATCGAATGTGAAAGAATACAAGATACTTAAAAGAGACAGTTAGCTGCCTGAAACTGTTTACTGGCAGTAACATGGTTGTAGTAGATATTGCAAATGATTGAACCACTGTCAAAAATCTTGTAAAAAGTAAATCTGAACACATAGGAGAATTTTCACCTGTTAGTCAGCAGTGGGGTTTTTTTAATATATATTTTGGTGTTCAGAAATGAAATTAAAAACTTGCAAATAATGACAGAAATAACTGGTTCAGAATTAAGTGCTGTACAAATGTACAATTTGTTCCAATTTCTTTTCATCTATTATAACTAATGTAGGTTTTGTTGCCAGAGTTTACAAAATATTGCATCACTGCCAGGTTATTAGGTTCAGTCTCTAATTCTTGAAATTCTTTGCTTGTTCAGAAACTGCACTGAGCTTCAGTTTGACTATGGTCTGTCCCATTCTGAATGTTTCAGTGCCTTATACCAGCACGTTGTCATGTAGCACACAAAGATTTGATGTTGTTGATCTCCCTGTTTTCGTTGAATGGTCTCTTGAGGACAGTGTAAAGATTTTAAAAAAACAGGCAAGCCCCCAAAATCAAAAAACCCACAATCAACGAACAAACAAAAAAACCCACCCCAAAACACACTTTAGGCAATCAGTAAAGGATTTTTCTTGCATTTTAACTCCCTTGGGTTTCTTTTAACTATGTTTGAGATTAATAATTAATAGTGATGTTAACTTTCTGTAAATTTTAAGCATTCAATTAATGTTGGCTTAATTAATCTGTATAGAGGAGTAATTTTTTTTTTTTTAGGTTAATATCAGTAGAAGAACTGGACTGTAGTTTCAATGAGATTGAAACATTGCCTTCATCTGTTGGGCAGCTCTCTAATATAAGAACGTTTGCTGCAGATCATAACTTTTTAACACAGCTGCCATCAGAGGTATGTATGTAATTACAAAGCTGTAAAATTACTATTTTAATGTATTTTAAACTATATAGTCTGTACAACTTGTGGAAAACAAGATAAAATAGTTCTTGAGCGGATTTTCTTTGTGCATATTTTTAAAAGAGGATGTATACAAATGTACAAGTTTTCAAATAATGAAATTCTGATTCTGTTTTTTAAACAAGCAGAAATTAATTGCTTGTGTATTTAAATGAAAAGGTTCAATATGTAAGAATAAATTCATTATACTTTACAGGCCAAATAGCTTTAAAACTAATAGGTTTAAAAGAGTAAAAATTTGTATATTTATGTTGTGAAGAGGAAATAATTCTTCGTGGGGTTTTTTTTTTCAGATTGGAAACTGGAAGCATGTAACAGTGTTGTTTCTGCATTCTAATAAGCTTGAATTTCTCCCTGAAGAAATGGGTGATATGCAGAAATTAAAAGTCATCAATTTGAGTGATAATAGGTTTGGAATGCTTTTATTCAAGTAGAATTTGTATAGAATACAGTAGTAATGTAGAGGGATTGTTACAAATACATTATGCTATCTTTCCTGAACTCACACACAGTTTAGATGTTTAATGTAGTATTCTTCTATTCTGGATCTTGCAGTTCCATGGTATTAAGCCATCTTTATTTAATGACTTGGCATATACACTGAAGTGCAGGTTCAATACATTCCTGATTGTTAGCATGTGTTTTTCTGGGAAATTACTTTGGTTATTTTCATAAAGCTTTATATTCTTAAAATTCAGTAGCTTCCTCTATTGCAAATAGAACACCCAACAGTATCACAGTATAGCATAAGACACTTTGCTATCCTGGGGAAGGGGGAAAAGAGTTGTGTTTTATTAGAGCTGATTATTAAAAATGGACAAAATGTTTAGCTCCAGGGAATTGCTAGTTTATAGAATTGAAATATATTGGGAGAGAGAAATCTCAGGGAGCTCTCACACCTGTTCTGTCAACCCAGCTTCTCTGTACTCCATATGGAGCTTGATTATCCATTAGTGCCAGAGCTTCCATTATCCAGGGCAGCCCCTTCCCAACACATGTGCCTTGGAGAAAGACTTATTTTCAGCTGTAGTACTTCTTTCCTTCACTGGCATGCATGAATATTGGCAGATAAAATGCTGAGGATTCAGATTTATTAGTTCACATTAAATGTCTTCAAAATTGTATTCAAGACACCCAGCTGAGTTAAATTCAATGTCACTGGTGTTTTTTTGGAGTTAAAAGCTTCTCTTTTTTTTCTAAACTGGGTAGAAATAAGTTTTTCTCATTTGCTTGCAATTTTTTTAATTTCAGTTATAGCTTTGAATCTAAACTACATGCTGTAGCCTTTCAACTGTCAATAGTTAATAATTTAACTTTATATGTAAACGTCCTTTTAAAACATTTTGCAAGCTGATGCAGGATTGTTTAATAGTCTTAACAGTATGACTAAATGCACTTATATAAATTCTGGTTGTAATTTACAGACTGAAGAATTTACCATTTACCTTTACAAAACTGCAACAGCTCACTGCTATGTGGCTATCAGACAACCAGGTAAAATTTTTTTTAATTAAAAATAGATGATTGTTGACTTCATTCCTAATGGAATTGACAAGTATAGAGCCATCTGTTAAATAACGAGACTTAGTACTGTATATATGGATCAATACTTTCTTGACATTACTGTGTCGGTTCTCCTGAAATAAACAGCACTGAGCCTACCTGTCTCTGATGACTCATACTTACAGCAAAGTTCTGTACTGTGAGGAAATGCAATTTAACAGATGTTTGGGGGGGGAGTTTGTTCATTTTTGTTTTTCTTAATTCAGGCTTGTTTACACAGAACAGTTAGTGATCATAAGCTCTTACTTGAATGTGTACATGCTGTTGCTTTCACAGCTATACCAGCAGGTAAATTCAGCATGCCTTTATTGTGTTAGGTTTCTTGCCACACCTTTGAACACTGTGGCTGTCCAAGTTTCAAGCTATTGAGCATGCACTTGTAGCTTCTATTCTTCCTTTTTGTTAAAGCCTTCTGTGCTATGCTGATTTTCTGAATGATGCCAAGGTGTACAGGGCTGTCAGAAATCTGCAAGCCTCAGATGTGCACTTTTACTGATATAGTAATTTCAGGAATCCTCTGCCCTTTTCTATTAGAGGTGGAGGATGTTCTATCTAGTATGAATAAAAAAAAAAAGTACAAAATTTTTCTTTTTATATGATTGTCTGCAGGTTTACATGGCCAAATATATCTGTGCATTCCAGATCTGCCAGCTTTGGGATAGTATTAAGTCCCAGCAAGAAACTAGGTTACTTTTTGAATATCCAGTGTTTACTTTTCACTAAAGCTGTTACTGAGTTTCAGTCCTCAGTCAAAGCCAGTCATCAGTCAAAGACAGACATGTTAATAGCTTCATTTGGTGAAAATTATTCAGAGAAGAAATAGTTTAATAGAAGGCAGAGTAGTCTTCAAAGTCATGGGACAGGCATGCTCTGTGATATGTAGATCATATTTACTTTTTTGTATATATTCTTGTAATATATCCTTCTTTCCTTTACTTTCTAGTCTAAACCACTTATCCCTCTTCAAAAAGAAGCTGACCCTGACACACAGAAAACAGTGCTTACTAATTACATGTTCCCTCAGCAGCCGAGGACTGAGGATGGTAAGGATTTCAGAAGTACCCTCTTAGTGCCTTCTAATGCATGTGCAATACCTGTGGTAGAATGTGAGAATTATAAATTTGGAGATTCAGTGAAGTTCAAGATCTTTCCTCCATTTTTTAACCTTTTTTCCTCAGGTTCCAGTGTTTCTTTCTGTAGACAAGGGCTGCTTGTTTGGCTTAAGCTGACAGAATATCTGCCTCTGAGGTTGTTGTTCCAAATGGAAGGTCTAAAAGTTCACTAGACGGTTTTTCAAAATTTAAAAATTCAATTTTTGTAAAATTCTCTATCAGTTTCTTTTGTTTTGGTCAGGAAGCTTTAGTGATAATGCAGTCTATTAGAATATTTTCAGATGTGTTAAAATTGTGACTTTGCCCAATAAATGCAGAATAGCAAATATTCCATTGCACTCACTGAGCCCTAAAATTAAGTATTTTTCTATTTCAGATATAAAATCATTAATATGAACAGTCTTGGTATTGCTATGGAAGGATATACATGTGCTGGGGTAGAAGTGGCAGATTTATTAGACTTTTTGCATGCCATAGTGGAATGTGACTGATGTAACACAGAGACATGCTAGAATAAGAGGCAGTGGGTACCTAAAAGATTTTTTTAATCTCTTGTAAAATTAAGCAAGAAATACTTGTTTGTAAAGCCCCTGGCAGTTGTATAACTTCTGCAAAATCATGCCTTTACCTTAAGTCATAGATGCTTAGATTTTTTTTTGTCAGGGTTAGTAATAATGCAGGTTTTTGTCACTAAGTCATTCTTACTCTTCATTTTTAAATTTTCAATAAATGAAATCAAGTGAATGTTCTTACATGCGCTTAATGAGACCAATTCACTGAAGGTAGGCTATATAAATCTATACAACTATAATTTACATTTTTAGTTATATACACACACATAATTTCACATTTGTATAAAGAATAAAAATACTTCTCAGCAGAGTTCTGAAAGTGTGAGTGTTAAGACTGGTATGCAGCTGGGTATATGATGTTTTTTTTTCTAGACAGGGATTTTACTACTGTAAAAGTGCAGCCCAGTTAATAAGCAGTGGCAGTGTAGTTACTCTTCGATTAGTGGTGCTGCTAGTCTTTAAAGAATACACACAAAAGCACACCAATCCATCCAAGAGAAAGAAAAGACAACTTTATTATTTTGCATAGTATGTCCTATTCTTATAAGAGCTTCTTTGGGTTTTTTTTTTCTAGTTATGTTCATATCTGATAATGAAAGTTTCAATCCATCTCTGTGGGAGGAACAGCGGAAACAGCGTGCTCAGGTGGCATTTGAGTGTGATGAAGACAAAGATGAGAGAGAGGCACCACCCCGGGTTAGTATTAAATTAATTTTTGAGTACTTGTTGCTTCTTTCCCTCTTACTTCCACCCCTTAATCTCATCCTTTTCCTTACTTTGGCTGTGGGTTTCATTCTGTTGAATAAATCAAATCATTAGCTATAAGTTAAGAGTACCTAGCAGGATGAAACGTCATACTCTGTATTTTTTTTGTTTGCTTTTAGTTTCTGTGTTTCTTGAACAGATCATTTTAAGCAGGGCACAAGGGAAGAGCTCTCAGCTGATATCTGCCGATGTATGACTTAACTGGGAGGCTACCTGATTAGGGGTGCTGTGGAGAATGATAGTGAGGGGACAGTGATTAATCCTGATTTTTTTTTTCAAAGTGAATTGTCATAATCCTTGCTTGCAATCAGTGGACTCACTGAGGGGAGGGGGAGAGAAAGTAATTCATAATATTTCTGGGTTTTATAAGCCTAAGTCTACATCAATGCAGGTAGACTCGAATAGCAAAGTGGAGATCCTGGATTGTTCAGTGGTTCATCCTAGGTAATTATTTGTTTTAAAATTTGTTTTTGTTACGGCATTTAATTAAATGTAGAACGTTATTGCCTTTTGCTACACAGGAGGGCAATCTAAAGAGATACCCAACTCCATATCCTGATGAACTGAAGAATATGGTCAAAACAGTCCAGACAATTGTACACAGACTAAAGGATGAAGAATCTACTGAAGATATTGCCAAGGAGTCAAAACGAGAAGGCCAGACAGTTTCTGTAAAAGATGTAGGAGTAAAGGTTAGAGACAATACTATTTTCTGGTTTCACAAGAACTTCCAAAGATATTATTGATTCCTTTTAATCCTCTTCTCCCTCCCCTCTAATGCTTTAGCAAGAAAAATTGTCATATTACAGAACACAATATACCACTTCCCTACCTAAGGAAGTCTGTAATAAACATCTGGTTTGCAGTAGCAATTTTCCTCCTACACTGAGAACAAGGAAAGCGACTTGATTCTCAGGCAAATACAAACTATGGATGTGTTAAGGAGCTGACTTCTTCAGTTTCTGGAGGAATGGCATCTTTGTCATTCTCTGATCCTCTTTCATCTGCTGGACTTAGCAGTGAAATTTGGGATAATCTCTAAGGATCTTGCTGCTGCTCTCATGACTGAAAGTTTTATACAATAAGTTGGGAAGGCAATAACAACAAGGTGGCAAAGGTGTCTGTAACAGGCTGATGCAGTGTGATAGGTGATAGGACTACTGTTTGGTGCTGACATAGAATCATTGTAGATATTGACCTTTTGAGGTTTTTTTGTTTAACTGGAAATTTGATGGTACAAATGGACAGAAGTAAGGAGAAGAGTTCAAACTGATTGACAAAGGGTAGGGTAGTCTGTGGAGACTGCCTTGGTCTGTGGAGATTGTGAAGATTTCTCAGCATTTCATACCTGGTGCATTCTATACTTTATAATTTCAGAACTAAGATTTTTTCATATTTTCCCCAAATACATAATGTTGATTCTAAATATATGTTACTAAAAACCTTTCAGGATGTTTTTTCTGCTAATGTTCTTAATTCTGTAGACTTCAGAAATCGGTTCAATAAAGAACAAAGTAGATGAGAGAAAACAATATTCAGCAGGAAGCTCTGTGCAGAAGCCTAGTGAACCAGAAACTGAGCACAGCACTGCAAATTCACAGATAACTGCACTTGTTAAAACCTTGCAGAACACGAAAACAATTGTCAACCATGAAGACATGCTTGAGGTATGGCATTGCAATGACCATTATAGCATTCAAAAAAGTTCATAATGAAATATACATGCACTGAAAGAAAAAGAAAGGAAACTCAATTAAAGGTTGATCTAAACTGTGAAAAGACTCATACTTCAATAGAATTCTTCAGTTATTGCTTGATTGTCAGTACTTCATTAAATAATCAGTTTTAATTGTCACTGAAAAGAGAAAATACCCGATTAGTGGGAGCAATAAAAAAACCTTTTATATCCAAATGACAAGGCACATGCATTTCAAGTGAAATGTGGAATGTGGGTTTAAAAATATTTATTCCTCTGTGTTTATTAGTGAGCTGACAAGAATATTACTTGGAATGTATTTACTTCTTATAGTGAGAGATTTTAAACTTAGGAATTCTGTACATCTCTCTCACAAACATTGTGTATTCATTTATTTAGAAAGTTTGAGATTGATGACAAATTTTGGAACTTGTCATTTAATCAGTTCCCAGCCCGTAAAAAACGTTTTCATAGTTTCACAAGCAGATTATTTTTTTGCCTGTTTTGTGTAAGCAGTGGAACACGCATGTATCATAGTTTTGCTGCAGAGACTTGGTGACAGGCAGTTGTGGCTGTTGCTGCCTGCTTCCACACTAGCATGTTCCTGATTCTACTTACTTTCTGAAAATACTGGGTTTGACATTTTTCTTTAATTTAAAAACATAATTTCAGAAGATTAGGTTGTTTGTCTAATGATAGTGTCAGCAATTCTTTGTAGATGACTGTATGCCAGTAAGTAAATGAGGCAGGGATAGTGAATTGCTTACTTCCCTTAACCTGCTGGTAACTCTGTTGCAGAATCCAGTTATCTAAACTTCGCATGTGTCTAAGTTTCCCATTTCAACATTGATTACTCTTGTTTTATGTCGCATCCAAGAGGAAGGGCAATGTGGTAGATGCAGTGAAGGATTGGTTGTTCTGATTGCAGATAAAAGCAGATGGATTTTTAGTTTTTATTTTTAATTAAGACTACCATTACTTGTTTGCTACGTCTCAGTCGTGTTTCTTCTCCCTACAGTCCCAATAACTGGCCAGGTAATTAGTATCATAGGAAGGCAATGCTCCAATGGGTTCCATGCATTAAATGTTATAAAACAGTAAGAAAAAGTGAATATTGGTAGACTGGAATTTGCAACATGGATTTTGTATTATTTGTAGTAGGAAGCATGTTTACTAAAAATAAATTTCCACTTGAGGGGACGAAAGTTTGTTGGAGCTTTTCTTCAAAATGTTATTGGAAACAGTTGGCTTTTGAAGATGATCAAATATAGGGCTGGCAGTAGGGTACTGAACCAGTTGCATGGCTGCTTTTGTGGCAGCTTTGTCTGTTAATCTCTTTCATAAGTGCTCTGAACTCTATCTAATGGTTCAGAACTAGTGACTTCTAGCTTAAATGTATTCAGCATTGCTTTATTCCTCTGCTGTTGTTCTTGAAGTTAAATAACTTTTTTCCTTTTGGAATTTACCCCTAGCAAGCTATCCTGGCTCTTTTTTTTTAAAACACTAGGCAAGTCAAGCTCATTGTCTCTTCTGACAGCATAGCTCTTCATTCCTAAAATTGTCTTGGTGACGCTGCTGTATAGCTGTTGCAGTTTGAGATCTTTTTTGCAAGACCAATACCCAGCTAGTCAGTCTGCATTATTTGCTCGTTCAGTGATCACTTTGTGACTTGTCCTCAACTGGAAGTTCTCTCTAGTGGTGGAATGAAGGCTGGATCTGCTAGCTCGAAGTAGTTTTTGCAGCTAAAGTTATCTGTTTGATTGTCATCCCATGGACAATGCAAGTCTCCATGTGCTACTACTTAAAGATAATTCAGTTGACTTGTGCTACAGATGCACTACAAAGCTGTGTTATGCCTATGCTGTGTGGCTTGTTTATCTTTTTCCCCTTCATTTTTCTATGGGAGATGGTTTAGATAGCATTTACTTCACCTTTAAGCTGCTCTTTAAAATGCATAGCATAAAGCTCTTTTTCCTTTATCAGGAGTCAGAAGAACTCTCCTCTGATGAAGAGATGAAAATGGCAGAAATGCGACCACCACTGATAGAAACCTCCATAAACCAACCAAAAGTGGTAGCTCTTAGCAATAATAAGAAAGGTAAAATACCATAAAAAGCACTGGAAGTGTTGTGTGCTTCTGATAATTTCTTGACTCAAAGTGGCTAATTTTTCAATGAAATTATGTAAATGTAGGCTTAATTTATGTTTTAAAAGAAAGATGATTAATTCTCTATTTAAAAAGAGGAAGCAGGAAAAAATCTGCAATATCTTATGCTCAGGTGCACAATAGAGAAAGCTGTATTGACATCCTAATTTTCTTGATTCTTGTTACCAGTTTAAAAGCAGAGGGGAAGAGGAGATGTATATGTTTTGGGAGACTGTGAGCTTGAATACAATCTGGAAGTGCTTAAGAAAAGATTGCAGAAAAAGTGGTATTTATATTGGAAATATTCTATATTTCCCGCTTCTCCCAGATTTTGTCAACTGTTGCTGTTATAGGCAGCTGCTATAATTGCTGCTATAGGCAGCAGTACTTGTTTAAATTTCTCAGAGAAGCTGTGCTCTCTTCCTAAGGTTTATTCTTAAACTTCTCTTTTGGCAACTCTTTCTCCTGAGTTATTTTACTCTTTTATTTTTCTTTGTTCCTCTAATACAAAACTTCAGAATATTTTCTTTTGTTAACTAAGTTTTATATTCTCTGAAATATAATTTTGGTCTGGGTAGCCATTTCTTTAAGACTAAAGAATGGCCTACGATTCAGAGAAAACATGATTTAAGAATTGTATAGCAAATAGTATTTTACTTTGTATGATATCCAGTACTTTCCAGGACAAAAGGCTTTTCTGCCCATTAGATGTAGAAAGGTGAGATTTAGTAAGAAAAACCACATGGAGGTAGCAGGACTTTTCTGCTGAGGATCACACACAGATGAGAAGGTTGATGTTTATCAATGCTGTCTTTGGGTTTTTATGTCTGATTAAAGAACTAGGTCAAAACTTCTTTCTTGTCTCTGAAGATAGACATTAGTTCTGCAAAATTCATGCATTTGGCACCTATAACTGTGTCTTGAAGCAAAAATTTAAACTTGTTTCTGTACTCGTGTCAGAATCACGGCTGGCTTGAATTCCCCCAAAGGAATATTTTTATATGGATGTAATATGTAAGTATGCATACCTTATGCAAGAATCAGTGTGCAGAGGGGTAAATCAGTCAGAAAATGTTGTCCTAAGTGATCTGCAAAGCTTGGGGATGTATTGAATTCCAAATCGGCAGAAGAACATTTTCCATTCCTGGTTTTTAACATTTATGAAAGAAATTTAGAGCTTATCTGATGATCTAATAGTTCCAGAGTGCTTGATCTAATAAATACCAATTTGACAATGATACAATGTTCAAAATCAGGAACTGTGTACACTTTCAAAATTCTGCAGTGTATTTCATTTTCTTAGGGGCTCGTGTCATTCAGAACTTTGAAATCACTGTAAAAACAGAAATGTGATTTGATATATATTTTGAGGAAGTATTCAATAATGTAGCACCATCTTATGTCAAGGAAGCTCGGAATAAAGCAGCAACTTACGTTTAATTAACAGGTAAGGGCTGTTTACATTGAGCCAAATATTTAAAAAATAGGAACAATCGCCAACAGTTGAGATTAACTTTGCAAAGGTGTTAGCTTAGATTTTAGTTTCTGATAGTAAGAATTACTGGACAAGAGACAATTTCTAAATACCATACATACACATATGAAATGGCTATTAATAAAATGTATGTGTCTAAATTGGCAAATTTTTATTTCAGATGATTCAAAAGATACTGATTCCTTATCAGATGAAGCTACTCGCAATAGCAATCAGAATAACAGCAACTGTTCCTCTCCTTCTCGAATGTCAGATTCTGTTTCCTTAAATACCGACAGTAGCCAAGATATTTCTCTCTGTTCTCCTGACAAAGAAACACATGCTGCTGTTTTATCCAAGATCAGGTTTGTAAGATACTGTACACCACTAAGCAAATACAATAGAAAATCGTTACTCAATATTTCATTTTATGTGTACATTCCTTTAATTCATTTATCACTCATGAAGGAATTTACATTTTAATGTTTTAAAATAAGGTTGATAATGTTAAGGTTAATAAGGGTCTCCTAAAAAAAAAAATTCAGAGACTGATTTTAGTATACAATACATGGTTCCCATCTTTTTAATAATGGGGTGTAATAATTTTATCTTTTTAATTTTTTATCCCTGCAAAATACTTCAGTATACCATTTTAAAAGCTCTGTGGTTTTACCTGCTTAATTTTGTAGATCAATTTGATTGCTAATATAACTATTAAAGGCTTTTAGAAACTTACAAAGAATGTAATTACGGGTTGTCACTCTTCCAGAGGTTTTGGTCAGAAAATGCCATTTTTAAAAGATTGCCAGTTGTCCAGTATTGTCATGGAAATTAAAGGAAATCAATTAAAAAATCTGACTTCTTGTCACTTCATACTTCTTGACACTTCTAAACTGTTCTTAATAATTCCTGTTGAATTTAAATGAACTTCTGAAATCAGATGACACAAATGTTGCCGAAATGAGTCCTCTATATAACATATTTCTGCAATGGTAAGATAGCAAATGGTAAATCTGGTTTTTGTTGCTGTTTTATATGCACAATGTGGCTGTGTTGCATGTTAATGATAGTTTTTTCTAAAACAGTTCTTAGAGAAATATCTTAGTTCTGTTTGGAATTTATTTCAAGAGCCTTCTTTTTTTTTTTTTTTACAGACGAGAAGATGAAAATTTGAATCTTTTGCAAAATGGAGGAGAATTGACCATTACAGTAAAAGAAAAACTAAATGTGCAAGAGAAGGTTACAAATTTGTCTGAATATGAATTAAGCATTGGAGAACGATTAGGCCTGATAGGAAAAGGTGTTGATCTAAACACTCCTATGGAGGAGTCTCACAAATTAGATCAAATAAACATGAATATCAATAAACTGGTTAGCGAAGAAGCAGTTCCAGTTCCTGTAGAAAGGTTAGAGTCACAGAAAATGGTTTCAGTAATGGGCTTTTTGAATAACAACACAAAAGAAGAAAGTGAGCACTTGGAAAATGGAAATAAATATCCTATAAATAAAGTAAATGGACATTCTGAGGAAACAGTAGAGTCTCCCAGTAAAGACAAACTAGTGAAAAGCACTACAGTTAATGGTGATGCTGCTGAGCTGTCTGTTTCAAGAAGCACTGAAGATTTGTCACCACACAGAAGCGGTCCTGTGATGAAATCTCACAGCATCACCAGTATGGACAGTGGTAGTCTGAAAATCTATGATGTAAATGAGAATGGATCTCAACAGTCAAACTCAGTGGTAAAATCAGCATCTGATACTGCAGATGGAAAAAACATAGTCCGAAGTAAATCTGCTACTCTTCTGTATGATCACCCTTTGCAGGTTTTTCCTGCATCATCATCATCATCTGATTTAGTATCTTCTACAAAAACTGTATTCAAATTTGACTCAAATCACAATCCTGAACGTGCTAATGTAGTGAGAGGATCAGCCACAGGTGGTGCACAGATGCTCTGCACTCCTCCCCAGTATAATATTCAGTACAGCAGCAGTGCAGCAGCAAAAGACGCCCTGTGGCCCCAGAAACAAAGCTCCCAAGAACAAAGCAGCTTACCTCCTTCACGTCTGCTTAGGTCTGACAGTACAGAAACTCCCAGCTACGTAAAGCATTCTGCCAACATGAATTTCTCCAATCATAACAATGTCCGAGCCAGCGCTGTGTACAACACTCACCAGCGGATGGCTGGGAGACATATGGATATGTGGGCTGTCCCACCTAATGACAGACTGCTCCCAGGAGCAACCAGACACACTCTCCAAAGGCAGAGCAGTGTATCTTCTACAGCTTCCATAAATGTTGGGGATAGTGGACCTTCCAGGCGGGCCCAGGTTACTGAAGGGGACTATTTAACATACAGAGATTTGCATTCGATGGGAAGAGGTCCACCAGTAATGTCAGGGCAGCAGAGACCTCTTTCTGCCCGAACGTACAGCATTGATGGCCCAAATGTAACCCGGCCACAGAGTGCTCGGCCCTCGGTGAACGAAATACCAGAAAGAACTATGTCAGTCAGTGACTTCAATTACTCACGGACTAGCCCTTCGAAGAGGTCAAACCCAAGAGTTAACTCCGAGCACTCACTGTTAGACTCTGCAGGAAAAAGTAAAGTCCCTCATGACTGGAGGGAACAGGTGCTGCGACATATTGAGGCTAAGAAGCTAGAAAAGGTAAAAATAATAATTTTTTTTTCCTACTTCTCTATTACCTGGGTGTGGAATAAGATAAATACTGTGTTTTGAACTTCTTTTAATTATTAGTGAAAATCTACTTTTGACCCTGCTGTGAAAAAGATAAACATGCTTGTGATGAATATCTGAGAAACACTCACATGGAAGACTGTGAACTTTCCCCCCAAATTAAAAAAAGATGATGTTGTTTTTACATCATACTTGCCAGTTTAGCCAAATTTCTGTTAAATACATTAAATATGTCACACTGACCTGCTGGACCTCAAGGCCAGCTCTTGAAAGCCAGGTAATTATTGTGGCATCGTATTCACATTATACTAAAATATTCCCTTACACTTCTTGATCTTTCTTTTCTGTCTTTTTTCCCTTATTTCTTCTCTTTAAGAACAAGGAAAAGAAAATCAGTGAAATCTGTTTAGAAGTATAGATCTACAGCTTTAGTTTCTGAAGAATTCAATAGCCATAATTATCATGTATTTGCCTTCAAACCAGTTATTTTTTGAAGTTGGATATCTGACGGATTATTGAATGAACATTTATTGCTGTGAGATGAGAACACTTAAAAATCTTGTTCATTTCAGAAAATCACAGTAGGTTTTGATAGAACTAGAGATGAGGATGAGGATTCTTTATGTACTGTAACTGCCATCAAGAACTTGAGCTGATATGTAGAGCTGAACAATTATATATCTTAAGAATTTGAGTAGACCCTGGAAGAGTGTAGTCTGTGCTGTCCTGTTAGCCCAGTTGAAAAAAATCATAACTAAAAAATGGATAGAATGTCATTAGTTTGACCCTGGTTCTTTGGAAGGGAAGTAAGGAAGGCATCCAAAATACATTTTGATTATGCCAGCTACATGGATTTTGTTTTTTAGTTTCTTTTCTAACATACTTTGTTTTGTAATTATTATGCTAAATACTTGAATATCTGTGATAGCTAGAGAAATTTAATTGGAGATGGTGAGAAAAATTACTTTTAACTATAATTTTTCTTTAGAAATCCCAGTATTTGGAGGGATAGGTTTGCTTTTGTTGTTTTTTGGTTTGGATTTTATTTTTTCTAAAGTTGCATAACTTCTGGTGACAAAAAGGGGGTGGGTTTTGTTTTTTTAAAGAAGCCTGCACAACAGCTGTACCTGTTCTGGTCCAGATTGTCACCTACAGCAGAAAATGTTTGAAGGCTTTCACAGTACTGTGCAGTAGTGTGGGGGACCCTTTATCCCACAAGAGGGTCACAATCCTCACCATGTTCCAACTCTAATAAAATGTGCATTCCCTCATTTTCAATTCTTCTGGATGGTTATATCAAATCTTACATGAAATGACAAGAGAAACAAAAATCCCAGCACTCGCTGAATACAGATGGAAACAAAACTTCAGTGCACTGCTAATGCAGTTTGTTTATTGCTTGTTCATCTGCATGCTAAGAACAATGTTTAATACAGAAGTGATATCTGTTCAGGTCTGTAGAAGAGTAATCACCTTTACTGAAATGACATTGATCACCTGACTTGATTCCCTTTTTATCTGTCCATACTTTCTATTATGTTTTATATGTAAATTTCATTTTTTCCTACTAGACTGATATGGAATAGCTGCTATTGAGATCTTAGCTGTGGATCTAATTTAACAGATCTTTTAAGTCTTTTTTGTATGTGTGTGTTTCTTTTGTTCTGGCCTTGAATTGTTTCAAAGTAGCTTTTACTTAACAATCTTAGACATATTTATGGATTTAAAAGTGAATGCATATATAATTGTCAATGTTGTATTCTCTAGGATATAATTGACTTAAAAAGAAGAATCTGAACTGTGAAAAATGTACATATGATCCTATATGGCAGCTGGCAAATATGATAATGTGAAAATTCTAGGAATTTACTGGATATTTCTTTGTTCTTTTAAAATAATTGTTTCAGTATTTCTGTTTGTAATTAAAAATTAGCTGAGTGGTGGGGGTTCTCAATCTATAAAAAGACTTCTGAAAGTTTTGAAGTCTGAAAAAAAACCTCAGTAATTTTTGCTGTAATTCTCATTGTTACTGAGTGTAATTGTGTTTATTATTTCTACACTGTGCCTATTAGGAAGGGAGGGTGTAGTGGACTCTTGGGGGTTGATTTTGTTCTGGGTTTGGTTTTGGTTTTGCTTTTTTTTAAATTTTCCTAAGCTTCTCAAAGACCTGTTGATTTTGTTTTTATAAAATTTGGTAACTGAAGAGAGAGGGAAGAATGAACCCACTTAAAGGAACAGTGCCTGCTTGTTAGACAAACTAGGGAAGCTAGTTCTTTATCTATTATCCCTTTTTACCTGATAGAGGTAGGGAAAAAAAACTTTCAAGAGCTTAATTTGCATGAGGAGAGATACAGAATAGTTTTAAGTCTATCAAAAATGATTAACAATGGGTTCCAGCCAAGTAACCAGCATCTGTAATACCTTTAACAAGCTCTAAGGGGCATACACTGATCAGTGATCCCAGGACCGGTCATTCACTTAGGAGTTGGACTCAATGATCCTTGTGGGTACCTTCTAACTGGGAATATTCTGTGATTCTGTGAAACACAGAGACTAACTGAAATTATCCATCTTGCTGAATGAAGGTGAAAATGGTTCATGAGACCATTTGTAAATAGAAATCATGCATATATTAGAAGAAACAGCTGGCTTACCTGATGCAAAGCATGTTTTGCTGTGGGAGAAAGGAGCTTACTTAAATGTCAAGCTGCTCTCTAGTGGTTATATGTATAAGCTGTTTCAAAGCAGGCAGTCAATTCTGCCCCACCCCCAGCATCATATATGTAGTGCACAGGGGAGTTTTAGAAACAGTAATATTTTTCAGCATATTTTTCTTTTTGAGTGTGACATGCTGATTTTACTACCTGGTAAGTTGCAGTAGTCTCCTGTAGTCATCTTGTTGGTTCTTATTTAGGATTTTAAACTAAAATACTGCCTGTATAGAAGCACTAGTGTCACACTAGGATGTGGAGGAGGAATATCTTATCCATAACCTGCAATAAAAAAATCTGCAACAGTTATCTGTAAATATCTATTACATTTCCATGCTGAGTGTACAAAAATAGTTAGTGACCCTGCCTGTCCTTCCTTTACATATGTATATTATCTTTTTTTGGCTGTGGATCTCTTCGGAGTTCATCAGCTGTGTGCTTGCTTGCAATTCTAATTTCATCTTCAATGAAGTCCTCTATTTTTTATCTACTTTATGTACTATTTAAAATGCAGAGCTTTCAGAGGAGAGATCATAAAGTTTAATTCCTACTTTCAAATTCGGAAATCAGAGTAGTTGTTTTTTTTCCTCAGAGTTGTCAGTGTACAGTGCCTTATTAAAAGAAAAACATCTAAATGTTTTAGTTTTGATACAGAACTGCAGTTTTAATCAAAGTTTTTCTTGAACACATTTTTACACCGTATCCCTCTCATGCAAAAATATTTTAATTGATATGGTCTCAGATTTTCTCCAAGTTAATCTTGCTTCAGTCTGTCAAGGACAGTAACGTCAGTGGGTCTGTCAATACATCAAATTAAGTGCTTAAGTGTTTTTAAGATCATAACCTGAAGAATATTTTGACACTGATAAATTACAGGAATGTTATCCATTCAGTAGTTGTTAGTTTTAAATTTTTAGTTCAGTATTTTCTCTATTTTGAATGAGCTAGTGAACCATCAATGTGTTATAGCGACATTTTGTGGAGTACAGAAGTCAAACCATCACACTTTAAAAGGATTAAAATTCTTGTGCATTTGGTATGTAAACACCAGAAGTTCAGACCCTGCAAACATTTTATGACAGTAGAATTTAAATTACATGTAATTTTCCACTCTTCAATAGGAATGCTGTTATTTATGGAAGAGACCTAAATTCATGCCTTTTTTTCCCTCTTGTGACTGAAGGACAGTTTTTATAATGTTTAACCTTTTCTTTGAGATTAACTCGTGCCTTGCTAAAATACTGTCAGATTTTTTTCCCCTGCTTGTGGGCTTTTACTCCAAAAGGCTTAGACCAGTAATTTTAGGCATTTAGAGAATATCTTGTGCAAACTTTTTCTGACAAGTCTTAGATGGTCATTGGGAATGAAAACTGAAGAGATTTCTAGACATTTAATATCATCTCAAAGGGTAATTTATGCCCACCTTTAGCTTGCAGTTGATGCTAAGTATTGTTAAATGAGTAAGTAAACAGATAAATAAAAGGAATAATACTTAGGCTTAGCAGGTAAGTTACCAGTTAAGGCTTTTCCAAGATAAGTAGAATGTAGAGTCTTGTTCTCTGCAGATACTTCAATTTTATCAGTTTCTCTTCAACAGTGAAATTTCATGGATTGTCATGACAGATTCCAGCAAGTCTTAAAATTACAACAATATTATCTAATAGAAATTCTCCTAAATAAATCCACTATTTACTGTCTAAATTTACCTAAGTAAATATATTACAGCACTTCAATTCCAAAAATGTTCCCTAAAGAATGCTAATTATGCCATTGAAATTATACAAGAGCCTTGGCCAATAAAAAACAAGTATTGTCAGTAAATACTGTTTTCCAAAGGAGTTTCCAAAGACTGTGCTACCAGAGCATCTGGAGAATATGAGTATGCAGAGGCATATGACTTTAATTATTAAACCAGTTTTTTCACAAGATGAAGCTTGTTTGAAAGAGCAGTTGTCTGCCTGAGGACTAGTGATGCTTTTCAAAATCACATTACTATACATAGGTAGTAGGCAAATGCCAAAATATATTTATTCATGTAATAAATGTTTGCTGTATCTTAGTCAAATTATACCTATTCTGTATATTTCTTTCTTTAACTTGGAATAATTAGACAACTTTGAATTTGTTAAGGTTTGATGCTTTGTGGTGTATCTTTTCCTAGGATCATATTTTTTCATGGGTTTGTCACATTTTCAAGATAGGTTTGTTTCATTTATCAGGTGGAATGTGGAGGATTTTCTGTTTCTTCCCTTGCATAGTCTGTTTTGTTCTCACAGCTACAAAAATCCACGGTGGTAAGGTAGTGATGTCTCCTGCTTTTTTAGTTTGCCTTGACAATATTGCAGGGGTCAGTTTGCAAGATAATGAAGCTCAAAACCAAACCACTATCACTTCTGTCCTTGAGGTCATGTTACCTGTTGGATTGCCTACAGAAGCACAGGGGTGGTCTCAGTTTCCTTCAAGCCTCTCTCCTTCAAATGAGGCTTGTTCACATTCTTGAGTGAAGTGTTACTGGAATTGCTGATGTTGACAGGGTGGCTATTGTAAGAAAATCCAGTCAGATCTCTATGTAAATTTTTATTTGTACTTTACCGGTAGTGTATGTGGGGGGATGAGACAAAATAATAACTGGTAATTACATAGTTTTCCATAGGTGTTTTTCTTGACTGCCAGCTTCTCTTCCCACAACATATTGGATATGTTGAAATTTATGGAAAATCTGAAACTTTTGATGAGCACCTTTGTTGTTTTTTTCAGACGTGAATATTTGAATGACTTTATTTACATGTAATTCTGCATGTTAACTGCTGATGGCATGCTGATTTACAGTAAATAAAGGTAAATAGGGTCACTGAGTTGTGTTTTTTACATCACAGGTGTACTGTTCTTGCATGGTTTTTATCTTGCATGACAATGGAATATGTTTGTATTACATGTATAACATGTCCTTGTGGTTTATGCATGCTGCACTAATCTCTGTGTTAAATCTGTCCCCTCTTTATTCAGAGCATGCTGTCTCGGTCCTTTAATTCCAATTATGCTGCAGTTAGCAGCTTTCACTATGGCAGCTCTAGGGATCTGCATGGCAGCCAGGGTAGTGTTGCCTTGAGTGTTGCAGACGGAAGAGGTTCTGGTGTGCACGTTGTTCGAGTGAGTACCTACAGGAGGTTACTGCAATATGTAGAGGGGAAAAGAATAAACACTGAGAGGGTCCTTAAGTTCATAGAGTTATCCTTTCACATATGCCCAATGCTGTAATAAAAAGAATATAATTTATGTGCTAGAATTTTTTTTAGGGCATTAAATACCTTGCCTTCACTCCATATGCCTTAAACTTACAGGAAGGCTTTTCAATTCAATGTCATGAAGTTTAGTTTTTTAACTGGCTTTTGTAGATGGCTGAACACATGTAAAATTATCTGGTTTTGTTGTACCTTTTTGAACAAGAGATTACCATCCTCAATTGAATCTAGGTTGATAAAGGTTTGAACAAAATCTTACAATGCTTTTTCCTCCCCCAAACCAAATTCTGACGATATGAACTGTACCGTAAGATACTGTGAGCAAATAAGAAAATTAATAGTAAGAAATCCGAAGAAAATGGAAGGAAATTAGTTTTTAACTCTTAGTATCATGAGTGATGTTATGGTATCCATAGTGAGAAGGATAAAGTCAACAGAAGTTTAATCCTTGAATAAGTTAGTCCCTAGCATTTGTTGACTTTTCTCATCAGCTTACTGGTGATTAAAGACATCTCTGCAGTTGAGAGTTTTTGTAAATGTTCATCAATGTTTTATGGGTTTATGGTGGCTTGGCTAGTGAGATTTTCTACATAAACAATGTACTAGTTAATCAAAGAAGATAAAGAATGATAAAGCCCTTAACATATTTTATCAGAATTTTTTAATTTGAATTATATGAAGACAGCTGTCTTTACTGCTCCATTCTGCTTAAAGCATCCCCAGACATCTACTCCAGGAGACCAATGCCAGGATGAAGTATTCGTTTCAGGACAGCAGAATTACTCATCTGCCACGCTTAGTCTCAAAGATGTTACTCCAGACAGCATGAAGAAAATAGCTGTGCAGGTAATCATGTGCATGACACCATGGATAGGATATTATTTTCTATTATTTGTAAGGATGTAATTTTTATTAATAGTAAAAATTTATGTTGGGATAGCAGTTAGAACTAGGACTTCTTTAAAATGTAATACCCAGGCTTCGAAGCTGGTATAAATGAAATAGCATCCTCTTTTTGGAAGACAAAACTTAACTAAAAACTGTCTCCCTTGATATAGTTAACTTTCTTCAGTAGGTGCTTTGAAAGAAGAAATCTGCAGCCAAACAAGTACTTGCAGGTGGAAATTGGAATATGGCAGATGATTTCAGAAAAGCAATCTGAATCTGATTAAACCTTTCAATGTTTGGAATCATACAGACAAATGAGTGACTAATTAGGGTGGATAAGAGCATGAGGCATATGGATAAGGAGGGAAAAGACTGCCCATCTCAACAGAGAGCTGCAGAGCTGAGCAGTAACTCTGAGACTTCAGTAAGAAACATTGTCACAGCATCATTCCTGGTGACATAGTATGAATGCACTGTGTCTTGACAGTTGTGTACCTTACTGTTGCTTGTCAATGCATTATCAAATCAGTGACATATGTTAACACAGGAATAACATCTGTTGGAAATACTGCAATTTTGATAGTAAAATCCTGAGCTTGGATACAAACTTGCTCAGAAGGTTTTCTTATGAAGTGGTCATCTTAGGATGCTTGGAGAGCACATAGTTTCTGTCTGGTAGCTAGGAAAAAATTTTATTTTTGTATGATCTACTGGAAATCATTACGAAATCTCTGAATTTTATGCAAGGAAAGTGCAAACTATAATGATACCAACCAACTGTCAATACTGTTAGTTGCACTGCTGAAAATGTTTGGGAAGACTCAGTGAAACAAGTGCTAAAAGCAAAGGTTGTCTAGTCTGTTCTAGTAGATTAGCACTCAAAGACAGTTTTTGTTTTTCATATTTGTTCTCAGTATGTCAGAGCTGATAACTTTGAAGAAAATTGAGTATAACTGTGGAATGGAATATATGTGATCCAGAAGAGTTTTAGTAATGTTACTAAAAACTAAGAACAGTCAAGTGTGAGAAGTATTGAAATAATAAAAGAGGAATTGAGGATTGCTGCTTATAAAATGTATGACACTGAGTATTCATATTTTATTCAGATGCCTTTGACAAATGGACAAATGTGCCAGCCTCAAAGACTTCAGGCAAACTACAGCCAAGTCCATCATCTCCCTCCTCAATCATCAGTAGCGAGACATCCATCTAGAGAGCAATTAATTGATTATCTGATGTTGAAAGTTGCCCATCAACCTCCCTATACGCAGTCCCAGTGTTCTCCCAGACAAAGCCATGAGTTGGCAAAGCAAGAGGTAAGAATAAAATCTAATATGAGATGACATCTGTCAGTAAATGGCAGTGAATTGTTACATTGTTTTCGTTTATTACAATTTCTCTGTAAATGGTGACAGAAATCACACAGGGATTTATCTCCAGCAGCAGGCAATGTTATCTCAGTGCAGTTCTACTCAAATCACATGTTCCTTCCCATTTTGAGAGAAATGTGGTAGATTTTTAAGAGAATGTACCAGAAACTTAAACTTACCTCTTCTTACTGAGCTAGAAATTTATTTCTCAACTATATTTATTGTTCCCTAACTCATTATTTAGCTAGTAACTGAAAAAAATACAAAGCAGCTGTACAACTTGGAGAACTTTGCATCTGGAATGGTTCAAAACCTTGAAAATGTAGGAAGGTGTATTCACAAACAGAAATCCCTAAAAAAAAGTGTGAGCAATCTTATGCTAATTATCTTATGATAATTATCAGTTTTATTTATAATAGATGTAGTACATATAAGAAATTCTTATACCATTTAATGGCTCTTTCACTGTGGCAGCCTTCTTTCTCTATTGTTTACGGTTTTCTGAGAAAATACTGAGAACTACATTTAAATTCTTTGCTAGAATGAGAATGTCCACTTACTGTGTAAAGTAAGTTTTCTAGTCAACTCTTCTAGCAAGAGAAAAAAGACAGTATTGGCTACTTAGAATTTAGAGTGAAAGTAGGAATGATATTTGATTTTTAAAATTCAACTAAAGTAGCAAAGAAATAGGAGGAATAGGTTCCTTCATAGGAGCATATATATTTGCTAGGGGCATTAAAATAATTTACATAATATCAAAATATATTTCAATTTAAAGCCCAAGTGAATTATAATAATAGTGATATTGGAGTAAAATGTAGGCACATGATGCTGTTGTATGGTAATCTTGTTCTGCAGTAAAATAATGAGATATAATACTCTCTTGAACTGGTGGGTTGTGGTTTTTTTGTTTGCTTGTTTGTAAAGCTTTTTTTCACCTGAATTCCTTAGTAATAATTTCATGATAGTAGCTTCGAATGCATATTTTCAGCCAGTTTATCTAACTGTAGTTACAACTACTTAGATTCGAGTGAGAATTGACAAGGATCCAGAACTTGGATTTAGTATATCAGGAGGAGTTGGTGGTAGAGGGAATCCATTCAGACCAGAAGATGATGTAAGTATTTTATACTAATGGTTTTTAAGAGCATTCTGATTTATAATGTTTCTTATGTTTAGCAAAGGGAGAAAGGAAAGTATATGTATTTCTCAAACCACTAACCTCCTGGATTGGAAGGGAGAAAACTGGGGACAAATGATGTGGAAAATCAAGGTTGTAGGTGACTACAGTGGTCACATAACAACACAGAGGATTATTCTAGCACAGTGGCTCTTGCACAGTTCTAGTAATCACTCAACAGATTTGGGACAGGGAATTATGGAGAGTACAATTATGAATCCTATTAAGAGATCACAGCCTACAGCTGTATTTCTGGTGGTTGATAATTAATTTTGAAATATACATCTGCCATATACATTTTGACATATACATCTGCCAAGTTAAGCCAAGGCAAGTCAGAACTCCTTTAAAGATCATTCTTCTGGATTTAAAATCAGAAAAGGAAGGCAGTCTCAAAAGACAGTGGACTTGTAGAATAAAATTGCATTCTCTCCTACTTAGGGTGAAAAATTGAAAAAACGTTTTGAATTACATGTTTGATGCTGTCCTGCTATTCATAAATAAGTTGTCAAAATGTTTTCCACCTCTATTTTTCAAGGGAATATTTGTAACGAGAGTGCAGCCAGATGGACCAGCATCTAAGTTGCTGCAGCCTGGGGATAAAATAATTCAGGTACTGTAATCACCTAATTAACTAGCCTATGTAATATACCACTTCATTCTTAATTTGCACCTAAGACCAGAATGTTTAATTTTTAGATAGATTACCATTTTTTATACTTCTATAAACAAGACAACAAAAAAAATGACAAAACATGTCATTTGAGGTGGAACATGAGCACTTCATTAGGCTTTACTTCATTCAGTTATTCATTTTATGGTCATTCACATGCAGTGTTCTGAATAATGTGTTGTCTGAACACCAGCAGTTGCCCCTCACAGCCCCTCTCCACAGCTGCACCTTGCTGTTAATCCCTCTCCACCCTGCAGTTCCTGCCAGCCCTTGTTGCCTCTCCCCCACTGGCAGTCTGGACATGCCAGAGCTGCCTCTCATCTGGCTGGTCCCTGGCTGGTCCCAGCAGGGACCTCCTGGCTGCCCCGTCTGCTGCCAGCAAACCAGGTTGGCCATTCAGGAGTCACGGCTTCTGGGCTGCAAGCTGTGTCGTTCTTTAATCTGTGTCTGTACCTTTCAGACCTCTTCTGTATTAGATTTGTTTAAATTTGTCTAGTGAACTCATTAAGCTATTTGGGGAGGGGTCAGAGAAGCTAAGGGGACATTTGAACATTGTTGTAGCCACCCTTAAAGTTGCAAAGCTTGTTAAAAATAATTATTCACCACATTAGTGATTTGAGAATGTTGATGGAGCCGACTGTGACGCATTTCGGTTTTCTAAAAACAGAACGAACAAAAAACCCCAAACCAAACACTACCCTCCCCACTAGTATCTTGATGAAGCCACAACATCCTGTGAACAGTTTTCTAAAACAAAGCCAAATTCAAAACTTAGTCTAATTCTTCAAATTAAAGATTTTTGTTTAATGAGGAATTCATAGTTTGAAAAAGAGCTAAAGGTGAAGTTGCATTTTCATGCTTAGACAATTAGAGGCTGCTTCCTTTCTCATAACTAAGAGTGGTTTTTTGTGTAACAGCACGTTCTTTATACCTGTGATGATGTAATGATGGCTCCACTCTGTCTTGTTACCACTCAGACAATTTGTGGGGTTTTTTACTGAATATCGTCTCTTCCAAAATGCCTTTGCTATGCTTGATTTTGCAACGTTCTCTGTAAAACATGGAATAGGCATGCATATTACAATGTATGTCTAATCCATATGTCTAATAAAAATATTCTACATGACTAGTGACTACATAATTGCAAGTAAGATTTAAGACTAGGACATTCTGTAAAAATGATGAGTTGGAACAGCTGTTGCCACTTTTGCTTTCTGAACAGTCTATTTAAATCTTCCTCTGCAACCCTAAAGATTTGAAAACCACTGGTTTTATAACCAAGGATTCAGCTGGTAATAACAGCAAGTGTTTGGTGATGGGATAAGGAACTGCAGCTTTCAAAGTGGCACAGCTAAGGCACAGAGAGCATGACAAGTTCACTCTGTCACCACATAAGCAGCTCAGGGAGAAAGGTGGGATGCGCAGCTGGAAGCATTAACAGTTTAAACTGGATAAATCTGTCCTTCTGTAAGATTTTGCTGCCCAAACTGAATGTGAATTTGTAGTAGTACTCTGAGAAGTTGAGCCATAGCCAAGTTTTTCCTGTTTTTTAAGGCCGCTTAGGCCTGCCTGTGTTTGCCAAGACAAACTTGTCCAACAATAACAATGTTGTTTAGAATCACAGGCACATTCAAGTTGGGGATGACCTCCAGAGATCTCACACCCTAAAATGGCTCCCAGTGCTACTAATGTTTTTTCTTACGGGCTTCAATAGTTCTAATTTATCACAAATGCCATTTCTAATATTCTGATACTTAAAATGGGATATGTAATTTGTACTAGGTTTAGGGGCTTTTTGGTGTGGCTGTAGTAAGACTGATAAATTAGATCTGTGATGTTAATGGTTCAAAGCTTGGTTTTCCTTTGGTTATTTGCAAAATTCTTCCAAGGCTGACAGAGTAGTTCAGGTTTTTTGTAGCATACAGGTACATGTTCAACTAATCTGCAAATCTGCAATGTTTTATTCTCTGCATTTGTATAGAATTTGGTTATTTTAAACCTTAAAGCTTAAATAAACTAACACAAAGTATGAGTTTTGTTTCACTAACATGGCATATGAGATTGTAATTTTGAGTTTTAAATATTTCTTTTTAGGCTAATGGCTACAGCTTCATCAATATTGATCATGGACAAGCTGTGTCTTTGCTAAAGACTTTTCAGAACGCAGTGGAACTCATCATTGTACGAGAAGTTTCTTCATAAGTACCTTTGATTGTGGGGATAAGCCAACAGGATTCATTGAAGGACTTAGGAGAAACAATATTTTGCATATTTTTATACATTAAAAGAACTCGAATTATGATCAAAATTTGTACAGGAAATACTGAGCTCATGGTTAAAGAGGGAAAAACCACTTATAGAACGTACAAGAAATAATTTTAGAAATGCGTATGGTGAATAAACTTGTTTTTAAGCATTATAGCAATCTAAGGATCACTCCTCCAATAACAAACCTGTGTTGTTTTTTTGTACAGATGGTAGGTTTATTTTTGGATAATTCATACACATTACTAAACTTTGTGCAAGGCTTTGCGAAGCCTCAGTTGTAGCCAATGGACAGATGGCAGGGCTGTCTGTCCTGTAGCTGTTTATTGCCTTTATTTTTATTCACCAGATATTAATGTGTTACCCTGAACCACTTCTGTAGATATGAATGGGGATATGAAGTGTTGGCTTTGCTATGTGCACATTGTATAGATGAATGGGTAGATGGAAGGTGGTGCTGATTGGACAGAATAAAGGTCAGGTGGAATAATTATCAGCTATCTAAATCTGGAATCAAGAAAGAGGAAAAAGTGTTTAGTTCTGGAGTGTACATCTACCAATAGAAAATGCAATAAAAGCTTATGGTGTTTTTTTAGGAAGACTATAACTACAAATTTGTGATATTATACAGGATTTGTTCTTAATGTAGTCATAAATATTCATTTGCCACGTGATTTATGTTTAGTTGGGTTTTCTTGCATATATAATTTTTTCAACAGTACTGTGGAAATGTGCCCAGAGATTTTTCTCTGCCATAGAAATCCTGAATTTTGTGGAAATGGCAATACTTTTATCTTTATAAACAGGACTCCATTTTAAGCGTACAGATTTTAAAAATGAAACTGAAATGGCCAGTTTTAAAGGTTGTTGCCTGTAATATATATTTAAACAGACACAAAAGCAAATGGTGCAGGAAGGATTATGAAAGACATCTTGATTTTGTTTGGCCTTTGCATTGCTTTGTTAATCAAAAAGGAAACCCTACGCATGGAGCTAGGTAACCAAAGCAAGTTTGTGAAACTTTGAGCAGTGGTGGAGAATTGCTGTGGTGAAATGGAAAGCAAAGGGAGGGTGTACTTACAATCCACCAGTTGGTAATGAGGTTTCTTAAAGGGCTGTTCCTACAGGTAACATTAAATGTGAACTAGACACTTCAGAGTCATTAAAGGGTTTCTAACTACATTAATATAATAGTGATTTACCACAGGCTGCCTTTGTTCCTTATTACTGTATAAAATGTTCAATTATGATTCTATTAATTTTGTTTACCAGAAACATTATCTTTCTCCTTTGTAATTGAATAGAGACTGCATAACCTGCAGTGATAATTCATACGGTTGTTATGGACCAGGGAAAAGTGCCATAGAAGACCGATAACTGTTTTTAACCAGGGCTAATGATTAGCCTATCATTGGAGCAATATTAAGTTATTGCGGTTCATTTTTAATTACATAAAAGTTGGTAGTTTGAGACAGGTATAAGCGCTTTTTTCAACCCAAAAAGTAAATGCTTTTAATAAAGCTAGCAAAAACACCAGCTTCCTTTACTTTTGGGACAATGAGCTGGAAGAGAGAGAAATTATACATAACTAGCGGTAATAAACAGGCAGTACTTTTTTAATAAGTTAAGTTCAATATTATTGCACTTCTTTCAAAGATGTTAACTATTGCTTATTGTACTGTGTATAGTTCTAATAATTTTAATTGAAACCCTTTAACAACTCTTTGTATATTTTAATTCTTTTTATTTGATTTTCAGTAATATTTACATAGAAAACGATTTTTTGGATATATTAGTAGAAATGTGCTGTATTTTGATAAAATTCACTTATTTTCTGTGTGCTGGTAATCTTCAAAGAAAAGAATGAGAAACATAGCTATGTAATGGCAGGCTTCAGTGTTCCGCTTCTAAGATGTGTTTAGTTGTTGTTTAGTTTCTATTTTTTTATTGAGAATGCAAAATGTTTGCATCACATGTTCATTATTTTTAATCATGTTATTTTTATCACACACTGCCTTTTAATGGGGATACATACAGACAAGTCCTAAATTACTTTGGTCTTCTACAAAACCTGTATCTTTGAGAAGGGAAAAGTCCAAAAAGCAGAACTGATTCTTTACTGATCTTGGACTGACTTTGTATACATTTTGCAGTACATTTAAACATACCACTGAGAAATTATACTGTATTGTATTTTGCTTTAATGGTAACAGAAGTTTTAAATGTTGTTGTGTCACTTAATTTTCAGGTTTATGTATCACAGGAAAATTCTACCAAAAACTGTTTGGCTGTGGTAGAACTATATAAGTAGAGATTTATATCAAGAGGTTTAGTACTTCCTGTGAAAATACTTGGCCAAAGCTTGTCTTCCGTCAGTTAGCAAATTAATCGTCTAATAAAACATGAATTTTGCTGATTTTACTCAGTAAATGTTTGAGTTTTCAGTGGATTGAAATGTGTTTTTGTCAGTGTCAGTGTGTGAAAGTAAACATGTCAAACTAAATGATTTTACAGGGACTGGGAGAAAAATGTCTCCTGAACTAGTCCAGCCAGGATTCAGCAGGAGGAGAGACAATATCAGCACTTTTCATTTTGAATGCATCATAAACTACATTTTGAATAGAATAAAATCCATCAGCAGCCTAAGTTACTCAGCATGGCAGTGAGTTCATGCAGACTCTGTTAATTCTTTCTATTCTCAATAGTTCATTAAAGAATCAGTTCAACTGATGTAATGAAAAAATGAAGTCTCCAACATATTTATTATGTATTTTTTAGTTTCTTTTTTTTGACGAGTTAAAAAGTGTATATACTTGAAAGCATTCTATGAACACAAACATAGCAATAAGCAACACACAAAATCAAACATTTATGATTATTTTGGTTTTGTCTAGAACTATTCCCTTGTCAACAGCTATGTAATGTTTCTATTGATCAGCATTTAATCAACATTCCAAATTTTTTATATAATTAGACTGTTTCTGAGGTAACACATGGAGAATAGATAATAAACTAATGCTCTTTAAAGCTGTGTGAAATTGACTTATTTAAGTTCTAAGAAATTCTCCATAACACTGTTTTATTCTTCTACAGTTTATGTAGACGTACTCTATCAATATACATTAGTAAAGTCTTATTTGTGTTCCTGGCTCTGTGCATCTCAGTGCCCACACCTCTGTTCTAGGTGGTTTCATTGCAAGACTGGGTTATTCACAACACAGAAAGACTTTGTGAATAATATCATGTGGTGGATTGACCATGGCTGGATACCAAATTCCTGCCAAGCTGTTCTATCACTCCCCCTTCCCCAGGTGCACAGGAGAGTAAAGAAGATGGAAAGTGACTCATAGGTTGAGATTAAGGCAGTTTTATTAAAGCAAAAGTAAAAGTTTGTGAATGTACAGGCGAAGAGAAAATAATAATTTTATTCTCTGCTTCCCATCAGCAAGTGATATCTGGACACTTCTTGGGAAGCAGGGCTTCAGCATATGTAGTGTTTGCTCTGGAAGGCAAACATTGCAAATAATAAGTGTCCCCCCTTCCTCCTCCTTTTCTTAGGTCTTATATTTGAGCTGACGTGATATGGTCAGGAATACTCCTAGGTCAGTTTGGGTCAGCTGCCCTCACTGTGTTCCCTCCCAGGATCTTGCCCACCCTCAGTCTACTGATAGAGGAGTGTTGTAGAGACAGTGCTGATGCTGTGCCAGCACTGCTCAGCAGTAGCCAAAACACTGGTATGTTATCAACACCTTTTTAGCTACCAATGCAAAGCACAGCACTATTAGGCCTGCTGTGGGGAAATGAACTCCAGCTCAGTGAGAGCTAATACACCCCAGTCTTGCAATGAAATCAGATAGGGCAGAGAGTGGCTTCTGTCACAGAGCGAGGACTTTAGTCGCAAGCTAAGTCATTTTGACAGGAGAGAGTGGTGCCTAGGTCAGTGAGTAGGGTTAAAATTAGGAGTATCCTGAAGAGGTGTACAAGGGTTATGCGGTAAAGAAATTGAAGAGCTAGGAAAAATTTCACAGGAGAGGTAAATTCAGCTTTACATCCAGTTTTCTTGGAAACCATGCAACAATGTAGTAACACAAATCGTTTAATCTTTTTTCTGTGTATATGTGGATCTGGCATACCACTATCATACTTGACTTCCTACTTCTCCATGCAGAAAACTGATTTTAACTGTAACAGATTTAACTGTAACAGCCCTGATGACCCTGGAGTATTAGGCCCCTCCTTATTTAGGTTTCCTACATCTACTCATTACTTGGTCATTATCTCATAACAGGTTATTTTTTCATCAAGCACCTGAGAATGCTGGATCCAATTTGTGCTTTTATGACTGAAGGCACTTTTCAAAGAGAAAGCGTATTTTTGTTGTCATATTTCTGTTGCCTCAGAATAAATTCAGTTATGGAACGTGTGCAGAACATTCTATTGCAGCATCTATAAGACTACCTTGAAACTGGGGCTGTGCTACACCAGATGTCACCAGTGCACTATAAGCAGGAGTCTTACATATGGTGCTGGAAGCCACCAGTTTCCAGCTGTTGCCTTCCACTGGTATTCCACTTGTGGCTCTGCTAGTGACAGACTGCCCCAGTCTGGGGGCAGTGATGGGGGTCCAGGGCTCTTGAAACTGTAGGGTCTGAGGAGATCCTGTCTCTCCCTGAGCTGCACAAGTTGCTGACTTCCATAAGTCCTCTGCTTAGCAACACAGCTCCTGCGGGAAAGGTCCAGGAGAAGCCTCAGGTAATTCCTCTGATCCAACAAGCTCTGACACAGGCCTCTCCCTAGCACCAGCTAATGTGGGGGAGCATCACCCTCTCCCCCAAGCCAGGGGCAGGTGCAACAAAGGCTCCAGGTACCCTGCCTCAAGGGCTGCTGACCACACCCAGTAGAAGCTGACAGAGCTGCCCCAGGCCCACAGCTCTGGCAGCAGCAGGTACCCTAAAGTTTCTTGGAGGGTTTCCAGCCCCCCTTCTACCGCTTTCTAAGGAATTCATTTCAAGTACAGGCAGCATCACCCCTTCTGGTAGTTCAGACCTTCTTCACTGTGGCACTCCCCGATTTTCAGCTCTTTGCTTTCTTGTGTTGGCTTTTCCTGATACTGTCTGTGAGAATGTGATTGTATTTCCATACTGCAGTTTGAACTATTGCTGTGTATTAAGGATAAAGCATTAAGCATGGAAAAAGTAGCAGCTGTTTGGCCTCAAGAAAAACATAAAATGAGCACTACAACCAATATTTTAGACTACATCAGAAATACTCTGCACGGGATTTTGTGCCTGTCAAAAGTAAGTTGCAATTATGATAAATGTTACTGAGCTGTGAAAGATTCAGTTAACATGTAGCTTGTAGTGGCTGATTGGGAACATTTTCAGCCCCTCATATTTATATGAGTACCTGATTAAAAGTTTTAGAGAGGCAGTAAAAGCATGCAAGAGAACATGTGACTGGTAGCAAGGTTCCTGAGATGACTGAGAACAATTCTCCTTAAAAGGTCATGTTGCTGAAATGACAAGGCTTTTCTGCATGGCCTGAACCTCAGAGCACGGGGAATTAAATTTGTGATCACAGTAGCCTGTAACATCTATTTTTGCAGCTGCATAATACAGAGGGGAATATGGCTCTGCACTGCATCCATTTCATGAAGCATGGTTGGACTTGCAAATGGCTGAACTGTTTATGCTTCAGGCTTGTCCAAATTAATGAAAAAAACCTGCGGCAGAATATTCACTCTTGTTTGCCAGCTATGAAAACACTCTTTGAACAAACTTTTCAAGGACTGTCTTAATAGAGAAACTAGTAGCAGAGGAACCAGATGGTTCTGCAAAGAATTTCTCATTTAACTGCTGATGTTGATGATTCGTGAAAGAAACACTGGAGAAACAAATAAACAAACAAAAACCAATAAACCAACAAAAAGGGGAAAAGGCACTGGCAAAATAGAGGATTTGAAAGTATTGTGCCAAGGCTCCTAACATCAGCATTTTAGCATATTTGATTTATTTTTGTCTGCAAGAACTTCCGCTCACACTAGAATAATCAACAACTGGTTTTAAATATGGAAAAGGTACTTTTGCTGAGAATGTTGCTGCCAGAAACTGCTTCAGTGGAAAGCCATGGCTTTGCCACAGAGAAACTGAGGTTTACTAATAAATATTGAAATAGATTGTAACAGCTGGTTAGCTGACATAATGCTAAGTCCTGGGAAAAATGCAGTAATTATGTAAAATTGTCTCATTTGCTAACGGTAATGAGAAATGACTGATGAGGTTGGCGTTGATGCATGCAAGGGTTAGAAACCATGCTGAAAAGCCTCCAAACAGATAAAACCTCAGAACAATTTTTTTTCTGCTGCATTTTAATTTTAAAAGCTATGAAAATACACTGAGTGATTTTCTGGCTCTACAGTAAGCAATGTGTGGTGTTCTTTTAATTGTAGATTGTAATTAATATATTAAACTATTAATCATGATGTGCTTATGTTTTAAGATATCTTACAACACCAAAAATTTTCTTCATCTGTAGTACTTATTGAACTTGAATCATGCCTATTTTATGCCACTTTCAAATAGAAATTGTAAATAAAGCATTAGTGTTTATCTTCACAGAGTTATACTCAGGTATGTTTTCAAATTCCACAATTATAAAGGTTCTACTATATTTTTATGCCGCAAAGAAAACTTTTTGTCCTGCTCGTACACTGGCTGGGAAGGAGAGGAAGTTCTTCCCAGTGAATTCCAGAATTTTCTATCCAACTCCTTTGAATAATCTTGTTCAGATAGGGTTTTCTGAGGTTTAAAAAATCTTCCCTTTATGTAGAATTACATGCTGCATCTCCTAGCAGGATAAGCTCACAGCAAAGAAAAAGATGCTTTTTTCCCTCCAGAAATAGTGGGCACCTATCTGAACAGTTGCAGTGGCATGTCCTGCCAGAAAAACAGCAAGTACCAGATTTCTCAGCAGACACTCAACTTCACTGAAAAAATAAATAAATTAAAAGCTGAATTTTTCCATCATCTTTTCCTTTCCCTACACATACATATTCACAGATTCTGATTTTAAAAGTATATCATAAAACTTATAATTTATCTACTGATATGTAGACTTTCATACAGCTTAAAACAGGGTTTTCTGAAAAAAATGAAATACTCCTATAATCCAAGTAGTGTTATCTGGAAAACAGATACTAGATTTTATAAATGACTGAAGAAATGCTGCCCTGAAACAGTAATTGGATGCAGAATCTGTTCGCAGATTAAGATTCTCAAATTTTACCCACTTTAGTGCATTTTCCCAGTCTCCAAATAGTGGCGATGCTCTTCCTCTATTAATGTATGCTTGGAGATTCAGAGATAACAATACTATCTGAGGTTGTGAGCTAAGTCTCTCATTTTACTTTAAAGTAAGTTTAAAAATAATTGTAAGTTGAGAAAAGCTACTCCATTTTTGAAATAAGCAATTTTATGAGAAGAATTTCATTGTAAAACACACTCATATACCTGCTAGTACAACTCTTCTAACAGATACTGCTATGCTAAATACAACAATACTAATTTTTTTCATGTGTTTGCTATAAAACATATAAGCAGATGTAGAAATCTCATAGTTTACCAATGCCAGTTTATACTGCCAACTGCCATCCAGAGGCAGGAATTTTGAAAGGGTTTCACCTGCTTACATGTATAGTTCATCTGTTAATCTCAACATAGGTAGGATTTTAAGATTTCTAGATCAACTGTCATCTGGGGAAAATAATTACTCCTTGAGGAAAAATTATGTGGGAAAAATATTTTTATAATTTTTCTCAGAAGGTATATAAATTTGGTCTTATATTTTGTGAAAAATAGTTCTTTTTAAATGCATTTTATATAATTTTTGAGCTATGGTGGATTGGGGATTACTTCGCAGAATTAGGAGTTTGTTTTCTGTAAGATGTTTTCTCAGCTCTATACAGCATTCTCCTTGAAAAAAAGCCACAAATTATACTAAGGTGTATACAAAAAAGAGAGCAGCTACCTGATAAACCTGAATGGTATAACAATGGAAAGGGGGTGAAAGCAGATCTCCTGGAGTTTAGAATAAAAGCTATTGTCCGTGAAATGCTACGAAGTTAACATTTACCAGTTTGTCTGTATTTGAAAGTTAGTTCAAGTTTAAACTGAGGTGTGAATCTGACTTGCATTAGATATTTCAAAAATCCTACTTTCACATGCAGTTTTATTGCAGAATAAAATGTGTTGAAATAACTATAGGTAAAATACTTACTCTTGATTTCAGATTTCATGTTAACTGTCTGCTCTGGCTACTAACAAACAGTTCATACTATCAGAACTGAGGATTTGGCCATGAGCAGAACTTGGCAAGCATCTGTGAATGAATTTACACATGGAGTAAAGTTCTTGACTGATTATGAGAGGTAGAAGAGTATACCAACCTGGAACAGATTTTTTGGCAAAACTGAAGAAAACAAGAGTATTATCAGCAGTCAATTTAAACAGTCAGTCTGGTGTGAGTAGTAGGAGGAGACTGGCATTTGAAGATTACTCTTCTTGACTAATTCACCAGAGAAGGAACATTCATGTTGTAAAAGAAATACTTGTTTCCTGTGTTCTGCATCACTCATCTACGCAAAATATTGGAATTTCGGTTGTATAATAGGGCAGGTGGTGTAACGTTACTGTGTATGGAAGTAAACTTACAGAGGCTATACAAATATATTGGCTTTTAGTGACATTCTAGTACTGCTTCCGAAAGAGCAAAGAAAAATGCTTTATGGGATGACATGGCATGGGACAAAGTCACAAAAGCATTGCTAAAGTCAAGGTAAACAGTATTAGCTGCTCTACCCTCATTTGTGGAGCCAGTCATTTCACTGCAGAAGGCTACCAGCTGGTAGCACAATTTTCTCTTCATAAATTCATGCTCATAACTCCCAGGCTCCTTCTTGTCCTAAACATGTTTGAAAATGGCTGGCTGGAGGATTTGCTCCATCACTTTTCCAAGAATTGAAGTGCCTGGCCTGTAGTTTTAACAATGCTCCTTCTTGCCCATATAGAATCTAGATGTGACATTCACCTCCCCAAACACTATGACCTTTCAAAGTTAATTAGTGGTGCTCTCCCAGTAATGTTCACTGGATTCCTCAACACTCACTGGAACATCCCATCAGGTCCAGTGGTTTTCCATGTGAACAATTCTTTTAACCTGGTTCTTCTTGGCCATGGGGACCTCTTCCTTGCTCCAGACTTTCTCAGTAGTCTCAAAGTAGACTTTGGATTTCCACAGGCAAATTTTACCAATACTGCAGGATTAGTTAAATCTGAGTTAAATTTTACTTCTCATAAATTCCTTAAAACTTAGAACTATTTTATTTTTATCAAATAATTGTTAGCTTTTTTTGAAGTCTTTACGGTTCCATTTAAAGAAGGCTAAAGAAAGCTTTTTAATGCTTACATCTTTATTTTACCTCATATGATTTCCATTCTCTACCCCTGGAAGTGCCGCAGACTCCACACAGGTGTCTACCTCTATCAGACCACCCACTGTCTGCTCTAAAGGTGACTTGTAAGGAAAAAGACTTTTCTTGCGATCATCTAAAACAGCTTTTACTGTAATTTCCTTCTGAATTGCCAATATTTTCCAACTGGTACTTGCAATTAACATTTCCTAGTAAATGCTTTTTAATTCTGGTGGGAACATCATGAAATACAATCTTGCACAAAAGATTAGTAGTTGCTCTTATTTAAAGACTTCACCATTTTACATTTGGGGACTGACAGTACAAAATTTAAACAGCGTTTTGCTTGTTTTGCTTTCAAAAAGCAGACCAGGAGCTCAGAATTTCAATGTAATATTAAGGGCTTTACCTGAAGGATGGTATCCCAGACAGTTCTGACATCACAGACCTTTTCTTTGTGAATTTTAGAGCTAATTATTTTGGTACCCTTCACTGAGATGCAAAGAGAAAGCACAAGAATGTTCAAAGCAGTAATTGCTTCTCTACCTCTGCTAACCATCTTTGAAAGAGATGGGTTAGTGAAAATGTAAGAAAACTATACAGAATAATCATACCAGAGTTTGATTTTGCACAATATATAACAAAAGATCTGGAATTCTCCAGTTAAGCTTCTTTCAATTCTAGGCTAATTAAAAGCTACCAGAACAGCTGAAAGGATTTAACTTAGATTTTAAATCTTTTACTCTTTGAATATGGATTTAATTTAGAAGAAGATTATGAGTGCACCAATTGTAATTTTGAAATAAGTCCTACCTTAAATATAGTCACAGGCATCTTTACAAAAAATAGATCTCTGAATAAAAGGAAACATTACCCAGGCTTATCTGTGGACATTCTGTAACAACTGACCTACTTGCTCAGGGAAGTATCACAAATTTGCAGAATGTTTTCAGACCAGATAACCTCAAAAACACTTCAGTCCCTTCTCAGTTCAGGTTTGGGGTATGGAAAGTCTTACGAACTGTCTGAAACTTTAAACCTTTCAGTGCCAAGACGCACAGCTCTGTACCGCCTAGGAAAGACCGCAGTTTGATCCTTAACGGTGCTCACAGACACACGAAGCGCTCGGCCTCCTTCTCTCCAACCAATATAATTTTTCACGAGAACTTCAACCCCAGGTAAAGTTAGCTCGGTTGGGACAGATGCGCAGTCAAGATGTAACAGAAGCATTAGCAACCTATTCTATTTACAACCCGCTCCTGTTTAGCCACGGGGTGAGCTTTTACTGAGCTTGGCCACCAGAAGACCATTCAAAGGGGAAGCCGGCGGGGGCGGCGCTCGCAGCGCCCCTCACGCCCGCCCCGCCCCCCCCGCCCGGCCCGCGGGGTCTCCGGGCCCGCCCCGGCCCGTCGTGCGCGCGCGGGAGCGCGAGGCGGGGGC
>JAWWLV010000100.1:51287611-51305625 GCA_035041135.1 Platyrinchus mystaceus | reverse complement strand
CGTGCGAGCCGGAGGCCCAGCCGGCAGGGGCCGCCCGCCGCCCGGGGCTGCTCCGCCGGGAGCGGCCGGCTGTGCCGCTAGAGGGCCTGCCCGCGCGCGGGGACGCTCCGGCCGGCGGCGCGCTTCCCCTCTCGGTGGGCGGCCCTCTCCCCCCCCTCCCCCCCTCCGTCGGCGCGCGCGGAGCGGCCAAGCAGGCGCCGCCATGATGAACAGCGGCGGGATCGGGGTCCCGCTGGGCTTCCCGCTGGGCCCCACGTCCGTCATCCAGGTCACCAACCTCTCCTCGGCCGTGACCAGCGAGCAGATGCGGACACTCTTCGGCTTCCTGGGAGATATAGAGGAGCTACGCCTCTATCCCCCGGAGTAAGTGGGGCCCGCACCGGCCTCCGCAGCGACGGAGACTCGGGAGGAGGAGGAGGAGGAGGAGGAGGAGGAGGAGGCGCGGAGGGGCCGGGGAGCGGCGGGGAGGGGAGAAACGGGAGAGAACCGGCCCGCCATCTTGAGTGCGGGCAGCGGGCGGGTGTCACGTGCTCCCGCCACCCCCCTTTGTGCGGGCGGCCCGGCGGGTGAGGGAGCGGCGCCCGCACCGAACATGGCGGCGCCGAGCCGGGTCCTTCTGCAAACCCGCCGTACCCGGCCCTCCTCCCCTCGGGCGGCCTGTGTGCGGGGCAGCTGGGCCGGGGAGCCCTCAGCCCGCCCCCGCCCGCCCGCCGTACTCCTTTTTTTTTTTTTTTTTTTTTTTTTTTTTCCACCTTAACGTTAGAAGGACTCCGCTCCAAGATGGAGATGGTCCAACAGAAGCCAGGATAGCGGAGGTTCCGCAGACTGACGGAACCTTCCCTTCCTTGCGCTCGGAGTTGCTCCCCTTAAGATTTTTGCAGTAAATTAATCACGGACTTCCCACCTTTCCCTAAACTGTAGCGGTTCGCGGGGGATGCGCTGAGGTGGGAGTTGCTAGGGCTCGCAGTGTAACAGTGCTGCTTCTCCCGAGTAGGTGGTAATCAGCAGAAAAGGGGAGGAAAAGAAATATTTTTTGTCTTTAGGCAGCAGTTGTACTGGCAAGTGAAAAACAGACATGCCTTTTTAAACTGTGTATTTTTGTTACGAAAATTAAATAGCAGAAAGGAGAGGGAGTCATTTGCATCCACGTACTTGAATTTTAATAAAAAGATGTGAAGACTGACCAAATTTCGATTTACAAAGATGAATAGTCGAAAAGTTGGTGCTTATCAGTGCTTATCTAGATACATTTCATCTGAGTATGTTTGAATGCTAGCTATTCAGAAAAATTAACTATTTAATAGGTAAATAGTATGTAATATGCTTAAAGCAGTCTTACTGATTTTTAAACACTTTACTAGATATATGGTGGATTTAATGCAGTTTTCTGGGGCTTTGCCTTGTAGATGTTCCACAATTAATTCTTTATACTCTGGGTTTTCTCCTGACCAATTGTTTTGTTTTGTTACAGCTGTTGGTCTTATCATTCACTAGGTTTCAGGCAAATAGATATTCATATATAAATAACGTTTGTGCTGATGTGTACAGTTTTACCAGAGTACCTATATACACGTAAAATAATAACATCCAGTACCACAGTAGGGTTATAATGCTGTAAAATTTGTTTCTTCATGATTAATTCAGCTTTCAGAGACAGGATGTGGGATTGTAATTACATATTTTACTCTTGGTTTATTTACAGTTTTTATGCATAACTGTTAGAAATATAGATTTCCTTTCGTAATTGGTATGGACATTTAACCTGACTTTCAAATTACTACCTTGTGAGAAAATTAATTATTTAATGCCCTTTTTTGAAACCAAAAAAGAGGTGCCTCCTGTTGACTTTCTGAAAATATATTTGAAAACATTGTGATAAATTTAGGAAATAATGTTTCATTGACAAGTGGTCAGGAAGCAGAGGTGCCCCAGGCAAAAAGTTTTATTGATCCCTTTCGGTTTGCAGGGTGTGACAGGTCTTTTGCCTTGGGTATGTTCTCCAGTATGCCAGCTACTCACACAGTGTGGCGGTTTTTTTCAGCCTATGAGGAGATTAGTGATGCCTCTAATCGGATTCCTAGTCCCAGCTGTGCTTTTGTAATACACTTGTCACCAAGCTGAAGTCTGTGTTTCAGACTAGCCTTCAAAATCACATTTATAGGGATAAGTCTTCAAGTAAGAGGATTTTTCAACAGTTAAATGTTGAACAACTTTGTTGAGCAACAGTTGGGTTTTGGCAGAATGAGTTATTTGAAAGCAGGGAGAGGCAAACTCTCTCCATTAGGAGATAGGCCACCTTCACTGAACTCAGGAAAGGGACATAGGTTTGTCACCTCTATGGTTCAATCAATAGACATAGTTATCTCATGCAGTGACAGCAGTATAGATGAGGCCTTTTAGGCAAAACACACACTCTGCATAATTATGCCATAACATTTCTGTTTTAATAAATTATTAATTTCTGTTGTCTGCTCCACACACCACTCCTCTGGAGAAAATTTGGACAGTTTTATAGCCTTCTCTTCCATTTTTTTACTGTAGATTTCTGAATAGGTCATTCTTAGGAAATATTTCAGTTGATTGTTAGTGGGAGACGGAACGTTGCTATCTCCTACAAAGGAAAAGAAAATTGTCAGAAATGTCTGAGTACTACTTAGATATTTATTTCCTTTTTGGTTTTTTTGCTTTCATAAAGAAACTGGATTTTAGTAAACTTCAACTGAAGATGTAAAAATTGCTTTTGGTGTCAGTGCTGCTTAACCCTAGGAAGAAGACTATGACTCCTTCAATCCTACCTCAGAAAAGGTTCGCAGAAAAAAAACAACAAAAGGAGTTAAAACAGAATAGGACTTTTCTATTTTAGGAAAGAAGCATGCTGGGGAGATTTCAGAGGCTCACTTCCTAAAATTGCTGTGAAACCTTATAGAATTTTAGCTCTTCTGGATCTTAATAGTTTCCCTTGATGTAGATGCCTCATTAATGTGTTTTTAGCAGAGATGGTCTCCTTATAGAGAATTTCTCCTTCCTAACCTTCAGAAAAGATTTGGTACCAAGACTTCTTTGTAGAGCCTCATTTGCAGTAGTGTTCAGATATTAATATTTTTAACATACTTTGCACATAGCTTTTGTGATTTAAATCCAAGTAAAACAGGAGGAAAAATGTTACAAAAAACACACTTGTCAGAGCTGGCTCTGTAGATGTTGAAATTTATAAAGATTATTATGGGGCCTGAAACTGCCTGGAACAGAATTATGTTCTTGAGTTGGCAATGAGAACAAAAAAGGAGAAAAACCTGGGCGATGTTAGAAGTCTTAAGCTGTGCTAGGAGAGGTTTAGGTTGGATATTAGGAAAAAAGTTTTTACAGAGGGAGTAATCAGACATTGAAATGGGCTGCCCAGGGTGGTGGTGGTGGATTCACCGTCCCTGGAGGTTTTTAAGAGTGCATGTGACACTTAGTGACATGGTGTAATAACCACGGGTGTTGGATCAAGGGTTAGACTTGATCTTGGAGGTCTTTTTCAACCCAGTTGATTCTGTGATTCTATGGTTCTTCAACAGTGTGGACCACAGAACCTTCAGTGAAGGCTTCAGCCATTTGGGTTGTAACACTGACATGTATTTACAGAGAAACAAACAAACAGCAAACAATGACAACAGAAAAACCCAAAACACCCCCTCCCCACCTTGGGTTCCTCTTCCCCAGCAAACCCAACCAAATAAAAAAAACCCCTGTGGCCATTAAAAGTCTTTGTGGTCAACAGAGTTTCTGTTGAGTGGCTGAAAAAGTCATAGCTTGCTGTCACTTCTGATGTTGGAAACTGATCTGAACCAAGACCTTACAGCTGGCTCAGAAGCCCTTCTATGCAATTATTTCTGTCCTGAATGTGGAAACTTGAAACTGTGAAAACGTTGGCCACTACAGACAAAGTGTGGAAGAAATGTAGTCATCTTGTAATGTTTTTCTAAATTGTATGAGGCTTTCATTTTTGTCTCTCTCATGCCCTGTTTAGTTTTTCCTTCTCAGTGTCCTTACAGAATTTTCCATCATAAGTGTTTCTGAATGGCCATTCTAAATTTGATCATGTCTTTAGATATTTTACCTAGGTGTTACTGTTCTGGTACCCAGAAACATAGTGTCTGTGAAACATACAGTTGGCATGCCTCTGAAGTTCCCGGTTTATCTTTGCAATTAATATGATGAAATAATATGTCTAAAAGTTTTGAACTTGTATTTAAATATTGAACTCTAATTAATTTTGTAGAATAACTTGGAAGTACCTGCTTTGGAATTTGAAGGGACTACGAAATGGGTTGGGTTAAACTGGAACTGCTGCCGGTACTTCCAGAAAGTTGACAAGTTTTCCATTTTGGGTTGAGGCAGGACCAGGGTGAAACAGTTTATGCACTGCATTTTCCATGAGTTTCTGCTTTGCTAGAAGGCAGGTGGTCTTTTCAAATGGAAATTGCTAATATTCCAGCAATATCCTGTTGCATTCTCTCTTTAAAAATTTCACCTGTACTTCCTTCATGTGAAGAAATAAGTTGCTCAGATAAAGGTCACAAACCTTGACTAGGGAATCCATTTTTAAAGCAAACTTCTGTGGTTTTGATCAAGATTACAACGTTTACACGTTCTTGGTTGGTATACTGCCCAAAGGAAAAGCAAATTACAAATTTTCTTCACTTTTGTAGCGAAATGGTGAGTTGCTCCTACCTTATCCAGTGCTACCTCGGGCTATAATATGCCAAACTAAGGCAGATGATAAAAAGGAATTTTGTTATATTACTCAACTAAGACCCAGTATTTGAAAGAACTCTCAAGAACTGCTTTTATATTAATAAGAACTAATAAAACAGCTTTTAGAAAACCAAAGAAAAAATATTAGTTATTACAGGCTAGTATCTGAAGAACCCACCAAAAAATGGCAGGGATTGTTGTTTGACTTTCCTCAACAAGGTTTATTTGGAGAAAAAAAGGTAAACTATAAATTATTTACTTGACAAATGCATCAAGTAAATATGGTACTTAAAACAGTAAGTTGGAACTATTATTCAGTGTTGTTTGCCAAGATTATAAAAGAAAATTAGGCTTGTTAATTAGTGATTTTGGCTTCATAAATTTTCATTAAGAAGAAGGAGGTGCTTCACTATGCTTTTTTTAGTGGCATAGTAAGTAGTCAAATTAGTAGATTTCTATTCTCTTATGACTAACTTTTCTAGGAAGTCTAAAACCTTTTTTTTCCTTAAGGAGTAACAATTAAAAATACATGCATGCAATTATTTAATGTGATTCATTGGTTTTTTTCCTTTTATCTTGCAGCAACGCACCTCTTGCTTTTTCCTCCAAAGTATGTTATATTAAGTTTCGCGAAGCATCGAGTGTTGGTGTGGCCCAGCATCTAACTAACACGGTTTTTATTGACAGAGCTTTGATAGTTGTTCCCTGCGCAGAAGGTTGGTATTTTAGACATTCTTCTGTACTGTTGGTCTTTGTTGTGTCTGTTCAGTGTTTTAAGCTTTCCATGTAAAAAGGTGGTGCCCTGTTGTTATTTTATTGCTTTTTGAGAGAAAAGTCTTGAATCAAAATTGAAAATTGAATGAGAAAACTCAATTATATAGATTTAATTGAAATTCAGCATTAGCATTAAGATAGTTGGTTTAAATTATGATAATTCAGTTTTCCATAATTATTGCATATTTTGAGGGGAAAAAAAGTAAAATAATTCACTATGGTTTGTGTTGGCAAGGTTATTCTTACACAGAGTGCTCACTGAAGTCAATGGAGCTCTGAAAAGATCAGACAGTTTCCTGAGACCGTAACATTGCAGTTTGAATCTTAATGTATCACCTTTGGTGTAGTGGATTTTTTGTTGACTTGTGATTTTTTTTAAGACACTGATTATTTTGCATTGTTTTAGAGTGCATCCCAATTTTCTCTTGTAGATTTGCAGTATGCATTTGGCAATTTTAGAGTCATCTAAACTAAAATATTTAGCATTCCTGGTGATAATTACCGTTTGAATATAAATGTTTACTTTTTAGCTTTATTTTTTAAAAGCAGTTTTTCTTTCTTGTTACTGTTGAAAATGTTACATTGTGTGTGTCATGAAAAGCTTTTTTTATCTATAGCAGTACTTCTCTTTGGTTTTAGATATCTTCTGAAATAAGCAGTGATCTGTACAGAATGCTTCCATCATAAAATGCTCTTAAAATTCTTAATAAAATAAAATGCTTGATGAATACCAAATTGGTAAATGTTCGTTTACCTAGCTGTGCGGCCACACTTTTATGGATGTATTGAATACAAGACAGTTTGTATTGTTAGTATAGTATCATATATCTGAATACAGTTACCTGAAGCGTGGTCCTATGGTAGACCTTTTTGTTGGAGTTAGGCAGAGCCCCATTGACTTCATTGGGATCATTGTGGAATCGAGCATCTGACTGTTTAGCTCTGGCCCTTTTGCCTTTTTGGAGCGGAATCATTCCAGCTGATGGAGTGAACCTGACTTCACTTTCAACTTGGTAGCTTTGCCATGAACGATATGTAGAGTGGTTGAACCATGACTGCAGCAAGTCCAGAAATACCTCTTATTAACATCTCTAACTGGAAGAGTTCAGAAAAATACTGTTAACTGCCTCGAGTTTGTTAATGATGGTCCCAGAGTACTGTTTTTCGGCATGTTTGCCACATAATGATCTAGATAGTGTGAGATAAGTGCTGCTGTAATAATCATCTGGGATGTTCTTAGCAAACTCTGCCAAATCTTAAAAATTTCACAAACCCTCTAAGTACTTTTCATTGAAGGCCATATTGACCTACAATTGACCTGTCTATTCTTGCAGCCTTCTTACTAGGGGCATATGGCACATTTGTCTTTGTAAAGCGTAGATTTTTAGTTGCTTTTGTGCCTTGTTTTGGGGCCTTTTAGGTTTCATATTTTGAACTTGTTCTAAAACCACAAAGAGAATATGACTGTATCCACTTGCAACTATGTAAAGGCTAAGGGGATCAGAGTGCCCAGTTGGAAAATTGCCCCTAAATACATTGACTAAGGTTTATTCAGGATCTTAGTTTCAAATTTTGTCAAAAAACCGATAACACTGGTTCAGTACTGCCAGAGAGGGAAGATTGTTGCCTAATGAGTGAACACACCTCCTGGTGTTTTTCTTCTGATGAGATCACTGCCTGACATGATACGGCACCAGGCAGGTAAAGCTACATTTTTTCTGTCTGTTGGTGGTAGACAATGAATGGAAGGAGCAAAAATGAAAGTTCTGACAAGTGTTGTTCCGACTCTATTTGTAGCTGACTTATTAGGCATTTCTGAGAAACTGTAATAAAATGTCACTGTTCAAAATCATTCTGAACTCCACAGAAATGTATGTATAATTAGGTGAACAAGTGATTGGGTTTTCAGGTAACTTCTTTTTTTAATGTGAGAATGCTGTTTCCGTGTAACTTTTTATTATAATCACTCATTTATAGAAAGATGTGAATTATACAGATTTAACTTTCTGATGAATTTATTGTGTGGAATAAATATGACTTTGGAGACCACAGCTCAAGGTTTTTGATTCAATATGTATCATATGATGCATTGTTAATGGAGTCAGTGGAGTGGATCACAGGCTTTAAAAGTAGCAATGGCTTTATTCTGCCAGGAGGTAAAATTATATAATTTTCCAACAGTGCCAATAATAAAACATTTTGTGCGCCAAGTTGAACATAGAAGAGAGGTAAAATGAACTCTGAAAACCTGGTTTTAAAAAAAACAGAATAAAATCTGAAATTGGGAATGTATTTAAACAGTGGTAAATCAAGGGTGTGTGAGGAGGGAATCACTACAGAATGAAATCAGTCTTGCTTATATGACATTTAATGAACAATTTAACAAAAATGTAATTGCAAGTGAAATAACATTACTAAGCTGTCAAAATAATATATATGTGTGTGTATTGGTAGTTTTTTCTTTAAATATACTTTGAAAACACAAAGGTTGAAAGCTAAACAAAGATGCCACCCTAATCATTCTAAATTTTATGTCCACATTATCTGGTAGATGGATTTTGACTATTAATTTGGTTTTGTATGTTTTCTCTGTGTGATATTTGTGCATTATTAGATGACTAGACTGGCCAAGGCAGACCTGTTACACTTGCCTGAGTTAGGCATTGTTTGCCATGCCACTAAACCTGCCGCCAAGTGAAACCTTCATGGGGGAAATGAGATCGAAGTCTGGCCTGCTGAAGATGGACGCCCTGTCTCTGTTTTTATTTTATTTTGATTTCTTTCCTTTGTTTCTTTTATTTTTATTTTATTTTGTCCCTTTTTTGTTTTGTTCTGTTAAACCTCTTTCCCTTGTACTTGTGAACTGGTACTTCAGTTCTGTAAAAATGATGTTTGTAAAGGATTCACAGTGTTTGATCTTGAAGTTGACCTGAAGCTGCTTATGAATGGTGAATGGTATACAGAGGACTTAGAATATGATTAATTTTCAATGCTGTGAATTAAGGATAAATTTGATTTAGAATACATTTAAGCATCTAAATTCAGCAGATGAGCACATCGTGTCAGAAGGCAGGAACAGTGAAAAATATGTCAGTTTTGAGATACATTCTTTCATATGTTGTGTTTTATGAGTTCATCTTGGAAAAGGACAGTTGAGACTCATACTTCTGGAGAAATCAACTTTAGAAAGTAAAGTCATGATTTTTCTCTGCTATTTTTCCTAGCAGAGTGTTTTATTTTAGGTTTCAATGTCTATTTAAAATAAGGCTGATTATTTATGTCTAATGTGATGAGCTTAAAATAATTATTTCTGAAATAACTTTTATGAATATTGAACGTTGTGAAATATTTGTTTACTTTTGATGAAACCTTGCTGCAGTGAGGTCAGTGACAGGAAGATTTCATCGTTTTGTTTTTGTAATTTTCAGAAAAGACTGTTTACCACTCATAAGTACAAATGCAGCCTGAAATTTTGGTTGGAATATGTTATGTGAGACACATTGTCTTTAAACACTGTTATTTGTGAGAAGATTGAATCAGTTCTCTGTGTGTGTGCGTGTGTATGTGTGTATATATTGCATTTTTGACATGCTGCAGTGGTAATTATTTGAAGAAGAGGTTTAAAAAAAAAGTCAGAAAAAAAGTGCTTTCTCCATCATCTCACTGTCTTAGAAGCCCTGGCAGTTCATGCTGGAGTGATTGAGATGGTTCTTATCCCTAAATGATGTTTTTACTTCCTGTGAAATGGAAGCCCTGAACAGAAGTGATGGACAAGGTGCTGTGTCTAGTCTTCAGGCATTGCTCTTCCCAGCCAGCTGCATTGGGATCTATTGATTTCACTCTGAAAAGAGCTTTGCTTGATGATCTGTGTTGGATTTGGCAGTTGAGGTAATTAACAGTAGCTGTCATCTTTTTATTTGCTGCTGCTAAATCCACTAAGATTCATGAGTTGGATCACACAAAGTATTTTATTTGTAAGTGTACATGTTCCATTGATTTAAAATAGATGGAAACTAAGTACTCTTATGTTTAGAGTAGATGTGAACAGTATTTTTAAAAAACAAGCAAACTTATTGCAGACACTCTTTTGGGGGTGAGGATTAACTGTGTAGTTTCACTACAAAGAGTAGAAAATTAATTTTTTCTGAGCGCTTGAGGAACAAATACTGTACTTAGTACTTGTTTAATGCAGGTACTTCTATTCAGCCTTCATCAAAATGGATTCTGGTATGGAATAGGTTGACTATGTCTCTTAAGACTTTGATGATACAAAAAAGTAACAATCACAACTGTCTGTCGGCAGTGCTGAGCTAATCTACATTTGCTTCCAGATTACTTTGCAAAGTGAAGAATCAATAAATAATTGATCATAGAACCTGTAATTTACTAAGCAGAAATGCTTCTAAGAAATGGGGTATAGATGTGGCATATTTATATTGTCTGTTTCCCTCATTAGTAAGTAAATATCTTCACCTCATTTCAAGGCTGAATGGAAAATTCAGCTTTTAAAAACCACGTTTTAAAAATGGAAGTGTTAGTAAATTATACTAATCTGTTGTGTCAAAGCCCACATATTTTGTTGTATTTTTGTGAGCTTGTATTTAATTTTATAAATAAATTAGCAGAGATAAAACTCCAAAATCTAAAGCCTGTAACTTGTGAGGGTATTTGGTCTCGCATATTAATTTGTTTTTAAAACCGTTTAAACAGGGAAGTAGATTTTCAAGACATTGCAGATTTTTGTTTCCCCACAACAGTGTTCTGTAGAATTTTGGCCTGGTTTTCAAAACTGGAAAAGATATTTTGAAAAGACAGTATCTTTGAATATACAGGCAAATTTAAGGGTTCTGTCTGTAGATATAGATAGACCCTTTCTCTTTCTTGAAAACAAAATAAATAATCTTTTTTCGTGGTATTGAGCTGATGGACGAGATTTTGTATTCTAAAATTTTACGTTGTTAAAGACCAAAGTATTTTGGGAATAATGCTGCAAACTTTAGAATTTACATACGGATGCTATTCATTCTTTAAGCTGCTATAATGGTGAATGGAACTGAAATATTCAGTGGATTCCTTTAACAACATTTGAGCAAATTAGTAGTTCCAATTATTTCAATACCATGATGCACATGCTTAAAGTTTAGGCTTCTATTTCAGTCTTGACTCATTGTCCTTCTTAGTTATGTGCCAAACCAAACTCAGTTCCTGTTTAAAAGGGCTAAGTGCCTAAGCATATTGTAAGTTTATCTGGTTAAGTGTGTTGAATTGGCTGTATGTAAGTGCATACTTGAATTAGGCATATGCTTATGTACATTACTGACCAAGGATCTCAATTAGCATGCAGACACACCACTTCAGGAGCCATTTCTGCCATGGGATTTACTTATGCAATGTCTCTTGATCCATAGAAACCTGCAGAAATTGCAAGATATTCACTGTTCAGGATAAATTCTGGTTCATTAGTCATTTGAAAACACTTAAGTATTTAGTTTTGCAAAAGAACTGATACATAATTCTATGCCTAATTTGCATGCACAGCTGCTGGAACTGTGTATTCAAAAGTCTTTTAGTTGGCAACATATTAGGCAGGGTATGCAGCAAAGTACCTGATACTTTTGGGCAGTTAGGTACACCCCTCATTGCATGCCTGACTTCAAAATGAGATCTGTGAAGAGCACTGAATATTGTGATGGTGGCTTAGATTCATGCATGTTTTTTTTAAAAAAAGCCCTGGAATTCATTATTGCACAGTTAATTCTTAAGTGCTAACAATTTTCCTATTTTTCTCCTTTAGATAGCAAAATCAAGTGGTTTCTTACATGTTAAGGAGGAAGGTGTCTCAAAATTTAACATAAATAAAATAAATGTAAATAGGAAGCATGAAATTAAATTGGTACTGTTACTTTATCTTTTCTGTTCCACCCATGCTACATATAAATTCAGTTTCATTTAGATTTTTTTTGTCCTTTGGTCATACCCAACTGTAACCTAGTCTTTCCTGCAGATCTGTAAAACAGGTTTGCAAAAATTTTTTCATTTCATTTTTAAAAGTAGTATGTTTCTGTGGGGTCAGTTGGAACTCATATAGCTAAAACTGCAGTGGTTTGAAACTTACCTCATGTTTTACTTTTTAATAAGAATATTTGTATATTTTTAATTTTGAATTTAGAGGTCTTGTAAGTTAAAACATATGCAGTTTGGATCAAAGCAGTAAAAACCACTGGCACAGCTTTTGTTTGTTCCTTGACCATTAGAACAATGTTTAAATAAGAGCATTTACTTTATTATGGTTCATGTGGTAATACCGAAGGACTTAACTGGTTAGCAAATGTACAGTCATGCCAGTAAGGTTGAACATATCATAAATATCTAGTATAATTAGAACTTCTTTGAATAGGTTTTTATTTTAGTGTTTAATGTTTGTGCCAGTTTAAATCCCTTTGCATTTCAAATTGAAAGTGTACATTTAATTGTAATCTTAATTGTTTGACTGTTAAATCTTGATTTTTGGAGATTTTTGGGGTTCATTTAATAGTCTAATTTGACTAACATTGAAAGAAACCTGCATTTAATTCAGATTAGTTATTACTTAAACTTCTAGCATGGCAGTAGGATTATAATCAGGTTGAAATAGCAGGGAATACATATTCTGGGAAAATAGAGCTTACTTAGCTGATCAGTTACGATTTTCTTCAGTCTCAGTAAATTTAAAGTAAATTCATCAAAGTTTCACATAAACTGAGGTAACCTAGAAAGTTGGACAGTACAAATCTAAATTTTTTCTGCTCTTCCCTCCTCCACCTTCAGATTCACTTGTAGTATGTACTGTGTGCAGTCACTGTAGTTCAGTAGTTTTTTTTATTTTGTGTTTTGCTTATTTTTACATTCTTAGTAGGTAGCACCAGAGAAATAAAGAAGAGCACAAATTTCAGTTAGCACATACTTGTTTTTTTTCTTTTTTTTGTTTTTCTTTCTTTTGCTGATTTGGTTATTTGCCATTTCTGGGGATTAAACTTTAAAAAATGTTCTTCTTTTCTGTATCTGATGTTCTGTGTGCTATTAGTGATGCAGCCAACACGAACGGTTGTCATGTGTAAAACAACTTTCGATCACCGCGAAAACACCGCCCTGGGAAAGCGTCCATGCTTGATATCGTTTGGTTCATGAACGTTAAGTTTCCAGTACAGGTGACCCATAGCTCAAAGTGTTAAATAATTGTATACATTATTCAGTTTTTAAAATAATAATCCATTAATGAGATTGCTAGTCTTTGAAATTTTTCTCACTTTTGTTTTTCCTAGTAGAGCAGGGTAAAGGAAAAACTTAAGTTCTTATTTGTTTCTTTGTAAGGATCTGGTAGATAGATTCATTGTTATTTATTACATTTTTAAATGCAAGGGTAATTGTAAAATCATAGAAAGAGTAACATCTGTCTAGTGTTCCAACTCTGCCTAATGCTTTCATTTGCTTCTTCAGGTAAAATCCCAGATGAAGCCAAAGCCCTCTCTCTATTGGCGCCTGCTCCTACTATGACAAGTCTGATGCCTGGTGCAGGGTTGCTTCCTATACCTACACCAACCCCTTTGACTACAGTAAGTAAAATTAAGTAACTTTAATTTCTGGTTTCCTCTGTACTCTGTAGCCTTTCCTGTGTTCAGAGAACAAGAACTATCTGACCCATGGATTTTGCAGTGAGGGTTTAGCTGTGGTGCTAAGGATTCATCAGATGTCCATGCACAATGTTTCTGGGGTTTTCTTTCAGATTTTTATTTTGCAAAACAGTGGGTAAATATTGGTTTTGGTTGTTGTCCATTTTAATTGTTGTCCTGCCCTAGAGCCATTTATTTGGTCAAGTGGAAGTGCTATCCACCTCCTAAAAATTTATTAAAACATAGTAGTTATACTGACACCATTCTTCAGAATATTGAACTGCTGCAGTAGGGTGATTTTACTTGATACCTCTACAGCAAGGTTTTTGACTGTTTGTCTAACAGTATTTTCACTACAAAAAGTAGCAGCTTGGTGCTGCTACTTCTGCTCAATGCACTTTTGCCTCTGTAAGCTTTTCTTGACATCAGCAAGCTCCTGTAGTTTACTCAGGGAAAATTTCAAGTTAAAATACTCTAGTTTTTTCCTTTGTTACATAAAAAAATGAAGTTTTTTTGGCTAGTTAGAAAATTTGTTTATGGGAAAGGCAGTTGCTTTTTGGGTAGAGAAAATAAAACTCAAACCAGGAACTCACTGGGCCAACTTTGTAGTGGTTTTTAAGAGACTTTTTCTAACATTTCCTAGGAGAGATTTCAATTTTCAGTTCCACACATGAGAGATATATTTTCCTCTAGGACTGAGGGAACGAACTTAGACTGAATATCCTTTGCATTTCGTCTGTAATTAATATTGACCTACATGATTTATTTGTCCAAAGGGTGCCTTATGTTTCCCTTTGATGGACTGATATCTGTTGGCACTGAGCATTGCAAATTCCCTTCTTTCCTTGCTGGGCAAGGTCTAAGCCATTCCTCATCTAGTGCAATTACTTGTGTAAAAAAATAAGAACATTAGCAGTGTCTGAAGGTATCTTACTCAATCTAAGATTAGAAATTCAAGCTTATATGTTTTGTGATTGATGCACTATGTATACACTGGTCCCTTTCCAGACCTCTTTGTTAAGATGTTAACTGATAACCCCCTGCAAATCTTAACTCTATAGAGGGTTATTTATGGGTATATTTTTGTTCTGTAAAAACACTTGCTGTACTGTGACCTTAAAGTATTGCCTGTTTTTATTAGATCTATTTTTACACAAATGGTCAAGGCAGGCAAGTATTAAGAATTGTCTTCCACCGGTGCGTGGTTGCAAAGTGTATTTTGTTTTTGTGTTTTCCAGCTCGGTGTTTCACTTGGCACTTTAGGGGCTATACCAGCAGCAGCATTGGACCCTAATATTACAGCACTGGGAGAAATACCACAACCACCAATTATGGGAAATGTGGATCCATCCAAAATTGATGAAATCAGGAGAACGGTCTATGTTGGAAACTTAAATTCCCAGGTAGCTTTTTGGGGTTTTTTGTGTTGTGGAAATACTAATGGAAGGGTAAAATTGTAATTTATGAATTCTAATCTTAACTGTTTAAGATTTTACATTAGTTCACAGCTACACAAATTTAAACAAAACCCCCTCAATTTTGTTGCCTGTTCATGATATTTTGAATGCTCCTGTGCCAGTCAGATCAGACCAGGCTCTGGAATTCATTCTGTCAGAGAAGTCACACTGTAGCTGAATGCAAGAAACATGCTTAACAGTTGTGTGTGCTGATCAAATGTCCAGTTGTGTTAGGTTAGCAGTGCCTCAAAAGTCATGAGATCATGGTGGCTGTCTCCCACAGCACTGTGCAGTTGTTTAGTAAGATGGAGTAAGATGGAGTGATATGTCCTAGTGGAAAGTGCAAAATCAGCATAAATACCTTTTGATCAGCACCTTGTTTTTTCAGCATTTGATTGAATTAATTGAAAAATATTTGCTTTTGACTGATAGCAAAATAAGTATTACATTTTGGGGTTTTTTGACTGCTAAAGTAGCTACTGAGTGTAAAAGTACTACTGATCATAATAAAATAAAACAAACTGAAAAATATAATAGAAAACCAGATAAAGCTAAGTCTTTTAATATTGTTTGGATATTTTTGTTTTAATTGATCAAAAGTCACAATCAGCTTGGACACAGGTGTATAAGGAAATTCCTCATCAGTTATTTCAGATGAGTTGCCTGAAAAGTGCAAAATCCTGTGCAAATGTGTTTTTTTTAATCTAGATGAAGAACTAAGGGCTTGTGGCTGTGCTACTTTAAATCATAGAATATTCTTTAAATTAATGGAAGAAAAAACACGTCTTTTTTACAGTGTGACATTACTAAATTCATGCCACCTCTGTAATAATGGTGAGATACCATTCCAAAATCTGTAGCTCTTAGACTACCTGATATATTGTATAAATTGTTGTATATTTTACTTTTTGACTCCTTCTAGACTACAACAGCAGATCAGCTGCTTGAATTCTTCAAGCAAGTTGGAGAAGTCAAATTTGTGCGAATGGCAGGTGATGAGACTCAACCAACACGATTTGCTTTTGTGGAATTTGCTGACCAAAATTCTGTACCTCGAGCTCTTGCCTTTAATGGAGTTATGTTTGGAGACAGGCCACTGAAGTAAGAAATTCGTTACCCATATGACTACTGAATGAGAGATTTCTTTGTATCCTTACATATACATTTACGACTCTGATGTGTAGGAAAATGCTGTGATTAGTTTTTCAGTATGAGAACTTAATGTTAACAAACCGGAACATTCTTATCAATTCCAATTTCAAGGTTTAGCATGAATTTGCCTTAGAATAATATGGGTAGCAGTGAGTAAAATATATTTTTCTTAATCCTGAGGTAGTGGAAGCTATAATAGTGAAAGAATCTGCAAAGTCCTTAGTACTAAGTTTTCGGTATGATGTGTATGTAATTAGTAGGTTTTAGCATAGAAATTTTATATGAAATAGAGAAATAGCTTCCTAAACTTCTACTAAAAATACTGTAACACAGAAATATTGTGCTGCCTTTTTCTAAAAGTGGTAAGATTTCAAAGTAATAAAAGATATTTCAGATACTTGGAAAAAATAAGTATTAGCACAAATCTGTAGTTTTGCTGAACTTCAAAGTTTTTTATCATACAGAGAGGATGATAAAAAAAAACTTGTTTTTCATTTTTTCTTTTCAAATGTTTAAGAATTAAATGTTTTCATTTTTCCTTTAGAATAAATCACTCCAATAATGCCATAGTGAAGCCTCCCGAAATGACACCACAAGCTGCTGCTAAAGAGCTGGAAGAAGTGATGAAGAGAGTAAGGGAAGCCCAGTCTTTCATATCTGCTGCTATTGAACCAGGTAGGTATATTGTGTTCATTAGCTAACAGACACATTCTCTATATACCTTGGCACACACTTTTAAGGAGCATTTTCAGACACAGGAAAAGGGTACTCAAAGGTATTCAGTATGTGTTGGTAAAAAATAGAAGACTAATCAAAATTCTGTTCATGCAACAAAGTAGTGGAATGAGGCTTTTTATTTCATCCTGTGTTGTTTTCAGATACGTGTTAAATGAATGTTTTCAAAAATACAAAATTTTACAAATCAATGCTTTGATGACACTTTTCAAGTTCAGAGTACTTGGAAACTTTTAAAAGAAAATGCTTTATATTTTTTTTGTTCTCCTCTAGCACACACAAGTGCCACAGTTTAATGATCAGCATTTTTTCTGAAAGCAGTAATATTATGCTTTCCTTATCTGCAACAGGTTAATTTTGTCTCTTTTTCATGCTGGCTCAAGACTGCATGCATCCTCATAGCAAATGGGACCAGAGAATGAATCTGGGATAAAACTTTACATACTGCAGAAGACTTGTTTCCATCCAGATTGTTTCCTTGTTCCCTGTTGACACAGATGTAGAGTCAAAGAGGAAGGTGTTTGTGTGTTGAGAGGTTAGACAGACATTCCAGTGCTGATTTATGCTGACTTAAACTGATTGCAAAACCGTAGCATAAAAATTCTCAACTTAATAAACTTGCTGTTGAGATCCTGCTTCTTTTCATTAGCAACTTTTTGCCATTCTTTGTACCTGCAAACCCAGATGTCTGATGTAGATTAGATGGGGTGGAGTCATGAGGGTTTTTTGGGGAGGAGTGTTTTCTGTTGCATTTTAGAGTTGGAATAAAAATAGCTCTAACATTTTTTCACTGTTAAGCAACAGCATAAGAGTCTTCTGTAGTCTGAACCATGGTGAGATCACTATTAAGGTTTCTGTTGACTTCCTGGTTTTTGGATCCTTTTCACCCTGTTCTGCGCATTCCTTCTTCCCATGAAACAGTGTTTGAGGAATAAAACTTTTGTACATCGGTTGAAATATCTAAAAGTGTAGACTAATTATCACATGTATTTTATGCTTGTTTTTAAAATTATACTCTCTAAATTTATTCTTCTCAGGTTATTTTAAAAAATAATTATATTAAATAATAGGCCAAGAGGAAGACATGATCTTGTGCTTTGTGGCAGCAACGTAAATCCCGTTCTTAGTAGAGCTAGCTGTTTATAATTATCTGGTTTATGTGTATTGCTGCAGGATGGCTGCACTCAACGAGTATATGCAATGACTTTCTTGGATGTTTCTGAAGGATATGTGCAAAGAAGGAAAATGTGCAGAGAGTAGGCCCCTTGCACTTGTGGTACATTCCACTTGTGCCAAATTGTTAACTGGGATCTTTAAATGTTCTGAGCTTATACTGCAAAGTGATTTTTTTCCTCACAGAGTCTGGAAAGAGCAGTGAAAGAAAAGGCGGTCGATCTCGTTCCCATTCTCGTTCAGAATCCAGATCTAGCTCAAAATCCCGATCTAGAAGGAAAAGATCACACTCAAAACACAGGTCGGTTTTTTTTTTGGTTTCCGACTCAGATCA
>JAWWLV010000100.1:51225249-51285091 GCA_035041135.1 Platyrinchus mystaceus | reverse complement strand
CCCTGCCCAGCACAGCTGTGTTCTCAGCAGCATGGCCTCAATGCTCGTGACTGCTGCCTGTTCAAGGACAGATGTATGTTCTAAAGTGTAATTATTTATATAGTAGTATGTGGTGAAGTAAGATTTATGTAGACTTTCCTTTGTTGGTTGACCTCATTTTTATGAGATTCCAATATTGAAATATTTTTGTTGTGACATCCTTCATATAGAAGTAGATCAGGCAACAGATCTCTCTCAAGACACAAGGACAGACGCAGATCCAGAAGTCCCCTGAAAAAACGGTCTAGATCTTCAGAAAGGCGGAAATCAAGAAGTCGCTCTCATTCTCGGTGAGTTCTGTTTCATGAAATGATACTGTTAGCTCACAGTACAGAGCTTTTGAAAAAAAATTTAACAAACCTTTTAGATGATCATAAAATGAGGAATCTTGTCTGTAGGACAAACGACAAAGTAAATTTTAATGCTGAGTGTAGTGATCTCAGCTAGGATAATTTTCTTCCTAGTAGCCTGTATGGTGCCTGCAGTTAAACGACCACACTGAGGTACCTGAACTTTGATAGTCTAGTCTGCATTTATACCAACATCCCAGTTGACTGAAAATAGGTAACTCTAATTCAGACTACAGCCAATAGATAAGGAATATTTTGTGTAGCTTGTGTAAGCCACAAAAAAGTGGATGATGCTTTTTCAATATGTATGTGTTGAGAAAATTGAATTCAAACTGACCTCGATATGCCATATTCTAAGAACAAGTATAAAGTTTTTGTGCATGACCTATTGTTTTCGCCTCTGACTTTATCATATGCCAAACAGCAGGAACAAATGCATGTGTCTATTATATGGCATATTTATATTTCAGGATGTAATACATCTGTACTTTATCTAACCTATTAGTTTTTATGTCTTCATTGTTTAATTATTGAACTGTGAAATTCCAACAAGATAATAGCATAATTTTCTGAGAGAATAAGTAGTGAATAATCTCAAACCAAAAGTGCCTAGGGAAGTAGCTTCATGGTGCTTTCTTTCTGTTTCATCTCTGTAATTCCCCTGATTCTTTTGAAGGGAGCTTTGTAGTTGGGTTATGCAGTTGCCTGCTGTTCTTTGAGGGAAGATGTTCTGTGGGAATGAGAACTGCAGATCTGTGGACCTCACTGAAAATAAGCTGGGTTTTACTGGTGGATCTCTTTTGCTGTTGTCTGGAGCTTCTTGAGACATCTGCTCACTGGAAGGGGCAAGTCCAGTGAAATCTCTGTGATAAATTAACTGGAAGGCACTTCCTGGGAGGTTCTTTGGTATTGCAGGACTGTGTGCTGTTTTGTCTTTATAATGCATTCCTTCTCTGAGACTCCTGAAGAAGGATTTGCCAGAACCTTATGGGAATCAAAGTTGTCAGGTCACAGAGCATACAACAGTCTACTGTTTATTAGTAGTTGAGAAGATACAGTCAAACACTTCCTCAGTTTGAGAGAAGGTGAGGGCAGAACTTAGGATCTTTCATGTGTGAAGAAATCTCTTTTAGAATCTATAAGAATCTAAAGTAGATACTAATACCAGTAGACAGAGCAACTTCTGTTAGTCTGGTTCTTTTTGATGTGTAAAGGCCTGCTAGTCAACTTTTCCTTTTGTGCTTTCTTCTATTTCTCTCTATGAACAATTGTTCTTTTGTCTCTGTGCTAGAGAGGAAAGATGGAGTGTTGCACTTTCAAATAATCCTATACTAAAATATAATCTTCTAGCCAAAGCTGTGAGCTAATAATTTTTTGTTTGACTTGATGACTAGAAGAACATGGGATGGAATTTTCCTCACTATTCTTTTTATGAATGTCTATCGTTCTGCCTGTCCCAAAGAAGTTATTTTCCTCACTTCTGGTTTTGCTGTACTAGCATTTTTTAATAATTTTCAAATTTCTAATGACATTGCAGATGATTGAATTGTCTTGATTGAGTTTTGATCTTACATTTGCTTTCTGAGGGAATCTGGTGAAATTTTATCCGTATTTTCTTTTTATTTCTATATATTTATTGTTGTTGGACTTCCAAACAGTTCAAGGATATCTGTGTGCAAGAATACATAGAATAAAGACTTCGATCTTACTCATTTGGGAGTGGTTAATCTGAGGCCCATTTTATGTGGATGCACTTTTAAGTAAAGAATGGATTTACAGATTCTAGAGTTTGTCTTACTCCTAAGAAAATATAGAAAATTGATGTATGTATAATTACATAACTGTGAGGTGAAGAGACATATTTTCTCCAAACATAGTAACATCACTTGGAAGATAGTGGCTTGATTTGATTTTGGTCTCCCCTTCTCCAGTCTGATTTCCAAATTTATCCTAGCTATATAACCTTTCCCTCATGGTAAACAAGGATGGAAAATTAAAATATTGAAGAGTTACTATTTTTCAACAGAGACACAAACTTTGTCTTAATGTATACTGAAAGTTAGTTGTAATTTTAATTGGAAAGTTTAAAGATGAATTAATGGGTTTGTGTTTGGCTTTTCACAGGGACAAGAAAAGAGACAAAGAAAAGATCAAGGAAAAGGAAAAGGTCAAAGAAAAAGAGAGAGACCGAGACAAGGAGAAGGATAGGGACCGAGACAAAGACAGGGAAAGAGAGCGAGACAAAGAGAGAAACAGAGACAAGGACAAGGAGAGAGATAAAGAGCGAAGCAAAGATAGAGAGAGAGCCCGAGAGAAAGATAGGGACAAGGATAAGGACAAGGACAGAGACAGGGACAAGGACAGGGAAAAGGAAAAAGATAAAGAGAAGGAAAAAGACAAGGAAGAGGTGGACCAGAACAAAGAAAAAGAAGATATTGAGAAGGAAGGAGAGAAGGACAGAGAGAAGACTAAGGATAAAGAGGGAGATAAGGATAAAGAGAAGGACAGGGACAAACATAAGGAAAAAGATGGGGATAAGGAGAAAGAGCGAGAAAGAGAAAAGGAGAGAGATGATAAAAAGAAGAAAGATAAGAGATCCAGAACACCCCCAAGAAGCTATAGCTCTTCAAGAAGATCTCGTAGCTCCAGCAGGTTTGTTTAGAATTTTTCATGCTTTTTTTGATTTGTGAGTTCAGTGAGGCACCATCATAACTTTTATGTATTGATATCACCATGTCTCTTACTAAATAAATTTGTATTATTTTCTGATTTTCATTTAAGGTAAAATCTATTATAAAAAGCTCTGTATGATGCCTGAGGGAACATGGTTTTGTGTTGGGCTGCTGATGCTTGATTTTCACATAACCATACAGTATAGTCCTTGAGGACAGTAAGTAGGTGATTCTTGTGCCATTTCTATGTGTTGCAAACAGGTGAAAGTTCTGACCAGCATCACACATCATCTTTGCCCTGATGAAAGTTGGAGTTGCTGTTATATGGTTCTTTTGTTACTTACATTCTGCACAGTGTTGGTCAGTAGATCTTGCAAATAGTTGTTTGATAGTACTTGCCACTTCCTGGCTGGATGGCTTAACTGCAGGAGGCAGGCATGTCACCTGACTGACTAACCTTTCACAAGGTGAATATTCAGTTGGAAGATATGGATACCTTGTTTAGCTGACTATCTAGTCAGGTACAAGTTAAAAGAAACAGAACAATGAAGTTAATGTAGCTGTTGGAGGGAAGCTGAGGGAAGCTTAACTGGGTAAAAGTCTGGTTACATTCAGAACAGCAAAAGGAGGCTGTGATTTTATTATCACTCTCTAAATGGTCAAACTCATGCATATTCTAAAAGCATTGCAGCTGAGTTCAGAAGCTTTGGTGGATAGGGTGCTTTCTGATACCTCAGGAATTAAGGAGTTCAATACTATTGTGTTAGATTTAAATACCAAGTTATATTTGTTACCTTGAGATACTGAAATGCTGGATGAATTAGGAAAAGTTTTATGTATTATAATAATTTCACTAAACGAAAGCAGAATTCCCACAGTCCTCAAAATTCATGAGTGCAGGGTTCATAGAAGGCAAAAAATGGTGTAATGTTTTCTGAATATTCTATTTGTGTTATATGAAATGTCCATGTTGTTTTAGAGAATTATGGGCAAAATGCTGTTTCTTTAAGCATATGTAGCTTCCTGTTTTAATGGGTTGAAGATCTACATAGAGTAGAGGTGCTTCTGTTAGCTTTGAAAACTTATTTTCTGTCTGTAGGCCTCAGCAGTTGAATTAGATTTTCACAATATGTAGCTTATATAAAAACATTAGTTGAAGACCGGGTTCCTAATATCAAGTAGCAAGTGTAGTTAGCTGGATGTTACCAAAAATTCTGCAACAATTAAGAATCTTACTGGTTAAGAAAGTGTTAAGGAAGGCTACAATGCCAAGAAATTGAGCAAAGAATTCTAGTGAAAATTAGAATTTTCTAACCTAGCATCTCTTCTGGTGGAGTCAAAGAACAAAACCCTACTTTGGTGTGAAGTTAATATTTTTTATACTAGATATTGCTACACAAGGACAGTGTTCTTTTGAAGATGGAGAATGAGAAAATACACTTTTTAGTACAGATTTACAATTTGTTTTTTTCTTCAGACATAACATTGTCCTTAGAGTATCAATACTGAGGCCAGTGCTATTGAACATCATTATTGGTGGCTTAGATAGTGGGACAGATTGCATCCTCAGCAAATTGCAAACAGTAGAGAACCAACTGTGGGGAGAGGCTGGTCCACCACAGGACTGTTCTGCCATTTAGAGAAACCTCAGCAGATGGGAAAAATGGGCTGATAGTCATCTCATGCAGTTGAACAAAGAGAAAGGACAAGTCCTGCACCCAGGTAGGAATGACATCATTGCAGCAGTACAGCATGGGGACTGACTGGCTGGAAGGCTGGCAGGCAGCAAAGGACCTGGGGAGGCCTGTGACAGGCTAAGAGGCAGTAGGCCCACATTGATGTATGGGAAATAAAGGCTTTTTTTCTAATGTTTAAATGGTGTTTTTTCTGAGCGAATTGGAACCAGTTACCCCAAGGAATTGCGGAGACACCTCCATCCATGGAGATAGTAAAAATACGACTGGATATGGCCCTGAATAACCTACTGTTGCTTTACCCTGTTGTAAGGTGGGGAAGGGATAGGTTGGACTAAGTGATCTGCAGAGGGTTCTTCCAACCTTACCAATTCTATTGTTCTCTGAAAAATAATTGTGAATAGGTTGGGTTGCAGAGTCACAACTTGCTGCTAGAGATCTCTCTTTAATGATTGACATTGCCTAGTTAAAATGGTTACAGACCTTTCTGGAGAAGATTATCCAGCAAATCGGCATTTCAGTTGCCTGTATTTACAGTACAGCACTGACTGCTGATCATTTACCTGATAAGTGTAAAATATTGGACAGGTAGTTGTCGTCTTTTTGGAGAAGAGTTGAAGGTGGAATAGAACGTAAGTTTTTAAGAACTAGGTGCAACTGACAGTGTGCAGGTACTGGAAATAAGATGGTTATTTGTGATTCGTAGCTGAAGGAAGAGACACAGACCAGGGGAAGAGAAAGATCTGACTGCCTTTCCAACTGACTTACAGGCTGGCAGAGCCAGCAGTACTAGAAGAGGTGCAGAATGTTATTTCCGTATATGATTAGGAGACACAATATAACTCTTGAAGTATTCAGACTTGCTTTTTCCTGAATTTTGCTGTATTAGTATTGTGTAAGAGCACTAATGAAACAGGTTCACAAAAATCTTTTTAAAGACATTATGTAATAGAAATGGGAACAAATGCGGTGAGACACAGGTGTAGTTCTTCAACTTGAAATAAGAAGAGCAGAAAATTAAAGTTAGATTTCATAAAGAAACAGTTTCTAGTTTGAACACAATTGCTAAAGTACTTGGTTACTCACGGATGTGTATGCTGGAAAGCAAAATAAAGCAGGGTTGTACTTGATGTAGCCAAAGTGGGAGAACACTGTCAGAATAATCAGTTTCTGGTATCCTAGTTTGAAAAAAGGTGATGATAAATATGAAGATTTTCAAAATGAGATGCTTATTAACTAGTGAACAACTCATCAGTGATTGTGTTACTTGCTCCATGTTTCTGGCAACTTTATATTTTTGTTTACCAGAGATGAAATCGAACTTAAAAGCTTATTGAACAAAATATTTAAGAAATCTGGTCCTGTGTAGCTTCAGAAGGTCCCTGTCTTAGTTTTGGCTGGGAGAGATAATTGCCTTCTTGGCAGCTGGTAGAGTGCTGGAGTTTTTCTTTTTTCCCTGAGAGATCTCCTCCCCAGCCCCAGCAGGGAAGGGGCGGCTGGGAGTGAGCTCATCTGGGATTAAACTGTGACAGTTGTTTTTGGACTTTCTTTGTTCCTGCACCAGCCCCTTCCTTGCTCAACCTTCTCACACTCTGCCCAGCTATGTGTCACAGGGGTTGAGAAAGAACATTTTGGTAATTGAAACAAAATAATAATTATAATAACTGTAATGGGAAGGAGAGAGAGAGAGGAATAAAATCCCAGACAAACAAGTGAGGTACAACACAATGGCTCACCACCCACCAAGCGATGCCCAGCCCATCCTCCAGGGCAATCAGCAGCTCCCGGCCAACTCCCCCTTATTATGGAATATCCCTTTGGCCAGTTTGGGTCAGCTCTCCTGGCCATGCTCCCTCCGAGTCTTCTGGACCTGGTTGCTGGCAGAACATGGGAAACTGAAAGCTCCTTGAGCAGCAACTAAAACATCAGTGCATTGTCAGCATTATCCAAAACACAGCACTGTAACCAGTTACGAGAAAGAAAATTAACTCTGTCCTGGCCAAAACCAAAACAGTCAAGGTAGATGATACTGTCAGAGTATCAATTCATAATCAATACTAGGCATAACTTAATACGTCCTTCTGTAATTTATCTAATAACTGTTGATTTCTTGTCTTTTCTAAATAGTAAAGGTTTAAATAGACACATCTAATGGTGTGAATTGAAAAAGTTGGTACGTGTAAGTGTAGCTTTTGTATCATATCTAGAACTTAGTTTTTAACTTTCCTATTTTTCTTTGATGGTTCTTCCAGTCTGGTTTTCCCGCTTGAAGTTTGATAGAAGAAAATCATCTTATTTCGTCAAAAATAGGTTCTGCATTTATGTTGAATGAAGCTTTACTAGAGTAGTTTTTGCTTCAACATGTGTCTCAACATGTTTGCAACCAGTTATTTAAGGTCTTGTTCTATTCAGGATCAAACTCCATAATGGCAACTTCAGCAAACTCCAGCTATGTAAAACAGCTGTTCTGTAACATACAAGCTCTTCTGTGTGTTATAGAATGATAGCGTTCTGTTTGCTGAGCAAGGACTACTGGAAAAACAACAAATATTTGCTTATTCATTCTGATTTTGACAACAGCTTGGGATTAATTGTGAATGGTTTGCTTCTGAACCAACAGCAATTCTAGCTCATGTATTAAATTTCATTCATAAGTTAAATTTCAGTCAGGTTAACCTGAAGTTTCAGTGGTCTTCAGCTTGTAATTTTACATTTTGAATTTCATATTGCTCAAGTTATGCCTTTGTCTTAATATGGCACTTCATTCAATTGAATTCTTTTCCTGACTGAGGAAACTCTTAGTTAATACAGGATTAGTGAATTCAGTGTGTTTCCATTGTTATCAAGCATGTGATGATTTAAAAAAATAGTATTTGAAAGGGTACAGTCTTTTTTCCTACTTTAAGCCTTTGCCTTCCCCACCAAACTGACACATTAAAAACGGGTTTTTTTCTTTGTACGGTTCGTATATTGTTGGTGATTTATAATGTTAAATTCGGGAATACTTGCACAGTAGATGTGTTAGATCATTTATGAGCTTTCTCCTTTTATCTGGTTCCTGAGTTTATTATTTTTGGGTTTTGATGATCTTGACTTTCTTGGTCCTGTAGAGAAAGGCGTAAAAGGAAGAGTAGAAGTCCTTCCAAGTCTCCTAAAACATCAAAAACAGCAAAAAGAAAGTCTTCACGAACTCCTTCCCCCAGAAGGTCAGTTTGATGGAACCATAAAAGTTAATGATCAGTAAAGAAGGCAGGATTTATAATACTTTCATTGTTTTATTGCCTTTGCACTAATCATCTCAGATGATTACAGTTAGTCAGTATGATTCACTTTTAATTTAAAACCAACCCAAAACTTTAGTGGATTTTAGCTTTGGTATGCGGTCAGTGGGAAGGTTTCAAATCAATCAGCAATGCAAATTTGCTTCAAAATGATAAAACTCCTTCATCTGATAGAGATCAGTTTGCTTTTTTTTGGCAAATACAGTGTATACTGATCATTTGAACTCTTAAGCTCTCTTCAAGTCAAAAAATCCTCTTGCCTTTATGAAAGGTTTCTCTGTTACATTTTAGGGGTTTTTTTGTAAGTGCACAGCAGAGAGTTTAAGTTGGCAGTCAAATAGTTTGAAATTGGATCAAATCCTAATTTGACTAAAATTTTTCTGAAACAGAAACAAGAAAGAAAAAAAAAGAGAAAGAGATACAAATAATGAAAGAAGAGAAAGAGAACGCTCCACCTCCAAGAAAAAAAGTAGTAAAGAAAAAGAGGGAAAGGAAAAATCTGACAAAAGCACCACTACTTTGAAGGTAAGCTTGTGTCACCCAAGTAATCAACAGACTAAAGTGGTGGTAGTGAAGCTGTTACTGAAATTCCCTTCCTCCTTTTTCTTTCTTTTAATCCACCCTACTTTTACTCCTTCTGTTTTCCTGATGAAATTATTACTATTTGTGTTTAGTTTTTGCTAATTGGAGACCTGCAGTTGGGGTGATTGGGCCAGTTTGATAAGTCTCCATGTTTGAATTATACTGGACCTGTAGGAGTATATAGAAACACTGTTTTGTATCTCTTTCCTGTTGTGTGCCTTACCTTAGGAATTGGCTGGCTGCCTACCTTTGTGGTAGGCAGACCGTGTAACTAAGAAGCAGTGTTCAGGGGCAGATTGACTGTCAAGCTGAAAACATTATTTAGATAAACTTTCACTGTGCAGTTCAGTCTCTCCCTCATTACCTTGTTCCTGGTCTGTGTATTGGGTTCTGCAGGAGTAGAGTTAAAAAGTTGGGGAAGAGTGGTATGGGATTTTTCCCTGCAAAAGAGAAAGTGCTGCAATTAAGAAAAGAAACATCTTCAAAATGCTTAATCTTAGAATTTGATTAGCAGCATGCTTTAAAGAGTAGTTTGTTGTGCTCAGAATTATGCTACTGTTATAAGACGATTTAAGTGACTCTACAAAGCTTAAGTATCTTACCCAAAAACTCCGTCAAAATGCATCAGATACCTGAAAAAAATAGGAAAGAAAAAATTTTGTCCTGTTTTATTAAAAAAAATGTGGTGAAATCTTAATTTCTGGAGCTGTTTCTCATAGGTGCTGCTTGTTCTGTTTTTTCAGAATATAGATAATAAAGACATCACTTTATGGCAGTGATTTCTTGGATGATGGGTTGATATGAGTGCCTAACTTGAGCCAATTGAAAAGAAAGCTTATTTTAAAAAAACAAGCAGCAAGCTCACAACCTCTGTTCTAAAAATTGCAGAGACAAGATAGGCATGTAAAAATTGAGACAATAGAATTACCAAGAGTTGATTGGAAGTCATATCATTGAATACTAAGAAATATTTTTTTTTAAAATTATTTTATCTTTGGTAGGAGAAAGATAAAGAGGATCAGAATTCAGAAACTGACAAGGAAGTAGACAATAGAGATACACAAAGGACAGAAGACGTCAAACTACAACAGAACGGGAACTGTCAACCAAATGAAGAAAGCCTCTCAATTAAAATGGAAGAGGTTTAAAGCAAAAAATGGACTTGTGATTCAACTGAGGAATGAAATCCAAAGCATCTTATTTCCCAGAATGAGGAAGAAAATGTCAAAGCAATCAACCTGACCATGTTGATAGTACTAGTAGTTCCTACAATTCTTGTGATAGCTTTGTTGTCTTCTTGCTGTAAAGCAAGAGAGCACGGACCAGTCGTTATACCATGAAAAGGCAGATGCCATCAGAACTATTCATCTCTGAAAATCCATGCATTTCCATGATGGCTGTACTTACTTGTAAAATGATATATGTTATGTTTTGCTATAAGCTGTTACAAATAAGTAGAAACCGAAAGATGTAAGCCTGTACTTCCCCAAAAAGCTGAAGATATGCATTGAAGGTTGTTTAAAATACTGCTTGTTCATGACTTTTGTGTTGTTTTGCCCTGTGGGTTAAAAAATCCCAATGTGTAATGTTTGATGTGCTTGAAAATGGTGCATAAATGTACACACCTTCTTTCCTTGTAAATGACAACTGTAGGGAAAGGGGTTTGAAACATAAACACAGTTTTACCTTATGTTAAATACCCAAGAACTAGTATGTTTTTCATTTGCTCACTGCTTGAGATTCTTCGGGTTTATTATTTAAAACAGTTTTTACTAATATCCCTAAAATTAGCATTTCTTTTAAAGTATTTGAACAATGCATGCTCTTTTTCTGTTCCTGTAAGGAACATTGCGATGTTATAGATATTTGGTTAGCTTACTGGGTTATTTTGGGATTGGTTTGTTTTGTTGTTTTCTTTGTCCTTACAGAAGCGAGCACATCAGTATGGTATTATCAGAACTTTAAAGCTTTGTTTTGAGATGTACTACAGTGTGTCTGTTAAGCTGCAAATAGTACAGGTGCCATTACGGAAATAGGTTTTTTTTCTTTGGTTAAAAAATATGGGAGCACAAGCAGAAGCTTTAGTGCCTTCTTAAAATGGGATATTTTCTAGAAATGTATATGTGCTGTTACACATTTTCAGCTAAACCTTATATGATCTGTCTTGCTATTTTGCCACCACCATACTGTAGATGAGGATGCAAGTGATTTGTCAGAACGGTTGTTTGGTTCGGTTGTTAAAATACTGAAGCTCCATTTTACTTTTATTTTTTATTCTTAAAGGAGATATATAAGTGAGAGAAAAGATGCAGTATGGGGACCACCACTGTACAAAAGTAGTAGCTCAACATTAAGTGTGTTCTGATCACCTGCATCAAGAAAGCCCTTACAACATTTAATCTACATTTGGATGGCCTTAATTGTTACCTCTTGATCATCTTCTCTGATACCTGTAGGGTGATGTAGAAGGAACTGTTTGCAAAACAGTGGGGGATAAATAATTTGGGGAAGAAAGTTAAATTTACACAGGGCTTACATAGTAAAGATTTTTTCTCATTGTTTAGGAAGAAAGTGTGTAAGAAGAGAATGATGAAATATTTTTGTCAAGGTAAAACATGGCTTGTGTACTCTGAACTAATTTAATTGGTTACATGAGATTTCTGAAAAGTCGTACTTCTAAGACATAATTATACCTAAAGTGGAGTAGATTATTTTTACTACAACTTAATGCAATGGAATTACTTAATTGCCTTACCTCATGGGAAGTGTTATTTCAGTTGAAATAAAAAAATAGTAATGTATTGGCTATTTGCTTTCTATTTGTTAAACTTCTCTTTTGCATAGTTAATTCTTTCAGTGGGGGGAAGGAGACCATGTTACAGGGAACAAAAATTTGCCCAATTCCTAAGGTAATCAAATCAATTTGATTGTGAAGCTGCTTAATCACTTCATTTTTTTAAGATCTAGTGTTCTTGCCACTACACATTGCTCCTACAGGATTGCGCACATTACCCATTGAATGTGTCCATCTTCATGGGAAGTCCATTGCCTCATTATTAACAAGCTTGCATGCTGAGCTGCCATGTCAGATCATTTGGGTTTCTGCTTTATAAATGGGATTAAATCGAGTGGAGGTTTTGAGAATGGTGTAGTTCACAATAGCTCTGTTGTTTTTACATGTAATTTCACCTGATGCAGCCTTTATTTGAAAATTAAATTGCTCAGAAAAGTGGCAATGTGGTACCATTTTGCAGAGACCATGTAAAGCACATATGCATAAGCTTCCATTAGGGCCCACAGTTACTTCCCAACAGTGTTTCTAGATAACAGACGTGGATTTTGGAAGAAGAAGATAGCAGAAGAAAACTGCTTGTGGATGAAACAGGATTTCAAGCTCAAGATAGAGGTGGCTGTGGCTTATATAAATTCTTCAAATTTACACAGGTGTGAGGGATGGAATTTTGTTTGCAAACACTGACAATATGGTATGTAAAGAGTATTGGTTTCTGTATTTCAGAACAAGAAGAAGGGATACAAGCACTGGGTTAGAAACTAGAAATTTCTGAAGAATACCTGGGAAATGGGTGAGATGTGGGTTCTGCCTACTCATTAATCGCCTGCTAATTTTTTTTTGATGGCACTTTCAGACAGATACATCTGAACTGGCCTTATATTAGCTGGCTGACAGCAGCAACCTGTGCATGGCTTGGATTCTGAAACAAGCTGTGGACACTTGGATGTATTTATTCTGCTGCAAGGGAGGAAAATTCTGTAGTCTACTATGTAGTATGCTTTGCATTGCTTGCTAATATTCTCTGGCCAAGTTACATCTAAGGCAATACATGAAATTACTTTGAAACCCTGTTGTTACATCGTAGCTTCTCTTTGTTGCCTTTAGCTTGTGCTGATACCTTGTAATAGTTACTAGAGTGGGGATTTTCTTTGGTCTAAGGGATAATAAGTTAAGGCTGCTTTGTATGTTATAAATTATTGTATAGTTCTTACCTGTCCTTACCTATCTTTATTACTCTGTTATTTTTTCATTCATGTGTATGATCATTGCAAGCAGTAATGTCATAGTGATGTGTATATTGTCTGCTTTTAGGTCTGAAGCATCTTTGCATCACTGTCTTTGTTGGTTTGTAATGAAAGAAAATCAGAGTTCATGTACTTTTAGAGGGAGGGGAAAAAAGAATCCAAAGTGTGATAATTGCATCATAATGGTAAAACAGTCTTCAGGATGTGAATTATGAATAATGAACTGGGACATATTATGGGTCCCACCTGCCACTTGGTGGTATTTTCCGTTTTATAGCAATCAGTTACTGCCTTTGGTGTTATCATAATTTTAAATGTGAAAATTTGATTTAGTGGCATAAATGTTGAGATCAGTAAATGGCTAAAATCATGGCAATCAGGCACTTAGTTTAGAGAGATGTGGTTTTCTCACTAGAGATTGGAGTGTGGAGAACTGAAATATGTAGATAGTGCCTAAAGAGAATCTAAAATTTAATTTTGTTTCCTAATATGTAAACAGAACAGAAGCTTTCAGCTTGTACATTAGGTTTATTTTTATATGTTGAAAAGTGTAATTAAAATTATATTGAAAACTAAAAGCACAAAAGGGGATTTTTTATGTATGAGAATCATACTTTCTGTTGTTTAATTTTAGATTTTTAAAAAATGTCATTGCGTGCAGTATTCATTTTTATCAAGAATGCCTTGTTTTTAAGTAAGTCCTGTTGCAGGATCTGAGCATGTTAGTGCGTGGCTTTCTTCTGTATTCTCTTCAATGGAAAACTTGTCTGACAATATACAGAGGCAGCTACTTTTCAACTAGTTTGAGGAGATGAAGCTGTTTACAGATCAATTCTGTATTGTTTAAATAAATGCTATAGTTGAGAAGCTATATAAAAACTTCAGTTTCGGTGTTTTTTGAAGACATGAACTCTTACAATCCAAGAGGGAAAAAAAAAAATTTTTAAATTGTCATGACAGTCAATTTTAAGATTGTTGAGCTTAATATAGGAAACATGGACAGCAAAAGTGAGTTTTTAGCTGTTTACATGTTCTATTCTAAAAAGCTTCAACTTACACCTTTTTTTTTAAATTTTATTTTGTTGCATTTTTCATGTTCATCTGGTGCCAAATTTGACATTACAGGTTCTTGGTGTACAAAATGTGTTCTATACTAATCTGTATAATTAAATTATTCTTCTCACATTGAAAAAGTTACATGTGTCATCTTTGACCTGAAAGATATATCAGCAATGGCAAAAGAATAATTTCATCTTCCTTTCACTCAGTCGTTGATGTCATTAATGAGGCTGTAGGTTAAGTAGCTTTCTTAGAATGTTGTAGTTCTACTCCTTCCCTAGTGCAAAGATTTAGAATTACTGCTGCACTGATGAGTAAATCATGGGTCACTTGGATATTGCTACTTTGAAAAGCCATCATTTGCATAATATAATTCATTTACATAATATAATTTAATCAGAGGAATGAGTGATCTGCTTCAGAAACAGCAGGAAAGTAATTTAACATTCACAGTTTATGTAGCCTGTCAGTACATCCTTTCTGGTATTTTCCCCACTGGTATGGGAGCTGTGTCTCCTTTGTAACACACAAATCGCACTTATCAGAGTCTGAGTTCAGATATACCTGGGGGATCTGTGCACCCCAGCAGCAAAAGTATTATTTCCCTTCTCTAAGTTCAATATTTCTAGTAATAATGTAGGTATTCTAAGTTTAATTAATAGGTAACCAGACTTGTGCTATGTTGGTATAGTATATTTTTGCATTAATGAAGCAACTATGAAATGGTACATGTAAAGAAATGTTAAATGCTCTTACGTAGTTGTTATTTTCATAAACAATGTCCCAAAGTTTTAATGATGTCATAAACTCACTTCCAATACATTTGGATGAGATACAGCAAATGACTGTGAAGCAAGTGTCTCTCTTTTTTTTTTATTTTTTTTTTTTCATAGGCTTTATCTGCCCCAAAATCAAGTGTTAGAAACTAAATCTGGTGTACTGACACTGGCAAGAATGTTACAGGAAATGTAATAAGAGTTTAAGTAATTGAATGTATCATCACTGTTTAGTTACAGAAGAGGCTTTTGAATCCCCTGTGTGAATAGGGGATTTTCTTCTGCAGACGAAAATACCATAGTTTCACTTTCAAACAGTAAATCAAAAAATGTGACTGTATAGGAGACTATGTCAAAGTAGGATCAGGAGTTCAGGCACAGCTTCTTACATTAACAATCATACCAATGTATGTCATGGATATTTTCATGATAAAATTCACTTTTCAATGCTTAAGTTTCTCTATTGCTTTGTATAATGTGTAATAAATAAGAATGATTAAGGAGCAAAAGTTTGAGATTTGCTTCTCAGCAGTGATCTGATCTTGTAATTTTTGAGATCAGTCATGTCTGTAAGGAGACTTATGGCTGGTTAAGTTCCTACTGATCAGGGGATTTAGTCAGCACATCTCTGGTCTGGATAATTGCATTTCACCATGCTGCTGCTCTGAATGTGAAAATGGGAAAACTGATCTGAGAAACATAGTGATGACTGCAGTGGTTCAAAACATGTATTAACTTCCCCTGTTATATACTGCCTACCTTAATTACATAACTACTAAAAAGAAATTCTTTTAGAGAAGGAGAGTGAAAATTGACTAAAATAGTGATGGTCTTTTAAAATCAAGGTTTTGTGTGCATGGCTTTTTTTGTCTCCTTGTTTCAAGAAAACAGGCAGTAATGCAGCAGTTGATAATAAAACATATAAATCCTACTATTTTTATTTAATAACTTTCTTCTGTCAGGTGTTTAACTCTTTTCCAATAGTAGCTTATAACTGCAAATGGATAGAGTATTATGTCCCTTTTGAGGTGATCGTGTTTCACGGCCTCTGTGTCATCTTCTGCCTGTAAGATTAGAAATTTGTTCCTTTATGCTTTTTATCAAGAGGGATGAATAGAGATCTCTAAAGACCATAAAAGTAAAAGTTTTTATTTTAGAAGCTGTATCAGCCTTCCAGGTCATAGCTCTCAAAAGCTCTATAAAAGCAATCAAACATCATTCCTGATCTGTCTCCTGTCATAAAGAGGTGATTAACTGTCCAAGCCTGCTGGTAGCATTGTTCAATCATCTTCTGACTTAGAGGCACACACTTGAGATATGAAGTGCGTAGCATTAGTGATCAAATGTCTCTGAGTGTGATGATTATACTGTTGCCACTGCTTGGTGCTTAGATAATGGGAGCTGTGACAATGTTGGGGTTGAATAGAGGTTTTGAAAAGAATACTTTCCAGCACAATACAAAATCAATAGGTGGAAAACTTCCTTTCTAAATATCGTTCTGTGTATCACTTACCAAGACCTTCCAAGTCACAAACTTGGATTTGAAGTAGCGGTACCTATTTTGAAAATGTTGCCATTATTGCTAAGAACATGGGCTGGTTGTATGACCCAAGCAAGAAATCTCCAAGAAAGGTTCAAGCCCCTGAAGGCATTTTGAGGGAATTACAATGTGGAGACAGAAGTGTTTAAGCCAGAATCTTAAGGAAGAGCATCTTCTGGAAGTTAGGCTATGCCACATTGCAGTATAGAATTCAGTACTGGAGCATCCCCTCCTGACCTATCACAGTAACATTTCAGATAGTGTTTGAAATACCGTGTATTTAGACATAGAGTGTGCTACAGGCTCTGTTACAAGCCTATTGCAAAGTACCACTATTTTTAGTACTCTACCACTATTTTTGTGCCCTAGTGTAGAATTAATCTACTAAGAGGCACTGGAATGTGATGTACCTATTTATACATTAATAGGAGATACTCCTTGTATGTTGCAGGGCCTTTTTAGTTGTACCTAAAATAGGTTTGTTTTGACTTTGATGTTATGCCCAGTTCATTACCTGGTCCCTTAGACCAACCCTTGGGGACTGAGTCTGATGTATGTTGGAGCTTTGCATTTGATTACATGCACTTAATCAGCTGATGAAATGTATTTCTTTGAACTGTTTCTCTTGGAGGATGGAAGGTAAATTAGAATGCCTGCAAGCAGGAAGGTGCTTTCATTTAAGTAAAGAGAAAATAAAGTGAATTAGAGATCTATAGTCCTTACTGCGGTGCAGTTTATGACTGCAATGTGAGTTTTGCCATCAAAGAAAAGAGACAGGAACTGTAAGGTTGGATTCTGTAACATGGCATTAGGCAGAGTACCATGATGCCAGTGTGCAAAACCAGGCCACCTGGGCAGCACGGCTGGTTCCAGTTCCAAGACATTTTGAGGCTGCTGGAAGGACAGACAATGCAAGTGGAGGGGTGTAAGGAAAAACAGGCACTATGTCTTCCATTTTGCTCCTAGTGCTTGGAGGTCTGTCCATTGCCTTTGTTCCCTGCATCCAAACCATCCCTTTTGTTCCTGGAAGCTTTCAAATAACCAGTCAGTATTAAAAAAACCCAACCAACAAAACCCATATGGAAAAACAACAACAACAAAACCAACAAAAACTCCCAACAACAACAAAAAACAAGACTGTCCTTAGAAATTGTAAAGGTAGTATTCTGTTATGCTTGTGACTGGTTCTCCAGTATTGCAGAGAGGATGCTTAAAAATGTCAGAGTAAGAAAAATTCTTAGTGCAAATGGCATCAAAGCAATTGTGTAATGTGTTTATGAGTACACACACAACAACTTTTGGAATTGCAGACTCCTCAAGCATTCCAATGGAGATACAGCCTATATATGGTGAATTCAAGTATGCTGCCATACCTTTGCTTCTCTTACTTATTTTTGCAAAATCCTAAGCATCTTCTGATGAAGGTTGAATGAACATCATTGAAACAGAATGAATAGAATGACATACCACTGGATTATTTTAACTGCTTTTGGAGCTAGGGATTTTCTCAGCATCCACAAAATCTCTTATATTAGTAGTGAAAATATCTATATTTTTTCCTAGTGAGATCTTTTAATAGCAATGTTAATTTTCATTGAGCCAATGCATTTGATGTAAATTTTATCTCAACTTTTCCACAAATGCTTTACAGCACTGGAAGAACATTTGTATGACCCAGTGTAACCAGTTAGAACTTCAGTGTGACTATGTGCTATTGTTTTTTCAACTATTAAGGTACTGACCCATGTGTTGAGAAGCTACAATACAGTCTTTGCCTAGATGAATAGCTCATATGTGTATGTTGTATGGACATTGGCAATTACAGCTGGTTGGACACAGCCATGATAATTAAAAATTGCAGAAACACAGGTAGCCTCCTTTCCAAAAGTATGTGTCTTGAATATAACACACAGAAGTCACAGTGGCCAAGTTCATTTCAAGATGTCAAACCTCCAAATACTGAACACGCAACAACAGGTGTTTTGCCAAAATGGCATTACTGAGTCTTATGGATCCCAATTCTGGTGATATCCAGTAACAACACAAATGAAATCAATGCCAGAATGGTCATTTAGTTACAATTCATGATGATTGCTGATTGCTGAGTACCCTGGCTTTAACAACTACCAGCAAAGTTAATAGTTGCAATTACTGTTTGGAAAAGGTCAGAGAATACCCATAAGAGCTTTATTGTTCTGCTATCCATTTCTGTGGTAACAATCTATTGAACTGACTTCAGTCTGTAATTTTTCAGGTAAAGTAGCATGTCTACTGCTTTCCAGCCTGCCTAGACTCCAATGTCTCCAGTAAGGACCTAAGTCAACTCCATGTCAGTTTCCCTGACAGGCCTGCCTGTAGCTGTGCCTATCATTCCTCAGGATTTTCCATTGTCCTGCCTGCGTCTACCAGTTCAAGAAATCCAGATTATCTCATCGGTTAATTTGTTTCTGTAAAGTTTCAGCCTTCACCCAGGGAAGGCTTTGTGCAAGCAAGTTAGAGCACAGGTCTTACAAGGAGCAGCTGAGGGAGGTGGGGTTGTTTAGCCTGGAGAAAAGGAGGCTCAAGGTAGACTTTACTCCTCTTTACAACTACCAGAAAGGAGGTTGCAGTGAGGTGGGGCTTGGTATGTTGTCGGAGGCAACAAGTGACAGGATGGGAGGAAATGTCCTCAAGTTACACCAGGGGAGATTTAGATTGAATATTTGGAAAAAATTTCTTCACAGAAAGGATTTTCAAGCCTTGGAACAGACTGCCCAGTGAACTGTAAGTGTCACCATTCATGGAGACAATTTAAGGACATGGCAGTGTTAGATTTGCTTTAGGACTCAGTCCTAAAGGTCTTTTCCAATCTCAATGATTCTGTGATTCTGTGAAGCACTTGAGGGAGTCTCTGAGGATGGGCAATGTGAATGACCATTTCTAGCATAGCAGGTTATTTTCAGTTTTACTAATCAAACAGATCCTTCTGTTGTAGAAGTGAAATAGATACCAAGATAAGATTGTTCTCACCCCACCACCATTCACATGGAGTGATAAGTCTTATCAGTAGTCTTCTATAACATTGCTCAGAAGCGAGTGCTGTAAGCTGTCACAAGTTTTATTACCTAGGTTCATACAGATTCAATCAATGCAGTGCCAGGACACAGTTAAGTCATTCAGGAAGCAGATACAGAGTGCCACCGAGAGAGAAACAGGCAAACCAAAAGCCTGTGACACAGAGTCAAAAGCTTCAAGACAAGTATCTTCTGTTAGCAGAAGTCTTTCATGAAGTGCTCCGTTATTTTACAATTTTTGTAGCAGTAAGTGGGGTTGATTTGATGGACTGGATGCCCCTGTGCGACTCTGCTCAAGTGCAGACACAATTGTGCCATAAAGGTGGCTTTCAGGGTTGTCAAAGTACTCCAAAGGCTTAGGGTTTTGGGGGATTTGTAGATACTTGTAGTTACTATTACTCATTTGGTAACTAACACAGAATGAAAAGCCCTCTTCAATATTGTGGTTGCTGCAATCTCCTCTTCCAGGTTGAATACCTATTTATTTTTCTCTAAAACACTAATTATTTTCAGTGATAACTACTGCACTGTAGTCTTACCTTAAGCATTAACCAAAAATAAGAAAAGAACCACCAAACATCTTCATGTCCATGCAAGAAAAAAACATCTACTCTGGATACCAGAAAAAAATAGGTTTGTACTAATTTTGCTTTGCACATGTTTTTAGAGTCTGTATGAGAGACTGAATATTTCTTTCCTTTCTCTGTAAATATAAAATGCTAACACATTGTAACCTTGCAGTATAATACCCAAGGCTATAAATCACTATGCTTATGTGCCTCCAGGCCTGCAGTTAAGTGTCTAAGCTTCTATCATATCTAGATTCTCACTAATGCTAACAATGGTCATCTAGAGCTATTAGACTGGGAAGAGAAAGGAAAAAAATAACTATGAAATGCCTTGGACTTCGTGATCTTGAGCCTTCATACCTGCAATTTCACTCTTAATATAACATATATGGAAGCTCAGAATATTAAAGCTAAGAACACTACTGAAACCACTTGAATGATACTGTAGCACATGGAATAAACTATTTTACATGTTTATTACTAGAGAAAGGCTTCTGTAGTCACTGTCCAGTCACATTGGTTATGTACACACTTTTTTAAACTGCCTGAAGAGGTCAGGCATTACAATTAAAAATCCCCATAAAAGAACCAACAAAAAAACCAAACCACAGAAAACTATTTGACCCTAACCTGTGTCTCCTAATCCCATGTCTCTGAGTAGGTACCTTATTCCAACAAAGCGTCCTTTTTGGCTGGATGAAACTATTTAGCAAGTGTACTCTTCTATTTCTCTTCACATAAAAGGTTCTTTCTTTGCTCTCAAAAAATACATCATGGTGGGATGAGTTCTTAGTTTATATCTAATCTTCACAACAGGGTATTTCATATATCTCTCATTCTCCCATATGTATTGGTTACAACCATTATATAAAATATTGCTCTAATGAGATCAGTAAAGAATTATATATACTGTAAGCTTTGTAACTGAAAGTGGAATACATCCATCTCTTCTATTTGAGAGCCATTTGTGCTTCTAGGACAATTCTTCTGTCCTGATATATACATTTTCTTTAGCAGGATGTCAGACAGTGGCTAATATCATGGAGTTAATGCTCACCAGGTCAAAAGTCCTGTCTCTTGAGTTTCATGTATGAAGGCTGCTTCAGGTACTGAAACTGTTTGCAAATCTTAGGTTTAATTCTACTTATTTACTTCATCCATAACAGAATATGTACTGGCTTGGTAGGTGCAGAGTAAGAAAAAAAGATTTCAGTAATTACGAGGATGAGTAAGCTATTGAAGGTACTGACTGCACAAGGAAAATAAGTTGCTCTGACCAGAAATGAAAGAAACACTGTAAGTAAGGACCATGGATAATTCTTATATTTGGGAAATGGACAAATCATAACTACTCAGTAATGATTGTATATCGGGACTTCATTGTCCTTAACAGCTTTTCATTTCAACCCTACTCTTAGATATTACAAGTAACAATAGCTCCACTGATAGCAGGATCATTTGCATTCTCCTAAATTCAAATCTGGGCAAAGTCACCAGACTGAAGTTTAAAGAAAAGAAGAAAGATATTTAAAAGACTGTCCAAACCTTTGCAGTCTCTGTGGAGTGCTCCCGTTACCCATTTTTTAAATTACAAGATTTAACAAACACGAGTGAGAAGGTGTACATTACTTTGTGGGAGAACAATGAATTCTAAGTGTTAAGAAAAAAACAGTGCATAGCCCACAGTGAAAGACCTGTTAATTCCTGCCAGTCCTAACAGATATTGAGATACATAAATAAAGAAAGAGTGAATTTAAATAAGGGAAGTGAATAAAACAGGTTTTGTTAGGGGGCCTCACTAAATCAATGAAGTGGGGGATATAGAATTTTTTTGAGCTTTTTGCAAGCATGGCTATTCTGTAAGTCATACTGCCAAGTATGCATGGAAATACTGCCAAGTATGCATGGAAATGCTTGTGTGAATGTGAATTGTCCCTCACTTTTAAAAAAAGAATTTTAAAAAATGTCCATCTATGGACCGTCTGGTGCTAATGGTAAAGTCAATCAATTTCTTTCTCCACAAAGCAATTGTAATAAAATACTCCTTAAGCTAGAGACAACAAAAAACTAGGCTTTCTTCAGTAACAGCAAACCATTAATATTTACAGAGTTCATGATTGAGAAGTTCTTGTAAGGCAGAAAAATGTTTCAGACTTCCTTGCATTGTGGAGATGCATGATGGAGTCAGAGAGAGAGGGCATATTAAGAAAGACCGTTTTATTCCCCTTTTATTCTCCTCCATCCAATCTTTGGAGGGATCACAAACTGAACTATCTATTCAGCTCTTGAAGTCTATTCAACAGATACTATCATTGCATGCAGCATGAATTCATATCTGGAACTATATCTCCAAACCCATCATGAATGGGTTTCTCTGTATGTATAGATAAATGTAGGAAGAAATAGCCTTAATTTAATGCAAGTAAAAACTCCAGTACTATTAATGAAACCTATCACCATCTTCATTTACACAACACTGTTTATCTACTACATAAATCTTAAGTTGTAAAGCACTCAATAGATTGATAAACTTAATTTTCAATTAGTAAATTCAAAGCTTTACACTCTTTTCTTTGGCCAGCTTTGACCAGCTGGAGAACTTCTCAGGAGTGTAGATACTTTTGCTGATTTTTTTTTAATTTATGATGTAATTTTACTTAAGAAGAACTTATGAGATCTGAAAATCAGATCTTAAGATCTCATAGTAGTTAGAGAATTTTGCTGATGGCAACAAAAACACTGTGCTTAGAGTGGAAGCTTTGAATGGCTCCTGAGTGCCCTGGGACTAAGTATCTAGCAACAGGTACCTTACTGGAAGGTTTTCCCTATAGATCCCTGTAAAACGGTAGGACTTTTCACAGAATGACTGTGGTGAAATAGCTAATCTAATTGTGTAATCAATACATTTCACAAGAAATCTTCCTGAAGTAGAGACAACTATTGTCATAAGCTCACTGTCCTATATGGTCCTAATGACCCCAGTCAAGTATCAAAAGTTTTGGAATTTGATTTTATGGTATGGAAAATTATGAAGAGGCTTCAGTTCAAATTGACTTGTCCCATTTAAGTTGGTCCAGATGGCAATAGTGCTACCTCGCTTTGTTTGAGGTAGTCCTGGGGAGCAAACAATATCTTACGCACAGTTTGTGCAGGCTTACTGCTTAGTTCCATTTCCAGATGAGGATGAGCAGCTCTTTCAGGAAGCTGCACTGTCAGACTCATCAGGGCTTTCTGACTGAACTCCATGCTGGTGTAGTCACTCAAGAGTGGTACTGTAAAGGAAATGATACCTTCTTTGCTTGTAACTGCTTCTGCAGAGATTTCTTCATGCCTCAGGCTTATGTCTGTGTTATTGCTAGGTTTTTCTGACTGGCAAGTGTCACACGTGCTATCTTCTCCACCATCTGTAAAGAGGCCAAGCTTCAGAGGAGCCTTTGACTCATGCTCTATAACAAAAAGACTGGTGGTATCATTGTCTGATGGGGCCTGAAGCAGTGACCTTGAAACAGGTTTCCAGTTAGCCTGTGAGACAAAGCAAGGAGAAAGAATAATATGCTAATTAATCCACTTCATCTCATCTTTAATTTAGAAACATGAAGGAAAATACTTATTTCCCTTATTTAGAGGACCATCATCTCCTCTCCCATAGTATTTAAGCACAGTTTTTCTTGCTTTTATATGTAATTGGGATCAAATGTATTAGTGATAAAATCTAAGCCTCATGATGTGCTGCTCTGACACCCACAGCTTTCAAAAAGTTTAACAAATATATTACTATAAAAAGGCAGCAGTGTGAACAGCGGCCCGACAAGATAAAGCTGTCAACTGCTGCAAGCAGTTTGTTGTTAAACTTAATGCAATGTTATGATCTAAGTATACCTGGATTAACAAGTTTTTGCAAATTTTGGATGATTAAATGGAAAACAGTTGGTAATGCCAAGCATTCTTATTTTCGACTTAGATTGTTCTTCTAGGTTTGCCCTCTTTTGCCATAATATTTTTTAAATTATGGGCTGGCTGGTATAGCTATTAGCTTTTATTTATTTATATATTTCCTTTCTCCCCTACTTTTCCACCCCAAGCTGCTTGAAACAACCTACAAATCAAATAAATGTACAGAATATAGCAAGATTTGCTCCTTGCCTCTCTTTCACAGTGCCCATTAGGGAATACCTTTCTGCACAGTTCGTTTAGTGTTCAGAATACCAAATTGCATCTAGACAATATACGTGGTAATCTCTTTATTTTACTGTCTCCTCACATAGTGCTTTTTCTGCTTTCCCCCAAACCACTATCTGATATCGGTTATTTCTGCAATTGCCATGTTATCAGCATGTTATCAATATTTCTCTACCACATTTGGCTAATACAGATTTTATTTTCTTTGACAGTTTCCTTGCTGCTGCAAAAACAGTTAAATGCATTTTAAATTAATATATATTTTTTAAAAATATTTTGTATCAGTGGCCTTGTGGTTCATAAAACCTATTTGTCCTTTCTATAACATGCAGCCTCAATGTATTTCATTTGCAATTCTTCACAATGGTAAATTATTCTTTGAACCTATTAGATTATTTTTGATAGTGGTCTTACTCCTTTCTTGCTGAATTTCTATGCTGCAAATCAGCTCCACCTAAGCTCATTATTACATCAAAACAGCTTCTGCTCTTGCATTTTCTTTAAGGCAGGAATTCCACAAATGCTGAATATGATAGGTTTCTTTTTTTTCCTTTGAAAAGTCTAACTTCAAACAAGTATTGAATTTGCTGATCTAAATGCATGGTGGATAAGAAGCAAGAGGATTAGGTGGAGTTATTTTTACTGGAGTGGTCAGTAGAGGTATCTGAATGCCAGCACTGAGAAACAGAAGTTGTTGGGTGCTCATAAGCAGAACAATTTCTTTAACTGAACAAAATGCTGAAACTGCAATTTTTGAACAGCCTCACTTTTGAAACTCTTTTGTTCTGCGTTACTTGGCTTTTTAAAAATTACTATCTGATACTGGCTTTGAGCCCTCTACTTTTTAATCCACATTGAAGTGGAAGAAAGGAAGAAAGCAAGTGAGGAAGTTCTGATCTGGAACATGAAAGCCTATACTTGTTCTGTAGCAGGAAGCAATGCTGATGTTCAGCAAAACCTTTGATTATCAGCAGACTATCAGGGTATTCTGAAATTTTGTTTCTAATTACTTCATTTTGTGTGCCAGTTTTGGCCAGTATCTGGCTTGTAGATACATACTAGCTCATGCCTGAAATTTGACTGGATAGAAGACTGCTTTGTTAAAGCTCACAACTGGGCTTGCAAAATGAGATTTACGAGTGTCAAGTTAAGTTCAGTTCTGCCAGCAAAAGAGATTTAAAAAGGAAACTGTACAAGTTCCTGCTCTGAAAACATAATGATAGGTGATCTGAAACTTAAGAGATAAACCTAGCTTTTCTAAAAGAAGGACTTTTAGTATCAAATGTCAGCAGAACTGGAGGAGAAACTTGTTTAAAAGGGGGAAGGTAAGAAGGGGAAGATGCAAATAAATCCACTAATAGGCAAAAATGAATAATATATTCTCTAATAGCTCCTTCTAACAGCTGTAATTTCTTCTAACAGCCGATTTCTGGGCACTTCTTTAACTGAAATTCAGGTATACTTATCAAAACATATGGGAAAGCTGTGAGCAAGATTTGAGCATGCTGCTCAAACAGCTACCAGCTGACCATCCAGAGCCCTTGGATTGCTCTGGAGGCTAGTAGAGACAGAGGCGAAGAGCAGACTTCAGAAAACACCATGTACATTATCTCTGTCATGAGACTCGTGTGGAATTAGGCCACAATTCTTTACTTTGTATTTTAAGTAACTTGTACTTGATAATCAGTTGTAGCTGGTGAAAATTGACAGAATAAAAAATATAATTTCTCTCTTTATATTCCATCTACCCCCACTCAGGTTTGATTTGTTTTTTTGAGAACCATACCTTTAAAAATGCTCTATAATGTACTCAGAGAAGTCCTAGACCTTTATTAAATTAAAAATTTTAAAATTAAAAATTTAGGCGTCTGCCTAAACAATAACCTTCCCTCATCCTATGTTTTGAATATTACTCCATCTTCCCAGCTCTTGATATTAGATGTTTTCTAGGGTGAAGTGTGAAAGGACTAATAACTAGCATTACTAGTTATGCAGCAGGACAGATCAGTAGGATCATTAGGAAAGGTCTCCCCTGAGTATTTTTGCATACCATCAGTAGAGTACTTACCATTTCTTGGAGTGCACTGCTGTTTCTTGGGCTTGGTACACTGGGCCAGCATGATATTTTCAGTCTGTAAAGTTTATTGTCAGATTAAATGACTGGCATTTCCTTTGTATTTAAATTAACAACCACTTATACTCACTGGTATTTTTGTGACTATGAAAAACAAAGCGTTTACAGAGACTTTGAAGCATAATGCTAATTAAAAATTAAGATGAAACTTGGTAGTATACACTGAAATGCTGAGTTAGTGATTATTAGCATTTTTGTTTAATTACAAAAGAACTGTGACAGGTGCTGGTAAGGTTGTCTCTTTCAATACATTTAATAATTGTGTAATCCTAATTTGTTATAATTTCCATAAAACCTCCATCTTCCTTAAGGGCTTTGGGACACATAGAAGGAAGTTTGTTCTAGTAAGTATTTGCTCCTGGGCTTCTACTGTGAATTTTGATTTCACTCAAATAAAGACCGAGCTATTGCTGTGTTCAGCTCCTGTGAAATGGCACTGGCAGCCTCCAAGGACTCTACAGGGGACAACACAGCTCCCTCTCTTTCCTGATTGTTTTGAGTTTAGCTTTTTCTGGAATCTATTACATAAAGTATCTCACCTCCATAAGAAAAAAAAGCGCCTCAGCTGTGAGAGAGGCTGAGAGTTTAAGTAGACCATAACACTACCTTAGTGTTGACTTCAGTGTTTTCCTATTTTGAAATTAAATCTAGACTCCATTAGCTGTAGAGTACTTTGTTTAAGCTGTGGTTTGAGGTGAAGACTGAGGCTGCTGAGTTACTGAATCTTCTTGCTGACTCTTGTGAAGATGGGTGTTTGGCTGTCTGTTGAGTTCTTCCTTACAAATCAAACAGGCAAATGAGGGGATCTCTGTGACGCTTTATCTCAGTTCAAGGTGTTCAATATTACCACCGATTTGCAAGTTTAATTGCTATTTTGTAGTGCTACCTATGTGTAGGGCTCCTGTGTGCTGCTTGATTGTTGTGTGGAGTTTTTTTTTCTATTTTTTCCTATTGGTCCCAGGCAATGAAGTGTGATCTTATGTTTAACACAATGAAGTTTATTCTAGGTCAAAACTTCTGCATAGGTCTCAGAAGTTCTTATCCAAAGTGCTGGATCAGATACACAGCAACTGAAAGTACAGTCTGAAAAGGTCAGAGCAAAGGAGACTTAATGTGCAGTGTCTGTTTCCCAGTGGCAAGGACAGGAGTTTAAGCTAAAGCAGGCTATGTCATTCTGTATGGCTTTCAAGGCACAGGTTGTGCCATCTGTCTTTTAGCAGCTGTGTTTTCAGCTTCTGAGGCTGCTGCTTTGTAAAAAGGAGAAAAAGGGAGGGTAATGTTCTAGGATATCAAAATAGTAATATGAGTAGTTGCATGCAATTCAGTTTGTCAGAAAGTTAATATTAGAACCCATTACTATGCATGCCATTTTCTTTTAGTAGTAGCGTATGCTCCAGATATTGTACCTCAAATTAATTTCTGGGGGAAAGACTTATTACTGCAGAAAATAATTAGTCCTAAAAGAAGTAGACCTTATCCATATCTTAAAGGCCCCCTTGTTATTCTCTCTTCTTCCTATACATCCATTTAGTACTCCTTCTCATTATATGCTTATGTGCATAATTTATACAGCTCATATCCAAAAGTGTTTGCAAGAAACTTCTTAAATGGCTGCTAGAATTTACTTTTGTATTTCCATAGAATAGACATGATTATCGGTTGGGAATGAAAGAGGATAATAATAAAATGCATGTCTTTTCAATATATATAGTCTATTCTGCACTGTAAGAAATTATCCTGGCTATTTCTAATGGTGTTTAAGACAGAAAATAGTCAGATAACTGTATCAAAAGCAAAAGATTATACATTTTTTTCAAGCTATTTTAATCAGCTGATAGTGGTTTGTAATTGCTCTCGCTATGAAACTAGTGTGGTGGCTTTTATGCTGTGTGCTTTTTGAGTTGTGTTGCTTTTAATGGTAAAAAAAGGCCTAGTGCTATGAAATTCAGAGTTAAGCAAAACAAGAGTGCTGCTAACAACTTCAGTCAATATTCCCTTCTTACCTTTGAAGTACTAGAGAACATGTGAGAGGTGCAAAAACCAGAATGAATATCATGCTGAAGAAAAGGCCAGTCACAAAACCTTCAAATCCTTTATCTGATGAGAAACAGAAAGATTGAATCAGACTTGAGGTGTCAAGTACAGAAAGGCCATATTACTTCCATGAGAGAAATATTTCAAACAGAAGTCAAGGCAAACTTTACACATGTTCTTGAATTCCTGTAAGTAAAATCTTGTAAAAAACTAGACCTGGCATTCTGGGGGAGGGTGTGAGTTTTTCGGGTTTGTATTTTTAAGACATCTAGGTACCTTGGAGTTACAGAATGCTTGGGATTGGAAGGGACCTCTGAAGATCATCTAGTCCAACCTCCTGCTAAAGCAGGTTCTCCTAGAGCAGGTTGCACATGATTACATCCAGGCAGGTTTTGAATATCTCCAGTGAAGGAGACTCCTCTGCCTCTCTGGGCAGCCCATTCCAGTGCTGTCAGCCTCATGATAAAGAAGTTCTTCCTCATGTTCAGGTGGAAATTCTGGTTTTTCAGTTTGAGCCTATTGCCCCTTGTTTTGTTGCGGGTCATCAGTGAAAATAGTGTGGCCCCATCCTCTCAACACTGGCCCTTAAGATATTTCTATACATTAAAGGTCCCGAGGGCCGTTTCCCTGGCCCTCAAACTGTGTGGGGGCCGGTTTGTAGCAAATAGCTATGTTGCTGAAGAAGGCTTTTAAAGCAAAGAAACATGAGATTCTTCTAATGGATTAAGTAACTTGTAGAATGTTGCGGAGGGCAGAAATACTAAAAGTAATATTTAAATTCAATGTAATTACTTGCATTTTTAAAATGTTGCATTAATTTCACTCTGCATTTTTGTTACTTTACTGAACAATTGAATCCTCTCCAAATACACACTTGATAGGATAAGTGGAATAAAGTCCTGAAGAAAGATCCAAGGAGATACTATAACATTTTGCATTGACAGGAGAAAGTATTTCAGTGTGGGGGAGAAGGGGGTGCAAATCCTGTTGATTTCAAGGAAGATTTTAGATTTCTTTCATTTTTCTTTCTGCATCACACTTTTAACTATTCAGTTGTTTGTACTTATAAGTCCTTCACTTAGCAGAAAAAAAGCTGTCGTGGGGAGAGACGATTTGCAAACTTCTGTCTCTGAATTTCACAGGTTACTGATACTATCTTAGCCTGTTCTTTTCTATTTAGAAAGCTTCAATTAAGCGAAGTTGTGGTCAAACAAAGAAAAAAGAGTCTACTGCAGTGTTAGTTTTAGTTTCACTGATGGGGTGTTAAAAATGTTTAAAAGACTATGTTTGGCCAACCCCATATAATTACAGTATTTGAGGCTTTAGAAATGTAACTCAATTGGTCTTCTTTGCCTATCCAGGCACCCTTGAGAAAAACAAACTTTTGCCAGCAAACTAAAAGACCTGTTACTTAGAATATACTTAAACTATTAGAAAACAGAAGATATTTTGATTGGCTGTCACCCACAATAGGAGCAATTGAAAGGTACTTAAATTTTTATTTTTACAGTTAATGGCTCAGGAGGCCAGTTTTATGTGATTGCTCAGGATTTTGCCAAAAGCAAAGACTTAAATTTTACTAGTCACAGACAGAAATCTAAACTGCTGAAATCTATGACAGGAATCACCAATAAATAAAGATATGTGCACGTAGCTAGCATAAAAATGTCAGAAAAGGTTTCAGAGATGAGGAACCCTAGTTAAGTCTTCCCTGTATGCTAGGTAGTAAAATACAGGCAGAATTGTTCTCTGATGCATAGTTTACCTTTAACAGAGGAAAAATTTTGTGTGTTTGCTCTCAGTAACCAAGGATTGAATAATAACGCTTGTGTGTGAGCAGTCTGTGCTACTTGAAAAGCAGGAAGAGGTAGAGAACAAGGGCATATAGAGAGCATAAAGAAAAGATTCATGCTGTGTAATGCAGTACCATATTTTGGAGTGCTGAAAGGTTGTGAAAGAGTCAGAGGTCCTTCTCCAGCATCAGTGAATCCTGAAATCTGCACACGATAGATGGTTTTTTCCTTCAGTCCAGTAAGATGGTAACTTGTGGTAGAAGAATTGAGAGTAACAGCTGAAATGCAAGAGGGTTTGGGGCAGGAGATGATTAGATGAACTCTAGTGGCTGAGTGTGTATCAGTGCAGCTGCCTGGGGAACAGGCAAAATTTCAGTGCCCTAATCCACATCTGGAGGAATCCACATAATGCAGATGTTGTTTGGGTGGTACAAGATTTCTCAAAAATATTTATGTATGTTTTAAATTCAGTGGTAAAAAGCATGAGCTTTTAACACACCAAGTATGTATTGGGTTCAGTAGCAGGGGGGCTACAAGGATGGTTTCTGTGAGAAGCTGCCGGAAGGTTCCCCGGTGTCCTCCAGGACAGACCCACCACTGGCCAAAGCCAAGCCAATCAGAAATTATAGCAACACCTCTGTGATAACATATTTAATAAGAAAAAAAGTGTTATTGCACAGATATAACTGCAGCCAAAGAAGAGAGGAATGAGCTCTGAAAACACCAAGATCAGTGGAAAAGGAGGGAGGAGGAGGTGCTGTAATCACTGGGGTTGAGATTCCCCTACAGCCTGTGGTGCCGATCATGGGGACCATGGATGTCAGTGGGGGTGCAGAGATCCACCTGCAGCCCATGGAGGTGGACCTCTGCTGGACCCTGCTGGAGCAGGTGGATGCCTGAAAAGGTGCTGTTACCCTCTGGGAAGCCTGTGCCAAAGCAGGCTCTTGGCAGGGACCTGCAGACCAATGGAGAGAGGAGCCCACACTGGAGCAGGTTTCCTGGTAGAACTTGTGACCCTGTGGGGACCCACAGCAGAGTAGCCTGTTCTTGAAACAACTGCACCCCGTGGAAAGATACCCACACTGGAGCAGTTCCTGAAGAACTGTAGCCCACGGGAAGGATTCACACTGCAGAAGTTCATGGAGAACTGTCTCCTGTGGGAGGGACACTGCAGCAAAGGAAGGACTCCTCTCCCTGAGCAGTGGCAGAAACAGTCTGTGATGAACAGACTGTAACCCCTATTCCCCATGTCCCTGCACCACTTGGCAGGAGGAGGCAGAGTCTTGGAAAGAGAGAGTAATTGGGCAAAGTCTTTTAAAGGTGTGTTTTATTTCTCATTATCCTGCTCTGAATTTAATTGGCAATAAATTCAATTAGTTTCTCCAAGCTGAGTCTGTTTTGCCTGTAGCTGGCAATCTATTTGTGATCTCTCCCAGTCTCTATCTCATCTCATGAACCTTTCATTACATTTTCTCTCCCCTATCCAGTTGTGGAAGGGAGTGATTGAGTGGCTTTGGTGGGCACTCGACATCCAGCCAGGGTCAAAGCACCACAAGTGATGAATGCAGAAGGCTGTGTATACTTCACGAGAGGAAAATATATCCAACACGCTGAACAGTTGTTTTATGATGACTGTAACAATGAACATGAGGACTAGGCCCTATCACATGCTTTGCCCTCACTTGAGTAGTCAGTAGGTGTTCACCTTGACTTATACTAGTGCTAGTGCTCATCACTCAGTACAGAGAAGGGGCTGTGCATTCTGCTTTATCTGCTTTGTGGAGCTTTCAGACAGTCCCCTGGCCAGAATAATGTGCAACCAACAATGCTGTAGTATGCCTTTGGTAGGGCAGAAATTACTTTTCGAGTTTGCCACTGTGGATTTAAGATTTCATAGAAGTGAATGTGGTACTGTAGCCTACAGACTTCCTTCCTCCACATTCTCCAATAAGATTAAAATTCCTTCCTGGAAAACATGGCAATTGGATGTCATGTCACTGTTGTATTGACAAATTAGGGTAGAGGAAAAAAGAAAGAAACAAGTTCAATCCTGGATGCTCCCATTCTGTTGCCTGTTGTGCTTTCTGATAGGTATTTGGAGTGGAAAAGAGCCCTCAGAAGACTATCATTCTGTAAAGGCATAGGTCAACATGAATTATAGGACCCTTGTTATCCTTTTTTGTCAGGTCTTAGATGCTATTTGTCTTCCCTAGCATGTCTACAATTTTATTTGAAAGTCAGTACTTACAAAGTTAATGTATTATTATGGCAAGGAGATTTTCCACTACAGACCAGAAGGAAAATATTTATCAAAAGAAGTATGGGGATCTTTTTTGTTGAAAACTCAAATGGCTTGAATTCCAAATTATTCATTTATTTCAATGTGTAGAAGTTTCACAGTTTGTACTTTGCTAAGGTTGGAAAAGGTCATCAAGTCTAAAATTAAACACAAAAGCTATCAATTTAAGAAAATGTTTCTAAAAGTAAATCAATAATGGTGTCTTTAAAAACAGTTAAGAAATACAAACTACTAATTGAGTTGAAAAATTAAATATATAGTATCTTAAGTCCTACAAAAAGGCTTATACTCAATCCTGGATGAACTGCAATGAAGTATTGTGACTGAAATCTTAATACTTCAGGAACACTGAAAGTGTTGTCTTCCTTTAAGTGTTACTAGAGAATTCTGCAGTAGTGTTAGAAATGTAATTTTTGAGAAAATAGCAATATTTAGTTCTAGATAATATCTAGAACATTCCAAGTATTCATGGGAGCATCTAGATTATTAAAGGTCTAACCAGGAGCTGATCTTTGAGAGCACTCAATTTGCACAGAAATCATAAGTAACTCAGCATGTGCTGTAGCCACAGTTAATGGTCTGAATGAAGCTTTTCTTTCATAGTTCTGACCTGCTGCTTTGTTCTGAGCAATGGTGACTTACCCAGAGACTTTTTCCTTGATGAATCTATGTAGCTGATTCTGTATCCTCGGAGAAAGCCCAAACGGTCTTCAGCAGCTATTTCGTTCCACTTGACAAGTGCAGAATGCTTTGTGATATTCAGAATTGTCACATTAGTGGGACCTGTCCTGGGAACTTAAAAAATCCAGATAATTATTTTAGTTCTGCATCAATACTTTTTCAAGAGACACACAAGACTGAAACCTTAGCTGCTTCCTAGGGAGTTCCTTGCCACATTCAAGACACCATAAATGCAATGTAAAGGGTGCAAGAGAAAGAAGAAATCCCATAGGGTAAAAAAACCTCATCTTAAAAAATACCAAAGCAGGTAGGAATTCTGACTCTCTCATAAAGATTTTATTCCAATTGCCACAGCTGTACTCATTTCATCTTGCAATATGACACACTATCAAATTAGGATTGGAAAATCTGACTTTGACCACAGCTAACAACTGAGCTACATGGAGTAGCAACTCTGAGCCTCTCTTCTGTTATTTTTGGTAGTGTCATGTGTAATAAAAATATTTCGGTGCACTTGTCAGTAAGGAACAGCATTCAGGTCATTCACTGCCAGGATATAACTGCTAAGACCAAACACAATGCTAACTGAAGAATGTTGTTCAGTCACCTGGAAAAGAAATTTTGTGTAGCCCTTGTTTTATGGCTGTAGATAGGAATGAGAAGAAATACAAAGGATGAGGTTATACAAAGGGGAGGAATACCTCCTTCCATGAAGTAAAAGCGGGTCACTCCGAAAGTCTTTTCATGTCTTATGAAACTTTCACACTCACACACATCAGATGCATGTACCACTATTTTGTACAACTTATATGGCTGAAAATTATCTGGAAAACAAATAAATGTGCATCAGGGTTTACTGAAAAGTTAAAAATTATAGAGAGAAATGATAACTTTACAGTTTTCTGTATAGTTCTTATTTTCTGAGACATAGTATGGTATAAGTTTATAGTGCTTTGCACTGAGTACAAAATATGTACATCCTTCTTCAATGTCTCTAGATGCTTAATGCAAATTTTTTCAAAAGCAGGACAACACATAACATGGGGTTTTCTTTTAAAAGGTGGCAGATCTGTTTATAGTCTCCTTCTGGGAGGCAGTAGCTGCCAAAGGAGAAATTCAGAACTAAAATGGTTATAGATACCTTAGTTCAAGGGCAGATATTTTCCACTCAGCTAGCATATAAAAAATCCAGGCAAAATAAGTAAATGTTGCAGAAGGACCAAGGAAAAGGTGCATTTATTTATAGAACTCTGAAGCTAAATGTTCTCTGTTGTACAAATAAACCTTGAATGGCCTTTGTGAGAGTCACCTACATGTCTTTAATCAAGATATTCAATGTCTGCCCCAAAAAGTTATCCCTAACTGCAGCCCATTGTGCCAAGCTTGATAAGCAGAACACTGTAGTTGATAAGGATAGCCATTGGGATAAAAAAAAGAAATTAATCTTGAATGAATGTGGCCAGTCTTCGCGAACGAAGATCTGGGAAAGGTCTTTTTACCTTTCAAGCCTGTGCAATGGATTTTTTAGGTGAGACACAGCTTAGGGAGACTGTAACAGAACGGTTTACGTTTAAAGATTAGCTTACCTAGGCACAAGATAGAAGTCTTTTTTAAAGCCACTGATGTAAAGGTCTGCCTAGAATGTGGGCAAGGAGAGACATTGTACCAGCAGTAGCAGTTTAGCTGCATTTCTTGCCCAACTGTGACCAGAAGAACCCTACTGAAAGCTCTGCTTTTTATCTGCTGTGGTGTTGCTAAACATTAAATGTTGTCTCAGCACTGAACAAAGATTAAAAGTTGCACTTATCTGGATGGATCTTCAGTTTGACCTTGAAAACAGAATGAAAAATCCTACTGTTCCAACTAAAAATAATCAATAAATGAAAGGATGCCTCCACAGAAGATGCACCAGTTTTTGTTACCTAGAGTGAAATTTCCAGTAGCTGTAGTTATTATTTTCATATGTGTATCCTCTTTACCACTGCCCCAGTCAACCACAAAACATTTTGGATTGTATTCTGGAATCCAGGTGACAACTGCCTTAGTTCCCTGCCGTTTGACATGTATTTGACCAGGTAAGTCTGTGAAAAAACATACAATTAGAAAGCAATAAACAGCAAAGCAGATTTCTCCTCTATTGCTTGCTTTCTCCCATTGCTTTTCTCTGAAGATTATTCATTAAGTAGTTTCATTGCAAGTGACTTACCTATCATAGTAAGGTTTCTACTAGTAAGTCAATAGAGGAAAGTTAGCATTTAGTACTTTGCACCAGTGTCTGGGGGCTCCAGTGTTGATTGCTGTTCACGACTTTTCCCTGTCTCCAATTGTCAAAAATTAAATGGCTGTTCCAAGCCTCAGGAAGAGGAAGCCTGGTGTTGCTAAATAACCTCCTGTGAGCCACTAGTAAGTGCTATGCATGGGGCAACTATGAGGTAGTTCTTGCCTGGGAAGGGGAGGAGGAGAACGGGCTAATATCAGAGATATATAGATATAGATAAAATTTCATATGCTTTGCATATTCTGAAAGGGTTTAAAACATTTTGACACTTTAAGAGATAGACTACCAAACTAGGAAAGACCTTCTGACTGACATTAATGAGGGAGAAGAGCAACCTGCCATTTTGGAGTAAGAAGTGGTAGACATAAAAATTCTCCATTTTATCTCCTGTCAGGAAACCAATGTAATAAAGGCAAATTAAAGAAAATGAATGTATTAGCTGAGCAAAAGTTGGGTACGGTGAGAAGGAATTTATCTTGGGACTGCACTTTATGCAAATATCTTCCCAGTAATTCGCAACAGATACAGAGAACCTGCATAGAAATGCAGCCAAAGGGAAACAGGTGTCTGGAGAGAACCATGAAGAACAGGCTGAGAGGTTCAGTAGAAAACTGATTGTCAGTCAAAAGGTCTCTTGAGGTGGTAGCATATATTTCATTAGAAGAGCGCTAAGGGACTGAAATGTAAGGGCAAAATCAAGTTATATCTTTGCAGGAAAAGGAGAACAGAATGATAGGAATGTGTTAGAAAGTCCTGGAAAAACAATCAATTGCAGCTATCTGAAGATCAACAAGGGTACTTACATCTTTATTTGTGAATGCTATAGCTTAATTAAAAAATCCCCACAACTTACTGTGGAAGAGGGAGGTTTTCTATATTGCAATAACTATAGCTCAAGACTATAATATGTGAAACTAGCTTAATTATAAGGAAAACATTGTTAAATAGTTCTATTGTTCAAATAAAAAAATGTGTGTGTATATGTAGGCATCATAAAACCTTGTTTTTCATTAAAATATGAGAAGTACATCCCATCTGTTTCTTGTCCCATGTGTCTATTAGAGTAATACTCTGGTGTCCTAATAGTTACTTAACTCAAAAAACTTAGATTTACACAGAGTTCTGTGAACTTTTTTTAAACCACTGGCACATATTTAATGTTGAGGACAGTTCATAAAGCATTTTGCTGAGCAGGTCTAGCACATAGTAATTTCAGTAGCTTGAGAAAGCACAAGTGCTAAACTGAATAATAAATTGCTTAGTCTGGTAATTTCTATTGAAATCCTTTCTTAAGAAACAATACTGACTCTCACTATGTAAAAATATGAGCCTAAAAATATGCAAGAGAATGCTTTAACCTATCCCAAAGTGGGTCAAAAAGTAGCCTTAGAGATTGCTCATAAAACTTCACCACCACTCTAGTGAAAGATTGATAAGGTAAGTGCCTGTTGCAGAGAATTCTGGGACAATGTAGACAGCTTGTGGAGATTCTCCTGCTTCATTGTAGGCAGAAATATTAACTCTGTAGTAAGCCATGGAGAGATTTAGAAGAATTTTTCTGTCGTTGAGAAAGATGCGATTTGGTGAGTCACTGCAACTGTTGGGTATTCTTTCCACATTAATGAAATATCCAATGATGTTCTCACTTTGTGTTACCTAGCAAGAGGAAGAAGATTGTTATCCTATAAATGTTGCTATGTCCTGTGCAGAAAATCAAGAGGAATTTATTGTATAAACAAAATATAACTTCTAATGATAGGGATAAAATCATACTGTTTTCATTAGGTCATTAGGAATCAAGAAAGCAAAGCATTTCCTTAAAATTAAGAGCATGCTTAAATGGAGAGGATTGAAGCACGGGATTAAAAATTTCCCTTAATTGAGATCTTAGTTGTGTGTATCCAATTAGTAATGACAACAGTGAAGCAGCTGTAATGTTCTCTACATCTCACTGGAACATATCCCTCATTATTAGGAACTTGAAAGTTAATGAGAGATGTTTAACTGAAATTTATGCCTCTGAGAATCTTCATCTACTGGGGCTTGGTTAGGTATCTGGTCTTCTTTAGAGAGAAATGCTAGTAACTACACTACAAATTTCGAACATGTTAAATATCCAATTTCTGGATAGTTCTGGTGGTGGTTCACTCATTATCTCTCTTAATGAGAGATTGGAAAATGAGTGCACAGAAACAGAAATTACTGCAATATAGACAGAAACTTAATACATGAAGACCTGTGAATTCTGCAAGGATTATTTCTGATATCAAGTTTGTCTGTTCTTTCTGGCACAAAATTAATAGTGTGTAGATACCACAAAGCTGTGAGATTGGGTTATCTTAATGAAATAATTGTGCACTTTTGGAGTAACATAGACAGGAAGATATTTATTAATTTAAAAGGCATGTTTCTTCAGAGGAATTTCTGAGAAAGGTGGAAGCTCTTAAAATGAAAATAGATGTTTTTCCCAGGAAAGGAATGGGACATTTAATAATTTTTCAATTTTATAATTTGATGTATTTTTGTCTTATTATTTTCTAGCACCTAAATCATCACTATACAAATGCAGGGAATTTGGAAGCAGGTGTACAATATCCAATGCCTTTTGCATATACAGTGTAGTCTCAATAGAATGAGGTATTCTGGTCTTCCCTATAAGGTAATATATTAATAGCATATACACAACAGAAGGTACTGAGACTTGAGTGAACATTACCTCCCACTTCAGAAGAACACTTCTTCTTCCTGGAGAGATTTGTGTAGTTACATTATATGATATTCTTGGCTTATTCATGAGTTCTAGTAAATGTGGAAAAAGATGGAGACATGCAGTCATATGAATCATTCTGATGTTCATATTTTCAACAGTGTCTGAAAATGCTATTTCATATGACACAAGATTTGTAAAGGATTTTACATTCATGCTTATTCCCAGTAGGATAAAGCTACATTTCACTTACTGTGAGGGACCAAAATCTCTTTGCTCCAAACGCAAACACAGTTCAGATCACCGTTGGCTATGCATCTGAGCTGAACAATGTATGAAGACATAGCATTGAAATTCAAAATGGTGATATTGACAGCATTGCTTTCTACAGGCACCTAAAAAAAAAATGTTTAGTTCATGTGGCACCAATAAGACATAATCTTATATTAATTATTTTCTCAGCCAAGGACCAGCCTTCTGACTGCAGCTGAAAGTAGGTATTCCTGCCATCAAATAGGAATTACTGCACTTTTTAGTCAAGGTGTTTTCACTCTTTCAAAACAATACCCTCTTTTTCATGAACTTGTTCTGCTCAGTCAGGACAGTAAGCAACTGTATGGGTCTAAATATTGTTTTTAAAATCAGTTAGGCATGATATATACTGAAAAATAATAATTTATTTAACTCTGAGCCTTGTTGGCATTCTTAAGAACAATATTTCAAGGGAAAATTAAATATATATTAAAAAAATCCCCTTGTTCTCAAAAGTATCAATATGTCTAGATAGATCCATGTGACTGATGTGGTAAAGATCATGACTAGACTGAATGTGTGGCTGCCTATGCCTTAGCATGGCAGAAGTAATGTGCATCTACAGCTGATGATAGCACTGGTGCTCCAGTAATTGTACAGCGAATGGAATTTTTCTTGAAACAAAAAACCCCACTCATGTCTAAGGATATCTCTGAGCTGGAAACCAGGAGAAAATGTGATGAAAAATTGTTGTTAAATGCTTATTTTACACTCTTTACCAAATGTCCATTGGTGGCTGCTATCAGAATACAGTATCCTACACTACTAGACCTTTTGTCTGGTCAGTTTTAGGCATTGTATTTTTTGTAGAAGTACTATCGCAGATTAAAATATTTCTGTTAGATTTTGTTTGCTGTAAAGTTTTGTTTTCTTAATTATATATATTACCTAAAAGAACACCAAAAAAACCCCACCAACCAATCAAACAAAATAACCCTAAAACCAACAAAGCCCCAGTATAAGATAGCTAGCTCTTCTCTTTCCATTTCTGCAGTGCTTTATTTTTTTAATAAAGTTAATGAATTAACATCTGTGGCAGTATGCTCACCCCCCACCTCCAGCCTGATCTTTATTTCCTGTAACACTGCTCAAGTGATAACCACCACCAGCAGTCATAATGGGTGTGCCTGGTCATGATGGTTGCATCCAGCCTGAGGTTGGTTTGAGGGAGACAGATAACAACACAACAGCCAAGGCTAATTTGAATAATTCATCCACCTAACCATAGTGCTGGTTAAGGTTTGACTCAAGTCAAGTTTGGAAAAACCTAATATCTGAAGTGAACATGCAAATAAGTCTACAAGTGAATCATCTTACCCCTTAAAGAGTGGGCATCCAAGGGCCTGTTGAGCTTCCCTGCACAGCAGTGGGCTGCACACCAGGATCTCTTGAGTAGGGACACCTCTCAAGGTTACTCCTCAAGACTGAGAAAATACTTATCCCATCAGATACTTGATAAGTGAATTGGAAATTAGTGCACTGAAACTTTGAAATCTCATTTAAGTGATATAAAAAATTGATTGTGCACATATAATCCTTTAGACATAAACTGTTGACCAGACCTGGGACTCAGTCTGGATCCTGAAGCAACTAAACTCCTGGGACTCTGAGAATAATTTGAGAATGCAAGGGGAGCCTTTCTGAGCATCATGACCCAACTAAAAGATCTCCCTGACAGTTCTGTCTGACTCTATCCTCTATGCAGTAATCAAGTATTCCTTGCCATTTACTCTTATTAAAGTGCTGTCACACTTACGATGAAATTTGACTAGATTTCTGTTTTATATCAATAAACATATTGCAAATTCTTTCTTAAGAGTGAAGTGTATTACTCTACCCATGACAACTTCGTATACTTTTGCTAGTAGAACAAGCTTGGTCACAAAAACATCCCACTACACACAGTATTACAGAAAGAATCCAGATCTCCTACAGAAGAGGAGGGAAATGGAATGGATTTAAGATCCAAGTGTTAAATTACATTATATGAACATTAATCCTACTCTTGATAAACACCATTTCTCATTTAGCTTTATATATGTGTTTTTATGCCCACACTCACCCTTTCCCTCCAGCCCCATCTGCAAGTGTAGCCTATGGTCACATGATTAGGAGGAGATTACAGCCTAAATTCATAGAATCAGCTGGGACATGGGAGATAATGAATATTTATGACCTGTAGTGTTTAGTCATTCAAATCACCCACCGTGACTCTGTCTACCAGTCCTTCACAGTACACATATGAATCTCCTAATCTCCCCTGTCTCCAGAACCTGTATGACATGCATTTGTACTGCTCTTAACCCTCTGTTCTTCCACACATCACATAAAAGACCATCTGCACATACTTATCTATCTATTGCACTCCTGGGTGGGTTATGCTTGGGTAACTGTCTGTCCTAGAATGGTCTAGGACTTGTATGCCAATGAACAAGGGGACCTTTGCACATTCTCTGTACCAGAGTAAAACCTTTCTCACATGGGCCTCTCACAGTAATCCTGAAGTGGCCAAACAATCTGGCAGTCAGCTGTGAGAGAAATGTGAACAGTCTTCTGAAATAAAAGGAAGAACAAGAGACATTCTTGTCGTAAAGAGGAAGGAAAAAGGCTCCTAGGTGAGCAGAGATGCCCAAGAAGTGGGAACTGTTGCGATTTAAATGTTTTTCTTGCTGGGGTTCTACTTGGTAAACACATATTCTTCATACAAATAAAAATAACAGAGCTTGAAAAACAGACATTTTCAGGGACTCAGTGATAAAAATTATGCATATGTGCCTGTCTGCTGCCAAAGCTTTTGCATGATAGTCTGGATGTCAATGAACAGGATAAGCAGTTAATGCTACTACATGCAGATATTATTGTAATGATGACTGTTTTTCCAATTTATACTTAGTGTCTTCAGTTCTAGGTACTGCCCTGTTGCTGCACCATATTGCATGGTCTAAAATGCAGCTGGAATTGATCTTGTATCCCACAATATCCTTCTCCCAGATTGAAGAATGATGGATTCAATGAGTGTAATGTTAGTTGGATTAGGAATTGGTTGCATGGTCACATCCAGAGAGTAGCGGCCAATGGCTCAGAGTCCCAATGGGCATCAGCAAGAAGTGATGCTTGCCACACCTGCTTGCTATCCATGTTGTGTGCTCTTCAGGACCATAGCACTGATGGCCTCCTGGATGCGCTGTTGAGCTAATAGTGAAGCACTTCATGTTCTCATGTGGTTGTCATTTGTAAGTACTTACCACTGTCCACCGAGTGGATTCTGTGAGCATCTCTCTGTATCTCAGCTCATATGGTGTAGGGGTTGTGGGCAGGTCCCACTTTATTATCAACTGGTTTGTGATCTGATGAGCATTTATGTTAGATGGTGCCAAGCACTTCCCTAAAATGCGGAACATGCAGCTGTTATAAATGCAAGAGAAGCAGGAAAGCTTTGGTAATTATGTCTATCAGGTGTGGTTTATAAAAAATAAAAGACTTGATGCTGAACATCATAAGAATTCAAAAAGATTGGAAATTAGTAACTACTAAATCATTATGGTATCAACAAAAGAGCATTTTTCCTCTTGCCTTTCTTTTGTGAATGCTTCAATTGATTTCAGGAAGACCCTTTTTCTAAGCAGATACTATTCTGAGAGAGGCTGAAAGGCAAAATCAAAACATCAAGAGTACCTGTAATAGTGAATTGTATACAAATTTACCAGAATATCTTTCAATTTCAGCAACTGTGTTTAGCTATAGAATTGTAAATGCAATTTTTGTCTTTCTTTCCAATAAACACAAGGTGGCCAAAAGTGTCCCACAGAGGTCATAGTGATAATTTGGGTTGCATTGGTAGTAACTCCCAGCAGTGGTTTTTCTTGGATCATGATTAGCCTGGGAAGGTGAGGTTTTGGTAAGCTCTTAACATTATCTCAGTCACCAGATACTGTAGAGAATCTTTAAACAAACATCTAAAGGACACAGTAAATAGGGCTTCTTTTTTCATATCTTCCCTGCAGCACTGCATAATAGGTAAGTGGCCTTCAAAAAGAGTTGAACTTTGAAAAAGTTTCTTGAAACTCTAATGCCCTATATCAAGGGTTCCTTAAGTGCACAGTAATAAGTCTACTCTTCGTAAACCAATAAAGAAATTGAAAAAACCATCAAAGACAGCACAGAAAGCTGGTTAAGTACTGTACACAAATATCATTATATATATTTTTCTGGATATTACTATTTTATATTCCAGCAAATTTTTGAAGTAAACCCCCTCTCCTGTAAAAGCTGATAGACTTCTGTTATTAACTTCATTCAAGGAAACCAAACTGCAGGGTAGGTCCCTGAATCGATAAAAAGTGTATTTTGGGAGTTGAAATTTTGGAAATAATTTTAAAGAAAATATGACTACCGCTTCAGCTGGGCACTGTAGTAACACAACTTGTAAAGATGCTGTACCTGCTTTGCTTAGTAAAACTGAGATGTTCTTTCCTTTTACACAGCTGGCATGAGCATAATTCACTGCTATCCAAATGTATGCAAGTCGCTCAGTGTAGAGATTCTTTCGTTCAATTGTGATGTAAGGTGATGATGTGTTTCGTTGAAAAAGTTTTCTAATTTTGTTCCTTCAGAGAAAAGGAAACAGAATGAAAAACATTTTATTTATCTGCCCCCAGAAAGCAACATTATAGCAAATGGTAATTTTGCAGATACCTATACACATAATTCTGTATCTTGAAATCTTGAAGGTAAGGGCATGAGTGCTTGAAACAGCAAGTGTAATTCCAGCACCCTAGTGACTGTAGCAATCTTAAACATACAAATCTTTATTGTGTGTGTGGAACTGTTAAATGCCTTAAACTTGTAAGGCATAGCATGATACAAGACAAGGTCTGTACTTACAAGATTTATACTTACAGTGGGATATATAGAGCATTTTGAAGCAACAAAATTACTTCATAAAGCCTTCCCACCTATCATAGGGGCACCCAAATTCCTTTTGAAAAGCAAAATTCCTCAGTTACTTGAATCTAAATTACCACAAAGGTTTGAAAAACCTCTTATAAGCCTATCTTCTGCCCTCTGTTTCTGCAAAGCATCAGTTTGATGATATTAAATGTCACATGAGTCAGCCTTCTAGGCTACTTCTGTTGTGCCTAACACACACCACAGAGGTCTAATGCCTTACATACAACAGTGCTTCCTATTTTTTTCCTCCATCTCTCTCTCTCTCTCTCTCATTCACTCTCTGCTGCACACAGGACAGACTTTTTCCAAGGTTAAAGCTGTGCCAGTTCAGTGTTCTTAAAGAAATGGGCCAGCATACTAATTGCCTAACTACATAATTCAAGTATTCAAATATATATTCATATATTCAAATATATATAGATGTGCTGATCATGATGCAATATTTAATAACTGAACAAAAGTACTTGAAGTTTTCCCTAGCTTCTGCTTTGGACTAGTTGTGAATCAGACATTAATATTTCAAAGCATGATTTTGAATTCTTGTTTGGAATTTTTCTGTGGGAGTGTTTCTCTTTAATCTTTTCCTTCCTGACAACTAAGTCATAAAGAGCAAAGACAAGGAACAATTAAAATGTCAAACTGACCTTACATGCAGAAAGGAGTCATGACCTCTTCTAGGCAAAAAAAAAAAGCCCTTTCACATGTGGGCCTTTTTTTGTTTTTTTTTTTTTTTTTTTTTTTTTTTTTTTTTTTTTCCTTTTAACACAATAGAAAAGGAGAAAGAAAGTTTTTCTTTAAGACCACTGGCTTGAAGCCTGGGAGACTGAGTTTCAAGTCCTGATTCTGACTTGGAAAAATCAACATCTCTGCAAGGGAATTGCCTCCCTTACCACCCCCACCCCCCCTTCCCACCTCCCCCCCAACCTCCTCTTTCACTCTTTTTTGTCTTCTCTGTTTATAACATCAACCCTGCAGCCTAGAAACAGCATAGTCTGATTTTGGCTGAGGACTTTAAGAGGGATTAGCTTACAAATACTGCAGCAGATAACATCTCTACAGAAACAGAGCTGATTCACAAGTGCTTCTGCCATTCCAAGAAATGTGAGCTCCTTGAAGTCCCAAGAGGCAAGACAGCAAATGCAGTGGGATTTGGTGGTTATTGCAAGTTGGCACCTGCAGCTCCTTCAGCGGGAAAATATTGAATGTGATGGAGGGGAGTAACTTCAGCCTTGAGGCAGTTGCTTTGCTACTCTGCAGTGTGCAGAAGATCAGACTGGGGAATTTCCCAGTGTAGTGACATTTTCTTAGATTTAGGAGATGTTCCTAACCACAGCTCACTTTTAGTGATGAGCAGTGGGTTGTGTGGCAAAATAATCAGCAATGAATATCAGAATTTGCCAGTGGCAGACAGTGTTGTACTCCATGATATGGTCTCATGGCAAAGATCATGTCTTCTGATCTAACTTCTCTATTTCTAAACATACTTCTAATCTCATGGGAGATCCCAAATATGTAGATATAAAATGAGGAAATCTTATTTTGTAATGCAGCTGCAATTGAAGATGCCCATATTTTGAGTAATCAGTTCAAGATTAACCCTGCAAGTCCATTCCATCTATTAAACCAGTTCTTGATAATTCAGAATTGCCAGAAAGTATGCCACATCTGACATCTCCTGGGATACGTGCTATAACATAATACATAATGCATAAAATAAAAGCTTAACATCTGTTTATGTTTGGGTGGCTTTTTGTTTGTTTTATTTTTTATTCTGAATGCATCAGTGTTGAACATTCAAAGCAAGTCAATAGGCAAATAAAGGTGTCTGGGTAAGCTGATTTTTGTCAATAATGTTTTAAACAGTGTGTTGGAAGCATGTTAAGTTGTATAATGACTTTTTGTGTTGGGTTTGCATGGCAAGGTTTTGGTAGAAGGGAGATACAGGGTTAGCTCCTGTGAGAAGCTGCAATGAGCTTTCCCCAGAGCCAATACCAGCTGGCTCCAGGATGGACCTGCCACTGGCCAAGGCTGTGCCCATCAGCAATGTGGTAGCATCTCTGGGATAACGTATTTAAGAAGGGGCAAAAATCTTCTGCACAACAGCAACTGGGAGAGAGGAATATGTCAGAGCAGCAGCTCTGCAGACACCAGGGTTAGTGAAGAAGGAGGGGAGGAGGTGCTCCAAGTGATGGAGCAGCAATTCCACTGCAACAAGTGGTAAACACGACGGGGAGGCAACTGTGCCACTGCAGCTCATGGAGGTCCATGGTAGAGCAGAGATCCGCTTGCAGCCCATAGAGGATCCTACACAGGAGCAGGTGGATGTGCCTAAAGGAGACTGTGACCCTGTGTTGGAGCAGGCTGCTAGCAGAACCTGTGGGCCTGTGGAGAGAGGAGCCCAGGCTAGAGCAGGTTTGCTGTCAGGCCTTGTAGCCCATGGGGGACCCACGCTGGAGAAGCCTGTGCATGAAGGGCTGCAACCCATGTGAATGCCCACACTGGAGCAGTTCAGGAAGAACTGCAGCCTCATGTGAAGAACTCATGCTGGCGTTTGTGGAAGAATGTCTCCCGTGGGAGAATCCCTTTGCTGGACCAAGGGAAGAATCAGAGTCGAAAGAAGTGGCAGACATAATATATGATGAACTGACCACAACCTCCATTCTCCATCCCCCCACACTGCTCAGTGGATGAGATAGACAATTCAGGAGAAAAGTTAAGCCCAGTTCGAAAGAAAGCATGGGGGGAAGGGGTTTAAAGTTTTATCTATGTTTCTCATTACTCTACTATGATTTGATTGTTAATAAATTAAATTCAATTTCCCAGATCAAGTCTGCTTGGTAATTGCTGAGTGATCTTTTCCTGTCCTTATCTCAACCCATAAGCCTTTTCTTATATTTTCTCTGCCCTGTTCAGCTGAGCAAGAGAGGGATAGAGCAGCTTTGGTGGGCACCTGGTGTCTAGCTAGGGTCAGCCCACCACACTCTTACCAAGCTCTTACCAAATCAATAGGTATTGATGAGATGAAGAAAGATATTGACCAGTATTGTGTAACAACGTACAATGTGATGAAAAACAGTGGTGCAAAACTCTAGCAAGTGGGAATCACATAACAGCAATAATAATTTTTTGTTTTCTAAAATTACTCTTCAGACTTACCATTTTAAGTATACAGTATAATTAACTGTATTAGGAGCACTAGGTACTGGCAGCCAGGTACAGGTCAGATCCTCACTTAATTCTTTGTAGCACAGCAATTCATTGTCCCAGTCTGGAAGACGAAAACATAGGCACTGGAAAAGACCCATCACAGGCAATGATGGTAAGCAGTTTTTACCATTAACCAGCTCAAAGGGACTATGAGAAATTATCCCAAATACAAACCAGGATAGAACTGGTTAACTAGACCCCAGAATGCTTCAAAACCATCAGTCATGTCTATCTGGAGTTCAGAACAATGCTGGCTAAAAACAATATTACTCTAGTACTGCCAGCCTTATAAAAGGCTCCTCTCTCCACAGGCCCACATTATAAAACAGGAGGAGCATAACATTATGTGCAAAATTATTTGTGATTAATTTTTGGAAACTGAAATGTGAGGCTTTTTTGCAATGAAACATATGCATTTTTCAGCTGGAGTGAAATTAAACACAGATGACAATAATAGAAGAAATAATTTTTCATCTCTAGCAGTTAAGTTTATTTCAGGTTTTCAAAAGCCTCTTATCAGAGATGGTAAAAGATAAAATATAATTGTTGTCCTTTTGCTTTGCGTCTTACTGTCTGAACTACTAGTTCAGAAGAATCATCCATGATGTCTCAAAGTGCCACCCACACTTTGAAAAAAAGACCCAGAATTTTTGTTCTTGCTGTTCAGAAAAGCAGATAAGGATATTAACAGGTATAGGATGCTTATAGTGATAAAAATCAATTTTTCCTGATGAGTCACTTGTCCTTTACGTTTTTTAGGTTTAACAAGTTGCCAATAGGCCTATCAATCTTGAATAAGAAATGTTTTATTATTTGATAAATAAATATCTGTATGTCTGGAGCTGGTGTTACAGCATGGTTATGGTATCTCACAACCTAAGTTATGAGATAAAAGACCAGTCCTCTTTTCCTCATTAGGAACAATGTCTTCCTATAACCTGAGTTACTAAGTATTCTTGGTACTCCTTTAATCATTGAGATGGCTTATGTATATTTAAGTTAAAAGTTCTTTTGATTCAAAAAGTTTGTCAGATGAGTACAGCTCTGGCTTTAATACCCTCACTCTATGACACTTCTCATACCAAAAAAATAGTGCTTTTCTAATAAAGTTATGCTGTATGAGTTCAGGTATGTAAGGCTTCCTTTCACGAAGGTGGAGATCAGGTCTTCCTTGTTTTTACAGAAGTGTGAAAAATCGAATTCTTTGCTTTTTCATTCTGGCCACCAAACCACATCTTGCCCTCCTCACCTATGGACATGGTGTTATGACATCTGGGGAAAACAACAACAGCTCTCACATTCTTCTCCTGTTTTGCTCTGAATTAAACGCTTCACTTATTGGTTTTTCTTTGTTCTTGTTTTGAAGAAACACTTGAAAGCAAAACCTTTTTGGAACTTCTGCAACAGTTCATATCAATACATGGATAATAAATACACTGCTCCTGGAACTATTTGAAATAACGGTTCTATCAACTCGGAACCAAGTGGCGACCACAACGTTGCATACTGCTTGTCTCTGCTTGTAGAGGAACAGGGGGTTGTACTGTTCCTCATGCTTTAAGTTTTACAAACCCCCTCTGTTTTTCTCCATAAGGTTATGCTACTAGAGTAGACAAAGAAATAATAGTAGGTTTTATGTGTGAAAATAGTGTATTAGCTCAACTAACACCCCAAAACACCACCCCACTCCCAATATACTGAAGTTTTAAGTTACTTTCTCCAGATGAATGTAAGGAATCTTACAATTACAATTTTCAATCTTATAATTTTATTTTTACTTGTCCTGTTTGTGTGTATTAGTGTCCACATGAGCATTCAGTTTTACTCTAATGCTGTCTTTGTTTTACTGTACTGCTTTACCTTAACATGTATATTTTTGTTCCTAGCCCTAGTCCTGTATCATGACTGTGCTCCAAAAGCTGTGCAAAGAAAGAAAAAAATAAAAAAATTCTTTGGTCTAAAGAAAACACAAATTAGTTTCTCCGTTGAAAAAAAAAAAAAACAAAAAAACCCAAAAAACCCCCCAAAAAAACAAACCACCAAGCAAAACCCCAAACAAACAAACAAAAACTGAAACCCCAAAAGCCACAAATCAAGCAAAAAACAATGCCCTGAATTGTTTTTCCCTCTAGAATGTTCTATTTTTCTTCCTGCATGTCTTGTGTTCTCAATAATGCTTCAGTGGAATTTAGTCTGGCTGGCTAATTGCCAAGACTAGGGAATTATCCATGGCTAATTTCAGAAAAAGCATGGTCCTCCTGAAGATGTCTTGCCCAGTGTCACTGTGTACTCAAAAACCTGTCACCTCTGCTGTGAAACTGTAATTAATAATATTATACTCTCTCACTGTTAGCAAGTAGGGTGTTCCTGCTTGCTGTAATAAATACAGCACAAGTTACATCAGATGAGCACCCACTGCTCTGTAAAACTCTCTATTGAAATGCGTTGGGCTGGTCCTTTTCTTCATGATCAGTAATTTATCAGTTAAATGGAAAACATAAATATCTGTCACACATAAACATTACAGATTCCGCAGTCTTTTGAAGCCATGGTTATCCGCGATGCACCGGGTGGGAATCACTCCCGGCGTGTCGGGCTACCCCGGACACTCCGCCGTCAGGCGGATACACCTGCCTGTGCTCCCCCGGGCGGATTTTCCATTCAGAAAAAGCGGGCTGTTGTTTTGGGGTGAAACCTCGGAGCCCCGGGGGAAGGTGGCGGCGGGCTCCAGGCGGCGGAAGGAGCCGGGCGGGGCCGTTCGGAGCCCGCGGTGCCACCGCCGCTGTCAACGCGCCGGGGCTGCGGGAGCGACATTACCCACCTGGGAGCTGCCGGCAGAACGAGGAGTCCCGGCTCGTGCAGCTGCAGGAATCTGGGGAGCAAAAAAAGGAATGGTTTATCAAGACAACTGTGAAAGAATTAGGAAAAATTGTTACTGGTGGTTGTTTCTACTACCCACAATTTGGTCATGATTTTTTTTTTTTTGGTACAACCTAATGTTTGAGTAGCATTAAGAACTTTTACTATTTACAAGCAGCAGTAAGTGATGCAGCATACGAAAACTCACCTGTTGCAAGTAAAAAGACAGCTGTGAGCAGAGAGTTCTTCATCTTCTCTGTATAGAAGCATAATGATTACAATCAACATCATGCTGTTTTCAGTCTATTTTTCACACTTCCTCTTCAGACTTCCTATTCATTCTAACACCTATATTCTTACTGGCTGAACACAAGTAATAGGTTTATTAATGACAATGTGAGGGACACATGAGCTCTATATTATTAATTGCACTTCAAAAATCCTAACAATCCCTCTGAAAACCAAGAACTTTCTGCCTTGGTGCTTGTAAGTAGTCACAGTGAGATTCTTGGTGGTGTCTGAGGTAACAGCAGTGTAAACTGAGTTAAGCTTATATAGGTACTTCAAACTGCTTTGAAAATACTAGACTAAATGTCAAAGTGAAATAGAGATATTATCAATTAAAAGGAAGTCAAGGTGTTTGCCTGACTCTACTATGAATGCTTGGGTATCATAAAAAAATAGCAGCAGAAGACCCTGACTGTCTTCACTTTCTGACTTTTCCTCCCTTTCAGTGTTATTTCACCACTGCAAAGATACTGTATCTACATTGTTGGTACCTATGCTGGGGGCTATAATGCAACCAAAAATCAGCAAAGGTGAAAATCAGGTGTGACTATAAACACCATTAAGTCAGAGAACATTCTGAGCACAGAAGCCAGCAGAGCCACAATAGCTGTTACTGTTAGAGACGTAAAGGGAAATTTTCAGAAAATTTCATTACTGTCAGAAATTTCCCTTCTAGGCTTAGATAGTTGCTATCAGAGATTGGATCCAGACCTACCGGAAGATAGGCAAATTATTAACTTGTCTTGGCAACCATGGTATATTTCAGGTTGAGTATTGAACAGAAAAAAAAAAAAACCCACACCAAAAAACCTGCTTAAAATTAATCATTTACTTACAGAGAGAGGGTTATGGGCATTCTTCTCAACATGTTCTTCAGTAGGAAGGGGTGACTAATGCACCAACCATATTTTATCAGATTTCATGAAGGACGTAGTCATGAAACACAAGTGAACAAGGAATTCTACTGAGTGCTGAAGGGGGTTTCCATTTGACAAAATCATTTGGCTTGGAGTAAGCTCCAAACTGCTGAAGGGTGATGAATACAACGTGTTCATAGAGGTTCAAAACCCCTGTTATCTGAGTAACTCAAAAATCAACCTTGACAATGCTTCCAACAAAGAATAGCCAAAAGGATAGTGTCAACTGATGATCATAAGGAAGAACTGACAAAGAAAAAATGTAAGTCATATGTGACAGATTTTGACAGGGAGGGTCGAAGAGCAAGAGACTCAGAATAACATAGAAGTAAAGATATAGAGAAAACTTGAGGAACTGTATGTATTGGTTTGATGTGCTCAGAATAATCATATTCAAAATAACTCATCACAAATGAAAACCATGTGAATAACTCAATGCAAGAGCAGGAAACTGGATTAGGAAACTGCACAGAATTAGGACAAAGCACATTGGAGATAATAAACCCAATAAGTAAAGTTCACGTCATCTTTGCTGGAGCTCTAGGCCTCAGTATGAATGATACTGTCATTTAAAGAAAAACAGTTAATTCTAACATATACAGAAAATACATTTCCAGTCAAAATAGCAGAGGAGACATAATCTTGAAAACAGGAACTTTGCATTTGAGTGAGGCCACATTTTTAATTATAGCTCAGCTATCAAGTTGAGTAACCTTTTAATGTATAACCAAAGGTGAATTATTATTTTTGAGGTAATTTTTTCATAGAACCACTTTTTCACATGTTTAATATTTCATGTTTTTCAGCACTATGAACTTCTGTCAGAATTCGAAATGCCTTAAGTTTTCCTGTTATTCAGATAAAGATAACTTATGCCATGTTCTGTGATGTGCTCAAAAGTGCAGGACCGGAGGACACTACCAGCTTTGCTTCATTTCTGACCTAAATATTTTTTCAGACCTAGGTTTATGTATCCTTATAGATGAGGTTTTCTCTGAATGCTTTTCTTTGTCATTTTCTTATGTAAATTCTGCAGTGAAAGATCCTAGTCTCCCCAGAATGCAATCTTGAAATAAATGAACCTTTCAATTTAGACTGGATTACATAATGTAAATCAATAGAAAACCCACAACATCCTCCTCTGTTCCCTGCCCCAGCTCTTGCTCTTTGAAGGGAAAACAATCTCTGAAGACAGATGGGCTCAGCAAGGAACATGCCACTGGCCCCCTCATCCTTCTCTGGTCCTGTGGAGCTCCAGTTCCTACAGCCTTGTGCATCACAGGAGGACTGGTCAAGCCCTGAGCTTGTGAGTATTATTTTGCAGGTCACCCATGCACCCATGAATGTTAATGAACCAGAAAGGGTTTGAAGTACTGTTTAGAGAGAGTTCTAAATATGTCCCAAGACAGTCTGGGTTATGTGTGACCAGCAACGTTGTTAAAGTGAACTCAGATCCCAGTGGGCAGCAGAAGCAGAATGTAGACTGCAGAAATACTGCATCAGGAAATGAATATTGTATGCCTACTTGAAGTCTTGCACTGAATGAAGTGCAAACTACTGAGGTCTTAATTTTCTCCTGGTTGCATCTGTGTGTCTTTTTGCTAGATTACTGTTTCTCTGATGAACAGTTCTAATTGTTTACAGTTGACTTGTTTCAAGCATATTGTAGCAAGTTCAATATTGTAGCAAATTCAAATTCAGTTTTGGCCTATTAATAATACATGCTGAAGTCCCATCTCTTTCCTTTATGTATCTAATGTAGAGTCACACTCTTTTTTCACAAGTTATTTCCTGTATAACTGCTTCCAATAAGCAGACCTCCAGGTTTGTAAAAGATGTGTCAGATTTTTACAGAGGTGGTGGTTTTGTTGGTTTTTTTTTTTTTTTTTTTTTTTTTTTCCTAGAGAAATACATGAATATCTGAATTCAAAGCAATTCTCATATGATCTTTCAGGGAAAAAAAGTTTCCACTCAGCCCTCAGCTACACCCTCTGGGGGAAATTTGCCGTGATAGGGAGAGTCTCCACCACGCACTCTTTCATCCTTTCCAAGTTCAAGTTACATTTTGAAGCAGCTTATCATTCAAACAATTCTGTTCTATCTTAGTGAAAATCACAGTTTTTACCCTCACATATTGGCTATACAGAGGCCATCAAAAAGTTTCAGTAGGAGATCTGCCCCGGAAGTTAAAAAAATTCCAAGTACAGATAGTGTCCCTGAATAAACTAGACAGCCAATGCAGAATGCAGAAGCTCCATAGATTTACATAATTGGGTGAAGATTTCTTTGAAGAAAAAAAAATGAAAAAGGAGAATACTGAATTGATTTCATTAAGACAAACATAGACTAAATTCTGCTTGTACTGGAGTAGATCTGGGGTCTCACCAGCATCGTATCATTGACAGTGATGTGATGCTGAGTTTTGCCTAATGTGTCAGCTGGGGTTAAGGTGGTATGATAAGATGAGACAGGCAACTTCTCTTTACTGCAGCGTCACAGTTAGTGCTACAGGCTTGTCTGTGGGATGATGGGAGGAAATTGTCTCTGGGGTAGCTCATACCAGTGGTTTGAAAACAGAATTTAACAGACACATGGTGACTGAGCTGTGTGCAGAACAGGAGTCTTAAGTATGTGATTTGACTTGTAAACAAGATCGTTACCTCTGCTAGATCACATTTAAGCACATCTTACTTATTAGTTTTCCTAGTCTCTGACTGCTCTGAAAATATAACGTAAGAATGTGCTTACACATCTCTTCCTGTGCAGCCAAGAGGAGAATCAAGGATCATCCTTAACTTTCTCCATCACATCTAAGATTTTATTAAATGATTATTAGAGCTTTTAACACACAAGCAGATGAGAAAGAAAATAAGCTTTCTTCCTTACCATCCTGTTTGTCTTACCTAATGGGCCTGCATCTGCTACAGAGAGTTATTTTGGGATATGTGATATGGAAACAAAGAGAAAAAGCTTGTCTGTGCTCTTCCTATACACAGTTTTGGGAGTAAGCTTCACATTTTTGAAGTCTACATACAACTGTTGTAAAAAACTGTTTTGGAGAAAGTCCAGGAAAGCAGTATGAAGAAGCTGGCTTAGTACAAGGCAGAAGGTTAACTTTTTTTAGCATATTATTGTGTGTCCATGGTATTGTATCCTACCACTTCCTTTTTAGTAACTGTTCATGTATTTGCACTGTTAGTGATGGTGGAACAGTCAGATTTTCTCCATGGTAGCTTTTCTTGACAAATTTCATCCAGCATAACTGGACTCTCACATCATCAGCTTTTCTTAATTCAAATGTTTTCAAGTGTCTTTCCTGGCTTGGAACAAAGTGATTTAAAAATAGTAATTATGGTTAACTGAGTCATGAGGGTCTTCATGGATATTCACTTGTGGGTTTATTCCTCTTGGCCATTTTATTTTTCCTCTCTCTATTATTACTCAATAGATAACCTCAAGGAATTTTTTTTGAGGTATCATTCAATTAGCTCTATCAAAAATTGCTTCAGTCATCTTAAAACAATTCACAAATAGCTATTTGCTGTTCATGTGTAGCATAGAAAGCCAGGGAGGGGCTAGATTTGCCAAACTCAAATAATGTCATGCTTCTCATTAGCCCCTGTTTCTTTCAGAGCTCAGTGATTGCAACAGTTGCTCAGAAGGTGGAATTTAAGCTTACGTTGACTACAGGAGGGCTTTGCATATGGGGCTAACCACTATGCTTTAAGACACTCTGGCATGGCCTTATTTTGATTCTCCCCTTCAAGATTATTCTGCTTTATAGCAATAAGAATTGATATACAAAAATCCCTTGAACAAGGATTTGTAACTAGTGAGCCATGTCTCATTCTTAAGTGTTAAACTAAAGCATTACATTACAGCAAGAGTGACCAAAGAGTGCCCCTATCCAAAAGATGTAGTTACCATCCTACTACTTCTGGCAGCTCAGAAATCCAGATTTCTAATTTGCTTGCATAAGAATTCAGATGTGAGCCAAACATGGTTATAACTTCTGATTTTTATCTGCCTGCCAATAGACTACTTGCACAACCATGATTATGGACTCTTTGGAGAAAAAACCTGTCTGTCCATAAACTCTGTGAACGTGTAGATTTCTTGCGGTTTTTGTAATACAGTGTGTATGTTCCCATTCACTCAGCCTCCAGCTTAGGTTTGCTGCTAAGAACACAGAAGTACCAGGGATTTTGTGGCTGCGTGAAATTTCTCCTCTGCTATCAAAGGTAACAACTTCTTGCAATTCCTGTTATGAACAGAACTTGTTTCATCTTAAGGGTAGTGGGTTTTTTTATCCTCATACCTCATAGTGGAGGCTTGTCCTGATTTTAGCAATCCCTTGTGAGACTTCCTTCTTTAAAATATTTTCTTTGGTACTCTATAGGGTTTTGCTAGATTTAAACAAGTAATTTTTTTCCATTCTATTATTACATGAAAAACATTCTATTTTCCCTGTTATCTCATTAGTCTTTCTTTGGACAGTCTGATTTTCTGAGATTTCTCTGCTAATAAAATGAATACAAGCACTTACTTCACCTGTTGCTGCTGTTGCCCCTATTCTATTTCTCTTTGACCAGGGGTGCTGTCAGGGTGAAGCCTTCCTGCTGACCACAAATGGTCATGCTTTCATTTCTGAGTTGTTGAAGTGTGTTTCAGTGGTTAGCCAAGCAGTGTGAAAGACTGGGTCTGAACTGGCAGGGGTTTTGAATTTTAAAAGTTTTATGACTTGCCATCACAGAGGCTGAATTGGGTGCTGGAGAGGGGAATGGAACTGAGAGGTCCAAGTTTGCAAGTGTGTCACAAGAATTTGGAGAGGAAAAAGGGTTTGCATGGGCATGGGTCATTCTGCAGCATGAGCATCTTCCACCTCAGGCTGAGATCATGGAGCAGCATAACGCATCTCTGCGGTACACTTGAAGTAGGAACTCTAACAGAGTGGCACAGGTATGTCCCTGCTGTTTAACCAGTGTGTATAAAATGCACAGTGAGTAAAATAATAAGAAACATAAAGATCTTAAGGGATGTCTTTGAAAAAAAAAAAGTTTCAAGCAAAGCTACTCATGATTCCTCATGATACAGTAATGCAAAACTGACCTGTGTAAATTTTTCTCTCCTGTTTTGAAGACTACAAAACCTTCTTAGCTCTCTCCAGTTAAAAATGTTTATTTAAAACATTTTTTTTGTTTTCTGAGGAAAAAAAAAGGAATTAGATCTGTGAAATGTTGGCAGGTTTACTTAATGAGTTCTCAGTATGAACCTTAAAGCAATGTGATAGAGGACATGAAATGAAAGTGGCTGCATGAGACAGTGAAAGTCTGCATAATTTCCATGATGCAAGTTCCTTTTTCTCATAAAGATAGGGAAAGGCCCTGGAGGGAGCATGACAGGAAATTAGGAATCACATTAACAGTGAAATGACATGCTAAAGAGTAAAACTGAGCTGAAGAGAGTATAAGCAATCCTGATATTTGGGAAGTTTGTGTCAAAACTTTGTGGTTTTTTTCTCATTTACATAACAAATTAAGATCAATAGTTTAGTGCTCAGCTTCCTTGTCAGGCACCAGCTCTTGCCAATGAAACAGTACCTGGCCAATATGTAGACTTCAGCACTCAGCTGAGAAGGATATGAAAAACATATGACGGACAGGCTTTTCAGGTTACAGAAAAGGTTGCTGCAAGATGATGTGGAACTGCACTAAAGAAAATATGCTTAATCACAGTTTTGAACTGCCAGACCGGGGTATGGATAAAGCAAGAGCTAGAGTGAGCAGTGAGCTGGCATGCGGGTCTCCTACTTGATCTTTCCATTCTTTCTGAATTTTTGAGGTAGAGGGATATAAAACATGAAGTCTAAGTGCACAGAAGAGAGATGTCTTTTCCCTGTAAAACAATGAAAGTATTAAAGGATCCAATTCTCTGTCATGTATGGCTATATACACAGGCAAAGCAAGTGCTGCCACTCTAGGATCCATACACTTTGCAGTGGTTCAGGGCAAGGGACTTTCACATTTCAGATACATTTTTTTGAGAGGTTTGCTTTGTCTGTGGGGTTATAAGAGGATGTGAATTCAGTCTGTTCTCTCTATATACCACCCTGTCTTTCGGTGAAGCAGGGCCTGGATGAACAGGAGAGTGTTCCTGGCATCTAAGAAAAGCAGTTGCTGACAGTCTGTTAGTGTTGGGTCATGTAAACAGCCTTGTGGTGTCATCCCTCACCTACCGCAGGAGCTAACTCTGCCGTGGGAAGGAGACACATAGACTCTGAATGGCACAAAGCTAGACATGGTTTATGAAAGTTACCTGGTTTTGCAGAAGATATGCAAAACAGAAAAGCTGTGGCCTGGCTTGTTTGATCCAACTTTCTGTAAGCATCACCGCAGTAGTAAAAGAAGTCGGAGAACAAATTCCATTCTTAGACATAAATTCAGTTTTCTAGAAGTGAAACAAAGTGAAAGAGCTCTGTCATACAGGAAGGAACAATACTGCAATAAACAGAGAAGAATTTTATTTCATTTATCTCTTCTGCCTCATTCCTAAATGAAGAGAGCTTCTGAGTTGCCAGTTCCAGTCCTGTTGAAGGCACTTGCAGTCAGCATATTTGTACACTGGTCAGGCTCCAGTTTAAAACTGGTTGTTTCTGATTGCTACTACTCATTAGGGAAAGCTGCTTCAGAACTGTGCATCTCTGAGAGCTCTTTGTGAGAAAGTATCTGAGTGTCTAGTTTGTTTTATCTTTTGGAATAATTTGGAGGCAGAATACCTACAAATGACTTTTTGTTCTTCCTTTCTAGGATTTATTAGAGGTGAATACAATTTTGCAAGATACCACTATGTTTAATCTCTGTCTTTGGAGTGAGTCATTGTGGCAATGACCCTCTATTTCCATGTTTAATGACTGTTCAAAGGTTAGCAGTATTCTCTACAAACACAACAGACTCTCTATATAATAAAAAGAACTTGAAGCATAATTTGATGCAACCATTCCATCACACAGCTCAATAAAGAAGGTCTGAGTTTCCTTAATTTTATTATACAACTGCACTAGTGGCATCACAAATGCATAGTACAAGAAGCATTCACAATTCAATAATTTTTACTGGGTATAATGGCCTTTAATGCTATCTTTTAGTCAGTAAACATGGATAGGTAGTGAAATGCAAAATCCAGCTTATGTCCAATGTTTTCTAACACCTCTTGATAGTCCTCTGTCACTGTTTTCCTCAGTCCCTTCCAATTTGTGGTTACTGAAATACTGAAAATTTTTCACTGGCCAGGAAATCATCAACATTAACACTAAACATGGCTTAAGCAATGCCCATGGTCATAGAGTCATAAAGTAATAGAGTCATAGGATCATAGAATCAAAGAATGATTTGTCTTGGAAGCGGCCTTAAAGATCATATGTTTCCAACCCTGCCTGCCATGGAGTCCTACTAGACCGCATTGCTCAAAGCCCCATCCAACCTGGTCTTGATGGGGCATCCACAGCTTCTCTGGGCAACCTGCTCAAGTGTCTCACTATCCTAATACTGAATATCTGATCTAAACCTGCTCTCTTTCCATTTAAGGCCAATGCATGGAAGGGCATATTGCCAGCTTGGTCTAAAAAGCCATGTTCCAAGCACTGTGCACAAGCTAGTTGTAGAATTGGAGCTGTTGCTGACAGGTTAAATAGTGATCTGACTGTCAGCCTTTCTCTAGTGATCCCCACTTAGGTGAAAAGTCTTGTCCCTCTATCTTCACCTTCACTATTTTTTCCATAAAAAACCTGGCTATGAGTTCTATGAAGACTGCTTAAATTTGGCAGTGCCTCATGGAGACACAAATCCAGTAATGCCCTTTTTCTTAATTGAGTTTCTGAATCATGAAGAGTAAGAAAAAAAACAACACACACAGCATAGATATGAAACTCTGATAAGTTTCTGAGTAGTGTTGTGTAGGCTTTGTACATCTTTGTACATCAAATTCTCACTCATGGCACTGGATAAGCTTAGCACAAGAAAAGAAGCAGTTAATAGAGGGAAAAATCCAAGAAAGGTCACATTTCTTTACACTACTTTCTTACACTTATATAAAGGAGAGGGTTTTTCATTGAAAGTAATTTTAAAAGTGTAGGTCAGAAGCAATTAATGCGCACCCTGTACAGTTAATCTGCTCATCTCAAGGAAGTTTGTCTTCAGAGATCAAAAGACTTGTCAGACTTTCTCACACTGACTTCCATGCTTTAAATAGCAAATCTCAAAGGAGATTCTGATGCTTGTGTTGAAATGTCTCTTTAGGGGCTCTAAGGAGTTTGATGGAGCCATTGTTGTCTTTGTGAAGGGAGAGGTACAAGGTGGAAGAGTTGAAATTCGCTGTAGTTTCAAATATGAAAATCAAACCAACAAAGTCTTCCTTATTGTTATTAACCCATGTCAAAACGCAAAATCTAGTGAGACATTTCCAATCTACTTTCAAATGCCAGAAATTTCTTTTTTGGGAATGCCTTTTCAGAGACCACTGCACTATGAAGCAGCGCAATTTCAACTGCTGCTGGTAAATAAACGCACTTGGCTAACTTTGGCTATAACAGACCATAATTCACAGCACTGATTATAGGAACCAGCAGTGTTTTTAATTGTCAAGTTGCAGTTTAAATACTTTGTGATGATCTGAAATTATTTATCTGCAGCAACCTTGTTTATGAAACCCTGTATCCACATACTGTTGGTTGAAGAGCTGCTTGACAGTTGTTCCTTTTTTGATGGAAAAATATTTCATTGAGTTTCTCTTCCATAACACCTACTAGGAAATAATTTCTTGAAATAGAAAAGAAACCTCCTAGACTTTTCTAACACATATCTCTTTAAATAAAACTGTAATTGTTCTTTAAGTAGACATGAATAGGAAATTATTTATATTCACAGAAATGTTCTTCTTTTTTAAATAACCAATACAAAAAAAAAAAAGGTGCTTTGAAAATATTAATGAAAAACTTAGAATGAAAAAACATCCAGCCCAGAGGAGCTTTATGGTCCTGGCACTCTGAAAAGTGACCCAGGAGCTGGAGTAAGGTCACACAAAACCAGCAAGATGCTCTCCTCTTCAGCTTTCAAATGCTCTTGCTTTTTGTGCTCCAGTCTTCCTTCACTCCCCTCTCAAGGTAGGTTAAGCAAAGCTGGTACACTTCCACAAAATGTCCTTATGTTAAGGTTTTTCAGAGAAAAAGTGCTGTTAAAAATTCCTCATCCATTTCTATATCTAAGTCTATATAGTATAATAATAATGTAATAATTCACATAATTGAATTACTCATAAAGGCTATTATGACTGAATTTCCCAGACACACTGATACTGAATTGCTTTAACAGCAAAAACATAAAACCACTATAGACACTAATAAAGCTACTTAAACTGGAGCTGGAGTTCTGCAGCCAGCCGAATTTTTCAATTTGGTTTCTACAAAATATGTAATTATGCTGACATTTTCAAATCTGGCTTCCTGACCCCAGGCACAGAGTCCTTAGGCAGACAGTTATACACTCAAAACCTTGATT
>JAWWLV010000100.1:51196329-51217783 GCA_035041135.1 Platyrinchus mystaceus | reverse complement strand
ACTAATTTAAACTGCAGATTACATATAAAGTAAGATTTTTTCTAACAACATTGTTAATAAATTGAATAAACATAACATTTTTATAATATAAAAAGCAGTCACTGAGGTAGGAAGTTATCTGTTGTTCAGTAGTTTAGCTGCATTTCAAAGCTATCTTTTCTTCAGTTCTCCTATTGTTCAGAGGTTTTTCTCCACCACAAATAAACATCTTATGGGGTACTTCCAACAGGAACTGACAGAATTCAGGAATCAGTTCTTCAAAATGTTTACCAGACAATTGAAAGGCAGCTAAATGGAAGAGAATATGTATGTTCTGGGCTTTCTTCCTAACCAAAATTTGAAGCTGTGCATCCCCTGACCTGCTGCAGGAGGGTAGTGGTTCACAGGCCATCAGCTAGGCAGTGCAAGGAGCAACACAGCTCAGAGTGATGTGATCTCCAGAATTTGCTAAACATTTCTCTGCTCAATGACTCTTACTTACAAATAGATGGAATATTTTACAGCGGTAGTCATATTGCTGCCTGTGGATTATTGCTGTGGATGTGACCAGTGTCTTTTGTAGCTTTGCATATTTGCATGCCAGCAAGCACCTGAACCTTAGCAAACACAGAAGAAAACAAGGTGTTGCAAATAAGTAAAGAAGCCTTCATATATTACCACTATTGACAGTTTTAGTCAATGTACACAGTTATTGTGCAAAATCCACGTTCTGAAAAACACTGTCCAGAAGTACCCAAACACAAAGATTTGAATGGTTTATTTCTTCTTATCCCTGCAACCTGATCCAGCTGACACAAGCAGATGGGCTGAAAACCCAGCTTTGTAATGCCGCCAGGTTATTGACAATTGCTTGAATAAAACAAGAGAAGTTCTGCACTCATCAGACTTTCAGAGAGATACAGCTAATGAATATTAGTTACTGAATATTAGCCTTGCCTTCTTCATGTAGTATGAAATCAAGAATTTGCTCAGATATTATAGTTGACATAGGGAATGAATAAGTCCCTTGTGTGCACCCAGTGCTTGTTACCTGAGTGATGCTTAGGCTAATGCATATCTCATGGTACAGAGCAATTTGCCTTCTTTTGTGGAAGATGAACAAGTGTCTTCATTGTAATTATTTGGGGTCATAGTTTTTTTGCCCGATTTTCATCCACTCAGAGAAGTATGGTTAATAGTCAGATCTATTAATTTGAATCAGATTAATCAGATTAATAACTTATTGTCTAACTGCTCTACATTCTGTAAAGATCATATTGTTTTTGTAGTGCAAATATCCCTGTAGGATCATTTTACCCTCTGTAACTTTGATTGTAACTTGAATAAAACTTGTGGTGCTATCTAAACAGATAAACAATATTAGACCTCTCTGGGTAATTGCTTTATAAACCCCTCATGTTTTTGCAAAACACTACTATACAATAGATTATTCTGTTAGATTGCTATTGCTGCTTTGGAAATTTAAAAAGATATCTTTGAACCACTGCAGCCAATTCACGTACCTTTCACAGGGCTCTTGGCAACAGAGCAAATCAATTTGTAAAAAGAAACCACTATGATATTAGTTCAGAGACACAGATTAGAAAAACATCATAAAGCATGTAACAGGTAGGCTACAGTCACTAGTTCTTAATTGCTACCCGGGGGAAAAAAATCAACTTCTTGTAAAATTTCAGTAAACCTGCAGTCTAGTGTAACATATGAATTCTAATTAAATAAGTTGCATGATCAAATGAGTGCACCAGAAATGCTGATGATTTTAAATCCTTCTTTTGTACTGCTTGTATTAGGGAGAGTGAGTGATGAGGCATACCACAGTCACCATTTTAGACGAGATTTATCCCTGCTGAGCCACTCTTCTAGGGACACATAGTCCTGTGGCTCAAATGTCATAGCAGTATCTCACCACTGAGATTCCTCAAACAAGTGTCACCAGCTAGACTTGCTGTTATTGCCATGCCATACTCTTCCTTTGGAGGTTTCACACGTCTAACAGTTCTGAGCTATGTTCTGTGTGATTGACATGAACTAAATGGGAGAGATAGCCTCAGCTCAGGAGACATATAAGCATGTGCTCAGGTCTTTTTGAAGACAGCAGAGTCTCAATGTGTGTTAAAGTTTTTTGTAGAAAAGGTTTGTAATTAGTTACTAAAAGGAGTTTCTGTAAGCACACTATTTATGTAAAGTGTAAGTGGAAGCTGAGATAACCTTGACAGCAGAACTTGCATTGCAATGATTCTGCTAACGTTCCATACGGCATCAAAGCTAACTCCATGGAACCACAGCTTAGTTGATTTTGGTACCTGAAGCAGTTGTCATCACACATTTGTCTGTAGAGAAACACACTCATAACCATAGAATTACAGAATGGGTTTGGGATGGAAGGGTCACCCTGAGAAGGGACATCTTCAATTAGGTCAGGTTTCTCACAGTCACATCCAACCTGACTGACCTTGAGTGTTTCCAAAAATGGGTTGTCCACATCCTCATGGACAACTTGATCAAATGTGTCATCACCTTCATGATCATAATGTTCTTCCTTATATCTAGTCTTAATCTACCTCCTTCTAGTTCAAAACCATTACACCTTGTCCTATCACAATAGGCTCTACTAAAAAAGTCTGCTCCCGTCTCTCTTATAAGCCCTCTCCTAAGCACCAGAAGGTCACAGTAAGGTCTTCCCAGAGTCTCCTCTTCTTCAGGATGAACAACCCCAACTCTCTCAGTCTGTCCTCACAGGAGAGGAGCTTCAGCCCTCTGATAATTTTTGTAACCCTTCTCTGGACCTGCTCCAACAGGTCCATGTCTTTCCTATGCTGAGTACCCCAGAGCTGGACAGAGTATTCCAGGTGGGTCTCATCAGAGTAGAGTAGAGGGACAGAATCACCTCTGCTGATCACATTTCTTTTGATGCATTATGTCATTGATGAAGGTATTAAACACTATGGGTCCTAAGACCAATAACAAGGTAGATAAAACTGTATTGAATAGTTCCTGGCTACTTCTTCTAAATGAACTTAGAAGATTATTTTGGTGGTGTGTATTCTACCTTACATCTCAAAAGATAAAAATGTCAGTGGGCTCCATATTCTTTTTAGCAAATTCTCAAGTGTAAGTTGTATTTGTCTTATCTTTAATTTAAGTGCACATGGCATAATCTCTTTTTCTTTCTTTCCCTTGAATGGGTTTCCCTACCTGATCCTGTGGATAAGATATTACTTCATAGTAAAACTCTCTTTCTCCATCATTGTGATGAATAAATTGAAGGGAATGGCTACTGATTTTACCAGTGAAGGAAAGAAGTTATATTGGCAAGTCTAATTTTGAAACTCATATCTTCTAAGAGCAGAATATTCAACAGCAAAAATTTTTATGTAAATAATGTATTGTAGTCATTATATATATTCTTTCAGAGAACCATAGGGAATTTTCTACTTAGAATAACAGTGAAAGTCATCAGATATTAAGAGCTGCACTATGTTAGCTTCTCTGTTAGGAAAATCCTATTTTCCAGGGCCCTACAGTGTGAGCTGCTGCAGATTCTGTATGTATTATTATAAATTATTCTTCAGTTACAAAAATGAAACCTTGTGTTCCAGCACTTATTCTGGAGCTTGTTATGTTAGTTTATTTTGAAAGTGAGTTAAAGTAGGAAATCACAAACCAAGAAGATAAAATATTGTGTATATGACTCACAATGGGGAACAACCCAAACCCATTGTGACAAGCAAGTGTCCATATATTTTCAATGATAGACTTTTTAAAAAAATAGTTTTGATTTGGTTCTTTTTAACAAAGGAATCCACATGCCTCTCTTAAATCTGTTTAAAAATTACCCTATCATGGAAAATGTTATTTCTGAGCACAACATCCCCTTGTTTTCACTGTGATCTTTACTTTTCATGAGGGTGGGAATAAAGTAGCGACTGCTTCTGTTCTTAATTGCTACTCCCACAACTCTCCTGATGGTACGGTCTAGCCCTCTACCTGGGGTGCTTTGTATTTCTGTCATGCTAGTAATTTCCAATGTGACACCAAAGCAGCAATTGCAGTTTTGTAGACCTGTGCTGTTTCTTCAAATACACTGACTCCAGTTTTACTTTTCCTTTCCTTGCAGTGAAGTTCTGCATTCCTGCCAAGACTTGCTGCAGCTGCATTTCCATGACAAGGCAAGGGTAATAAGACGCTGGCAATTCTCTGAGTCTGATACACACAAATACTCTTTAAAAGAAATCACTCACCTGGAAGTTGGCTTTCTGACACTCTCTTAAGAAAAAAATGGCCAATAGATCCATCTTTCCTGTTCAAAAACCTGTTTTCATTCTGAAGCAGTAAGCAGGGTAAATAGCTGCATAAAGTGCTCATGAACTGTGGTTGGTTTGTTCATCAGAGCTTCTGTGAACAGTGTTTTGCTCAGAGCAGTGTTCAAGTGTTCAAATCTTCATGATCCCATGAGTATGGAATATATACTTCCCCAAACAAAGAAAATGGTGGGCTAAGTAATGTGAACTATCCGCAGGGTAGAAGCACAGGAGACATTATCTCCAAGTGAAAATAGATCTTTCCTTTGTGAACAGTACCATGTTGCTAAATTTTGCTTTAGGCTGTGTAGCACAGTCTTTGAACTACATTTTTTACTCTGGTAATTTGCCAACATCCTTTACTCATACACAGTCAGTTTCATTAGGTGTTCAGGTGACCTACAAGACTTTTGAAGATAATGACCTGCTTTGCATTAAAGAAAGATGAAAGTATACTCTTGAGAGCATCAGGGAAAGACTATCAGATGGAGAGGGAACTGCAGCAGAGGCATGAGGTCAACAAAGGAGTTTAAGCATATGTGTATCTGGGACAGCAAGAACTGCTAATGCTGAAACAAGTTGTGTGGGGAGGATTTAGTACATTTTCTACTAAATATGTCTTCTCTGGTATTAATATCATGGTTGGTCTGCAACAAGAACTGGAGGTGACAAAGTAATTGCAAGATTGATAAGTGATTGCAGAGTGAATACTTTTTATTATATTTACTGTATAAAATATCATGACAAACTTGAAAATATTGCAATCCCTGGAGATGCCATGTTATCTGGAAATAGAGAATATGGTAGTACCACAACCTGAGAAAAACTCTTAGGAAGAACTAAGGACCCTGCTAGCCACAACTACGTTTTGCAACTCAACTCAAAGAGATTTATAGGGAGAAGAAGCTGAATTTCAGAAAGTGAAGGAAGATGAGTGAGTCTTCATAGCTACATTGGGTAAAAGACCTTCATATTCCTAAGGCAATGGGCCATGGACTGAGGAGTAAGTTGCTACATCCCCACTTTAGTATTGAAAGTGATGAAAAGTCTTTGGGACTGCATTTCCTACAGAACTAGAAACTATTTGAGGGCTCATATTGTCCAGTGCTAGGACAATGGTGAAAACTAACTCAATTGGTGCCCTGTTGTCAAGTGCTGAGAAGTGCAGAGCCAGCTTGTGAATTTTGGAAGCCATGTTTTGTCCCAAAAAGTTAAAACTTGATGCTTAATAAATAATATTGTATAGAATTCTGTAGTCTTCAGCAGAGGCACGAACATACACAAAATTGCACAACTGTTTAAGGGAACTATAATTCTGATATTTGTAATCTAACACGGCAGAGATCTAGGATTTAACTGCTACATATCCACAGAAGACCAGGACAGTTGTGTCCTTCAGCATATAGCTGATGCAAGGTCTGTGACTTCTTCTGTGACTATATTACATCACAGACATAACTAAGACAGCTTTAAATTAATGAGCTTGGGAAGTGCTAATAATATTGCTAATCATCCAAGTACTCTGACTTCATTCGTGGCTTTTATAGAATTATTGAGCTCTCTGCTATAAGAATCTGAATTATTTGCTATAAAACTGATTCAATATAACTACAAAACATGGTAGTTACTGTGGAGTTGTTCAAACCATTGCTGCTTAGAGAAGCTTTTTTAACTGATGCATTTGAGAAATTGTTCCTCCTCTCAGGCTGTGTTTGCACAGAGTGGAAGCATCGATCCATTTATCTGCTCTAAGAACAACTCTACATCTCTCTTGACTTGACATGTACTTCATATCAGTCTGTTATGCTAGTTATGGTTAATAATGACATTCACATAGCTTTGTCCATGTTTGAAAGAACTATTCAGCAGTCTGACCACATACCTCAGCACACAGCCAGCAGGGACAGGCAGGACAGGGTGTGCTGGTGGTAGTGTGATAACCAGCAATGGCAGCTGAGCTGTGGGAAGACAGAGGCAATTTTTCTAAAAATTTTCACAGATCCACAGCAAGAATCATTGATATGAGAGCTCCTCTTCTCTAGCTGCAGCCACTACCTGGGAACATGCAGTGCCCTGGAGCATTCAGTTCATCCTCAGCAGTTTGTGGCTGAGGTATCAATTCTTCTGTTAAAGACGTGTTGCATCTCCACACATTCCCTTTCCACAACTCTTTGCTCTTTTTTATACTTACTCTTCCCCTTGAGTCAACCCTAGCACAAGTGTCCTCTAGAAAAGGCTGCATGTTTCAAGATGAAATTACATTTTCTTCTTAGTGTTGGGTGGTCGGTGATTTTGGAGGAATCTAATGTTCTTGTGTTTTACACAACCATTTTATACAACTCAGTCATTAGATACAGACTGGACGAGGGTTAGATTTAGTAATGGCTGTCAAGGCAACAGAATTGAGACTAGGAAACACTAAAGATAGATGTGAGTGTGATCAGAGCCTGCTTTAAAAGTCAGTATATTAAAAAATGCCAGTATAAAATGAAGTTCGGGACAGAACAATGTGGTCTAATGGGTGGCATTCCTGACTACTGTGGGGGCCTTGGGGCTAGGTAATGTTTAAGGTTCTTTCCAACCCAAGCCATTCTATGATTTGATGAAGAAACTGGAGCAACAGTGAGTGGAGAAGTGAACAACATAGAGTAGCTTATAGTTGCTGAAGGCTATTTCAGATACCCAACAGTATGGTCAAGTGCAGTTCAGGTTCACTAGTCAACCCTTGTCTCTCCACAGCTTGATCAGGCAAGGAAACCTCTGTTCCCACAGGCTGACCGGCTGCAGGAGCCCCTGCTGACAGTGTTGCCCATGCTGGAAGACCAGCAGAAAGCAGCAGAGGGAGAGTGCCTGTACACCTCAACAGCTTGCAAATGACCACAGAGCTGCAAAAGTGACCTGTTCAAAAAGCCAGGGTGAACCAGAGAGATAGGCAGCACTGCTATTCAATGTCTTTCCAAGTGGCATCAGAAGAGAAGGAAATCGCAGCCAGCATGGCAGCCTTGAGTATATTGTTTTGTTATATAAGTTCAGGCTAGAATTAAAAGCCTCTTTTGCTCCAATTCCTTTCACATAATACTTATAAATGAGTGCAAAGATAGCCGCAAAATTAGTCACAATCTGTAACAGCTGTTACAGAGGTTAGTACGCAATCATGCCTTAAAAGAGCCATGATTTCTGACATATCTCTGTAGCCTGATTTGAGCCATTTATTTCTTGAAATCTCAACATAGGGAAGGTTGAGTGCACTCTCAAAGTAAGTTAGGTTATCTTTTCTATTGGTCTTTTTAATTAATTTTTCTGTACCTGAAGGCAAAATGCACAATATGTCTCTGTGCAGAGTTATAAAGATCTGATTACATTTAATTTTTTAACCCATCTAGGGCCATAATTTTACAGTTATATGGAACCTGTTGAAGTGAGAAAGAACAAGAAGGATCTGGTTGACAAGAACAGGCAATGTCTATAGAATTTTAAGTATACAGACATACACAGTGTTTCATATAGAGTGAAAAGATTCCTATACCAGCTGTGTGGTGTAAAGGGAGGTCAGTGACATTCAGGCAGAGAGAAACTCTTAGGTCTGTCATACTTAGATTAGGACAAACCATCCCATGCCCCTCCCTTCTTCGTTGTTTTATTATTGAATGGGTGACACTGTCCTCCACAGCAGAGCTGGTATGGCGGTTTTCATAGAAGTTTAGACCAGGATCTAAATCTCTGGAGTGTTGATTTTCTGATTCTTCCAGTAACTCCCCTCATGGTGAAATCCCATGAAGTGTTTGAACTGGGAAATTGAGTTCATGGGGAAGAGGGTTGTGTGTGATGTATTTTCCCATGACTTTTCCCCCACCAAGGCTGAGTATGGAGCACACAATAAAGGCCAGGTCCTCTGCCAGGGAATATGAGGAGCAAAAACAGTCTTTACTGAAAGGGACACCATGATTAGGTGTGTGACATCGAGTCAGAACTCCACAATGAAGCATCGATCCGATAAAAAATAACACGGATGTGGAAAAGGACACTTTTCAAGTAAATTAGCTACTACTGTAGCCTGGCACCATTCCATGCAGGAATCACCAGGCTTTGCTGATCCCACTGGCCCTGGCTAGTAAACAGAAGTAGCATTGTTTTCCAATGTCTTAAAAATGTCTTCTTAAAATTGTTAGTCCTAAGTGTTCTATTGCAAGATTCCTGTGTTGTTTTCATAAACAATGATTCTCCAGTCCCACATCCAGTGAGATTATTTTTGATATTTATCTCTAAATATGGAACCTGTTGAACAATCTTTCCAAGGTGTTTCATCAGCTATCTCCAAATATTACTCAGGTTAGTCATCATGGTTTTATCCTAGGCCCATAATTTGCCTCAGATAATCTTTTTCCATTTAATAGGACTGCTTTTATTCCTGAAGTCCCTGCACCAAGAGGAAGCTTCTCTCCAGGCCTGACATGGGATGCCAATATTTTCATCTGGATGAAAATGTACCTCCAAAATGCTAGGTAGAGCGAGGCTCTAACTTACGCAGATTTAAATGAAGAAACATCCTGTGGGGTGCCATGCCGCCTTTTTCCTTCAGTTCATGAGGTCTCTGCTCCTAGTGATTTCAGAAAAAGTAAGGAAACGTACACTGTGTAGGAACCTTGATTGGTCTGATGATTTCTTTTCATATGCATAAAGGCTGCTGATATATGCCAAAACATTTTACTAGGTGTGATCAGGAAGTAAATTGTCCCTGCCCTCCAGCATGCTCTAGCAATTACTACCAATAGCAAAACTGGTAAGTTAATCACAGTATTTGCAAACTCAGTTTCATTATTAATATACGGAATCTTTTCCAATAGAATGTTGCCCTTTGAAATTGAGAGTTAACATGTTGTTCATTTGAGGCAGGTGTTTCTTACTGGTAAGAATACTCTAATTATTCTTTTCTAATTAAATTAGGCTTTTTAAAAAGGTTAACCATGACATTTTAATAGCTTCAGCTCATATTGATATTCTGAGGACACACTTCAGTTCAGCCACTTGTGACTGAAAAGGATGTTTTTCCAATTAAGAAATCTCTTTTTAAGGGCTTCTCCTAAATGACATCTATTTTGCAGGAGGATGTGGACTAGAATATAATTTATTCCCCTGGCTGCGGGTAGCCCTTTTTCAATTTTTTTTGTTACAAAATTTTAACCTTGATGCTACAATGAATTTACAGTGTCCAACACATAAAAAATAAAGAACTCAAAAAACATATTATAAACAGATAGTTGTGGTCAATCCATGCAAATTTCCTTCTAATGCATCAGGGAAAATTCCAAAGAAATCCAAAGAAAATTTTTAGACATACTGTCTAAATGTATCTGTATCATATATATAAATATATCTACTGTATCTGATACTTCAAAATATTCCATGCAGTAAGTGAAAGCTTCTGAGATACAGCCATAGTTCCCTTTCATTTTGTCTTTCCAAAGTGTACATGGGGGCCCCTACATGGATCTGTACTTCATTCTCTTAGGTGTTGCCCAAACAAAGAAAAAAAGACAGGAACTGTCCCACGTGGACTACAAATAAACACATGTCAAAACTGTATGGATACAGACAGATGAGGGCATTAAAATTTGAAAAAGGAATCTGAATGAAACTGACTTTGCATTTCTGCAGTATTTCTAATTAATTCCTATCAAGTACAAGGGAAAAAAGAAGGGAAGAAATAAAACATTTAAAGCTGAGTGGACAATGTGGGCCATTTGATGACAGAAGCCAGATTCTTTAACATAGAATGGAAATAGGGTTGTGATTATCAATAAGTATCAGACCAAACCCAAAAATGACTTGCAGCTTTATTGCTTCCCTTGATAATTGGTGGAAAGTATCAGCCAAAATTAAACTGAATAAAATTGATTCCATACAAATTTTGAAAGGTCAATATCAGAAAAAAGCATTTTGTTTACACTTAATGTTTCTGTCTGAAATTATGTTTTGTTAGTTTAATTTTGCAATACACCTTGAAGACAGTTGTCACTACTGAAACTTGGTGGGATGAATCCCATGACTGGAGTGCAGCTACTGATGACCATAAGCTGTTCAAAAGCAAAAGGCAAGGAAGGAAGGGCAGAGGCATTGCCCTCTACCCCAAGAGATGGATAGATTGTGAAGGGCTCTCTCTGAAAACCAGCCACAAACAGGTTGAAAGCTTAAGCGTAAGAGTCAGAGACTGAGGCAACAAAGGGCATCTTGTGGCTGGGTGTCTACTAGAAGCCACCTGATCAAAGAGATTCTATTGACAGCAAAGGCTTCTTACTCCAGCTAGAGAAGGCATCACACTCACCAGCTCTCATCCGGCTGGAGGACTTCAACAGCCTCAACATCTGCTGGACAAGCATCATGTCTAGCTGTAGGCAACCCAGGAGACTCCTGAAATGCATGGAGGATAACTTCTTAAGTCAGGTAATAGAGAGCCCTATCAGAGGGGATCTGTTACCAGACCTGATGGTCACCTATGCAAGTGAGCTGATGGGTGATGTCAAGATTGGAAGTGGATAGGGCTGCATGGATCTGGTGGGGTGCAGAGATTCACACTGATGGAGTCTGCACTCCTGAGGGATATGGAATAAAAAAGAACAATAAGGGCTCCTACAGGTATGTCAGCCAGAAAAGGAATGTCAAAGAAGTTTTAACCCCTTGATGAACATGTAAGAAAGCATGAGGAGAAGGCTGCTGTACTCAACAGTATTTTTGCCTCAGTCTTCATGGGCAGTCTCTCTTCCCACACTTCTTGAGTGTATAGACTGCAAGACAGGGACTGGGGAAGAAAAGACCCTCCCGCTGTAAGAGAAGGTAAGATTTGAGACAACCTGAAGGAACCTGAACATTGTCTGGTCTATAGAACCTGAAAAAATATGTCCTAGTGTCCTGAGGGAACTGACTGATGTAATTGCCAAGACACTCTCCAACTCATGTCAGTCAGATGAAGTCCCAGGTGACTAAAAAAAGGGAAATATTGTACTCATCTTTAAAAAGGGTAGAAAGGAAGACCCTGGTAACTATTGACCTGTCATTCTCCCCTCTGTGTCTAGGAAGATTATGGAACAGATTCTCCTGGAAGCTGCACTAAGACACTTGGAGAACAGGGAGGTGATTCAAGACGGTCAGCACAGCTTTACCAAGGGGAAATCCTGTCTGACCAACCTAGAGGTCTTCTGTGGTGGAGTGACTACATCAGGGGCTACAGATTATATCTATCTGGGTTTCTGTAAGGCTGAGGGTGGTGATTCTTGTCTTCTACTATATTCTAGTGAGACCACATCCAGAATACTGCATCCAGCTCTGGGGTCCTCAGAGCAGGAAAGACAAGGACCTGATGAAGCAGGTCCAGAGAAGGGACACAAAAATGATCAGAGGGATGGAGAACCTCTCCTATGAGGAAAGGCTGAGAGAGTTGGGGTTCTTCATCCTGGAGAAGAGAAAGCTCCAGGGAGACCTTATAGTGACCTTTCAGTACTTACAGGGGGCCTATGAGAAAGATAGGAACAGACTTTTTAGCAGGGCCTGTTGTGATAAGTTTAAGACAAGTGATAATGTTTTTAAACTAGGAGAGAATAGATTCAGACTAGGCATAAGGAAGAAGTTTTCATGAGAGTGGTGAAACACTGGAACAGGTTGCCCAGAGAGGCGGTGGATACCCCATCCCTGGTAACATTCAGAGTCATGTGAACAGGGCTCTGAGCAACCTGATCTAGTTGAAGATGACCCTGCTCACTGCAGAGGGTTTGGACTAGATGACCTTTAATGGACCCTTCCAACTCAAAACCAATATATGATTCTATGATTTCTGTCTTAATACTAGTTCACAGCAAAAATGGATGTCAACTTATTACTTCTTGGGTGTTAAGAACAAAGCACCATTCTTATGTTTAGGTGAGAAAAATCTCTAAGAACAGTATCTTATCCTAGGACTAGGTAAAAGGCTTCCCTATATAAAATGGTACTCCAGAACAGACTTGTAATGTACAACTATACATTGTGGAGAGCTTGGATGGTGACTACCATGGGTGTATACCAGCTGTATTCACATGGGAAATTTTCATGAACACTGCCTTTGTCAGGAAAAAAAAATTATTCAGATCAATTCAGATCAATTAAGTACCCTAATTTAACTGTAAATCACAATATGGCTTTTAAGAGCCATTTACTTGCTTAACCAAGCTTAAGAAGAATGGGTATTGTATTTACATGAGTTTGTCTTAGATTTTAAAAGGTTTTAAATAACAAGTTGTTCTATATTGAAATATTCTGTGACACTACTGTACTATGTTTTATATTTTTATATTTTATACTTCTCATATTGAAAGATATTAACTATTCCTCGGAACAAAAAGCCAACTGAGAATTTTATTTCATTATGTCTGTGTGTAATATGATATTGCACCACTGCTCACACTGTGTTTCAGTAGATAGGAAAGAAGATGGAGGAACTCCTTGACAGGACAAAGAAGAAAGAAATGGTTTCCAAAAGTCTCCTTTAACCTAAAAACCATAAAATGATCAGAATCTTGAGATACTTGTTAGCTGACTTTGGAATCAGCACTGCCTGGAGCTGATTATTTCTGGCTCTGTCAGAAGGTCTAGCAGCAGTGAACTGAATTACCGTAGATGATTTCAAGGGATAAGGAAAGATAAATGAGCCAAATGAAAAGGGTCTGCAGGAAATTAAATGAAAACACAGACTCTGATACAAGATCATTGTTAAAACTGACTGCAAAAGAAATAATTAATGTATTAGGACAAACACAGGAGTGGTAAATGTTATTGCATCCAAAATTTTTGCATAATTTTCTTCTACAGAGCAAGAAGAGGTGGTGATATCATATATACAAACTTTGTTGCTGTTTCAACTTTGAAGCCTATTTAGTCTGTTGTTCTGCTAATCATACAAGATTCAAGCAATTGCACATCACACTGCAAAGACAGTTAGGCAATGATCTCTGAATTATGTAGTTGTTTATTAATTTCTGTGATAAAATATGTCTATTTGCTTTCCTAGCTTGTGCTATGTAGCAGAAAATCTCTGAGTACCTATTTCTGTGAAGGATGGAAATAATTTTGTTGAAAATACAGGCAGAAATCAATAATAGACTATAAATAGACAATCTATCCATAAAAAGAATACTAAGAATAATAGAACCACAAGCTCAAAATAAACTGTTAGAATGGAAAAGAACATACAAGCCAGAGCATGTAAACTATGTATCTAATTATCTGGTATTTAAAGAATTGAAGGTCAAAATACCTGATGCAACTCAGCCTTCTGCAAACTGGCAATATGACATGAGGGGTGAGAAGAGAGCTTGTTGACACCCTAGTCTCTTAATTTAAAGTAATTATTTTACTCGTACAGTACACATTTTAAACTCTCTTTAGAGCTCACTGTTTAATCTAGCAGGCATTTAGGCACCCCAAACTTTATGTAATCATTAACTTGCTTATCAAAGGTACAGCTTTTATTGGAAATAAAAACATATATAAACACATCTATGATGTGTTTGCATCCTTCTTACTCAGTTTCCTGCATTCAGCATGCTCCAGTGACTGAAGGGGTAAGTGCGGATTTAACAGGTGACAGGAATAATCCATGGAGCAGACCCCTGTTCCCTCACCCAGCTGACTCTTGTGCGGCTGTCTGCACTGTACAGAGGATATAGAGCAAAGAAAGCTACATGAGATAGGAGGGATGAATAATACATCTTCTTTTCCAGCATTTTAAATAATACGTAACAAACAAATCTGTCATGCCAATAGGACTTGGGTTTTTTTTCCTTTCTCTCTGCTCCCTTTCTCTCTCTGGTTTAAAGCCTTGAAACATATCGGGATCCAATCCAGGACTTTTGACAAGATGAGCCAGAGGTCCCCTCCAACCCTAGCTGTTCAGGGAGTCTGACTTTCTCTAGCAGGGAGAAACATCATCTCTGTGTTATGGTCCTAGGCAGTGAGATAAAAGAAGGAGAAAATGGCTTTAGTGTGTGTCACTTCTGGCGTGACAACTCTGATTTACCTCAGGTGCTGCTGGTACGGACGTGTCCCAGACTGGGAAGCTGTGTAGCTCTCACCAGTACCTCCTTCACATCTCTTGCCAGCCGAATATAGCTGAACTAGATTGAAGATAGAACAGACAATCTCACATAATAAATTCATGATGAAAAACATATCCTGTTTCAGAAAAGATTCTGGAATTTGGTTGATGTGTGAGAGGGGAAGGAAAAGGCAAATAAAGAGAACAGGTAAGCTATTTCCCCCCTAGAATTTCTGCACTTTCAAGAGTATCTTTCCAATTTCTTTCAAAAGATATGCCTTTATACTTCTGTGATTTAAAACACAAAATGGGCATAATTTTTTTCAAATGCTGAGTCTAAGGAAAAGGGAAATTAATTGTCCAAATATGCCACAGGCATACTATGTCTTCTACCAGGCATAAAGTGTTCTCCAGCACACAACACTTTAACATACATCTCTTTTTCTGTGAGTAACTGAGGGAAAGAGTGACTAAGACCTCTTGGTGAAATTGTGATGATGATAAATGATGATCACTAATTATGATGAAGTTTTATATGAACAGATCCATTAATGCTAATATGACTTCCTTCTATTTCAAACAAAGGAAATACATCTCCTTCTGTCAAAAAGTCATTTGCGAATTCCCCATATCAGAAGCCTAACAAGAGCCTCCTGTTCCTCCCCTTAGTGTTTGTATGAGGGAGTTATTCTGACCCTTAATATTGCTCAGTTGATTAACTGGAAAACAAAAGAAGGGGATGACACCTAAATGTCTAATTATCTTATCCTCCTGAGCAATTTTGAGTGAGTCTATTTGCAGCGCATTTTGCTCATAGCAGATGTTGTTCAAGGATATATATTTGAATGTGATGAGCAACTTTGTACACTATTCACTTGTTCTGTGAAGTGGTATTCTTTGTAAGTATTACCAGTATATTCCAACATTTGCATGACTCCCATTGAGCATTATAGAAATCTCACAGAAAAAGACTTCTAAAAATTTTTGTGGACTGATTCTTCTCTGTTTTTCTTTTTTTTTCAAACCTCTTCTTAAACTGAAGTAGATGAAGTAGCTGGCAGTGTTGGGAACAGCTCTAAGTTTGCTACTTAGAAAGAAACCTCTATGTTCCTTTTTTCCAAATAAATAGCAACTAAAGGTACAAAAAACCTGAATACAATAGGCACCTTTCAATGAGTTAAATTCCATCTGAGATGATATTTCTCCAAATTTAGCAATTGAAGCAGTTGAAGAAAAATTACTGGGGATTTGATTTTTCGAAAAGTGAAACATTTTCATGTCCAGAAGGAGATGGAACAGCATTTGGCAAAACTAAGGTTGCTGGTAGCACTGAGCTACTGTTACCAGCCTTTAACTGCCTAAATAGCTGGCATTTCTATGCAGAGTAATTATCTTAAGAGAAAATCCTTGATTCTCCATTGATATGATGAGGAGTGGGGAAGGTACCCCTGGCAGGGCTTGTTCTGTCATTGCTTTCTGTCAAGCTGGTGGCAGACCAGATCCATAGCTTGCTGTTGGCGTCAGAGTCAGATTAAATTTTAATCATAGAATCATAGAGTCATTTATGTAGGAAAAGATCTCTAAGATAATCAAGTCCAATCACCAATCCAGAACTGCTAAACCCACTAGTAAACCATGTCCCTATGTGCCACATCTACACATCTTTTGAATACTTCCGGGGATGGTGACTCAGCCGCTTCCTGGGACAGCCCGTTCCAATGCTTGACAATCCCTTCAGTGAAGGAATTTTTCCTAAGACACAATGTAACCCTGACCTGGCACAACTTGACCTATTTCCTCTCATCCTGTTGCTTGTTATTTGGGAGAAAATGATTGATCCCCTTCTGGCTACAACCTACTTTCAGATAGTTGTAGAGAGCGGTAAGGTTTCCCCATGAGTTGCCTCCTGTTCGCCAGGCTAAACACTCTCAGCTGCTTCACCCTCTTGTCAGATGACTCACTCTCTAGACCTTTCTCACCAGCTCTGTTGCCCTTCTCTAGATGTGCTCCAGCACCTCAATGTCTTTCTTGTAGTGAGGGGTCCAAAACTGAACAAAGGATTCGAGGTGCAGTCTCTACAGTTTTGGAGTCAGTGCAGAAGTGCTTCCCTGAGCTGCAAGCTGTGTCCTCCTTGCGGGTAGACAGGCTCCTTCCCAGTTCTGGTGCAAATGGTGACTCCAGGTGAGGACAAACATCCTCAAAGTCTATTTGATTGATGGTTGCTCTTTTAAAGTGTTGCAGAAAAGTATGTATATTATCCCTACATTTTAGCAAGGTCATAAATGTGCTGTAATTTCAGGGGATAGCCAAAAATGAAAGGAATGAGAGCATGCTTATTAGATTTGCTAATGACACTAATCTGCAAGGGACTGTGAGCATATTGGAAGGCAGGATTGGAATTTAAAGTGATCTTGACAAACTGAAGGTATGGTCTGAAATAAATAGGTTGCTATTCATTAGGGATACATATAAGGAACTGCATTTGAGCAGGAATAATCAGCTGCACAAATAAAAGAGGCGGACAACTATTTAAGTAGCAGAACCTTATTTGTAGGTTTTGTGGATCATAAGTGTGAGAAATAAATAAGGCGGTTTTATTACAAGCAGGAGTTTATGCCTAGAATCTGTATTGTCTGGGGGGTTGTGGAGTCATTTGGTGGTCTGCTTGCAGCTACTTGCTGGTTTTGCTTGCAGCTGCTTGTTGCTGCTTCTGTTTGTAGCTACTTGTTGACTTGTTGCTGTTTCCATAGAGATATAGAGGCAAGCCGGGAAGCCTGTAAGATGACGAGACCAAGCAGGGCTCATTGCCAGAGGAACCACGCGTCCGGGACAGGGAACAATCTGATAAGTCAGTTAAGACAACTAATGGACCGGCAAAGGGAAGTGTGAACCGGCCCTGAGAGACTAAATCCAACTCAAGAGGGGCTATATCACCTTATAGGGAAGAAAAGGAGCAGAGCTCTCCATGGGAGGAGCGAGGGAGTGGTTCTGTAAATCAAGAAACCTTAAAAAGACTCATCCCTCCCATTGTCGGGATGCTTGGTCTAGGCCATGAGGCCAGTGCACCCAGTGCGCTGTAATTAAAGTTCTTTGTTTCACTTTATTTGGCCGTCTTCTAAATTTTAATTAGAGATATTTCTCACACAAGCTCAATACAAGTCAACAACACCATGTCCTACCTTTCTCTGACTACCAAACAAACCCAAACCCAGCTATCCTGAAGTGAATAATGTAAACTTCAGACTGTGAGGATATCCAAAGTTATACTCTGTCTGTCCTCGGGACCAGCAATGCCTCAGCTGGACTGCTCTATCCCACTGGAGTACCATCCCAGTCCAACAAAATGTTTGAAGTGAGGGTACAGAAGATTCAAAAGGATTAAAATGTTGATGGTCTAGAAAACGTTACTTAAGATTAAGTAGATTATATTACTTGGGTTTAGTCTTCACATATGTCAAAAATGGCTATGTTGATGCCTTAAAATGATTTGTGACAAGTAATTGAGAAAAGCAACATACGGTGTGTGGTTTCATTTGACTAGATCCTGCAGCTGCAAACAGAAATGTGTAAAGGTATTTTTGCAATAAAAAGGTTTAAAACCACTGTGTTAAAGACTGGAAACTGTTTGTTAGGGTTTGGACAGGACACCAGAGAATGATGTGCAGTGTCTATTTGGGGACGTTGTTAAGGGCAGGTTTGATAAACATCTGTCAGGAATGACACAGACACAGATGTAGCTTATTTTTGTTTAGGTAGAGCGGCGATTTGGATGGTTTCATGAGGCCTCTTCAAGCCTCCTTTGGGAGATGAAGGCAGGAAAAGAGCTCTGAGACAACAGCAACTGAGCTTGACATTGCTAAAGAATATATTGCTTTTAGAGGGATTTCTTTCCCACTTTTCTTACACTGTTCCTTCTGCATCCTCCCTCTTTCTATAAGTCTATTTTCCCTGACCTGTTTATCATTTCCAGCTGTTCCTTGTTTCTTCCCTTTTTCTCTTCTCCCTCAATATATAAGAGCAAATGGGGTTGTCTCTCAGATGAGAATAAATTCAAAATGATGACTTCTCTGCTGCTATAGTGGGTATTGTATTGACCCTCGCCTTGACCCTTCTCTAACTACTAGCTCTTCAGGGATGCTTCACCATGCTGCTCAATGTGTTCTCATCTCAGTGTTTGAGGAGATATGCAAATGCTTTGGCTGTACAGGCAAATCAACTGGAGATTGATCGTAGATAAACCATTTTGACCTGATGCAGAATTTATCTGAATATGCAATTACAAAATACTGTCATTGTTAATAAACCATTACATACACTTCAGGAAGACACAGGCTGAAGAACAACTGTGTGCAGCTGCACATATTTTGCCCAAGATTGAATTTTGCACAGAAAAAAATCAGAGTTGAGTTGCACACACAATCGAGAGCAAATGTCCATTATACAAATTCAGGGGTTAGCACATGGTGCAGAATCATGGCATTTCTTCAAAAGAAACACCTTTCCCTACACTGTTACCAAGCAGACAACACATCACTTAGCTGGCCCAGGCATCCTGAGTCAATTTGGAGCTTTAACACTTAATTATGTGTGACCATGGGCAAATTCCTTCTTCACTTTAACCTTTCCAAACTTCTGTTTCTCTTATTTATGCTGCAAACCCTTTCATTTTGACAAAGCCCTGTGTTATATGCTTACACTGCATCTATTGTAATGGAATCTCATCAATGGCAGCCTTACTACCCAACTCTGATTGTAATGATGGGAAAAGAATTTGAGGTTTGATATCTTTTGCTAGCTTACTAGTTATGGGGAAATACTGTATTTTTCAAGGGCAATAAATGTTTGCACAGAACATTTTTCTTAGAACATTTCTCTAGGTGCTGCTTTAGTCTGACATTTAGGAAACAGAAATTTTAGTGATCTCACTGAATAACAATTCTTTTAGAGATATAAATAATATATAGATTACATATGTACTCATGCACATGTGCTTAGTATTATTTATGTATGTTTTCTTTTTCAAAGAAAAATCCCATTTGACACATGGGATGAATCAATTACGATGACTCAAATCTCTGGTTTTGTTAGCAATACTACTGCAAGCTGTATTAGCAGAAAATGCCACCTACAGCACCAGGGATATGCTCCATCTTCATTTAATCTTTCAGCACTGATTCCTTTTTAAATTATTTAACTGTGCAAACTGTAGGCAAGGAAAGCAAAACCACCACCTGCCTGCCCTCTTGAGAAATAAACTCCAAACCCTCTAGGTAGGGATATAACTGACGTTTATCCAGATGGTGCACGGTAGCTCAAGATATTTCTTTTATTTATCTACTTATGAAAAAAGCAGAGCAAGGGGATTCCAGGGGAGGGTGCGGGGGAGATTCAATTAATACACTAAAATAGTTTAATAGATATTAATTTAGACTAAAGTGTAATTTCAGTACATATAAACATGTAGATGCCCTAAATGCATCTTGCCTGGAATAAGAAGAACAGATAGGAAAAATACCAAGGTAGCAGCCACTGTATACATACAGAAGTGGGATGCATTATTTAAACATACTATTTGTGAGTATGTATTGCATAGTGAGCTAATTAGATTTCAGTGTTAAGCAGTACTTTGGAGCTTTTTTTCGTAAATTACAGTGAAGGAAAAAATTGCCAATTAATTGCAGATTAATCTTAAAATTAGCCTATTAAAAAAAAAAGTCAAAAAATTGCAGATAAATTTCTGTGCAGACAATGAGCAAAACCTATACTTGAAGGGCTGGTAAACCTAGCTGGTCACTCAGAGCACTCTTCTCTCCAACATGTTTATCTGTATAGGACAGATGTTAAGTGAGGATAATAGAAGTGGTTTTGACTCTCTTAATATGCAGGAATTTCTTTCCAGTGTATCTATGCTTGGAGTTCAGCCTCAGGTCTCTTCATGCAGTGTCCTTTGTTGCTGGCATAGATACCAACATGTTTATGCCGCTTTAATAGGTAGAGTGAAAGCATGGCCTGCAAACAGTCTGAAAAAAAATCAATGCAAAAATAAACCAAAATTATGGGAGGAGACAGGTTATAAAGATATTGAAAAAACTGCCAAGAGCTTCTTGCATGCCTGTTTAGGGAATGAGGATATAACTACATTCATGTGTCTTCTGTGCACTTTGCTTTTAAATCTTTCTGCCAACAATAAAATTTTTTTCATGAGGAAGTGCTATTTGCAGGTGTTTGCTGAAATGAACCCTGGTAGTGACCTACATATTACAGAGTCCCTTTCCCTGGTAGCTGACTCAGGTTATCATCAGCACTGTATCTCAACTGGTGCATAGCCTTTGATGAAGACAGAACAGTCTAGTCTGCAATGTTATTAGTGCTACTGGTAACACAGATGATAACGCTACACATCTTGACATTTACAAGTGAAACAAGGTATTATGTTCTTCATTTATGACTATGAGGACAATGAGATTTAAAATAAAATATGGAATGGAGCCAAAAATGGTTTAGATGTCAGTGCAGAGATTAGAGTTGATCTGGTACAGAAAGCTGAAAAATGCATAAATGTTGATTCACTTTGACTTTGCTTATAGACCTATTTATACAGGTGTCTATAGATTCTTGCTGCAGCTAGCAAACAAGTTTGTAAAGCTTTGGGATTCGGGAAAGGTATATGGACATTAGTACACTGACCTAAACTTCAAACATTTAAAATAATTGACTGATATTGTGAGAAAAGTCCTGACAAGCAGATGTAGAAAAGTAATGTGTTGCTTATATGTGTTGAGATTGTTAGAGATGGGGAAACACTGATGAAATTAAATCAGGCTATTCCTACTTAGTGACAGCATAGGTTTTGGACGTTTCTCTCCCCTTTTCAGATATCTAGAATGAAGACACTGACATCTGGTGGGCCACCCATTTCTTTATGGTAAAGGGAAAGAAAGAGGGGCTTTAAGACTTGATGCATCAGACCTGGTTTAGATGCTTACTTTAGGACTAGATGAATCATGCCCTAGTGTCGTGGTTTGAGAGCCCCAAAAATCCAATTCCGAGTTCAGGCCTCCCTCCCCAATTTTAACCCGGTGTGAGATGG
>JAWWLV010000100.1:51154642-51173602 GCA_035041135.1 Platyrinchus mystaceus | reverse complement strand
TGCACTACTACAAATAAAATATGTGCAGTTTGCATAGGAATTCGTTCATTTTTTTCCAAACTATAGTTCGGCCCCCCGCAGTGTCTGAGGGACAGGAAACCGGCCCCCTGTTTCAAAAGTTTGGGGACCCCTGCTCTATATAATGGGGCTCTGCTGTCCTGGAAACAGCTGAACGTCTGCCTGCCCATGTAGTGAATTAATTCCTTGCTATGCTTTTCTTGCACGCACAGCTTTTGCTTTCCCCATTAAACTGTCTGATCCTCAACCCATTCTCTTCCAAATCCTACTGATGCAGGGAGTGAATAGGCAGCTGCGTGGTACTTGATTGCAGGCTGGGGTTAAACCAAGACATTGAGTTATTTTAATAATTTTTATTGTCAGTCAGTATTGATCTTTAGCTATTAACTCTGTGTGTCTTGCATTTTATTTGTTTTCTCTGTGTGCTCAGCTGACCTTTTGGCACCATCTGTTAAAGGTGCTGAAATCTTGTTTGGTTGTTGTTTCTGAAGCTGGCTTAAACCAGTTTGGGTAGTTCAGCAGAATGAACATGTGTTAGACCAAAGTGTGGTCCTGGATGTTTGCTGATAGTCTGGTACTTCTGCAATTGTTCCTCTGTGTCTTCACTTCTTGATGAATCAGCAGCTGTATTAATTAGAATGCACATGGTATTTTTTCATTAAAAATAAAACAGTATATCTATTATTTGATTATTATAAATTATTACAAATCAGGCCTCTCTCTCTTCCATACAGAGACATGTACTCTTCTGTCACCTTCCAAGAAGCGTTGTCAGAGTGGATTAACAAGATATGGCTAATTTCGCTGCCTGCATTTAATTGCTTCCCACAAAAAAAACAATCACAATGAGGATCTGGAAACAACTCTACAAAGGTGCTGTGTTATTAGTGGGTATCACTGGTTTGTTCGTGTGCATGGAGCAGTGAGAGAGAAGCAGGGAATAGAGACAGCTGTGCATCTAGGAATTTATCCTTTTGATAATCCTAGCCAGAAACTGAGAAATTGGAGGAGGTAGAACTTTTCAGGAGCAACTGCCCCTGACTTTGGCCATTCCTTTTTGACCCCCAAATGTTTTTAAACGTATCTCTGTAACAGCTCTGTAACTGGTAACTTCCTAAAGGCTTGTTTAGAGGTTCCTCACCTGTGTAGAGGTAATGACTGTAGTCAATCCAACCAGCTTAAATTTTATAGATTACAGTTGTACATGAAAGATGTGCAAGACTGCTATTCTGGTTTTGGCTATTTATGCAGGTAAATTCAGATCACCTTATACATGAATATTGAGTGTAAATAATTTAATAAAAATCTTGTTTACAGAAGGATCTTGCTGAAAAGTAGATGTTGCTTGTAATCTGAATAAGGCAACCAACATACATGTTCTCCCTTTTGGTTACAAATTAAAAAACTGAATATATAGTATGGTTATGTTTCCTCAGTCCAGAAAAAACAAGATTTTCCTCATTCAACATTCTGACATTAATTATTTCCTAAACAACAACTACTTAACGGTTACTAGAACAGTACTGATATCAGGTAACAGTGATCTATTGTCAGTCACACATACTGTTGAAGTAGCCACATCCTTTTTGTGTTAAACATGATATACAAACATAGCATATTAACTGCATTTTGAATGCAAGGCTGACAAGTCACATTAATCTAATCCCATTCTGTTTCCAAAGGGCTGTAAATCCTGTTGCAGTGACTTTCAGAGAAGGCCATGGAGAAAATTTAGACTGAGTATCCCATAGCATGCACCAAAACAATAGTGTACATGCAAGTGCCATCAAGGATTCCCACCAGTTCTTGCCACATGGCTCCTGAACTTTGCTGCCTTAAGGATAGATTGGATTTCTTGGTGGCCTGATCTCAAGGTAATTTTAGTATAGATGGATGCTGGTAGTTAAGCTCAAGGCAGCTTACAGCAGCAATGAAGGGTGTGTGCGTGTAGGTGTACAGAGCCAATCTGTCAGTTTCAGCCTGTTTTGTCAAGGTATTGTATGACTATAACATGATCTAGGAAGCTTTCAATCCAATTTTTTGATGAGAGACGTCAAACAAACCAGGCAGGAGTGCGAGACAACTTCTGAGTGTGCAAGGGGGGGGCATGTGTTCTTCATTTTAGCAAAATGAAAACACAACAGAGATGGATTTTAATGCCTATGTTGAACAAAACACTGTTTTTGTTTAGTTCCTTGTGTCCAAAGCTATTGATCAGAACCAGCACTTTTGTTTGTTATTCCAGAAGTGAAATAGAGACCTAAAAGGAAATGACACTTTGGGAGATTACAATCAAATAACATTCATTCATCACCTTGCACTTATGCTATGTGGATAATGGCTATGCACTTTTTTAGATAGAATCAATCTAATGCAGATAGAAAACATTAAACCAGTGTTTGAACAATGCTGTCAAAGAATAAAGATCACATATTTACCCTGGGTTAGTGCCAAAGATGTTGACATCAGAGACCTAGGTGTTACAGAGCCCTGCATATTTGTCTTATTAAATCCTCTACTATACTGCAGTAGTTTGAAAAGGAGAGGATGAAAAGCCACTGGGCAGTCTGGGGTGAAAGACAAATACACACTGAAATATTGTGCACTGAAGTGCAATCTGTGTTGCATTTGTTGCACTAACCTTTGCTGATTTAGATGAACAGCTTTCCCATAGGGTGCCTAGTAAAGTACAACACTCCCGATGAACACCTCCAAGTTTCAAAGGAAACTCAGTAAAAGTAGCCCATAACTAGCTGACAACAAGGCACGTTTTCAGCCTGTCTCTTCTCCAGATGTTGATGTAGTAAGCAGGAAACTACTGCCATTTGTGACCTACAGTCCCAAGCTGCTCTTAAGAATGTAAGGCTCACTTTTTCTGGGAAAAAAAAAGATATACTTCAAGAAAATAAATGTTTTTTCCTTAAGCATATCTGTTTCTATGGCTTGGGAGAAGCCTCTTGAAAGTCTGTCTCTATATAGTAAAGCTAATGTCTAGGTCACATCCCATGGAAGAGAAAATATTGTATGCTAACTCTTGATCTGTGCCTGAGGAAAGTTTAAAGCAAAATGGCCACTGAAGTGTCTGAAAGTTGTGCTTTCCTCACCTTGATAGGGTGCTCTAAATACCTGGGTGTGGGAGAAGCTGCTTCTTCACTGTCCTCTTTTGTCTTATACTCATACCATGAGAGCTTGGTTACCCGCACAGTTTCAGCCATGGAGGTGAGAAGTGCCATGTTGCCAGCAGGCAGACAGATACAGCAGTGGGACATGTACATTCTTCTCCCATCTGATTGAGGTGGTAATCTTGCTGTCTTGTTTCTTGAATGGATGCTTTAGCCTTCCAGCTGTTTTATCAAAGAATCAGAAGAGAGGAGAAGTACTGCTGCTGAATTTGGAAATGTTCTATGGGAGCCTGAGCCTACCGACACATTAAGTAAACTGAGAAAACGTCTACCAAATTCAGCTTTACAGGACACATAAGCCAAGTTTTAAATTCCCATAATGTTCATTTAAGAGAGTTGGAGGAACCAGGGCTTGGGTAGAAACAGTACATCCAAGAGCAAGATGCTTTATTAACCTAAATTCTTTACCCACTGCCCTACTCAGCTCGTTGCCAAGCCCCTCCCCCTCCCCCCCTTCTGAAATATATGCTTAAAACCTGCTATACAAAAGCTGCCTGCAACTTGCTTAAGCAGCATATTAATAAAAAACTGTAATACATTGTCAATAGTTGCTGTTTGCCACTTTGTCTTGCTGAAAACTAAGATTGTTCTTGCACAGTGTGGAACATAAATAATTTGTAAGCTTGAACAATAGGTACTACTACCCACTGCTGGTATAATTCATCCTGCTATGCATAAAACAAGGAAATTAGGTAATTAATGATCACACTTAATTTAAGAATTCAAGGAGGCAGTGTAGCAACTATATATCAGTGTTTCATTTCTACTAAAAACTGTATATTCTACCAGTATTTCCAGTGCTCTATGATTGAACAGGAAAATGTTAAGTGCATATATCAAGATAAACACCACCTTTAATACTTCTAGCCCAATTTGTGATCACAGAAGTATACAAGTATTATAGATTTGCATCTGGTGGGTGATGCTTCATTTTCCACAGTGAATATGTTATTGTGCCTAGCTGGGCTTTGAATTCAGAAGAAATGAAGCACTGCATGAACAGATAACATATGTGGAAAAGACAGAGCCACGCACATTTCTTCATGTCAGGCAGTTAGACTAGGAAAGTGCTTACACACCTCTGTAGTTCTACACTTGCTACACCTCTGCAGTCTCAAATAGAGTAAAATTCAGTACTTTTTAGGAAAGGCATTGAATCAGCTTGCTCTAGTTATGCCTTGGTGTAAGTGTCAAATTATGAGAGAAGCCAAAAAGTTCCATATTTATCCCAATTCTTTGGAGTTAACTATGAACAATTAAATATGTCCCAAAAGAGAGTAACTGTCCTAATGATCGTGGTTTCTACAACTGTTTTTTTGTTCATCTTTTTGAAGAGACTTAATAACTCAGGATTTTCATTGTTGTTTCATATTTTTTTACAGCTGAAGTGGTCCTTATGGAAGAAGAATTTTCTTCCCTGCAGAAGGTACACCAAACACAATGTTTCTCCTGAGCCTGCTGTGAATCAAATTAAACTGTGTGCACTACATGGTATGAACTAGTAACCTTCACTGCTTACTCTTCATATGGGCCTTCAATCTTTTTTGGCACAGAATTGCAGGACTACAAGTATTTTGCCCCTGATGATGTCAAGTGTAAACACCTAGTGCATTCTGTCATGAAAAAAATGGATGTTAATTCTCTGTCTAGAGAAGCATAGGGGCTTATTGTAACAAATTTTGAAATACGTTGCAGAAGAGAGACACTCTACCCTCTTCCAGTTATTTTGCTTTCTCCCTAGCACTGTCAAAAAACCAGAAATTACTTATTAGAGCTAAAAATTACTTTCATAGATATAAAATGAGCTAGAAAAACATGTGCATTACAATGACCATATTGATTAGCTCAAAACATTTTAGCATTTCACTTGTTCTAGCTCTCTTGTCTGCCTTTTAAGCTTCTGGTATTGCATTGTACAGGATGCCACATAACAGTACAATAAAAGCCTCATTTATGCCAATAAATCTGGTGAAATAAATTACAGTAATAAACATACAAAAAGGCCATAAAATTATGTTAAAAAGTATACTTTTTTCACCTTAGAACCAAGATTTTTTTGGCTAAGAGTTTATTTGGAAAGCAGCCTACCCATCTGCCCTTCTACACAGTCTCTTTTATCTACAGCATTTATTTCTAAATGTTGAAAATCAAAGTAGCAGGAAAAAGCCCTCAGACTCTTCCTGCAGATTCAGATGTAAAGGTACAAAAATAAAATCTTACCACTGTACATAGCACTGAGCTGGGCAGAATGTCTCTCTCTTAGCAAGTCACTCATGTTCACAAATCACAAAAATCTGCAAATTTGAAAGTGTTTGTAAAAATATTTTTGGTGGTTACATCTGCTCATGTTGAAAAAAATAGCATGAAATTCTATGAATCTGAGATAAATGACATCTGTAGCCCTTCCAATGTCCACTCATGTAGTCATGCCATCATAGAAGGCCCCTAGATTGACCAGGCGGAACTTGCCCTTGATGAAGCTGTGCTTGCTGTCCCAAATCACCTCCCTATCCTCCATGTCCCTTAGCACAGCTTCCAAGAGTATCTGCTCCATAGTCTTCCCAGGCACAGAGGTGAGGCCAACAGGTTGATAGTTCCCAGGCTCTCCCTTTCTACCCTTTTCAAAGACGGGTACCATGTTTCCCTCTTTTCAGTCACCTAGAACTTCTCTTGACTGCCACGGCTTTTCAAATATCATAGAGAGTGACTTGGCAACTACATCAGCCAATTCCCTCAGGACTCTGGGATGCATCTCATTGGGTAACATAGGCTTATGTACATTCAGGTTCCTCAGGCAGTAATGAATCTAATTTACTTATAGTGGGAAGCAGTCCCCACCCATCCTACTGTCCATCCATTCAACTGATGTGGGAAGAGAGGGTGCCAGTGAAGATGGAGGCAAAAAACTTGGTGAGTACCTCAGTCTTCTCCTTGTCTGGTACCAGTTTTTCAGTGTTATTTATCAGGGGGTTACATCTTCTCTGATCTTTCTTTTCTGGTTAACATACCTGTAGAATCCCTTTTCCATTTATGTCTTTTGCCAAGTACAGTTTCAGCCTTACTGTGGCCTTTCTCACTGTAACCCTACAGAACCAAACTTCTTCTCTATACTCTTCCCAGGTTACCTGTCCTTGCTTCCACTGCCTGGGCATTTGCTTCTTTCCCCTTAGTTTGACCGGCCATACCAGTCTCTTGCCTTCCTTGCCCAATTTCTTGCTCCTGGGGTTTGCCAGCTATTGTGCTGTATGGGAAACTTCCTTAAAGATCCTTGAGGGCAGTCTCCTATTGGGAGTCTCCTTGAAGAGCTGGAAATTTGCTATCCTAAAGTTCAGGGGCATTTTACCCTTTCATTTTCAGTTTTGTTTCTTTGTTAAACACTCCTTAGTCAACTTGGGTTTCGTGGCAGACTTAAGTCAGACTTATTAATGTGATATGACATTACATACTTAAAAATCCTTGGTCTAATATATACATTTTACAGTACTCAGACCTGAATGATGTCCCAAAATATATGTTAATATTTAAACATACATACTGTCCATAAAACAACAACAAAAAAAAGACAATCTATACGCTTAGTGCACAATTAGATCTCTTGATTCTATTTATGGGTTTTAAATATATTGGCTCATTCACACCAAAGCAATTTGGCAAATCAAAATGAAACAATTATTTCAAGTTAGACAAATGGTAATTGCACATGTTTTAGTTTATCTATCTAACAACAGATCCAGACAAATACTGTGAGTTTTAAAAGAACACTTGTGAACTATAAAATTATTTTTCACTCACAGAACTATTGCAATAAAAAAATAATTCATTTACAAAACACCCTCAGCATTATTTAACGTGTAACATCATAACACTCTTATAAGTTCATTCATTAACACACTCAAAGCAATTATTTTGTAGATGAAAATACTGCTTATGTATCAAGAATGTTTTTTTCTTTTTCTTTACAGACATGCATAAATATTCCTATGAGCCTTCAGTAGCTGATGTTACATAAATGACAAAGGTTGTCACAGCAGGCACATCTACATATGTATCTCACTTCCTTACGCTTGCAGAGAGACTTGTCACAGGGTACAGAGGTGCAGGATCACAACCAGCCAGCCTGAGATGAAATCATGCAGTCATGGAAGGGTAAACACTCTCCACTCCTACTGACGCTCCGGTCCTCAAAATTTCTGACCTCTTTTTTCTACATGTTAGAAAAGTTAAAGGATTACTTTACTTCACTTGTCTCACTTAAAATTTATACTCATTTAATGAGTAATGCTTTGGTTATACAACACTATAGTGTGCTTGCATTAACTGTGCTGCATAAAATATAATGGGGGTTAATAGCAGGATAACTTCCCCATGGAAAAGAATTATGGCTTTGACCCTCCTGGAGTCAGAATGAAATGCTGCAGGCATAAGAGACCTTATATTGTTAACTCCCTAAATCCTACCGTAACAGCTGAACTGAAAAATAGCTTATGTGCTTTGGATAAATTTTTCATTCAACAAATTAATGTGATATAGAGTGGAGAGATATGTACATATTATCCTTTCTAAGGCTTTTTTAGCTTTTATATCACTGACAACTCTTTTTTAACGGGATCAAGTATTTAATTGCTTGATTTGTCTGGAATTTCATTTTAAAAGTCATTACTAAATCTATCAGGACCTACAACTGGATTAGAGAGATTAAATATCCTTATAAAACTTCCCTATATTTGCCATCAGTTCTAATTATCACAGTAAATGCACCACAATGACAATAAAAAATGTAACGCATCAAAATGGTTATAAATGGTTTTGAAGACTTGAAAATATTCTTCCTGAATGAAGTGTGGCTGTTGAAAGAGCCTTTAAAACTGCTATTTAAGAAGTTGCTGAACCTCTTTTTGTTCAATTGTTGATTGCATTCTTGGAAATAATTTGTTTTTCCCTTTTCATTTTATGGGATGGTTAAGACAGTTTGCTCACCTTAGCATCTCATGAGTTTACTTAAGAATTTTTTGTGCTGTATAGCACAATATCGAAAGAACTTTAAAATCATTTAATAAGCTAATTAATTTTGAATGGGTCAGAATCAAGGTTTGCTGGGTAATTGTACACAATCAGATGCATTATTGCATTAAAAACCAGACTTGTGTAACAGGTTACATGTCAAGTGCTCCTTGAGGGAGTATCTTTAATATTTCTTAATTTCCTTCGCTTCATGAGTGAGCTCAGGCCTGACATACCTCATAAACTCCAATTCTTATGATGAACATAGAATTATTAATTTTTGCCTGCTGGTTTCTGTGACATTTATTACCGTAAGACAAGAGTCTTTTTAAAATGAATTAATTTCTTATTGCAACAGTTCTGTGACTGATTTTATCTTTATTCAGGGAGAACCAGAGTTTCAACTGCTAGAGACACATTAACTGTGTGAACTTGACTGAAGATGCAACAAGCCAATTTTCCAAAGGGTAAAGGGTTATTCAAAAGTTTCCAGTGGATTTTTCCTATTCAATTTTTTTTAACAGTTTTGACTGAAATTTAACTTTGAGAAAAAAATACAAAAAAAGAAGAAAGAATATCCCTACATTTCTCCAGATCATTCTGATTCAACTTCTGATTTTGAAATTATTATGTTTCTAGGCATCTTTATAAAGTTGTATGTGAATGGTTTTGAAATATATGAACACAAACTGAAAGACAGAAAGTTTAGGCTAGATATTAGGAAAAAATTCTTTACTGTCAGGGTAGTAAGATACTGGAACAGGTTGCCCAGGGAGGTTGTGGATGCCCCAGCCCTGGCAGTGCTAAAGGCCTGGTTGGATGTGGCTTTGAGCAACCTGGTCTAATGGGAGGTGTCCCAGTTCATGGCAGGGAGGGTTGGTACTAGGTGATCTTTAAGGTCCCTTCCACCCCTTAACATTCTATGATTCTGAGACACCTTTGAGTAGTACAGAATAGTGATAAAGCAGAGTATAGATCTTTATTAAGTTACACAAAGCAGTAAAGGGACACAAAGCAGAATGTGTTTGTATTTTGGCTGCTGCAGGGTGGAGATGCTGCTCTGTTTCACTTCTCTGTTTTGCCTGTACCACCGTGCCTGTGGTCCAGATTAGCCTCCAGCCCTGCCTGCTCTCCAGCGTGGTGTTTCACAGACCCCTTACCCTTCAGGAACCACTTTCCTACTTCTCCCACAACTCAAAGAGGCACCTGCACCACCGCTTCTTCCCTCCTCAGGCCAGTCAGGGTGGAATGTTTACCACATCCTCAAAGATCGACTCAAAGCAAGGACACACTGACTGGGAAGGCTGAGGTTACCAGGGAAATCTCAACGCGGGTATTGCCAAAATTTGGGGTGCTTTCCTGTGCTCCACTCTGCTGGACTCAGACCTTGACCTCTCCCTCCTGAATCGCCACCTCAGTGGCCCACACCAAGCCCTGCAGCCTCCAGCCTGCCCTTTTTTGAATTCATGCAGTTACCAGTGTGGTGGGGTCTGCCATGAGCATTGCCCCACATGCCAGTTCCAGCTGGTTCCAGCCCAACGTGCATGTTTCAGACAGTTCCCATTGGTTGCAGCTGGCTTCTCGAGGGATGTCAAGATGCTGCTGCCCAGGTCAGCTGTGCTGCAGCACCTCAGGGAGCAGGTTTGACATTGACAAAATAGCAGAGAACATCATCTGTGCAGGGGTACGGGAGGAGAAAAGAAGTGAGAAAGCGCAGAGGGGCACTCAGACCTATGGAGGGGGAAAGGTGTTCTAGTGTTTGCCTCTTCCCTCTCTGCTCCCAGTTCCTGAATCAGCAATTAAAAACATTCATTGGTAATAAATCGTTAAATTACCCAAATGTGGGTCTATTTTGCCTGTGACAGCAATTGGCAAACCATTTCCCTGCCTGTATCTTCACCCATGAGCTTCCTTGTTCATGTTCCTGCAGTTCTCAACCCCATCCCATGGTGGAGATGGAGCATCAGGGGCTGGTAGTGGAGCTGCAGCCAGACAGGGCCAACACACCCCATCTTAAACAAGAACCTCTTAATGTGAGTGAACTAGCACCAGGGAGGAGATGCACTCCTTATGTAAAGGATTCACCACAGCTGTGGGGTCTCAACCCAGTTGTAAGGTTTCACCCCGGTTGTTTAAAAGAAACATTAACAAAGTTGAGATTTTGCAGTCACCTGCAGGTACCAGAGCAAGTTATGCCCAAAGGGGTCTCAACATCCCTGTTTCCTATGGCCTGTAGCATTTTTGGCCCCATACTTCTCTCTCTCCTGAGATTCTGCTCTTCTCTCTGTCCAGCACTTTCTGCACATACTCATTGCACCTGCCACATTTTGACCTTCTTGCTCCAACCCACCTTCAGCTCTTCTCGTTTCAATCTCTGGTGTCTAATTTCATTCCTTTCTGTGCTCTTGCTCCTTTGACTTCCCTCCAGTTTAAATCTTCATGCCCTTTTCTGCATGGATTCAGTAGCAAAGGCAATAAAAGCACAGGAAAGATAACACACAACAATTTTCAGCATTTTTAAATTTTCAGCAGTGTCTTTAAAACCTCTCTCAGGCTTTGTGATTCTTTTATACACGGGTGAGTATCAGGCCCGTTTCAGACAAAATGTGTGCCATTTATTTGTTATACACATTTACATGCTTATAGTGGTTTTCTATGAATGAAGATAGGTCTGTGATGAAATTAGGCTGCATTCTCTTAAGGGTGGTAAAATCATATCTCTGACAGCAAGGTGCTCCTCCCATCAAATTTGATTCTGGCTCTGAGGGACAAAAACACAGGAGCTTTGTATTGAATCACGGTGAGAATTTTAAAAGTGATTAGACAGTGCATTTCCTCTGATGTATTTTTGGAAATGGCTGAATTGATTTTGTTGAAATTTCAACAAATGCAAAAAAAAAAAGGGCACAAAATAAAATAGCCATAACTTTCACAACAATACAGTTGATCACAACCTCAGCTAAATTTGCATAACAGAAAACTTCGGTTTGAATGAGTGCAATTTTGGAAAACTAAAAGCAGCCCAGGACAGAGTCTTAAGATGATGAAAGCATTGGGCAACACCGCTGTTAAAAGTGGATCACTCTTTCAATACATGTCTCTAATTTTGATACACTTTGAAGCCTTGTTTGTGTTGGCAAAGCTTAGGCTGGGACAGTGATTCCTACAGGCAGCTTTTCTGTTAATATGTATGATTAAATTTTTCAATACATATATTTTTATCATATCTCTGAAGTCTATGTATCAGTGCTTCCCCTATTAGTTGCAACAGGGAAAAGCTTCACTGGAGAAATGTTTATTACATTGTTGCCATAAACAGGTTAGAAAGATGAAATGTCACATATGCAGAGATAACTTAGAGCACAACCCCCAAAGTTTAGAGACAGTTTCTTTGAAAAGAGAGAATAACATGGAGAAGGTGCAAATTTGCTCTGTGTTGTTGACATCAAAACTGCTGAATTATTATATCAGCTGTAGAAACTGCATTCATATGTAAAAATATTGGCTTACTTAAAAAGATTTTATCATTATCAAATATATTTATTATTACTATTATCATTATCATAACTATAATTTCTTTTTCACACTTTGAAGGTCTTACTAATTTTTTCCTTAGAGAAAAACTTGTTTCTTTAGTACATATGGCAGTTTGTGTGGGTTTACCGAACCTAGAACAATCCCCTTGGATAGGAAGCCAAGGCCAGCTGAGCAACAATGTCTATTATTTTCACAGCTAGATGCCTCAAATTAGTTTCCTACATAAAATTAACCTGGTTTCAGATTTTTAAGTGGCTTTTAAGGATACTTTGTACATGTTTAGCAATATGACTTTAGGCATTTATTTTTTTAAGTGTTGACCACTACTTCTAATCTCGAACTTAAAAATGAAATGTTTGAATTTTAAACATGCAAAGTTTGGATAAGTTGAGAATTTCCTACATCCCTATTCAGTGGAGTTTTTATTTTAAACCGGCAGCTACTGGCATAAATAGCACTTAGATTTTGGCAGTAAATGAATCTAAGAACATGGATTTGTAAACTTCAGCTCCCAAAACAGTGCTGTATTTTTTTTTTTAGACCTAACTGTCCAAGGATGAAACTGCCAATCAGACAAATACAACACAGAATAAAAGTTGAAAAATGTATGCTTGAGGTAACATTTTTAGCAAAGCATACCAATGTTCACAGAGTGGTACTATTGATGTAATTAGTCTACAAAGCTACAAATGAAATAAAAGATCAAATTTCAGTGTAGAATCCACTGAGTTTGTACTACCCCTTATCTCATGCTATGTGTAAAGCCCCGGCAAAAATATGTAATATCTGGAGGCCACACATACCTCTTGACAGGAACAAGCTTTCAGCATAGCCAAAGTAAACAGAAAATTCAGTCACCTTTAGCAGACCTTCCACTCATATAAATGCCTATATGATTACAACAATGAATTTCCTCCCTATTCAGTCTCTCCCTGGAAACACAGAACAGAGTTTTGATAGATGGTAGGACACAAATACAGTCAATGAAAAAATAAGACTAATAGAATAAAGAAAAATAAATCCCTATGTCATAATATATTACTTCAAAAATGGTAGGTAGGCCACAAAAGAGGTTCATTTTTGCTGTTTAAATCTTACAAGTAAAAAAAAAAAGCAAAGAGATATTTTGGAAGAAACAAAAGTTTTTTCCTAATTCTGGTAGACAGAGCAAGTAAAAATGAGCTTTCAAATATTTTACTTAACACATGAGGTGTATATGTTAAAAATTGTATCCATCTTGTTAAGCATGTGAGGTCTTCCTAGCTTAAGAATCATGATATTTTGAGTTTGGGAAAGTACCCTAATTTTAATGAGAGAGAGATCAGAACAGAGTAAAACTCAGAATATTAATCCTATTTACATAAACAGTGGGAACTTAAATTTTGTTCTTTCTGCAAGCAAAAATGTCTGCACAAACAATACCATTTACATACTGTAGCCCCATTTTTAGTGCTCCCATGCAATAGCTGATTTCTCAGAGAAAATCACAGGTTTTACTCAAACAGCATGCCTGCTCTATTTAGGCACTGTGAGGCCTGGGATGACGGCAGGCAGAGCTTACAGAAACCTTGTAGGCTGTCTTAAACCTGTTTTTACCTCAGTTGTTGCCATGGAGCTTTGGAGAGTTTGACAATTCAGGGCAGTCACTGGATTTCATATTTGGTCTCCATTTTGATGTTGTTTTTCAAACAGCATCCTTTCCTCAAGTGACAGCTGAGGGCACCTAAATTTGTCCAGGGAAGTCCACAACCCCCAGGAGTCTAGAAAATGCAGCATTTCTCAGGGTGCAGGTATGAATGAGGTTTACACCTCTTGAGCTAAAGATTAGAACATGTTTTGGGAGTGCTAGATGTATTGACCAGAATACACCACAAAATGCAGCCCTAGTCTAGATTGTATGTAGCAGTCCATAGCTGTCTCAGAGCTCCTCTCTTCTCCCTATTCTATCTACTGCTGGAGCTTTGGTTATCTCTGATTTCCATCCTGAGTCTGGACCATCTCTTCCTGCCTATCTGTTCTTCATAAGACTGGTCTTCATAACAGTCATGACTAGGCAGTAGGGTACAGCCATGCTAATGTGAGAAATTATCATCTTTCTACTCTTAAGGAAGAGTGACAATCTTGTTAAAATATGAGAAGAAACAGTTTTTCCATAATTTTGTGAGAATCATAAATCATTGACCTAGAATAAAGCAGAATGTGAATTTGGGGAAAGACGTCTTAGAATGAGTAACCTTCCTGTTGTATGCCATTTTGTAACAGCCCCATGCCATGCTTCCACTGCTCTTCTCTGCTTCTGGCATGTCACTATATATCCCTGATACACAGATGTTGTGAAGGTGATGGAGAAATTGTAGAAGGCTCCTTGTTCAAGGGTTATCCATCAAGAACCCAAGCACCTCTGTCAGCAGACTTCTGCAAAAACGCCACACAATGTGCTGACAGTACAGTTCTGTGTCTGAAGTCAGATTAAGACAGTTTCACTTCCACTTGTCCCTTACAGCACATAGACTCACAACCTCCCTGAATCTGACTGAAACTGAGGATGGGCTTCTGATATTTTGTCACAGTGGTAAAATTCCACAGCAATGCCTTGACAGAGACATGACAAGGCTATTGGTGGGTTCTGTTTCCCTGTCTTCCTGTACAATCTCCCAATGTTCTGTGATATATAAATGCCTGAAGAGTGTTGGGCAGCATTCCTTTTTCTTTTACCCTGAAGGTATAAGAAATGTAAATGTCAGAGTGTAAACATTTGCCAGGGGTTTCCTCTAAGCATGATATTCTGCGAGTCTCCTGACAGTGATTCATGCAGTGCTCATGCAGGTCCTCGAGTGTCAGTAGTCAGAAAAAAGTGTCTTTACCAATTACACTGTTTAGTCCTGATCACATCACCTCTAGCTGTCGAGATGGTGGCACTACTTGGTTTTGATAAAGGCATCTGTAGCAGGTGGAGGCCTACACTAGTTGTTTTACCTCCTCTGGCAAACACAATTTACATCTGGTAACATATTCAATTAATAGAAGATGCTTTATTTTTCTCAAGTTTATTATATGTTCCACAGATTTGAATGGGATAGTTTTGTTCATGCATATACCTATTGTTGCTAGGATTTACAATGTAACATGACCAGCTTATTAACGCCTTTTGAGACAATCTGAATCTAATCAGTATGTTCAAATGCCCTTGCTTCATGCTCTGCAAGTGCTATGGAAAGTAAATTGTGCTTCACATTCATTGACAAAAAAGCTTTTAATGGTGAGAGCGCAAGTCTAAGAATTGATTCTCTTAGGAAGATATGAGGAGGATTCTGATTACTCTGAATTATCTTAAGGAGACTTTTAGAGATAGGAAGAGTGGTTCTCCAAACCATGCTGTATGTTTGGTGGTGCCTGCCCCAGCCCATAGATGATAGTTGTCATTGTGCACATTTATACATGCTTCCAGCCTACCACTGCAGTTGGCATTAGTGAGTATTCCGGTCACTAACACTAGTGGGTTGTACCCCACCAAGTGAAAGTTTTTGAACTCCTGATCTTGGATACTGCTTGAGAGCGAATATGTACGCATGTCACATAAAAACTGAGTGTTGTCTTTATGACCCTGTAATATGTATTCTCAATAAATCAGGATTCCCAAGAAAAAGAACTCTGATTCCAGAGTGTACTGCTAGACCTGGAAGGAGCACTCAAAAGAACAAGTTCCTGTTTGCACATTTTCTGCTAATACTTCAGGTAGATTTTTTTCAGAGGTGTGGCAGAAATACGAGTGAATGAACTTTCTCTTACAGTAATGATAGTGAAACGTTTATACACCACCACTGCAAAAGTCCAGAATTAAATATTGAAAGGCCTATTCATATTACAATTTGCATTCAGGATTGGCACTAATTGGTAATGCTGTTGGCAGCCTCAGCAGGAAGGGCAAGAACTGAGTAAGCATGGAGACTTTTTAATACAAAGAAGTGGTTGTTCCAGGTCAGGTTTAATGCACATTTACTATGCAGAAAGTGAAGCACAGTGCTGTTGTTGCTGGTAGTGTAAGTGTCTTATTTGGAGAGCCTTGTATTTTCCAAATCAGTCAGTCTTGCCTAGGGATTTTCTAAGGTGCTAACCCTACTGTCAGTGTATTTTGAAAACTCCTTCTTGCAGAGGTGGACTTTTGCCTAAATATTCAGAATCAAATGGGAAGAAGAATATTCTAAGCAGTATAAAAAAGAATTTGATGGAACGCTGCCTAGTTCAAAAAGGCAATGAAGACAACTGATGCCATGAAACTGAAGCAGTAGCTACTATAAAGATCTACTTTTTGCATTTGACCCATTAAAGCTGTAATATGGGACAGATATCTGCCCTGCTGCAACCATTGTCCCACCTTTTTTCATTTTGCCATGAGCTTCATAGTTTTTCTCTCTGACTTCTTTGTTTCATTCAACACATTACTGCAATGTTCACTTTTTCTGCCTGTCATTTTCACCACGTATCTGCTCCTTTGATTTCTCACTATCACTTTTTGGTAAAGACTCTCATCTTTATCTTGAAGGGCCAATTACAAAGCCAATCATTATCTTCTTATTTGTCTATTCATGCTGCCTCATGTATAGCTGTGATTTACTGACCATTTTTTTCTTTACCTCTTGTTCCAGTGTTTCCCGTATACCTGGTGACCTTGTGCCAAATTTGTCAATAAATCTGTTAGCCTGTCACTCTTCCACTCCTTCAAGACCAAATAGAGTGTAAGAATTTCCCAAGCATTAACAATCAGATATATAATTGGGGAGTTTTGAGATAAACATTTTATTTCTCTTCCTGTATTTTGTTTTCAGTTAACTGACAGGAGAGCATTGACTAGTGCACATAGTGAACAGCTGTAAACACACAGAGTGGGTGACTGCTCCGTGTACTGGGGGAGGACAGAAAGGGAATATTTAGCAGATCAGGGGATGGCTTCTTGTAAACGTACAGGTGGAAAAAACTGTGTGAATGGGTGAATGTTTCCAAAGGTGAGCCTGCCTCCTGTTATAGCTGATGCTGTACCACTCTGAGCTACACCCTTCTCTCCATACTCTCCATCAAATGAATCCAATGCATGACAGGAGGTGCTCAAAGCTTATTAAATAGGGACATCTTCTCAACAAATGTTTTCAAAATGAGCTTCTCAAGTCATGGCAGGTATTCAGTGTTTTGCCACAAAATACATCACTGATTTGTGATGGTGCAGTGCTAGGAAAAGTGCTTTTCCCAGGATGGAAAATGATGTAAACTTCTATCTTTGCTGCTTTTAGCTTCAGCTCTCTTTTAGCAACTATATTCAGCATAGCACCACTCTTCTGTTTGTGTAAGATAATGTTAGCAGAGCACGTGATCTGGCATAGTCTATAGGCCAGAGCAGAACAATCCTGTCACTTGTCTTCTGTAACTCTGGGGTGGTATAATACATTTTGCGTGCCTTCTTAGATTTCAATTTATGGCATAAATTAGAGCAGTTCAGTGACTATTCTAATGCATTTCTTGCTGCCCCCAGATTAGAGGCTGTTCTGGCAGCTGATAATACCTGAAGTGTAGAAGTGCTTTGGCTAAGCTCTGTTTTTCTCAGTCTCATCTCTGGCAGCAAGAAAAAGAAGTGACAGACCTGCAGTGTTGCTTTTCACTACTTGGCAATTTTCTTATACATTCTGAAGAATAGGTAGGAAATTAAGTCAGTTGCTCTGCTAAGAGAATGACATTAAACCAGACACAGAATCTGACTGGAAGTGGTTTGGGCTTAAAATTCAAGGAGTCAAGAATTATTAATAAGTCCGGGTTTTGGAGACATAACAGCTCATGTGCAGAACCTGGAGAACTGAGGAGTAACTCTTTTTGCTGGTTAGTTAAAATTATTAGAATTAGGTTTGCGGTAGTGTATGTGTCTAATTCATTTAGCCAAAATGAGTTTTTGTCTTTCTGTGTATATCTCATGTATCCTTATACTAATTGTTAGTATAGGCAAATTTCTGGGTCAAATTCTGTCCCTAGTGACTATTACAATCTTCTTCCACAATAAAATAACTTTTAAGGTCTGATCTAAGTACTGACAAGAAACCACGAAGAGTTACCGGCATTGTTACAACCTAATATCCAGCATTAATAACTCACTGAAAGCAGAGAAGAAGTGAGATTTGGAGAATTTTATATCATTGTTTTCCTTCCACTGTTAAACTGATAATCCATATAGTTGTAATAATAATAATAATAGTAATGGTTTATTTTTTCATTTACCACCTGGGAATACTGGATAAACTGGTCAAATTAGAAATCTGAAAAAGTGGAGACTTGCTTTCTGGTTCCTACTTTCATTACTGTGTTAATTAGAGCACATCAATAACTGGTCTGTGCTCATATTTCTTTTTTTTGTGAAATGGAGAAGATAGCTACTCTGTAGTGATGCTGTGGGACTTCATTAATTACAAAAGTTCTTAGTCTGTTTTGATTCCACAATTGGATTAACCCGGGGTCCAGGCATAAACAAATAAGGGTCTGGTGTATATTTATATATAATACTAGTACATTAGATGAGAATCTAGGAATGAAAAAAAGAGAGGAACTTTCAAAAGTAATATCTTTAAAGAATATAGTAAAAATTGGTAGAATAACTAGGTTTAAAGGCCATTTAAAGGTGAAGGAGTTGTACAGGAGGATTTAAAAGAGCTTTCCGACGCCTAACTTCTGTGATATGCTTCGGTTTCAATGACTCTGAAAGCTTGATGACAAATCCCCATGCCGACGCCCGTTTCGAAGTCAAACACCCACAGGTACTTTGCCGCAAGACCGTAACTAGGCATCTGTAGCCTTTCGCAAACGGTAGTAAGCCGGCAAAACTGCTGCGATAAAGTGCTAGTAGCTCCGTTTTAAAGGAAGTGAAGGGCGTAGAAAACCCTAATGTGATGTGAAATACCTGCCCCTACTCAAACCCGTGACATCGCCTGGGAGCCGAGCACGGCTCGCTGCGGCACCGCCGAGCGCTCCCGGCCGGCCGGGGGCTCTGGCCGATCGCGCTGCGCCCCCGCTCCGCGGTCTGCCGGGGTCAGGGACCGCCGGCCGCGGGACGTCGCTCCTTCATCCATCCCTTCTTCCCTCCCTCCCGCCTCCCTTCGCAGCGAGGGTCAGCGGGCGGTGATCGCCGTCCCTCACACCCTGCTCCGCCTAAGCCGCCACCGTTAACCTGCCGCCCTGCCGCGGCTCC
>JAWWLV010000100.1:51108663-51137887 GCA_035041135.1 Platyrinchus mystaceus | reverse complement strand
GGATGGCCTTAGGGGCTGACGAGCTCCATCTACCCGGGGGACCCTGAAGCAGGACCGGGATTCGAACCTGCAGCCTTAGCGCTGAGAGACCAGCATCTTAACCGCTAGGCCACCAGGGGTCCCCAGACACAAAATGTAAGGTCACGCAAAATGTCATGAGGCAAACCCAGTGTTGGATGGAGGTTACACAGGTGAGTTGAGCCTTCATTGTTTGGTTCTTGGTTACATGTAGAGGTAATGCTGGTTTTTAGGCTTCCTAGTATCTGGCTGAAATTGTCGCAGGGAATGAAGTTCTGGTTTTCCTCTCCACTTCCATGTCCTGTGCTGTTAGTGACTGAAAGGTGTCTTTGCAGAGTTCAGTCTTAGTGGCTGCAGGCAAGGTTTGTTGGGAGTTTCTATAAATAAAAATAAAAATCTCTCTTGCCTGGCAAAATGGCAAGCTGTCTGCCTTACTCATGTCTCTAAAGTTGGAATACAGGTTTGTATACATACTCATGAACACCTGTGTAAATCCATTGTATTTGGTGAGCTTCAGTAAGGACATGAAGTCTTTCTCAAGTTGTTGTTTCCCTTCAAAAAGTGCAGTTGTACTGGGTGTGGGTGGCCAGGTGCTGGCAGTGGGGGGCTGCAGGGGTGCCCTTTTATGATGAGCAGGGCAAAAGTATGAGGTGGCAGGAGTGGCAGAGAGGAGCTGTTTTTGAATGACTCCAATGTCCATTCCCAATTCCCTTCATTGCTTGGGAGGGAAGAGGTAGAGGAGCTGGAAATGAAGGAGTGAGGTTGAGCTTTGGAAAAGGTAGGGGTTGCTTTTAATTAGTCTTTGTTTCTCATTAGCCAGCTGTCTTTTAATTTAGAATAAAATAAATTAATTTCCCCCAAGTTGAACCTATTTTGCCTATGATGGCAACTGATAAAGGATCTATTTATCTATATTTTGACTCATGAACTCCATCTTGTTTTCTCCCCATCTTGTTGAGGAGGGTAGTGAGAAAACGGCTGGATTGGTGGCTGGCAGCTGGCCAAAGCCCCCAGTTCTTAGTTTACATATATATTGCATTTCAAAAACTTTCTATAAGGGAATTGTCTGAAAAACAGTTGTTGCATGCATTTAGGTTGATGTACCTCCATGCACTTTTGGCTGACATGGGTTGGCAGCTGAAACTGCTCAGTTTGCAAATATATGTATATATGTGTGTATTCTTTCTGGAATGCAGCTCTATAAGCTCATGCTGGGTTTACAGTTAAATTTAACTCTTCAAACATCACCTTGATAACCAGTACTGGGCTCTTGGCTTCCCAGTTATAAACTTTTTTTTTCTTTAAGTGTGTCTGGTGGTCTTACCATGTAACAATGCCAAGAAATTACTTCAAACTTGTAGTAATATCTCCATATCTTATGAGTAGTAAAGTTGAAACAAGGTAATGTCCTGTCTGCAGAGATGTTGGAAGTGGCCATTGATGTTGGTTTCCAAATGATGCCAGTACTGCCTTTGAAATAAGGAGTGGGTCCGTAAGTGTTTTGTTATTTGCAATAGGTATACAATTATGTCACTGCTCCTTTAGGGAAGAGCTGTGCATGAAACAGTATGTTTGGAATGTCACTTAAGTTATGTGTAAAGTGTTTTTCTAGATTTTTCTCCCCCTGAATTCCCCAACTGTATATAGAGAAGTGTGTACTGCTGAGTTTTGTAGAGTTGAACATAAGTGTGTTCAGGTATGAGACTTTAACAGCTATCCCTGTAGCACTAGAGGGTGTGTCTATCTGTCATTTGTCATGTTGTAAGAAGAAAAATCTGTCTTTTGAAAACTGCTAATTGTAAACAGTGACATCAATAATTTCATAATACAGAGTCATACGTTTGAACTGGGTGCATCTACAAAGTGAGATGGACTTTTACTCTGTGAAAAGGTAAGACTGTTCTATTTTATTGAGGGAGAAGATAAAATAATACTATGGATTATGTGGAATAGATGAGAGCTTGAAAAAATTTTATTATCTCTCACAGTCTCTCAGTTATTACTGCAGCCTCACTGCTGCCTGTTGGTTCATCTACATCAGGGGCCGTCAAACTTTTTAATGGGGCCGTTTCACTGGTCTGCAAACTGGTCAGGGGCTGGTTTGTAGCCGAGAGGCGCCCCCTGGAGGCAGGTGGAGAACGAGGCGCGGATTAAATCACTGCGGCGGGGAGGGGGGTGCGGGCCGGGTTCGGCAGCTTCGGGGGCCGGTTCTGGCCCGTGGGTCGTAGTTTGAGGACCCCTGATCTACATGATAGTATAACTTCCTTTTCTACTACAAGGGGACAGGATTACCTTAATAAATGGGGTCAGTTGGGAGGTCTTTAAAAATCAAATCAATATTTATAAGTGCACACTTTTATTTCAACAAATTTTTGAAAAATATGTTGAATTTATGTAAGTTGGATGTTACAAGTATCTTAAGAGTAGTCGTATGTGGCAGGGGAAGATAGCATTAATTAAACCCTTTTTTTTACAGTTTTTTAGCTTTATAAAGAAAAATTGCCAGAAAAAAGCCTTTAATATGGCAAAAGTTGAGGGTTTGCCTGTTATGAAGTTGGATTCACTGATCATCTTATTGCCAAGGATTTAAAACTTTTTGCTCATCTTAAATCAATCAACCTCATTAATGGATACTTGTGTATGGGTTTAGGATTTGAGTTGCATGGAGGCTAGAATCACACTATAATTTTATATGAAGATTGAGAATGCTGTGATTAGTTGGGTTAAGGTATTTTTTTCTCTTAACAGGTGTGCTCTCAGGAGAGGTACAAGAAAGCCGTCTATTTTTCCATGATTCTCTTGATTATAAACTGGCTTTCTGCAGGAGGGCAAGGGCAGGCTTGAAAGAAAGTGGTAAGCTAAGGAACCTGCAGTGTGGGCCTTGTGTTGAGGTTATCTGTGGTGGTGTGCAGCACTCTGGCCTGAGGTTGTCCAGTTTGATGACTTGATTCCATGTTCCTGTGGCATGATGAATATATGCAACTATGCACCTGGAGTTGTGATTTGCTGCCTTCTTTTTGTTATTCTGTTCCTGGCTTCAGCCTTGAGCCCTTACTAGCGTGGCTGATTTATCAGCTGTGTTGTAGCCCTGGTATAGGGTAAAGCCTGTACAGAATTGGTTTTGTAGAGATGGCCTTTTTCCTTCCTTGTATTTTTAGTTTATTTTTCTCCACACTAGTTGTTGGTACTTTTATTTCCTGTGGGTGGTGGTTCTTGCCTTAATTCAGCCACCAATGCTTGTTTCCTTAGATGAATTATGTAAGCTTTTTTCTACGCGATAGAATTCTTTCAATGATGCTTCAATTCCAGAGGTATGTGTGTTCAATTGGATGCTGAAGTTGGTTGTCTTTGTTTAAAAGATATTGTACACGTGGAGAGGTAAGTACTTTTTACAACTAAAGCAAGAGGTATCTTGACTACTTAAAAACAAAGAGGAAGAAGAATAGTTGTCTTACGTCATTGACCTAATTTAATGATTTTGATGGAACATGGCTGGTTTAGCTGCAATGTCAGTAGCAAGTTCTTACGTACATAACCGATAAGGTAGATTTTTGAGCAGAAAATACACAGGTGCTAGCAGATGTTTTGCTTTCAAACTGTTTAAATCTGTGAGTCTGTGTGGTTGTCTGAGCGACCTGAAAAACAATGAAGTATGGAAGTCTGGAAAGCATTATGGGCTTAGCTTTTTGGGGGGTTGTTTGATTTTGGTTTTTTTTTGGTTAATTTTTGGGGCTGTTTTGTGCACTGTATAATTACTTTCCAGGATGTGGATTAGCATATCACCTCTGTATTAGTAATTTCATCTGCTAAAGAGCTGCCATGCATAGAAATCTTTTCATAGTGGCATTATGCTTCTAGTGAGACCTTGTTCATTCTCCTCTAGTCTCACAGTCTGAATCAAAACAGTTTCTCCTTTCCATCTAGCAGTGGTTTTGTAGTGTGTAGACCAAGGAGTAATACATTTGTTATCTATATTCACTGTGCTGTAAGAGGAGGATGAATTTTGAATGCACGTCAGTCAAATTTTAGTTCTTGATAATAATACAGACATTGAAATCTCTGCTGCTGTTTTTTTCCTTTGACAAGCTATGCTTTCATTGAAAATAGGGCATAGGAGAGCAACGGAAGCTATTGGTAAAATTTTGCTGACAGCTGATAACTGTTTTTCTTCAGTTAATGCAGTTAAGGAAGGCTGCTGAGAGAAGGGCCAATTGGTACCAGTGTCTAAATGCAACATCCAAATTTTTTAGCATACCAGTAGCTGTTACTGTAAGGACATAGTGTTATCAGGAGAAAGAATGATGTATGGTAAAAAAAGTATGTGCCTACTACATGAATGATATTATGCTGGACTTGAATAATGACATGGGTGGGCTGCCCCTTTAAGAACCTGCTGAAGTAACCTTTGCTACTGCTGATTACCAGTACTTTGGTATAGCTGCTCTTTTGGGTTTCAGTTACTTGAAGATTATTTCCTATTGTCACTGTTTTTTGACAGCAATAATTAAAGAGAAGTAGGGGAAAAAAATCTGTCCATTTTATGTGATCAAACTGCAGGAATTCCCAAATTCTCTTGCATGGATTGTTGCCAGGCATCCGTGCAGTGGCCTCAAGATTGTCAGTAAAAAAGGAAAAACAGCTTGATGCACAGTTTCATCTGTTCAAACTGGTTTTAGTTTAGGAGACACTTTGGGTATTTGGGCATTTGTCAAGCCAACTGCTGATTTGAAGATTTTTTCCAGAAACTTCTCTTTTGCATTGCAAAGAGAATACCTGTAAAAGAAGAAGCAGAAAAAAAAAAAAAGACATTGCTTGTAAAATTTCTGAGTTTTCAGTTTGATTACCTTGTCAAATTTAAGTCTCACCATTTGAGAAGGTACAGTGATGTCAACTGACTGAGCTTTTCTTTTCTTCCTTATCTATCTGTTCTCTGCTTCTCCTAACACATTAGTTTTCTTTTTAAGTTTTCTTTATTCAGTAACCTCAGAGTAAGACTTGGCCAGTGTGTATGTCACCTGAGGTTTTGGATGGTGGTACTTGTTCTCAAATATTCTGTTGATAAATGAAGCCTAGATGTTTGCAGCAGCAGACTACTACTAATAATACTATTAATGAACTCCCCTCTGTCCCCCTGCCAATCAAGAAGATTCTCTTCTTTAAAAAACATCCAGTGCACTTCTGTCCATGCACTGGCTGAGCACTGTGGCTGTGTGTGGTAGGGTGATGACAGGTCTAGTACTGCATTGGTTTGCTTTGTTTAATTCAGATGAGACTGAAATCCTAAATGTTCTGCTTGGTCCTCTGGGCCATTTCTTGTGCTGGAAGATGGCACTGTAATAATTTCTGTTTGTTTGTAGATGTTTTATTTGCAACATCCAGTTGAGTGTTCACAAGGTCAGACAGAGCGGAACTTCCTGTATTCTGGTATTCTGAAGCATTTTGTGCAAGCCTTGAAGGCCTTTAAATGTGAAATTCAGTCTTAGTTTAGTTTTTAACTTGTAGACTACCAGCTTAAATTATGCAGTGGCTGGAAGTTGTCAAAAAAGCAACTCAGCCTGGCAGTGCTGAGGTCATAGTTTTCTGAGATGAGTTTCTCTGCCTCTAGAAGGGGAGTAGTCTTTGATCAAACTGCAAGAGAGAAGTACTGTGAGGGCGTTTTCTGATAATGCAAAGGGCTAACAAACCCTTGGTCTGAAGAACCACTGTAATTTGTGGCTGGGAGGGTGCGACAGCAAGTCAGAGCACAGGGGACAGTGTGGACATTGCAATAGGACTGAGGGCTGTGAATGCCCACACTGTAAAGCTGCTGCTATGGCTTCATTGTTTTATCTCCAGACAGTAAATATTGAGAAGCTGTACCTCCAAATCTACAGTGACTCAAAGCTGAGGTTTATAAACCCATAAATCTGTAGTTTACATCAGCCAGTACATATATGTGCGTGGGAAGGGCACGCTGCCCCTGCATTGTTGGATGCATGCAAAGACTTAGGAATGCTTCTGCTACTCTTTTTTCCATCTTGAAGTATGGTTACTCAGTCTGAAGTAATTGGGGTTGCTCAAAAGGTTTCATCTGTGTAATCTGCTAATGTCTTGTTTTGCAGGTAATTTTGTATTTTATAAAAAACCCCACAACCCTGAGTAATATTTATAAATATATTTCTTCTAGCAATCTGAACTGATCTGTGAATGTGTCGCATACCTCTTGCACAACTGAAGTGTGCATGCAGCTTAAAAGCTTATATATAAAATTATCAAGCAGAATTGTTTCACCTTAGGGGTAATTATTTTTTCAGATAATAATTATGGTGCAGGGCTAAGCATAGTATCATGGCAATGCTTTAGTCATGTACTGCAGCTCTTGCCTAGGCACCTTTAGTTTCTAGTAACACTGGAAATACAGAGTAACTTGGGGGAGGCCAAATAAACTAGTTTTTAAATTCTTATTAAAAGACCTGAGTGGAATGTAGGATCTTGTTGATGTAAACTACTACTAAAAAAAAATAAATTATTAGCTAGGTTAACTTTCATGCATCTTCAATTCTCTCCTATATGATTCAATTCAGTTATCTTCCTTTTTAATCAAATATTCTGCTTTCAGGCTAAGGGGATGAGATCAGGGGAATTGTACCAGAGTTGAACTGTAATCTAGTGATAAAACCTTATTGGAATTGTGAATGAAACTGAACTTCTGGACCCACTTCATACTGTACATGATTTCTTGTCTCTAACTCATATTAATTTAGATTAAGGCATGTTCATGGTAGAATAAATTGTTGATTTAATATAATTCTTTGGAAAAAATATTTTTTTACGTATTTCCAAGAATGAAGGGAGTAATTGGCAATTACTGTTACTGCCATCATGGGGTTTCAGGTGTTGTCACTTCTGTGGTTTAGACAAATAAAAATCATGTCAAGAAACCATTAAATTCAGTTGTGTATGTTTCTTCCTTCTGTGGAAAATCCACGTAGAAACAATTCTGACAGAGCTGATCAGAAAATTGATCTTTTGACTTCCATTTCATCATGCACCTGTTCCGCAAACAACCTGTATAAGCTCTAATTATGTTCTCTTGCCCGTCATCAAGATTGGAGCAGACTAAATTTTGTGAACTAGCTTTTCAATTTTTTAATGAAGTAGGTTGTATACCAAATCTAAATCTTCCCTGTAGAAATGTTGTATGTGAAGTTTCTTAAGGAAGTAGTAAAAGCTACCTTAATAAACTTTATGCTAGTATTCAGGCTATTTTCAGGTCTCTTGGTGTCTCAGCTATAGGATTTAATTGCAACACCAAAACTTAATATGATTTAATGTTTTTCTTCCTTCACCACAATGTACCGAAGTTAAGTTGCCTTTGTAAAATGAGTACTACTTTCAGTTCCTTCTTGGTATATAGTGTTTGCCTAGTGCATGGGAGAAAAAAAAGATACTTTGCTGCAATGTGATGCTGTCCTGTCATGCTTAATGTGGAATAAGACCAGAGATAGTGATTTGCAAATTATCATTGAAAATTATTTTCTAGCATTAAAGAGAAAATAACCCCTGGAAATGTCTGTTTTTTCCTTTTCAAATGAATTCTGTCTTCCTGTGAATAAAATGAAAACATTTTGATTCCATATCGTGGATAGACTTATTAAAGAAGGCATGAAGAACTGAGTTTGTAGAAAATTCGTCTAATCAATTTACTGTTTAATGATTCTATAAAGAGATGCTTAGGATTAAGCATTTCCCTGAAACTGGAGAAAGTCCTGCTTTGATTCTGAAGTTTCTATGTGGATTTTACTGAAGCTGTCATTCAGAATTTAACAGTTCTGGTCAAATTGTTTTTTCATATTTATTTGTAGAGATACAGTAGTTGTTGCTACAGTAATAATGGTATTTTCTTAATACTATGAATATGTAAAAAGGCAAACAGCAAAGTATGTTTAGTGACAATGAAAGGAAAGGCTGTTTTAAATGTCACTGATGGAAATAGGTATGACTGTGCAACATACTCCATGCTCTTTTGTGGATATGTAGATAGAAAGGATCATGTTTTTGTGAGATTTAGATATGTGAAAGAATATCAAAATATTACTACTTGTTAGGACATAGGCCTGGGCTGATGCTGTTAGCTTTGGTGCCTGTAGCTTAAAGGAGGTAGAACTTAGGAGTCAGTGACTTAAGTTTGACAGGAATATTACATAGGACGTGAAAACATAGAATCCTGAAATGATTTGGGTTTGAAGGGACCATAAAGATCATCTAGTTCCAACTGTATGTTGAAGTTGCATAGTCCTTATATTGCCAGCAATGTCTCTTGCTATTTTAATTGTGTTTGGAAAGTATACATAGTAAAAGGGAAGCAGTGCATGTCCAATATTAAATACAGGAAATTGGAAGTGTTTCTTCTGTTATAAGGCTCAGGACTTCTGTGGGTTTGATTTACTCTGTGTAAAATTATTTTTCATTAGCATGTTGTTTGAGGTGAACATGAAATGTTGGTCTTAAGGAGTTACCCACTCTTTCAATTTTGTCAGATTTTCTAGTACCATGTTGGCTGCCGAACTGCATATTAACCTTAGGTGTTATTTGGCTGTGTAACATTTGAGCTACTGCTGTGATTTGCTTCAGGTGTAGCAGATAAAATATCTGACATGTTTTTCTGTTCAAATAAATAAAACTGAGGATTTAATCCGTTCTTTTTCAAGGAATATTAGTAGTTTACATCAGTCTCCTGTTTATTTAGATTACTTATGATGTATGAAGATCTGGCTGTGTCCTCTCCTCTTGCCATTTTTCTAATGTGAAAGAACTCTGAGCCAAGCAAGGATTATCTATGAAATAATTGGATCCATCTTGTAAAATGGAAGGGAAAGCTAAATATGGTCAGTTCTGGAACATGATGCATGGGGACACAAACACTGGAGTGGAGTGATTTGGAGAGACTCCTGTCTGTTGGAAGGAGTCTGATTTAAGTATGTGCACTGCTTGGAATTGTGGTTTCACCTATCACCTGCCTTTCTATGTTCCTGAGATTAAATTCTGCGTCACTGGGGCACGCAACTAGTACTGATGGGTCATTGAATAAGCAGAATGAGAAAGTGGCCTGCCTGTGTGCAATTCCTGATATAATGAAGTGAGCAGCCTTGCAGTGTTTCTTGGGATGCTTCTCTGGAGAGGTGTGCAAAGAAAATGACAGCAAGAGAACAGAGTTGGGCTTTTACTGTGGTGCTAGATGGGAAAGGGAATAAACCAAAGCTGAAAAGTGAAAACATCAAACTTGGGCTCTAAACAGAAAAGGGGAGAAGGAAGACGAGAGAAGCCTCAAGGTTCTCAAAAAATGCTGAAGAAAAACTTTAACACTGGGAGAAAGCAGAGACATGCAAATAGGGATTTTCTATATATTCCCTATGCTAGACTAGAGAGAAGTGATAACTTGCAAAAAAATTTTAAACATATGCTTCAGTGACTGGTCGGTTGAAGGAATAGATGTTAAATGAGATTGCTTCATCCTTAAAATTGCCAATTTACCAACTCAATAGCCTGGTACATCCTCCAGGTGACATTGTGCCATAGTTATGTATTATACATTCGGTTTAGTTACTGTAAAACCTTCAGAAAGTTTGGCAAGCCTTTACAAAAGGCTTGATGATAAAGACTTTATTTTGTGTAATTAAGACACTGCTCTGGGCAATGGGCATATTTTAATGTTGAGAGCTGTTGAAGTGATGCAAAAAAAGAGCAATTTTTGTTTTCTTCCCTTCATCACCACTCTTTCGTCGTAGGCCACTTTTGTCCAACAGAGCGATTTTGGAATATATGTCTTTAGTATGAACATGTTCACATGTCTTTAAGCAACTTGTGTTTCATGAGCTCATACAGATGATTAATTTCTTTTGTTACAGCCTCTTATTCTAGCCCTGAGCATGCTTTTTCTTCTTTAGAGAAAACCATCATGTTTTAATATAGCTAAGAAAAATTCACTCCAAGGTATAACTTCATATTGAGTCAAGAAAGATTGTTTCTGAGATGCTTTGTTGGTCTCTGTAAGTGGTCACATGCCAAAATACTGTTCAGTGCATACTGTGCAGTAGTTACATGTAACCTTTTGAATTTTTAGCAGTGCTAACTAATTTACAAGCAGTGTTTGAAGTAAACAATGCAGGATGCAGAATTTCTGCAAGAAGATGAAATAACAGGATGGTTATTGTGCTCAGTGAGAAGATTCATCTGGTTTTTTACCTAGAAGGCAAAATGCTTGCTAAATTACTGAAACTGAAAAAACCATGCAGGATGTTTTTAGGGTTTTCTCCATGTATCTCTCAAGGATTATAAAAGGTACTGTGGGGACCAATGTTCAATCCACATATGTTGACAGAGTTTCAGGAAAACATTTTGTTGCAATTTTGTAACGCAGTGATTCATGCTAGAAAATGATACAGTGATTCACACATGTAAATGTCTTTTTTTGGCTCAAAAGTATATTTATGTACATACCATAAAACATGGTTACAAGGTTTCCTGAAGTTAAAGTGAAAACTGCCCCTTTAAAAATATTATGCTACATGAGCATTATGCAAAGAATTAGTCTTTTAGTTCTCAGTAAAATATTAGTGCTGATTATAGCTGAATATGGAGTCATACCAAAAGCTTAGATAAAGGAGTTTGAAGAATTTACCCTCAAAAGACATCCTTTTTTCTGCTTTACTCAGAAGTTCAGAAATCACATTGTGGATTTCTGAATGGAAGAAGTGGGAGTAGTCTCCTATGGAGTGGCCATGCTTTCATTATATTTCCCTTCTATCCTAAATTCAAAACTTTGCAGCAGAGTGGCTTTTTACTGTCAAACATAAGGTGACCTCAGTCTCTCTTTGATTGTAATCCAAGAATAACTGAGATTTTCTCCTTTCATTCTGGAGAATGCATCTGGTCTAAAAGTCAACTGATGCTACTGTAATTGAATTGCCAAATTTCAGTTCAAAGTAGATGCAGTTTTACAGCATGTCCCTCTTCTTGGCACTGTATTGACTGTTCTATCATTCCCCTCCCAGGTTCATAGGCTTTTGTGTTCTCCTGTGTCTACACAGAGGACCCTTAACAGGGATTATAGTGACATTTAAACTTGCCATCTTTTCTGGGGAGGTGAACTGAGAACAGGCTGGTGAGTAAATCCATTAGGTAGCTGTGCTTGTGGGGCCATGTGTTCAAATGGTTATCAACTAAGGACTGATCAAATGAGTTGCTGTGTTTCTTTGTTCAACTAAAAAGTGCTACTCTTGCACAGTCTTCCTATTTCGGTGCTCTCTGGTGGGACATCAGTAACTGCAGAGCTCGTAAGTAATGGTGTCCAATCTGAAATGAAAAAAAAAAAATAGTTAGAAAAGATGTAAGTATTGAACAATTTCCTATTGCTTTAAGTACAAGCTGATTAATGTTTCTCAGAAGAAGTAGGAGAGGAAGAGGAATCGCCTCACTGGATACTAGCTCCTTAAGACAGGAAGCCAATTTGATATCTTGAATGCTAGACATTTCAACATTTTATCTAATTAAATATATTTTCACTTAATATGCAGGATGGCTGTGCTTTTTTCTTCTCCTTATAAGGAGAATTATTTTTTAAAAATAATTGTGAGCATAGTGGGTAATACTTCTGTGCCTGGTCAAGTGTGATTTCATGCTGTGCCTCCTGTCCAGACACTGCCTGGTGGCTTCCACCACTCTGCAGCAGGTGTTTGCAGGGAATATTGCTGTTTTCCTGATTTTTTTTTTTTTTTAATGAATAGCTAGGAGAAAGCATCTTTGTGCTCACATTGTTGAGTACTACCAAGTGGCATACCTTCTTCTGTGGTGTGTTATGTAGCGTTAACCAAGTGAACTGCTGAGGAACTGTAGCAGCAACAGAAGGTACTGAAGGTGCTACCTCTCAGAATATGGACTGATGCTCCAAGGGTGTGTGTTTGGTGAGGAGATGAATGCTGAGTTTATGCATATGCCTGTTTTTTAAAGTTTTTGTTATGCATTTCTTTGCCTGGGGAACTCTTCCAAAGAATAGGAGTAACTCACACCTTTCTGGCAATGGGGTAAAGTTCTGTGTCTTGTGTTAGAATAGTTAAGGTATTGTTAGACCTGTGGAATGATCCTTTGGCCGCTAACATAATTTTTTGCATGTTCTTCAAAGACTTTGGCAATCTCCGTTGACATGTTCTCAGCCAGCAGAGCTGAAATGCCAGCTCCTCTTATCCAGTGAACTTTAGTTTAAAAAAGAGAAATAAAAAACCCCACAATGGTATCAGATGTACCTTGGTCATTCATGTTTCAGAGCTTGGCTGATGTATTTTTGAAGCAAGGGCTGGCAACTGCCAAAGAAGGATGTCTGTTCATCAGCATTTTTTGGGTAAATGACGAGTGACCTCAGATTTGGAATAATATTGAGTGCTTGTAGTGTTGACTGCAGTTAATGTAATTGTGCTGCTGACTGGGATAATACCCTTTTTTAACACAGGAAAGCTGAAATAACTGTAGGCATCTAAAGAACATAACATATGTAGTAGCATAGTTTTTGCTTACTGTTCTAGAACGTTGCTTATGCAGACATACTGTGTGCTTTGCTCTGTCGGCATTAAGCAGTTGTGTTCTTTGCTGTGTGGCTTCTTGGAATATCTCCGACTCATTCTTTTCTGTCTAATGGGTTAATGGGGAAACAGTTCTTGGCTGCAGTTACACATGTGAGCAGAGGTACCTTTAAAGAGTTCTTGCTTACCCTTCAGCTTCTTTAGAAGTCTCAGTATGGATTCTTGTGCCTGTAGCCCTTCTGAAAATCTTTAACATTTCAGAGAAGGCAAGTCCCATACCATCATCCTCAAGCTAATTTCTGTGGGCTCCTTAGAGGAAACCTTCCAGCAGAACTTCAGGTGGATGGTAATAAAAAAAGCAGCGCGGCAGGAGAATTCTATAGAGTGTCTTGAAAAAAGCGAGTTTATCTTCCAGCTACATTGGAAGCCTTTTCTCTTTTTATTTTATATCCTGTTCTTGGGGATTGCTGGTTAATAATTCACATGTGCTACAGTTACCAATTAAAGAAAAATTGAATTTGAAACAGCAGTAGGTTCAATTAAATATATTTGGGAATCAGTTGTTTCTTTTATTGCTCAGGAAGGGAGTTTAATTATTTAAAATGTCCTTTCTTGATAAATTTTTGTTTTACATGAGCAAAAATTACCAATGGCTAATTACCATTCCTGAGGAATTTAATATTTGCAGGCTTAACTTGGGACTTAAAGCCAGAAAAAAATTATTCCAATTCAGGATGAAATAAATATTACTTAGTTTGTTTGAGCACATGCATGAAGCTGATGACAGTCCTTACAAAATGCAGTCTAACCTTGTCAGAAATCAAATATTTATCTTCAGTGTGTGGTGTAGAATACTGTAATAAACTGTGTGTACAGCAAAATGAAGTAATTAAATATAAATGGAGAGAATTGGAATTCTTGCTCAGTCATAAAGAATGGAAAGTGAATCTGTTCCTTCTAGAGTTCATTTCCCACCCCCTGCCATGCCCCTCGAAAGAAAATATGCAAAGGACCAAAAGGTCCTTCATTGCATGGCAGATATTACCAGAGTGGATTCAGTTTACTTTTTCCTATTGATTTATGTTCCCTAGTTGACTGCATTAGTATGCCGTATTAGTCATGTCATGGCTATTTGCCACACTCTACAGTGGAAAAAAATACTTGTTTCTAAATGTCAACTTCCAGAATTTCCTGTTATGGTGAGAAGATACATCTCATTACCATGCATTGCTCTTTCTGATAGAATTCTCATAAGACAATTGTTTGTTTGTTTGTTTGTTTTTTCAGAAAAGCTATACTAATCAGGGAGTGAACAGTGTTAAAAATATTTATCTGTTTGGTTTTAAAAGGAAATGAACTTCTGCCCTATGGTAATAAAATGCAATAAACTAAAGTTGGCTGTGTTAAAAACAGCACAAGGAGAGGTCTGAGTTAAACTATATTGATTTTTTTAGTGGGCTATAACAAGGTTAAGATGATTATTGTTAGCTTTTTCTCTTTAAGTCTGGCTTTCCTACAAGTAGGGACCTTTGACTTCTTTCATGAACACAACTTGATGCCTTCCTCATTATAGCGTACCTGTCATAGCAAGAGTGATACTCTGAAGTGTTGCTGGTTTCAGCAGTGCACAGAACACAGGTGTCCAGGTTTGCTTGTTCGTCATGACTTCCTTTATATTTTAAATGATCTTGTATGCTTCCAGTTGAATGTTTGTTAATTGATTCCACAGACTCGTGCAGGTAGCTTGATGACCTGAATAAATCTATGTATCTGGCACATGCTTTTCTGCTATGGTTGGATTTATTCTGCTTTGCAATTACCCTTTTGAATGCCAATACTATATATACAGTTTCAGCTGGACTGTAAGATTTGTTCTCAGTATTAAGTCACAAGTAATAAATTTGCTTTTGAGGACCTACAGTTTGTGAACATAAAATTTAACCAGGCAATATGTCTTTTTTTTATGAATTAGGGTCTTGATTAATAATTTGCATTGAATGCTTTTTTATTTTTTGTAATGAAATTTTAGAAGCATTTTAATTTTAATCTTCCTGGTAAAAAAATAATAATTTCAGGAGATTGAGAAAATTCACACACTCAAAATTTTAAATATTTGAGCTTTTGCTGCATTGGTGGAAAGGAATACCAAATACATCATTAAATTAATATTAACAAATAAAGCTGACAATTTTTTCATTAATTAAAAAAAAAAAGTTTGCTTCTGTGTTACAGTTGAAGTTGCGAGGGGGATCAGAATATAACATCAGAAATTTTGGTAAAAAATCCAATACTTTGCCCTGGAATACTGGCAGAGGACTTGTGCTTGAAATAATTTTGACTTTCCAAATATTATGAGAGGGAAAATTTGTTTTCAATATTGGAATATCTGCATTGTTACATGATTCCCCATGTTGGCTGTCGAATTGCGTACGTGATTAAAAGCAAATGTCAGTTGAATCACAGAGTGTTGATTTGATATCTCTCAACATAAGTTGAGTTTTAGTTTTGATTTTAGCATAGTTTGTTACATGTTAGAGAACAGAAACTGCCTTTTTATTGTGATTGGATCTCAAGAGATCCTGGAAGCTGCATCTGATAAACTCGCATAATTTGTGTGACATTTTAGTAGTAAATTAAATGAAAATATTGGATTCTAATATTCAGAAATACAGAGAAACTAGTTGTCTTTCTGGTATATTAATGAAATTACGTGGATGCTTTATAGTGTTCGTAAGCTTAACTTTCAGTGGTTTTTTTTTTTAACATGATATACTCAGAGTTAATTCAGACACAAATTTCTTTAAAAATGCAGCTGGCTTCAGATTATTTTTTTCACAGTAGGTATTCTTCACCTTGTCTGCAAACATGTCATGCTTCCTAGTCTTGTTCTTAGGTCTCGCTTTTCATCTTGGTTAACCTTGGTAAGTTATGTAGCTTTTCTGGAGAAAGTAGTTATGTGTCTTCAAATAACTCAAATTAGTTGTCATTAAACATGATTGTTGTCTTTATGGACAACTTTTAAATATTGCATTAAAGGAGGAAAAAAAATACTGAATATAGCCTGTATTATCTTTGTACCAGCTTTTCTTGATTTTTAGTGCATTAGTGAGTAAGAGAGGCTTGCAAAGTCCTTTTCAGGGCCTAATGATTCAGTCAATATAGACACTGTGCATGACTAGAAAAAAGAGATTTTTCTCATTGCTTATGTTCTGCATCTCTGTTCTGTAAAGTAAACAGATTACCAAAGGATAATGCAGTGGGCCACTAGCTGACATCAAGTAACATTCCTGATTAGTCCAAATTTTGTAAGTTTTTATAAGATGTTTGAGTAAGTAGTATGTAACCAAAGAGTTTAAAAAGCCTTTAGTTGAAAGATCATGGTAGCTGTTAGTGCTTTCTTTACTCAAATCAGGGATTTTTTTTTTCCTACTGACACACTGACCTTTGCTTGTACATTTCTTCATTTCCCTTTGTGCTGCTGTGCCCCCCTACAGAAGGAAATCCAAATCAGAAAAAACACCCCAAAACTCCCACCAAAACAAAAAGCCAAATAAAGGAAAATGCCAGAAAACCAAAACTGAAGTTATTGCGGGTATCACTTGGTTTACAGGAGTCTGGCATGAGAAGTAATTTAAAAGGTTGCTATAGCTGTTTTAAAAACCAGTTTTGTCAGAATTTAATCAACAACACTTAAGAAGAAGGTACGCTTTCAGTTTCTGACATGAGGCAAATTTTGACATTTTTAGTGGTTATTTCAGATTTTTCATAAGTGTGTCTTTGGAAGAACTACTTCCAAATTCTAAAACTTTTACTGTAAAACAGTAAGAGTCTGCCTGGGAAGGTGCTTGTTCATGGCCTTCCCTCTCAGCTAGGCTTTAAAACAAAACATTCATTATGCTTTGGTTTCCTGGTCACCTGCACATTTTCCATTATTTACTTGAACTCAGCTGACATCTCTGTCCTGAACCTTGTTTCACTAGGAAGCGGGAACTGTGATGCCTTTGTGGGCAGAGAGGTGTCCCTCAATACTCCCATGAGCCCTTGAAGGAATTTGTGTATTACTTTACTCAGGCTGCCCTGCATTGTGCACTGGAGAAATTGCCTTAGGGGAAATGGTTCACGTAAGCTTCAAAAATTTCTCTGCTCAAGCAGTCCTTTAGATATGCAGTCACTGTGTAGTCTGGAAAAGGAGATGGTCAATTTTAGTTAACACCCAGTCTTGAGTGTGTTTTTTGAGAGCTGCTTTTGCTGACATATGCTTGAGTGATGGTTGGAGCAAAAGGCCAGGCTGGATGACCTGAGACATACTTCTGACCTGATTTTTGTGTTTTCCTACTGCTGTCACTGCTCTGCTGTCCTCATGCCACATCAGCCGTGTTGCCTTCACATTTCCTTGACACAAGGAGGAAATGGAGGTTTTATTATGAGTAATAGGAAGAGGGCAGAGCTGGGGCAAAGAAATAACCCGTGGAGAAAGGTTTTGGTCATCCTTGCACCCCCACCTTCCCCTTCTAATGTGAGGCAGGAAAAGATGACATTTTCTATTAGACTTCATAGTAACTAGGATAGGACAGTCAATGCAATACACAAGAAGACCTCATATTCTGTAGTACCTGATCACCATTCAGAAAATTGAAATAAATTCACTCTAAGTAATGCAGCCATCATATGTAATGAATTACAGTAATAGAAATATTAATGTGCAACAGTAAATTTAAAAACCTAATGGTAAGTGTTATTCTCTTGAGACTCTGGGAACAAAATGGACTTTGTCCAAAATGTATTTGTAATTGCGGTATATACAGACTTCAGAAAAATGAAACAACGTAAGTGCATGTAAGAAAGACCTAATTATACATTCTCCGTGGCTATCACTTAAAAAATTGGATGTAATTGCAGTCCCATTTGCTCGTTAATGATGCAGGTGTTTGAAAATCTACCAGCAGGTTGCATAAGTGATCAAAATCCAGGGAAAGCAGTGCAGTTTGGTGCAAAACTGCCATATGGGCATGTGGTGTGTCTTATCACTCCTGGGTTTTGGTGAGTGCACGTACGCTTGCCATATATTGAGAGTTTTCTGTAAAGCAGGGTTGCATTTCTAGGATTAAACTACACAAACTTACTTAACAAAGCTCATTGTCATATTTTCTTTGGTACCACCTGTGTATTTTTACTCAGACTGATTCTCCTCCTACTTTTGGCTGATTCAGCTGGATTCCCCATGTTGCTTCTGGGAGAGGTAACCACCAGGTAAATGTTCCTGCTTTTGTCATGACTTCTCACATTTGCTTCTTGTGGTGTCCCTTTTGGCTTTGAATGTTTTTCTGAGAATTTCAGGATTTGCCAGGGTTCAGTTGCTGCTACTTTGCAGTCTTGTACCTCCAGTTAAACCCTGCATTGGCTCTGTTTTGTCTCTTTTGATCAAAAAAGTTTCTTCTTCCATGAGCTGGTGCTTTCGTTTCAAGCTGCCTCTGTGTGAGACAACAGGATTTGTCTCTGGAAAGTTGTTTTCATTTCCCTGTTTCCTTCTTTGGAAGCTCCCTTATTTCAGATCCAACTTCTTCCTGGAGAAGGCAACTTTTATGAATAGTAAGCTTTTATCTGGGGAAAAAAATGCTTTTGGTAGTAAAGAAATTAGCAGTTTATAGTGAAGCCTGTTCCTTTCCTTGGCATGTGTGTGGGTGTCCATGTGATAAGACTGACATTTTGGATTGTGTTTGATAAACTTATGTATGTATTGATTATACAGGCAAAATTAGAAATTGAATATAAATAGGCAAAGACAATTTCATACTAATTTGTTGTTGTGGAGCTATTTCTTGGTAGATGTTCTTAATGGTTTCATACTCATCTAGTGAACCCTTGTGTCACCAGTCCTTTGAGTGTAGCAGTTTTATCTTTTTATATATACATTTATCACAATAAGCAAGTCAGAAAAGAGCACTATTAGTGTACACGGGATGAAACAGTCTTGAGACCAGAACTATAGGACTACTTATTTAAAAAACAACATGGCAAATAATTTTTTGTTCTTCTCTTATTATTCTGATTTCCAATATTTCCCTCCCAAAAAAGGAAGAAACAAAAGGCTTGTTGTTCACACTTGTGGTCATGCAGTAAAGTTTTTGTAATTCTCTTTTTAGAGAAACTTTTTTAGCCAGAGTATATTGGTTAATTTTCAATCTCTATCTTTCTCTGCCATCATGCCTTCTGGATACTATGATCAAATCTTAAGTAGAAATGATAAATCCTATGTAGGATCCCCCCAAAGTGGTAAACAATAACTACAATAAAAAGGACAGCTTTATAATATTTTGACTCAGAGTCACAATTTAGATATTTCAAAATAAATACTCAAAAATTGTATATGATATAAATTTATATTTCCTATTCAGGAAACTGTGTTCATGGTGTATAATCTGCAAAGTAAGACGAGTTAATTGTCTAAAAGTTAATTGTCTAAAAAAAGCTGCATGTTTGTTAGCTTTAGGCGCTTCCGCTGTATTTATCCTTAGATGTCATTTTAAAGACATGAAAGAATGCCAGTACCAAGAACCACCAATTTTAATCAGAGTAAACAGTTCTGTTTTACTTTCATTAGCAAAACTTAATTTGTTTGAGAAGGGGTAAAGTGGCCCTTATTAATCTTCTCAGTTCTCAGGGTCAAGCTTCTCATGAAGAGAAAAATAAATTTATCTCCTAGTGGCTTTTATTGGAGTTTGAGTGGGATGTTGCACTGCTCATTCCAGAGCAAAACAGGTCAACTCTCTTAAGCATCCATTTCTTTCCCATAACTTCAGTATTACTGAGAAATCACATACCTGAAAATTAAATTAAGTATTATATTTGCTATTAGTTCTGAAACAAGCTTAAGTCTGCAAAAATAAAATAAGCTCTACCTTCTGAATTTGTCTTGTAATCGAGTACTACTATTCCAGTTAATGAAAAGTTAAAATACTTCAAAGTGATAAATTCTTGTGGCTTTTAAAATCTGATCTCCCTTGCAGAAGTAAGTAAACCAAGAGATCAAAGAGAACTGTCATACATTGATCTTTTTCTAAGGCTCTGCTTTTAAAAATCCATAATGTTATAGAATGGCAAATGCAAAGCAAAATGTATCCCCCAGATGCACATTAGCTTCAGCTGTGCTGCTAACAGTGATTTGAAACCTTTTTTTTTTCCTCCTAACCCATTCTTCCTCAATATGTGTTGGTATGTATTTCAGGTGTATACATATATGACCGAAATCTTCCCTGGCCTTCCCCTGCCCCCTCCCCATTCCTTGTTAACAGTAGAATGCCTGTTTTTACCCAGTGTATATACATACATAAATACATACATATATATATGTATATATATTAGAAGGAGTAGGTAAGGGGAGAGCAGATGATATAATAATAAAGGTGTGCCAAAGATACTTGAACACCATGCACAAATCTAGGGCATTTTTAAGGGAGTTTATGATGTAAATGATTGTTTTTTTCAGTGTGTATGCAAACTAGCTGCTTCCAGGGGCTGTGTTTCTTCTTTGACTTTGATCTGAAAAAAGGAAATATTGATGGAAGTAGAAGAAAAATATTTTATGAAACTTATGTGCTTAATTCTGATTTATGCTGTGCATCAACAAGGTGTAGCACAGATTCTTTTTAAAGATTTAAAAATAATAGTTTCCATGCTCATCTCCCTTCCATCTTCTGTGTAAGACTTCAGGCTATAATTTCTTGAGCAAAAGATTGTCTTGGTAATTCTGGGAGCGATGTGGGATTTTTTTTTTTTTGCTTGAGGCTTCAGTATCATCTGGATTTTTAGTTTAAGAATATATATTTGTAAGTGTTTAGATCTGTACCAGAATCCTTTCACCTTGGGCATTTCAGGTTTTGTGTATTAGCTCTTAAATTTTGAAGGACTAAACTCAAATTTGAATCATGGTCAAATTTGAATGCCACCTCTTTGCAGCATGAAAAGAGAAGGATTTTGTAGGATGGAAGAAAATTCTGTGTGTGCAAGTTTCATTTTCTGCATTCTTTGTGTAAGTTTTCCAGCCTCTTTTCTTGTAAGGAACATTTTTTTGTTGTCTTTGCTCTAATATCTGTGCAGGTGCTTCCCCTGCCCTGTGTGGCCACACATTTCAGTAGGTGTGCTGTTAACACAAAAGCTGATGGAAGTAGGAGTCACAGTTATAAATCACCTTTGTAACCCTAGTGGTGCTATCTAACCCAATAACTCTGGCCCTAAGCTCAGGCAATTTCAGTGGTCCTGTTATCCAAGAATGCTGACATAAGATCTTGGCACACAGTTCCTGTGTATTTGCTTGTCTAATTTTTTGCCTAAGTCAGACTGAAGCTAAATGAGAAAGTGTGGGAACTTTTTGTATTCTATCAGTTAAGGTACTGATAGGAGATCAGGGTAGTAAATAATAAATGGATTAATGATTCTTCAGTGTGTCCTGTTCTGAGTGCAGTCTCTGGGCATCATGTTAAAATATCTGCAGTATGGGCTTTTATATATAAATTTTGGGAGCTTTGTGTCATCTGTAGGATATAAGCTTTCCTCTCCAAGATTTTTGAGCAGGAGTTGATATGAGCAGGTGACTTTTGTATTCACCTGGAAAGCAAACAGCTTAGGCTTGACTCATGAATGAGCTTGCAGTTGTTAGCAAAAGAGAGCTTTCATCTTCTCTGCTTTCTTAGACAAGCTGCTATTAAAGGTAGGATAGGAACTATTAGGGAATTAATTTTTCCTAATGCAAAAGAGGGAGCCATGGAAACCTTCCCCAAAAATTGTTGACTCTTGTGCATAAATCCACTGCTTCAAGACTTCAAACAAGTGCTCAAATAATTTCAAGAAAAAGTTGTATCTTAGTATTTACAGTTGATCTGTAAAATTTTTATGTTTGCACTTTACAAGAAAGCATACTTATCTTCGGTTTTCCATGTTTGTGCCATGGCTTAGCAACTGTAACTTGTTTTATGCTTTTTGCTAACTAAACTCTGTTTATGGTTTCTGAATATACAGAGGTAAACCATTGACACTCCTTAAGCAGGTATGATAGTGAAACTAACAAACGGTCATGTTACTTCACCAGGCGACTTGATCAATTTAAGTTTTCTTTTCTTGACTATAACATGAAGTTGTAAAAACTTACTACTGTACTTTTTGGTTATTGGTGTTCCTAACAGTAAAGCTTGGTCTCTTCAGAAACTTTATACTTCAGTACTTTGTATGCCCGACAGCAAATCTGAAATTGCTGCCTGAGCTATTTCTTAATGAATGAAGCCCTGAATGTTGTGGCCTTGAAACTGTTGTGAACTTGGGATGGAGATTGACCACAGAATTTGCTGTCTAAATGCCAGGATGTCTTCAGCTGGCATGGAAGAGGAAAGTGCAGCTGCTCCTCTTTCATAGAGAAACTTCAAAGGAACCCATGGCAAAAGTGCCTTGCAAACTTCTTTTGAGTTGGATTTAGGACTTTGGCAATGAAAGTAAGAAGGAGCCTTGCTGAATTTTAAGGGTCTTCTTTTCATGTACCAACCCCCCTGATTACTTTTGATAATGTTCTTAAGTATTATCTTTCATTTACTGTGATATCTGACTTTCCCTGACATCATTTTCTGAAGACTCGTGGTGAGATACTGAGGTAGGACCTATGAGGTAGGACCTCATAGCAGTGTGACTATCTCCCTTCTGTACGCACTACATGTCTCTTCTTTGGGAGGGGTTTGGGCATGTCCCACAAAGATCTGGTAGAGTAGGCTCTAGCATAGTCCAGAGACTGGGGATGAGTAGGTGCCTTCTTGAGCTGGATTTTTAACACAGCTTACAGCATAGATTTCTCCTGAAGTTAAATATCGGTTTGAAATGAGGGGAGGAAGTGAGTAGATAGGTTGAGCATTTTATCCTTCTTTTTTTTTTATTTCATTGCTTCAAGTCTGTACATCTTGGGGGATGCAGCTGTCTGGTCAGTTACTGCCTGGGCTCAGTTTCCCTGCTCCGCTCTCAGACAGTTAGAAGGAGGGTCTGCGTTTCTCCAGTAACCTCAGTTACTGTTCAGTGAGTTGGTGAACATATACAGGCTGGTAAGGTGTCACCTATGTCCAATCTCCTATTTTTCATGACTCTTTGACCTTGTCTGGAGAAGATGCAAGCCTTTCCTTCTCTGGAGTCAGATGGCTTTGCAAGACAGAAGCAACTGGAAGAGCATGAAGCTGTTTAAGCAGTTGTCTTTTAGATTAATCAGACAGAGGAGAATTCTTATCAACTGAGACGGTCTCAGGACCCTTAAGTTCTTGATTTAGGAAAGGTTACAGTGCTGAGTTTAATGCAGACACTCTGCTGATCAGGCACTTTGAGATTTTTCTGTCCACATCACCACATTTTGTCTCAATATTTTTTTTATCAGGCTGTTTTCTGTCTTAGGACTCTTCTCTTAATAGTGATGTTAACATACTGCTGTTGGCTGGCAGGGACTGCAGCACCACATGTTGAACATCTCAGGGTATCTTTCTGTTCCTGAATATTTCTAGAACTTCAACTAAATGAGGAGAATGGAACAGAAATTTGAGATCAGACTTTTATTTTATGTTCATTATAAAAATAAGTGGTTTACAGGCAGTGCACAAGGAGCTGCATACCCTGAGGTCTTGTTCTGGAGATAAAACACTCAGCAGTGCCAGTTATCTTATGTGAACATTAAGAGAAGCACATCTGCAATACAAGATAGAGGATAATGAAGACTCAAATGGTAATATGAAAGGATAAAAAAAGGTATTAAACATTAAAAGTTTTGCATTGCTTCATTTCTGATTCTTCTTTGCCTAACAGTGGCCTCAAGCTGCTTAATTTTTTGTACTTAGACCACTTCCAGTAAATTAATTTAATTTCTGTAGTCACAGAAAATAGCATTCACTGTGGAAGCATAGCAGGTACTTGTGAAAACGTGACAGAGAGCTTGGATGCAGTAAAAGATCCTGACAGAAGCTAAGCTGCCTGGAAAGGGAGATAAGTGGGCTCGAATCAGGCAGGCAGGTAAGGATGGAATTGACTTTTCTGTCTTCTAATTGATTCCTCTTTACTTCCTCCAGGCACCTGTGCAGTTTCTTCCCTCCCTGCCACTTTGAGTAAGAAAAGATATGAGTAAGAAAAGACATGAGTAAGAAAACGCTGAACCAGGAGCCTGAGCTGAGGTGTTAGGAGATTCTAAAGGTTTCTGTTTTTATGAAATGCTGTTACAGTGAAAATATTGTATTAGTTTTGGCTTGCTGTTTGAGTCAGGATTTCTAACAGTGCTGTATTTCTTAATGAGGCTATAGCGTGTGTTTTCAACTACAGCATGGTAGTAGCTTGGAAGAGTTATGTGTTCTTTCACATTCTTCAGCAGTCATTTATGGAGGGTCCATTGTTTCACGTTATTCTTGTGTGACCTCCTGTTATGCTGGCAATGTAAGATGTGAAGCTGTAGAAAAGGCAGTTTAATTGACAATCACTGTATGGGGCATGAACAAATGTGGTGCAGCACTCTGAGCCTTGCTGCATGCATACAGTTCTGCACCTTTATTACTACAAAAAATAGATGAAGCAGTAGTATTACTAGGGAGATAATGACTTTGGTAATCTAGATTGCCTAAATATAAAGGACAATTTAGAGTGGTTACATTTCTTATTAAACAGACACATAATTGCACTAGTTTCCTGCATGATTTTGTAAAATGAGAGCATGCATGTAAACTGCATTTTCTTTGTTGGAAGACTGCTCATTTTATTGTCTTTGAACAGCATAGCGTGTACTTATCAGAGGAAAGATTCTAGATCCTATATCCTCTCGATGGGTAGGAATTCTAGGCATTGTGGAGTAGTAGTCCTACAGAGTAGATTCCTAGCTGAGATCTGGACACCTTGGCACAGTTAGGATTCATAAGAGGCCTTGAAGGGTTTGATATTGTCCTTTCTGGGGAGGAACATGCTGCAGAAATGTTGTGTGGAGTTACTCCCCTCTGAGTAACTTTGATAGGTTATGCTGCTGATTGATTAGGTGCTTGTAGTCTTCAGGAAAACCAAATATTAAACCTACAATATGTCAAGTCTTTATTGAAATTACATACTAAAACATTATTGTATTTTTCTTTATTGTATTGAAATTACTAAAACATTATTTTTATTAACATTTAAAATATTATCTGTCTTTCCCAAATGGTCCTTGGCTTAGAAACCACTAATTAGTGTGTGTAAGGTACATTCAAGTCTTAGCAAAAGGAAGCAGGTGAAGTAAAAATCATTGTGGCATAGCTTTGAGATTCAAAGTTGTTTGTCCTCCTGTCAATATGCTTCTTGATGAGGCTTTGTGTTACCAATCATTTTTTGAAGTAGTTGTGCAAATAAAGACGAGGTCACTAAGAAACCAGTTTGTGAATCCCAGTTGCTCTACTTTACCTGTATTTTATTCAAAATTCCAGGAGGGAAATTCATCAGTCATGGTTTGACTCCAGCTGGCCACTAAGTGCCATGCAGCTGCTTGCTTATTCCCTATCATCCCAGTGGATGGTGTCAAGAATTGAAAAAAAGTAAAACCCATAGGTTGAGATAAGAAGAGTTTAATAATTAAAATAAAATATAGTAATAACCATCATCGTATTTGCATAAGGTGATTCAATGTTTTTCTTTTTTTGTGAAACAGTTTTATTAAATAACTTTTAAATTCAGTATTAAACATGTCCAGTTAATACAGCAGTAGAACATCACTAAAAAACTGGTTTAACTCCCACAGTGGTACCGAGTCACAGAAGTTATAAATTTCAAAGCTTTTATCATGGAATGTTTTTCCTTGTGGAATCTCATTAGTATGGCTTAACAGTATTGTTTTATTTGTATTTTAGGCTATGGTTTAACACATTACAGTCTGCTATTTCTCAGAAACCAACTAAAATGAAGTGAAACTGTACTGCAGGTGATAAAGATATATCCAAAGGAGATCTTATTTGTATATATAGGAGAAACTAATGAAGCGTTTGTGATTTCATGTTAAATTCTTCCAAACTGCTTCTTCCATTGAAGAATCTCTCTTGAGAGAGCCTGAAAAATTAGATTGCGGTTTAAGAAAGAAGTTGTCTTGGGTATTTTTTGTATGTATGATGTGTTTGGTGCCAACATGTTAACTGTTTAGATGGAAAATGATTGGCTTCTAGACAACTTTGACACTGGATCTCATTATTTTATTAGACTTTTCATTCCTTATGCTGATTTTCAGTACTTTTAAATAAAATTTCCCTTTTCAAATCTGTGCTGTTATGTCTTTTAGAGACTTTGGATTTCTATAAACTGATTTCTAAACCATATAAAAGGCAATATATTTGCCTTCTAATAGCTACAACTTGTTTTCGGATTTTGAAATGGTAAAACGGTAGAATGGTAAATGGTAAAAATGCTTCTGCATTTTGAAGCTAGTAGTGTGGAATTACTCTAGTTGATAATCTTTGCCTGTAACTGAACACAGATTAAAGCGACTGTATGTGATTTAAATCTTTAGACGTTGACTTGACAACTTCTTTTGTTTTATGAAAGGTATGGGGTTCCATTATTTTGCGTAAGGAGATTAACCCTGAGAACACAGGATGAAGTATGGCGCTAACTTGAAGTGAGGGTGCAAAGCTGATTTACAAATCAAATAAAAGTCCACCTGCCTTACTCGCATGAGATATCCTAGTAGACCCTGATAACAGAAGGTGGTGGTTGTCCTGCTTTTGACAATGCTCCCCTTTACTAATGGAAAGTGAGAGAAAGGCTCTAACACAGTGTGAAACATCCTGGGTAGAATTGTACTTTGTTTTTTGTTAAATCTGGTTACTTTAGGAAAATATTATTAAAAAACCCTTCTCATTGAGAGGTTATAGCCAAGTTGCAGATGTTGTAGTGCTTCTGTACTATACTCCAGACGTTTTAGCAAAACTTGCATTAAATTACTTGTGAGATTCATGGTGATACCAATCAACTGCTACAACTTACTGTACAACCAATCCTTGTAATTTAGAGAGTTTTAAGTAATACTGAGCTTCTAAAAAACTGTGTGTAAATCTCTGAGGTGATATGATCTATAAATAAAAGAAGATGTATGACTTTTAGAGATTTGCTATTAATTTTAGATTTTCTGTACAAGGGTGAAGAAACCATATGAACCCTAAACTGTAAAAAATGCAGTTGTTGTTTAGATTTGGACGCTCTTTACATTCCTGTTTTGTGATCCTTGGCACATACATACTAATGTCTGTTCTTTCAGATAGAATGTGTGATACATTCTGCTATAATTTCCTTGCCTAATGGGACTTATTATAGGAATTTTTTTTAATCTACATGGTGTTTTTTTTCCTTCTCTTAGCCATCAATGTCATTGTATTAAATAACTGCTTATTTAATTGGAAAAGTCTGTATAAAAAAGACCAGGATGAGTGAGGATCAGTCTGCTTAATGAGTGCAGGTTTTACAGGGGGGGTATTTAGAATGTATGGACAGTTACTTGCTGAGATTACACGAAGAATTGAATAGAGGGCTGAGTATTTAAAATCATCCTGTGTTACATTTCTGGTTAAGTTCTCACATGGTCTTCAGGGTTTTTTCCTAATTGTAGTGCTACTTAAAGTCTTTGGGCTAAGAAGAATAAAAATCTACCCCAGGCCAGATAGTGTTAATAATCCCTTCTGGTAATGATAGACCTGGGAAAATTGTCTGAAACAGACAAATGGCAGCTTAGAGGTGATGTGAAATGCAGTGGAGACACTTAAAATTACAAACGTGGTTCTTGATTATTGTGCTTAACTACAAATCTCTGCCAAATGCAAATTTGATTGTGCCTCCACCTTTCTCCAGCTCTGCTTACCCTTCTGATATTTTTTTGCTAATTTTGTTGGTGAGGCTGAAGGAGAAGCATCCCAATCTCTGAATTCTGTATTAGAATTCTGTGTCTAGGGCAAAACTATAAAGCTATCAGATAAATGCCTTATTCTAGTTCACTTTCAAACCAGTTCAGGAAAAGGGTATTTCATGGTAGCTATTGTTCAATAACTGCATGCTATCTTTCTCAGCACTGAACAGGAAGAAAGAGATCAAAAAGCCCTTGTCTGCAAGGTCTCTTGTGGCGAGGCTGAATTATTTAAAAATTTAGGAACATGTTAAAAGCAAACTCAGGGAAAACCTGCATTTTCTGGATCCGTCTCTGCTGCTTGTTAAGGTTAATTAAAAAATACGAGGAGATACACCTACTGGTTATTATAACTAATTTGTGCTCAAGTTCACAGATGCACATCACTGGTACATCATTGATCAAGTAAAGCATTTCTCTTCTCAATCAGACAGTAAATTAACAATGCACCCCTTCACATACATAATCTTGCTTTCATCTTGCATTGATTTATGGATCAACTTCAGCTCCATTACATGCTGAGAACCTTTTACTCCAAGCTCATTTCATCATGGGTTTCTCTCTTTTGTCTTGTACCTGCCTTGCATAAATGTGTTGTGGTTCCCTTTGATATGTTATTCGTAATGAAAGTGATGCTAAATTTGAAGCTTTATGTGGCAAAATGGATGATTTAGTATTTTAATGGTCTAAATAAGGAGTAATTATTCTATCAAGAATAATTTTTTTACTTGTGTGTAAAGATTATGAGGTACTTAGGAATTGCTGTGGCTGGAATGCCTGGTTACACTTAACAATGCTTGGTAGTTCTTACTAGAAGGCTGCATTTCAAAGTTGTTTTCCATTACTCAGAGGACTAAGTTAATGAGTAGGAGTTCCTTAGGTTGCTAAGTAGGTCCTGCAAATGCTGCACTATGGTCAAGAAGCTCTGGCTGCACTTGGAGAAATGGTTGTTCAGAGTGGGTTTGTTATGGGGAGCTGGTCAGTGGAAAAAGGAATGTTTCAGCTTGCATTTTTGTTTTTAATTTTGCTGTAACTGAGGGAAAAGTGAGACCTAATTGAGCATGGATGGAATAGATAGACTTGAATAAACAATTAGTTTTCTGAGGCTTCCAATGTGATAGAATAAATGAAACCTCTATAGGTAGTCTAGGAGCTCATTGGTAAATGTGAATGGAAATAGATTTTATAAAGAACTAAACTCCTTTCACATCATTAGTATTCATGGTATAACAAAAAAAAAGAACAACCAACCCTCTTTCCAGAGTATATATAGCCTCTTCTGAATTATTTTTTAACATGAGACGAATGATGATGGTGTCAACAGCTGATGAAGACGAATAGATTTCTTTCTTCTGTATTTCAATTTTTTTGTTTTTTTTTGCAATTGAAAGTGACTTTGAAGGTTAGTTTTACTAAATTTTGTCTTAGTTAAAGAGCCAGGAGAAATCTTTCTTTAAAATCTCTGTATGAGCAGCAGCATTAAAAAATGGTGTGCATGTGGATGCCTTCACATTCATGGAGCATAAATACATATTTTCATGCATTTGTCATGGATTTTCTCAGCTGTAAAATAGATCATTAAAATAATTAAGGATGAAAATTCTGCCTGTGGTGTCTAGAAATATCAAAGTTCTTTTCATTTTGCTGTGTAGCTAATTTCTGCTGTCATTGAGAAATTAAGGAAATAGTGTGCCTACTTTAATATTTTTATGTACAGCAGAATATAGTGCATAGCATTGCTAATGCT
>JAWWLV010000100.1:51090181-51100685 GCA_035041135.1 Platyrinchus mystaceus | reverse complement strand
CCTGGCAGAGCTTAAGCCCGTGCCCTCTTGTCCTACTGCTGATTGCCTGGGAGAAGAGACTGACCCCCACCTGGCTAAATTAGTTACTTCAGTGTCTGTTTTGAACATGAATGAGTCTTACTATGCTGAAGAACCAGATTTAGAAATCATTTGTGTTTCTTGGTGCTTTAGAAGTGTATATATCTGCAAACACTTCCAATAATCTGCAGATTTGATGAAACCCCTAAGACAAAACCCTAACTAACCAAAACACTAACTAACTGAAATAGTAAATACATAGGAAACTGTGAACTTGCCTTGAAAATGCCTTGTAGGAAATATAGTGCACTGCTTTGGGATTAACTGTAAGCAAAAATGGACTTTGCTGTGCATCTTATTCAGTGTTTCTGGTGGTCTTGATTCCTTCCTTTCAGCAAACAGAGGATGAAGCAGTTGGGAATGCAGGTGGGCTGTAGATTTTTTGGCCGATAAGTCTTGGTACATGAATTGCAAAAATCTAGAAGACTTTGATGTGCTTTGCTTCCTAAAAAATCGTAGTAAGAATCAGGGTTTAAATGTTACAGAAAAACATTTGAATGATTTGCAAAATAGGGATCCTATGGAACTGCAGCAGTTTAGGCTGAAGGATGGTTGTAAAACTTTTTCTACTTTGCATACTTGTGTCCCTGCTTTTTCGTTCTTTCTCTATATGTGCTCCATGCTTTTCTTCTTATTTTTGCGAATTTAATGAAATGTTGAGACATGAAATGTATTGTCAAAACCAGGCAGATAGAATGTTGTGTGAGAATGACACAATAGGAACGCAATATGAGGAATGAGGATGTGTATTTCCACTTATTTCGAAGTCAGTCTAAATGAATGCTTTATAAACAGGATAATTTATTTTTTTTCCCTACTGGCATTGATAAATCTGTTCATTAGTATTTCCCTGGACTGGGCAGTGGTTTGCCTTTTGTTGATAGTGCAGTGCCATCTAGTGACTGCTCACATGGGACTGGGGAGAAATTGCCAAAGAAAAACGTTTGACGAACAGATTACGTAGGTTTCAAGTTTGGGTGGTTTACAACTGCAAAAAGATTGCTTTATGGAAGGTTGAGTAAGCTGAAGTATAATCGCTTGAACCTTGTACCCACAGAAAATGCTCCTTGTGTTAGCATGTTAGAGGTGGTGTGAACTGTACTTTCTTACACAGCCAGCACAAATCTTGCGCTTGCTAAATTTTTCATTTCTGTTAGCAAATTAATTACCTTAAGGTCTTAGTGAACGCTATTTTTTTTGCCAAATGCTGTTGTAATCTGTAGTTGAGAGTAGCTTAGATTTTTCTTTCAATGAAGGTAAGCATTTGAGCAGTATAGTTATGTATTTTTTTCTATGTTTCTTTGCAGCTTGATCACATATTGTCCCCCCCACCTATGCCTTTCCGAAAATCCAGCAGTCCTGAAGTATCTTCTGGTCTTGGAAAGTGTCCTAAATTTAAGAGGCAGTTGAGTGAAGATGGGAGACAGCTCAGAAGAGGAAGCCTTGGAGGAGCTCTGACTGGTAAGTTTGGGGTATGTGCAATGTCATCTGGAGGTTTAGCATTTGTGGAGCTCATGGCACGTTGACCTCTGGAGTTTGTCTTGTGGCTGAACATCCTGGGGGAGGTGTGAGCTCCACCTAGAGTTTCCATAAAGTCACTTCTACATGGGTTCCATGATTGGTGAGCTCATGACTGAGGTTCTGCCTCCATGGGCTGCTGATATGTGGCCAAGTACAGCCTAGAGAAGACCCATATTTTAAGATTTCCATGAATATGGTATTTGTCTTGCCAACTTAGTTTAGCTGCTTTGAGTTGTGATCATGTGCATCCGTCTATGGGGCCACATACATCTTGTTTCCTCAAGGAGCTGAAGTGCAGAGATGCTCCCTTTATACTTGATTTCATTAAAGAAAAGGCAATTTGGCCTCATTTTTCTGGTGGAGTCCTCACAGGGAAGGAAGGGCATTACCGGCTGGCCACTGGCTGTGGGCTGCAGCTTCTCCTCTGTGGAGCCATGCAGGGGTAGCAGGATGCTCGAGGGGGCCTCAGGCCTTCCCTGTCCTGATAGTGTCTGTAGAAGATATCAAATGCCTGGTATCATCACTCTGTACTGGGAGCTCTGTGGCTGCGGTGGTCACTGAAGAGGGATTAATTTTGAGTATGGAGCAAATTGAATATGAAAAAGTAGGGACTTTGTGTATTTCAAGAAAAATAATTCTTAAATTCACTAGAATTTGGATTAAGTATGTTCCTAAGTGCACAATTTCTAATAGTTTGAAGAATTTGTTGTATCTGCTGAGAGGGACAATAGATTTCAGTGAATTGACTGGGACATACAAATCTGAGACTTAAAACCTTGTTTTATCTGTCCAGGTGTTGTTGGTTGATATTAGAATCAAGCAGGTGAAATGTAGGTTAGAGGAAGTTGAAATGGTATTTACTAGAGATATGACTGTCTCTAAATTCTGTACGTTGTTCAGAACCATTTTTGCTTGGGGATGAAAGAAGGTGCCACTGTGGATAGAGCTGATTCTTCTGCTGTAAGTGTCTGGGAAGTGCTTTTAGAGTATTTGCTTTCCTCACTTGCTTCCCGCCTCTCTCCCTAACCTTATGTTGGAAGAACCTCCAAGAAGCTATAGCAATACCTCTCTTTGTATTCAGCAGCTTAAAATGACTTAAAATGCCTCTGGTAAGTGACAAATAATTTATTTTTTCACTTAAGGAACTTAAAAAAATTGTCTCATACTTTATGTGAAGGAAAAACAGATGCTACTACAGGAATTTCTTGTATCACATCAGCAAATAATCATTGCTGTTATTTTTAGTGTCACTAGGGCAAGATATGCCATTTCCCATGCAATTTCATTTTTATCAAGAGTTGTCTTATGAAGATTTCAGAAACAGTGTAAGAATATTTGTGATCCATATGGGCTTTCATGAACGAGAAGTGATTTACAACACACAAGTGTCAATTTTGCTAACCATATTAGTGAACTCTGGCATCTCTGGAGTATTACAGCTGTAAAAGCTTGGAATGTAAACCAAATTACTGTTTTACTGAAACTAAAAACTGCCAGCACACTTCTTATTTTTTCAGAAGGAGCTGGTGTGGGGTTTTAATTTTATTTTTGTTTAATTTTAAAGTAGGGTGGTGGTCTTTAAAAGCTGTTCTTTCCCACGTAAGCCCTGCAGATAAAGAGGGAGAAGACAGACTAATGAAAAACAAATGTAGCAACTGCTGCCATAGTCTCTGGTCTTTATCACTGTGCTCGAATTATTGCTTGAGGCCTTTATAAGGGGAAATGGCTATGCTTTTTGTCTGCTTGCAATATGTTGTGCAGGGTTTTATGCCAGGATTTGGGAATATAGTGTACAATGATGTTAAACTGCTTTATTACTAATGCACTTTAAATGAACCTGGATACCTTAGGGCTTTGGTATCTTAAAATAGATTAAATATCTTAACAGCTTTCATGGTACTCATTAAATTAATCAAAGTCATTCTGATGGCTGAAAGTTTTTAATATTCTTTTGGGATTTTTTAAAAAAATTGCTTTAAAGAAACCACTGCAGATAGAGAACTAGTTCCCAGAGTTGTTTCCACCTCCCCCCCCTCCAGCCTTCCAACTGACTGTGGACCAGAATGCATGAAGAGGACCGGAGAATTCTACCCCAGCAGAACCTCTGGTTGTAGCTAAGCTGGGGGGGTGAAAGATGTGGAATTCTTAGTTGATACAGGTCCACCGTATTCTGTGTTAAACACCTTGGAAGGAAAACTGCATCATGATACTGTAACTGGTTGGTGCCACAGGGGTAAGTGAAAACAGGCCTTTCTTCAAACCTTTGAGATTTAAATTAGATGCTCAGTAATTTCAAATTAATTTCAGTGTTGCTGTGGTCTTGTATTTACCTACCTTTTTTATGTACTTAAGTTTTGTGGGTTTTTAAGTTTGAAACTACAGGAATCACAGTATCACTAAAAAAAAAAAAAAAAAAGAAAGCAGTGGAGCATGAGGAGGCCTTCCATTAAAATGTGTGAGCTGACATTTGGTTTGGGTTTACTTCTGTGCTCACACATCCTCTCTGAAATTTGTGTTTCAATCTTAATATTTCTGAAAAGATATTCCTGGTCCATAGGGGGAAAAATATTTGGAGACCTGTCATTTGGAAAAGTACTTGATTTTAATTACTAGATCTTTAATAGCACTATGCACTAATTACTGTCTTCTTTTATTCTTTCTTCTGTTTTGTTGCTTTTAATATTCCCTTAAGTCCTAGCTTAACAGTGGGTATCAGTTCATTGGGAAGTAGTTAATGAAAGTATTTTTGAATTATTTACAGTTCAGTCTCTACCTCTCATTAAAAAATGCTCAACTCCTAAAATAAATTAAGTGGGAGTAAGTAAAGCAAGAGACATGATTCCTTGGTTGCAAATTTGCAGAATATTCCTATGCTGATGCATGTTGCTCACTCCAAATGTTGGAAAAGTGAATTGTGCTTTGTATGTTACATTCCCTTTACCTTTGCTGTTAAAAACACAATATTATTGAGCTGTAGAGCATTAGCAGTATTAACAATGAAAACAAAAAGAAAAATTTGATTTGTTTTTTTTAAAACAGGATAGTTAAATTCCTGCAGGGCTGAATACTAATATAGGTGAATAGAGAGGGGTTTTATCTCTGGGAATAGATCCTAAATAAATTGGTTTATTGGGCTTTACAAGAGGGAATAATGTTGTGCAAGATATATGAGAGGAAATAAAATTGCAATATACTAAATGAGATTTGCAAAACTGGAAGGATTAGAGTTCCTGAGAACCTACTACCTTGAATTGGCTATGGTAAATTACAGAAGTCTTTACATAGTAATATGAGAAAAATTGAGAATGATGTACAGGGTCTTTCCGGAGTAAAGTCAGCGCAAGGGAGAAGACGGAAACTTGTGGAGGTGAGATAGAAGGCGAAGTTATTTTCTACACAGCTTCAGGGACACTGGAGTCCTGTTTTCTCCCGAGTTGCACAGTTTTAAGCAATCCAGGAAACACGTGTTTTCAGTGACAAGTAAAAAATGCTTTTCAAAGTTGAAGAAATTTGTATCAATGTTTTTGAGAATAAATCTACTATTGCTTCCTGTTGAAAATTGCTATGGATATTTACGATATTAAATAAAGTTTGGCCAATAAAAGAAATGAATACTGCTTCCTGGAGACAACATGCTGCTATGTTTTGGAAAAGACACTTCAATATGAATTGTTGCAAGAGTAATGCTTTCCTTAATCTTCATTGCTGAGGAGGAGGAGGATGACTTTTGGAAAAAGAGAGACTGAGTTTGGAATGAAAAGAGTATATTGGATGTAGTCTGCTATTAGTCTAGCAAATCTACTTTAATAGTTCTTGTTGTGAAGGGCTAGCAGTGTTGCTTATTAGAAAAAAGGATGAACAACAGTATTTCATAGCTGTGGCTGCTAAATGGAAGCATTCATGAGATAAAACAACTCCAGAGTAAAAGAATTGGGAAGTAATTCATGACCAATTAGTCTTTTTAATTTAAAAGGTCATGTTACCAAAGGGCTATAAAGTTAAAGGTAGCATAGCCACTGTAATCAACATTTGCCTTTTTCTCTTCTGCTTCTGCATAGTAACTCCTCTCCTGCTCTGGATTCCCCGCTGCATGCACACATGCCTATAACCGTGCTTGCCATATCCTTTACCTGGGAAGTAAACTGGATCTTTAAAAGTTCTGCTTGTGCCACAGACAATGTAAAACTTGTGCTGCTTGTTCAAGTGCAGAATAAGCCCTGTTGCAAAGCTGACCTGTAGCTACCTGTTTCATAGCCCTAGGTCAGATGCAGAGGGAAAAGAGGATTCCTTCGGAAGAATGCTGCTGCCCTCTGGGTGCAGGGGTATTGGAGGTGTGCTGGACAGAATTGAGAGCAAACTGTGGTGAGGTGAGGTCAGACATCCGTGTGTACACACGTATTCAAATGCCTCTTGCTGTAGCCTTAGATTACCTTCTTAAGCATTTCTAATGGAGCACAGACTGGGACTTTAAAACTTGTTTCTAATCAGGAGAAAAGATGTTTAATTAAAAAGCTGCTTTTCTGTGGTGGCTGTTTTTCTTGTTTTTTGCAAACTTCAAAGGGCTGTCTATAGTCAGAGGGTTTTTGGCTTAAATTGTCTACAGATTTTAGTTTGCTTTGTTCCGAGATACTTGAATAGAATACATGGCAGAAAAAAATGTGCAAGGATGAGAAATTAAATGAGCTTAAACCGTGGAGAGGGTTAACCTGGCAAATCACTCGAACAAGTAAAACAAATTGCCCTTACTTTAATGTCCCAGCCCTGCTCCTCACTTTACACTGTGGTGGGTGGTTCAGCTTTGTTCCCTCTCTTCAGCTGCTCTGGTGCAGCATTTGGAGATTGCTATCTCGCCACTTCTGAAAGATATGAGAATATAGTGCTGGGAAGAGTCTGTATTTTGGAGAGCGCTGCAGCTGGCTCAGTTGTCTCTATACTGTAATGATAAGGTCTGCTGTTATATATAAAGAAAAAAAATTAGAATTTGTTACCTATAGTTTGAACTACTTATAGTAGTTCAAATATCTCATCTATAACTGCCTGGAAACAGACTTTCTGCTGGGCTAGTTGTGTCTAATTGTGGTAGGGCTGTTATCTAGTAACCTTATGTTATCTGTATTTCTGTAAGATCAATTTAATACACACAAATTTCATTTTATAGAATCTTTAATCCAGGAATCCAAAAGCACTTTATATTAAAGAAGTTACTTTACAATCCAGAGATCACATATTGTCTACAGATCACAAAGAGCTAAAAACTAAGATATCTTGCAATTTTTATATTTTTTCCTTAATATTCTTGCTTTGATCAGATTTCCACTTCTGAGTCATCAGTCATCCAAATATGCTCAGCAATTGTTGTTATACCCATATAACTAATCTGTGGTTGATTTTAAATGAATTTGGGGATTCTCAGTCTCGTTTTTTTTGCATCAGAGATTCATCACTTTTCTAACACTAATTAGCAGAAAGATCAACAGCTTTATGGGCCATGCAGAACAAGCTGTTCTCTTATCCATGGGTTGGCATGTTCTGGCAGGACTTGGAAGAGGAGGTTTTCCCCATTTATACAAGGGAGAAGCTGGCAGGAGCAGAGCTTTCACAAACATTGTGCTGTATAAATTTTAATTAATATTGTTGAAAATGGAGATTAGCTCTTTAAGGCTTACAGTTTTAAATATATGACACAACTTGGTGAATGGGGAAAGTTGAGCATAAAATCACATGATTTGTACCTTGAAAACTCTTTGGGATCAGAACCTTCCCATTACCTACAACTGTTTATCATAACTGTGATGTGATTAGTTAAATGGCAACATTTAAAAAAGATTATTTCTATTAATGATGGCCAGTTGGTGTAGTACAGTTTCTTGTGTACATGATCAAAATTTCTTCCTGCAATGCTACTAATTGATTATACATGTGCCACCCCATAAAAAGCCCTGTGATTTCATAGCTGTCTCTGGGGATATAGCTTGGTGGAGTCTGTTGTACTATCCCCAACCCCAGAAACTGGGATGCTGTAGGATGTGGGGGAAAGGATGACTGCCAGTGCTGAAGTTCTATCAGATGTGCCTTTTTGTAAAGAATTTTACATCCTGCATTTTATTCCCCTCACATAATAGCGCAGAAGCATGTTTCAAAATTGCTTTCGTTGTGATGCATGACAAGACTTGATGTACTCAGTTTAGAAAGCCTTTTCAGCTGCAGCTGCTTGAGGGCTCTCCCCAACAGCAGATGAGGGAGAGTAACAGCCTAGTACTGGTGCGAACACCACTTGGTTCCTGGGTACAAAGGTGGGAAGTTTCAGCAGCCAGGTGTGCATGATCACAAGCAAATTATGCTTCATTCAGCAGCACTGCTTACCCGGAGCATATCTGGGAGTCTTTTCACTGCCTTCCTCAAAGCTTTCCTTAAAGCACCATATCACGTGTTACACTTACTCCAGAATTAATTGAAAGAGATAGAAGCAATCTCTTCTATAATTACATGTCTGAGGAAATGTGTTGTGGGGGTTTTTGTTGTTGTTGTTTTGCTTTTTTAGGCATTCAGTACAAAGCTGTCTTCTACAGATGAAGTGAATATTTTCTGCTATAAAATATGCATTTTTAGCTGGTTCATGGTGCACTAGTGGTTGAGATGACATTGTAATATTTGTCATTGTCAGTTACTTTTGTCATTTAAGGCTTCAATCAGCCTGCATAGTTGAGTTGATTTTTACTTTCCTGTGCGCCTAGCAAGATAATTTCCATATTCTTTGACGTGTCTGGAGTCTGCATCATGTAATAGTCTGAGACAAGAACAGAAGATATTGTATTCCTGTCTCATTATTTTGCCTTTAACTCCTCGATTGCTGCTTAATCATGCTTGTATCATCAGAACACAAGAAGCTGATTGTTGAGATCAAAGCAAACTGTAGCATAGAGTGCCTAATTAGCAGATATGTTTGCAAGCTGCTTGTTTTGAAGGAGGGAGAAATAGAATTTAACCCTCTTTGGGACACTTACAAAAGCAGCTGGAAAGTTGTTAAGAGTCATTTATCGTAGTGGAAAAATTAAAAGTGGAAAAAATTAATCTGCATATTACATTTCTGAAGTTTGAGTTGTAGCTCCTCAAGAAATACCCTTAGAGCTGTTGAATTAGCTGGCTTAAGTATGGTTACCACTGTAATTGTAGAAGCACAGATGAAAGAACTTGCCTGAACTTAGTTAAATGGTTGGATTTAATCATCTGATTAACTAAATCTGAGCACTGTGACGCTGCTGTCCTATTGTTCCTAGTACCTGAGCCTGTTAGTACAAAACTGACTGCAGCACATTAATAAATCATAATTTTATATCAAGAACACATGATCTTTATTCCTAGAGGCTTAAGCATTCCTGTTTTTTTCCCCTATGCTCTTTCTCTAATGGATGTTTTAAAGCAAATGGTCTGATCACATACTTGCTTTCTGCAAGTTGGTTGCTTTAACTTAAATTGAATATACAGATTCAGAAACATTTGAGGAGAAAAAGAGTCCTGTGCTTAATCCCTCAAATGAAGGTTGAAGACCAGTGGAAAAGTTCAGAGATATTTTCCAGTGAAAACAGGAGCATGCTTTTCTATTAGGAAGCTTCACCTTTTGAAAAATGACTGTAAGCATAAAGTAACAAATAATTTCTTTAATTATGTGGATTAGCAACATGTACATGAAACAAAAATAGTGGTCAAAGTGGGGACTGTAGGGAAAGTAGTATGTTGACACATCATTTCATGCTTGTGTTTCTTAATGTCAGTTAGGTATCACTGGGCATTTTCCTCAGTGCAATGGAAGACATTTGTTTCTTATCATAAATTCTATTGAGCAAGTAGTAAAAAAACAAATGTTGAGATGGTGCAGTTGTGAGCCAAGAGGCTTCAGCCACTGGCTGAAGTAGTTGTTCATATAATATTTGAATTGAGCAACAGTGAATTTTTTGAGGTCCTCAAAATTAGAGCATGTGTGTTCCAGGCATGGCTTTGTAACAAGTCTGCCAGTATTTAGAGTTGCAGATAAGAGCTGTCTTTCAGCTGTTAGTGTGCAGGATTCTTGTTTTTGCAAAATTGACTGTATATCAGGAGGAACTCGGTCTCATTATCACTTAGATGTAGTTTAATGTACTTTTGGTAGCATCATGTGTCCAGTATGAATCTTAAATTTCTGGGTTTTTTCTACTTTGTACATGAGTTTCAGAACTGAACCTTCAGATTGTTGTAGAACAGGTGAACTTGTAAACTGAAAAAGAGGGGTGAAAGGGAAGCAGTAATATCTGTGTCTTAGGGCTGTGTTGTAGAACGGACCAGCATTTTAGAAGTTTTGCAGCTACATGTGAGAAGTGTGGGAAAAGGATGTATTTGTTGGTAAGATAAAGGAAAGAAAGCTGCAGAATATTCTATCTCTGAGCTCACTGATAAATATCTGCAACTAATTATTTTGCTGAGTTGTATTTCAGTAGAATTGGGAGGTAGCGAAGTAGCATCATGAATGATAACTTCAGGCTGTAGGGTGTTTTATCATGTAGTTATCAGTGTCATTGGTTGGCTAACACTGCTGTTCCATCAGATACTGATGGTATGGAAAACAACAACAACAACAACAAAAACCCAAAACCAACAAAACCCAAGCAAACAAACAAAACTGAAAATGTCAAACTCATCCTTTCCCTCCAAACCTAATTAAAACTACAGAGATTTGCAGGTGATCCCAAGTACCTTTCAAATGTTTTGTTACTGTCACTGTACTTCAATAAGAGATTGAAAATAGTCAAACTCGAAATGTAACTTCAGTGAATAGCTGTTAGCAAAGTGTCATAGGTTTGAAAAGAGATGTTGGAATTTTTTCCCCAATGTCCACCCTCCCCAATCTTTTTCTTCCAGGATGGGGGGAGTC
>JAWWLV010000100.1:51055762-51066463 GCA_035041135.1 Platyrinchus mystaceus | reverse complement strand
GAGAGATTAAATCTGTTACAGGGGTGTCTCTTTGAAATGCTAAGCTGTTGAAGAAATCAGTTATGTTGCAACTATAACCAGTTACCCAACCTATTACAGTTGGCAACAGAGAAGATCTAATGCAAATCATATCATGTTTATCACTGAGTATGGACTGTTACTGCAGTTGCATGCTTTGTTTGCAGTTGTGATAAGAGATTTAACTCGAACAAGTTTATTTGTATGAGGTGGCTGCAAAGAACTCATTGTATTTCTCCCTGATCTTTTGAAGAGACTAGTGCTTGCTAAACTGGTGCAGCATCTTGATTGACTGTTAAGTTGGTTCAGTTTCATTTCTCAAATAATACTTGTCTTTCTTGTCAATGCTCCTGGGACTCTGCATAGATCCTCATATTTCAGCATAGATTTTTTTCATGAGTCTTTGGAATTTGGTTTAAGTTGCATGCAGTTTGTCCTACCACTAATGCCAACTTTGTTTTTCTCCTGTTTGTCTTTTGGTTTTCTTACTTTCTTCTTAGGAACACAGCAAAATGCTATTTTTTTCTGATTGAGATTTCAGGTGAGGGCTTCCGTATTTTTAAGCATCTATAACAAGACTGTGGAAGAACAGATTTGAATAATGACAGAACAACCACCTTTTTAGTGCATGCATTTTATTTTCTTCACTTCAGTTCCTATGTATTTATTTGTGTGTGTTTAGGGCTGATGTCTTTTAATGGTTTCTGTAGCACTTTATGCTCCTTCCTTTGTTTTAACAGTAAGAATGGAACATTCCAGTTAGTTTTTTAGCATGGCTGCAAAACACAGTAGTTTGTGCTTTTTGATTGCCTGTTTCAACCTAAAGACACCATCAATTATTTCAGTATAATTTCTTTCTGATGTGGAGTATATCTGACAAATCAATACTAAACTCTTCTGATGCTGAATCCAGTAATGGTGATTAAGCTTATAGGTATATAAAGTATGTTTTCCTGTCTTCAGGAAATGCAGTAATCCATGGCAATCCTGTCAGATATTAGTTCTTGCCCTTTTCTCCTTCAAAATGGCCCATGTTCTTTGTTCAAATGCTGTAATGATTGTCTATGTACAACAGGATGTGGTTAGAGAGAAGGGGTAGTGCTATAACTAGCAGTGCTAATGGGAGAGTATCTGGCACACTAATGTAGTTAGACTGCCAAGGAATTAGAGGAAACCTGTTAGTTACATGTTTTTTTTTACACAAAATTTAACATCTATGGCTGTGCTGCAAGAATGGGATATAGGAAGTTACTTTAGATGAATTTTTCCTTTGCCAGTACTTTCTGTTGCTGAACAGCTTAATTGGTGCAAGATGCAGTCTTGAGCTTTGATTTGTGGTCTCTTTGGGAGATAGCTTTCAGTTTGAGTTTGTCTGAAGGAGTTTGTTTTCTTACTCTTCAAATTTGAAGCTACACATGCACATCACTTTTTATTGGCTTAGTTTCTTACTCTAGCTGTAAGGATTATCAGATATACCATAATGTGACTTTCTTTGTCAAGTAACTGAGAACTCATTACCTTTTTTTTTTTTTTTAATTCCATAACTAGGTAGAAATCTTCCTTACTTACTATGCTTTGGCTCTGCTGTGAGATGGCTCTCAGCAGAAAGAGGTTTCCTGATCAGCCTGTATATTGCACTGAAGTTCTAAGTTTGGTCACTAGTGATCAGCACGAAATAAACATCTCACTAGTTAAAAACCAAACCAACCCACCCCTCCCTCCCAGTAAACCCCAAAATATTTTATACTTTCTTGAATCAAAAGTTGAGAGGGAAGAACTGTGTGTTAGAATTTGTAATTTGGTCCTGTCTCCACACTTGGTCCTGAATTGCTTACTGTTTGCTGATCTGTTTTACAAAAATAAGTAATTTGAATTCAGAATACTTTGAAGTCATGGAGACTGTGATGATAGAATATACTGTGTTGTGCTTTACCTCTCAGGCCAGTGCAGGGGTTTGCATATATTTTTGTCTTATACCATATTGTCAGATAAGTTCCAAAATTCTGAACATCTACTAAAGTCCATCTCCACCTAAATTGATCCTCTCAGTTTTGTCATCGATCTGTTGCATTATTTGCATGTCACATTGAGTACTTTAATTTTTCCACACTGTATATCCCGTAAGTGTTGGTGAGTTTTCAGTATCATGTCATACAAGCAGAGTATGTTTTGCTTTCTAGTTCTGTGAATTTTTGTGGGAATAGAATGTATGAACTCTCCATCCCTCTCTGCACATCCCAGCTACCCCTTCCTGCTTATGAAGTATCAAATTCTTTTAATGAGTTTAATTAAGCTTTATGAGAAGGCTCGCAGTGCCTATAGAGATAATAGTCTTCTTTGCTTTTTCTTGATAATTAAAAGCTGATTAACCAGTCTGCAGCTGAAATACTGAAAACTTGAAACTAGCTTACCTTTTGTTTCTCTAGATCTTTCTTTTTTCCTTATTCAAAGTGTCATCATTGAAACAGGAATAGCATTTCATTATATGCTCTTTGGTAAGTTGAGACACAGAGACATTTGTTTCTTTGAGACGGCAAGGCTACTGGTGATCTAGAATTTACTGATTGTGTCTTTTTACCATGAACTCATAACCTCCGAACAGATAGAACGTTATAGAATAAAAGACAGATGTCAAAGTTTTATCTTCTGATACAGTTCAAGAACTAAGTATGCTAAATATGAAATGACTGTAATACCTGGACAGACCCTAATCACCAGAAGTTTTTACCAAACAGGAATCTGATAGAGGTGGCCTTGGTAACTTTCACAGATCTGTTCAACGGGTAACCAGTGGCAGCAAGCTGTGTGTGTGAAGAAATGCTAATGCTGATGTAGTATGCTGACTTTCTGAATGGTGCCATATAATTAATAAAGCCATAACTGGATAATATGGTGAATTAGTGTTGCAGTGATACTATTGAAGGTACTTTTAATGGGAAATGACTTGGTTTTTTATCTATCCCAAAATATTTACTGCTCCCTTTACTACATCCTAAAACTACTGAGCTATCAGAAGTTGAATGATGTTCTTTGATTGTCATGGCCCCTGTGAGGCAATAGAGAGAAAAATCAGACCAAACACATTATATTCTTAAAGAGGATTTTTGTTTCTGATTTTCTTACTTTCTTTTTCCTTTTTATTGTATTTTGCTGTACTCTCACAGCTGTATTTACGTAGCTCTCCTAAGTAGATGAATGATAACAGAGTGGAAATGTAAGATTGTGAAGGACTTTTAACTTTTTATTACAGGGAAAAAAAACAATCTTTGGAGCATTTAAAAATATGCATTGTAGTGGTTTGGTAATTGAAAAGAACAGCTGCATATAGTATGAGACTGTAAAATAGGAGGTAAGTCACCATGTGTAAAGAAAACACCGCTTCAGATATTGATCTTAGCCATGACAGCAGGCCTTGGCTGTAAATTTTGCTGCAGCTTTAGCTGGACTCAAATGCCAAGAGCTCAGGCTGGAGTGTAGGACACTTAAGGATATGGCAGAGACTTAAGTCTTGGGTGCAGATATATCATGAGGAAGTAGCTCAGGGCTAGTCTTGGAGGAGGAAGCATGCTTCAAGATCATGATTCAAGGGTATCTGAGCAGGTGTTCTTCAGTATAGAGTTATTGGCATTAGGATTTGTCCAGCTTGATGTGGACAGACTTGTTGCTGTGAATTTATTTTTCTTCAGTACTAAATACTTGCAAAACTGTCTTGGATCAGTTGTTGTGTTTGTTGATGAATTCAACTCCTGTGTGTGGAATTACTGCCACTTGGTTCTGATCCTGGTCTGGCAGCTAATAAAAAGGGAGAGAAAAAACCCAAGAGGTCTGTGGCTACTTCAATTTCGAAGTAGAAATCTCTTCACATAAGATCACATGCTTGTGTCACTTGCTATTTTCAGTTGCTTGAATCACGAGAACAGCTATGCAATTAATGGTAGCTGCTCTTTATGGAAACTGCTTTTAGTATCATTATTAAAGCCTGTTGAATTAGCTACCAGCCTCTGCATCCAAAATCATGTTTCCTTCTGGCAACTGTGTTGTTGTTTCAGGCTTCTGTGTCTTCAGAAATAAACTATGTAATATATGCAATACTTGTTGCCCCTATCTGTGTGTGGATTTTTTTGTTTTGTTTGTTTTTAACCCATTTCCTTTTAAGATGTCTGTTTTCCTCAAGGTTGTTTCTTGGATTACTCACCTATTAAATGAAGTAAGTCTCTGACTCGTTCTGCTCCTTTGCCAATTTTGTGTATGCCATCGAGCTTAAAATTCCTTATCATAAATGAGAATTATTTAGGATCATTCTGGTTTTCCTTCAGCTGTCCTTGTTGATGCAGTTTTATTATGTCAGCTTATAATTGCAACTGACCTGTTCCTCTGTAAAGGACATTCACCCTTCGATGGTATCCTGGATCCACTGCATGTGCTTTGCTGGTTATAACTGCAGTTTCTCTGAGTGCATAGTCTTTTCAGTGTGTAGGTGTTTTTGAGTTTTATTTTATTTTTATGCTTTTCAACTGAAAGATGGCTGTATCTCTGTGACACCGGCCCTGACCTGCCTTTTCTTTTCCTGTGGTTTGTCTGCCCTTTTTAGACAGTCCTGCACGGAGCAGTACATCAGCTGACATTGGCAGAAGGTTTCTGTTTTTATCAGCTGAAATGCAATACTGGGGGCAGGAGGTTATGATGCAGTGAAAAATCTCTGTGCATACAGTCAAATGTCTCTGCCTGCTTCAGATGCTCTATATCGAACTTTTACATAGTGAAAGAACTTTACTTATGTTTATTCTATTCTCTAAATTCAGCTTCGAGGGTTTTTTTGCATGCACTGTCCCAACAGCTTTTTCAAATTTCTTTATCAGTTGAACCTTCAAGGTAGCTCTCTTCACATGTGCTAATGATAAACTTTCATTCCTACTTGGGACAGTATTGCATCGTCTACCCATCTGATTATTTTGTGCTAATAAAATGAACTGTTGATATGCTCTGATTTGGAATATTGTTCTGGTGTATCAGCATGGCTGGTGTTACTGAACACATAGCCCATGTAAACACCTCATAGTCTGAAGACTTTCCATGTCATAGAAATAATCACATTTGTAAAAACATTCATGCTTCTGAAATGGTATCTCTGCTGTACTGGGATTTTTCCATGTGTAAACTCTGTTTGCCCCAGCTGTCAACTTCTCTGCATTCTGGAGGGAAGACAGGAAAGGAAGAAAAATGCCAATAAGAGAAGAATTCCAAGTTCTCAGTTTGGTAAAGGATCCCATGATGGGTGGGTTAATAACCTTAATACAAGACAAGGTAGGGCCTGTAGCACTCTTGCTAGCTAGTGTCAAGATTAAACTGACCCTACCATTGTTTCCAAGCTGTGATAGAAAGGAGACCCTTTTCACCCATCCATTTTTGATTGTATTAAAGTTTATGTTAGAATATAATGGGAAAGGCATTGAGACATTTAAGAAGAAATTATCAAAGGGTTCAAGAGTATCTCCCAAAAGGAGAGGTGATAAAATCACTTAGCCCTAGTGCTTACTGCTAATTTTAGTCGATTACATCAGTAATTTAATGGAGTATTACTTAAAGACATAACCATCAGCAGAAAAGTCTTCTGCAGTTGTAACCAAATGTTTATGCAAGTGTTGTTAACTAATTTTTCTGTAATGCTTGTTCTAATAATTAGGATTAGTTTGCTCTACTCCTGCTACATTTGATTTGGTGAATTATGATATAATCTTCCCAAGGTGTCTATAATCTTTCATTATTTCCCCCAGATATTTCTGGGTTACAGAGCTGGCTCTGTCTGCATGGTGTCATGCTGAGAATGGAAGCCTTTTTGTTAAGGAGGTGTAAAACCTCCTTTTATAAAAACTAGTTTTTTAAAAACAGTCTGATACCTTGAGAAATACTTACAAGTTGAGTAGAATTTTACTTTCATTTATAGAACCCTGTGGATACCTTTGCAGAATTAGGAGCAGGTCTGTCTTACATTTGTAAAGTATTGTGACTTATTTTTCAGAGAAGACTCCTAGAAGTGTATTAGTTTTGAAAGTGATAAAAAAAGAAAGAGTCTCATGAATTTTCATCCTCTGCCTCCTGTGATTTGGAGCAGGCTCTTTACCCATATCTTCTCCCCTTCAGACACATACCTGAAATAGCAGACTGTAGAGTTCATACTTGCTACAGTGATGAGGCACTGTCCAAATTGGAAAGTTTATGGAGAGATTGAGACAGGGCATTTAAAGTATCTTGGGAAAGAAACTAAAAGTAGGTCTTCTATCTCCTGGTATTCAGTAGGGAGAGGATTTTCAACCAGTATATTCTGGAAAAATTATTTGTTGTGTTGTGTGGGATATGAACAGCATTGTGAAAATACCTTTTTTCTTCCGGAGTTCAATAACAGTGTTCATGTTTCATATTAATTAAATTTTACTTTTCTCTGTACATTCTTAAAAAATAGTGAAGAGAGCACAAAGCCAAGAAGGGAAACTATTCAGGTTAATTCAAGCTCTTTGACCAAAAACAGCACTGTATTTTAAAACTAGCTAAAAAACCCCAAACAACTGAACCAAAAAGGCAGTGAAAAACAAACCCAAGATTTACTCCAGTTTTACCTGGTTGGTGAAATTACTCAAACAACTTTGTAATTTGTTTGAAATTTTTGAAATTGCTTCCTGCACTACCTTGATTTTTGGGTGTCTGTGCTAGTGGAGAATGTTGTCATTAAATTCTAGCAGAAGGCAGTGTTGTGGAGAAGTATTCCTGTTTATCATTGAAGTACTTAGATTTTATGGTACTAATGGAACAATTTTTCAGGTTTATTTTCTGGTGTGTTTTGTTCTTTGCTCTGAAATATTTTTAATAATAGTTACTACGTGTGTTCTCTCTTCCTCCAAAGACTTTTTATGATCTGCCTAAACCATGCTTCTTTATTGTGTTCTAGTACTTCTGTAATGTTTGTGAAATTAATGGACATGCTAATTCTTGTGCTTGCCCTAGAGTTTCTAGAAATGATGGAACGGTTGCTTAATCTTCAGCCCTCTTTGTGGCAACTTAAATTATCTCCTGAAAATTCAGGTGCCGTATTTGATAAAATTTTTAATGAAAAATAACTTTGAAATTTTCTTAATCTTTGATAGCAAACAGAACAAATGCTGTTGTTTCAGGTTATTAAACATTGCAAGGCTGTTTAATTGAAAGTATTTATTTAGGCTGCCAAGAAGTAAGGAATAAAGTGAATTGCTTTCTGGAAAAAATGTTTGTCCTAATACCTTAATTCATAATATTTCTTAGATGTGTTAGAGTAGCACCTCTTCAGTATGCCTTTAGGATGTATGAAGAACATCAGGAAGATTTCAGTAGAGGGGAAGATGAATATGAAAGAAAAACAAAACTTCTGCAATAATCTGGTCTGCTGAAGCCTGAGGGACAGGAAGACCAGGGAAAGAAATAGATATCTGTAATATTCTTTCCTTTCATTGTAGGAAAAGGAGTTAAATTTACTAACCTTTTAGTTTGTAAGTTTTCAGATTATACGGTACAGTTATTCAAAATATCTGTTTTTGTTGAAACTTTATATTTGTTTATAGTTTTGAGTATTTTTGGTACTTAAGCAGTTTTAATATGTGTACATAATTTAGTTTAATCAGTGAGAGAGAACCACAAGAAAGAGCAAGAAGAGACAATCAAGTGCTTCATTGTTCAAAGCCTAGGAGGCTGTCCTCCCTTTGCAACTCCAGCAAATCCAGGTAGTTTTAAGATTGGCTGCAGTGGGGTGTTATCCTAAATAGTTTTGCACGTGTAATGAAGACTATCATATTTCAATTTTTTTCAGTTGAATGCCCTTTCATATTTTGCTTTTTAAGAGAAAATGCTTATCTTTTACCCATGTGAGCCTGTTATTTCTCAAATTTTCTTGGGCAGGGGCATTAATCTAAAAGTCCTATGTTGTTAGAGGAGATTCTGTGTTTGTGTTAGGGTGTGAATTCAGCTGGATGGCATGGTTACTGGGTTGGGTCTTCTTGAGTGTAACTTCTTAAATTGATACAGAAAATGTTTATACTTAGGAAGACTGAAATGAATGTTTAATGTATGTATCTAGACGTGAAGTAGGCATCTGTACCTGTGTGAATTTATAGGAGACAGTGTCATAAGATGCATATGAATAATATGTATATAAAAGCCTCATGAGGCTGCTTCTTGCAAAAGCTTCATTTTCTTTCTAATATTTGTACAATAGTATTACTGATATTGAACTAATCTTTTTCAAAGTTAGTGAAAATACAGTTCGGTTAAATACTCTCCCTCTCCCTTCTCCAACATCCTCCATTCCATCCCCTTCATGATCCATTTCCCTCCTTTTTTCTGTTCTTCTTTCTCTTCTTTCTCCATTTGCTGTCAGGAAGGGACGTCTCAGAAGAGTCATTTCAGCTCAGCACGCCACCGTCAGAGACTAGTGGAACCATCAGCTACAAAAGTGAGTGCCTTTATTGAAGGACCATTTCTAAAATGGGATGTCGTGTCAGCAGAGGATTTGTTGCTAAAGAGAAGCTCTTCAGTGTGCTTGATGTAGTTAACTTTTACTTATCTGCAAGTGAAACAATCAGTGTCTCCAAGGGTGAACTTCAGCACTGAATTAATTCATACTCAAGTGCAACTGTTTTTTTTTAACTTTAAAAAGTTGGGATGAGATTTCTTTTGTGTTTGCAAAGTGAAATAGGAACTGTATGAAATGTTCCACTTCGATTTTATTGCTTTGTGTGATGTCTTTTCCGAAATACATGTGCAATTCATTTGTCTAATTCTTAAACAAAAAGCTGTCATTGAAAAAAAAAATTGGCAAGGATATGGAAAATAACTAAACACTTCTATTATCAAGCATTATGAAGCAATACAAAGTTTCCGAGTAAAAAAGTAGAATTAAAAGATGATATTAACAGATGAAATAGTACTTGTTCGTTCATAAAGCTGTTCCACCTTTTTAGAGATGTACTCAGAAAGCTTGATAGGTTCACTGAAAATGATGTTATTATGGAACTTTTAAAGTGTCCTATAATGTGTATTTTAGAGGTCAATGTTGAACTGTATTTATTTTTTGCTACTTTTTGTGAGAGTCTAGCAAGAATGACACTCTATATCCATTGCTACTACCTCTCAGAAATCCAGATCTCCACTTTCTTGGAGATACTTGCAGAATTGATTGCAGTATTTCATGTAACTATTGATGCAAGATGAAATAGATTAATAGTAGTAGTTGGTCTTGAAAGGAAAGCCCTCGTTTTATGTTGTGTCTTACGTTCTAAATTAGGACTCCACGCACTTGTCAGACTGATTCTTTCTGTTGCTAAATGCATTGACTCATTAGGTTTTGGTTACATTGACTTTTACGGTTCCTTTCAACATGTCAATACTAAGATATCCTTTTGGGGATCTGAGGAAGGGCATTTTGGGGATTGGAGAAGCAAATGTAAGTCAAATATCTATCTGTATCTGTCTATCTGTCTATCTGTCTATCTATCTATCTATCTATCTATCTATCTATCTATCTATCTATCTATCTATCTATCTGCCTGTTGTCTTGATAAACCACTTTCTCTGTGCATTAATGTACATTAGAATCACTCCAAGTAGTTCCCTCAATGTGTAGAGCTAAAGGAAAAATGCATACTGAAATGTAGTTCTATGGACATAACTGTGCTAGCTTTTGCTCCTTCCTCTTACCTAGTTTTTCTGAAGTTTTTTACCATGCCCCAGTGCCCTACTGTTCCTCTGGATGCACCTTGTCAAAGGTAGGTGTGTTGTCAACATCTCAATCCGGTAGCTGCAGACAAACCTCAGTTACTTGCACTTGTGTTTTTTTTGGAGCAGAAGGATCAGAAGGGGTCTTGATTGGTGTTTCCAGGATTCTAAGCCACTGTCCTTTAGTGAGTGTCTTTGCTGCTTGGGGGAACATCCTGATGCACTGGGAGCAAGTCAGTTAACAGCTCAGCACTGCTGGATACCAGCCCAGCATCCAGAGGTGGGCTGTTACCACAGACCACATCATACTCTACCTCTCCCCCTTTAATAATTGGCAGCAGCTTCAGAATGACCGTCTGCTAAGGAAAGACTCCTGAGCACATCATAGGAACATAGATGTGGTTGAGTGTTTTGTAGAGATTAAAATGTGTCTGAAGAGAGAAGGGAAAGGAGGAGAAAGAAGGCAAACAAGCAGCACTGCTTCACTGCCCGTAGTGTGGGACAGAAAAGAAAAAGTGTAAGTTCAGTGGTCTTTAGGTCACACACATAATCTCCTCCCTCATTGTCCAGGCAAGAGAGTGGTGAAAACCCCACCATACTCTTCTGAGTCCTCTTCTTGGATAGCATTTCACTGAATGGATAGTATTTCAGCATGGCAAGTCTATAAAACTAAAAGGCATCTTTACCCATCTGTGCTGACAACCATCCCTTCTCTCTTGTCTGGTACGCATTTCTCAGTGAAGAATAGGTGCCATACTTTATGTCCTAGATCAGGGGTCCTCAAATTTTTTAAACAGGGGGCCGGTTCACTGTCCCTCAGACACTGTTGGGGGCCAGACTGTAGTTTGGAAAAAAATGAACAAATTCTTATGCAAACTGCACGTATTTTATTTGTAGTAGTGCACAAAAAACAGGAAAAAGAATGCAATATTTAAAATGAAGAAC
>JAWWLV010000100.1:51045630-51055662 GCA_035041135.1 Platyrinchus mystaceus | reverse complement strand
TGCATTCAAGACTTGCTTCTTGAAGCCTGTCCATCCCTCCTGGACTCCTTTGTTTTCAAGGGCTGTTTCCCAGGGTACCCTCTGAACCAGTCTTCTGAGTAGGCTGAAATCTGCCCTCCGGAAGTCCAGCGTAGAGGTTTTGTTAATGGCCCTGCTTGCATCCCTGAGTATTGAAAACTATTATTTCATGGTGACTGTGCCCCAGATGGCCTCCAACCATCACATCTCCCACCAGGCCCTCTCAGTTTGTCAACAGCAGGTCTAGCTGGGCCCCATCCCTGGTAGGCTCATTTACCATCTGGAGCAGGAAGTTATCCTCCATACACTCTAGGAATCTCCAAAACTGCTTCTTCTCCGCTGTGTTGAGTTCCCAGCAGACATCCGGAAGGTTAAAGTCACCCACAGAACAAGGGCTGGTGATTTTGAAACCTCCACCAGCTGCTTGTAGAATAATTCATTACCCTCGTCATCCTGGTTGGGTGATCTGTAACAGACTCCCATCATGCTGTCAGCCTCATTGGCCTTCCCCCTGATTCTGATCCACGGGCACTCAACCTTACTTTTACTGATTTTAAGTTCTAGAGAGTAGAGAGACACTCTAACATATAGAGCTACCCCTCCACCTTTCATGCCTTGCCTGTCCCTTCTGAAGAGCTTGTAGCTGTCCATGGCAGCACTCCAGTCATCCCACCATGTTTCTGTGATGGTGACCACATCACAGCTTTCCTGCTGCATGATGACTTCCAGCTCCTCCTGTTTGTTACCCATACTGCGTGCATTGGTGTACGTGCACTTCAGCTGGGCTGCTGATATCACTTCTAACTCTGCCTTTTCACCCTTAGGCTCATCTCTGGAGAGGCTGATTTCAACCCCTTCCCCCTTCAAACCTAGTTTAAAGCCTTCCTGCTCAGCCCCAGCGACTTTTGGGCTAGAGTGGTTTTCCCTTGCTCAGTAGATAAAGCCCGTCCCTTTTTTATGTGTTTGGATTATGTACTTTGGGCTCATGGAATCATAGAATTGTTCAGGTTGGAAAAGACCTCAAAGGTCTTCAAGTCCAGCTGTTAACCCATGTTAACCACGTTCACCACTAGACCATGTCCCCAAGTGCCACACCTACACATCTCTTTTTGCAATACCTGGCCACCCTTTCAGTTAGGAAATTTTTCCTAATACTCAATCTAAACCTCCCCTGGTGCAACTTGTGTCTCGTACCTCTCTAGGTCTCAGGTCTGGGAAAGGTCATGTTAACCTGTGGTTGTGCTCCACTTAGGTTGGCCCAGCTGATGGAATGTAGGATCTGGAATTTGCCTTGGCCGCTCAACATCTGCCCTTAAGTAGGATGTTTTGGAGTAGGGAAATTGGCTGGTGATTATGGGACAAGGTGGCATAGTTTGCTGCTGTGCATGGGACAGACAGGTCCTAGAGGTGGACATGAGAGCAGTGAGAAGGCTGTGTTCAACACCTTTCCTTGGGACTGTTGTATTGGACTACTGCGTGGACTGAGATCTACTCAAGAGAAGGAACGAAGACAAATCGGTCCCTGCAGCAGGTGCTGCTACAGCTATTTTTGTGCTGGTGGGAGGAGTAGCCCTGAGCAGATTTGGCTGGGGGGAACACTGTGCTGTGTAACAAGCAGGGGTGATACACTCTGCTCTTCAAAGGCTCATCTGTGTTCCAAGAGGTACTTAAGGCAATGTGAGATTCTCAATGTTTGCCATTCACATCACTATTAAAGCAGAGTAGGGAAGTGCTCTTACCAGAGAGCCTCTGAGAGACAAACTGTGTCTTTCCCTTGTATTCCTGTTTGCCTTTGATGAACTGCTGTTTTCTGTCAGTCACCTGCAGACTACTGCAAGACAGTAGAGTGTGTCATCAGAGTCCATCTGTCCTGTTGAGTAGCATAACCTCCCTTACCAGTAGTTGCTGTAAAAACCTAAGCAGCACTCTGCTTGAAGGAATCCATTTGCAAAGCAGCTGATGAAGAAAGGCCCTTTCTCTTACAGAGGTGTGAGAAAGTTGGACCCAGTCATCTCAGAAAGCAACAGCAGTGCAGCCTGTCTCCCAGTCCTACCAAAGACTTAATCTAAATGCTCCATGTACCTCTGCAGACACGCAAGTTCTGCAAGTACCATTTTGACAGCCCCCTCCACCACTGGGGCCTTCATGTCACTGATCATTCTTGGATGCTCTCCTGATCAAAACTAGGAAGACAGAGTGGGAGTCAGCTGTGCAGATAATTCCAGAGGAGGAAGCTGTAGAAAGGCAAGACTGGCAGAACTTGTCCAGTTGCTTGTTTTATCACATTCGTTGATTGCCTCAGGAAGAGCTACCAGTTGATCCTTGTGGTAGAGGTACACAGAAGCTACCAGTCTCATGATGGTGTTGTCATCCTAAAACGAGAGCTACTTTGCTTGCTGCTTTTAGACTGAAGATGGCAAATTGCTATCAACAAAGCTCACAAGCCTTTCTTTAAGCCTGTTGATTCATCTCTTCCTTGTTTATTAAAACTAAAGCATGCACACAGAAACATAAAAAAACACACACAAAAATTAAACAAAAATGCCAAACCAAATAAATTTGTTATTTTGAAATGATGTTGACACTGTAAAGACTGGTGGGATCCCTTTACTCCTTTTGCCTTCCTGTGCAGCAGCTGTTTGCCCAGGTGGCAGGATGTAATGGAAGCTTGGGCTGCACAGCTTGCAGGGACTGTTGCCTGTATCAGGGATGCTATTTAAGGCTGGGGGAAGACCATCACAAACTTGTAAAAGAATACTGGTTTTGTGCCTATGAAAGCATCCTGCTGGGCTTGTACAGGTGTTTCATTCTGCATGTCTGGTCCTGGGTTTCCTGCATCTGCCTGCTAACCTCATGGTTATGGGAGAACAGCTGTATTTGGGAGAGTTGGAAGCAAGGCAGTGTATCTCATGGAAGCAGCAGCCGTGCTGAGTGATTCAGAGGACACTGAGGTACAACTTACCTGGAAGATCCTTGACCTATGATCAGCTGACTATAGGGATTGACTTGTGTCTCAGCACTCTTTCTGCTTCTCCTGGACCTGGATGAATTGCATTTCTGAGTCAGTGATTTGGGTGACCAAAGCAGCAAAGATGCAAGTCAGGGAAACCTAGGCTTCAAACAATTACAGAACCATAGAATGATTTGGATTGGAAGGGACCTTAAAGATCATCTAATTCCAATCCCCCTAGGCAGGGGCTGGTTTCCACTAGACCAGGTTGCTCAGAGCCCCATCCAACCAGGCCTTGAACATTTCAAAAGATGTGGCATCCACAGCTTTTCTGGGCAACCTGTTCCAGTGTCTCACCAACCTCACAAGAAAGAATTTTTACCTAATGCCCAATTTCAACCTGCCTTCTTTCTGTTTGAAGCCATTACCCTTTGTCCTCCTACTATACGTTCTTGTAAAAAGCTCTCTCCACGTTTCTTGTAGACACCCTTCAGGTACTGGATGGCTGCAATTAAGGCACTCTGAAGTCTTCCATTCTCCAGGCTCAAAAATCCCAATCTCTTAGCCCTTCATCATAGGAGAGGTGCTTCATCACTCTAAGCAACTTGGTGACCTTCTATGGACTTGCTTCACAGGTCAGTGTCCTTCCTGTGCTGAGGACCCCATAACTGGAGGCAGCACTCCAGGTGGAGATCTAAGGAGAGCAGAGTAGAGGGGCAGAATCCCCTCCCTTGAGCCACTGCCCACACTGCTTTTGATGCAGCCCAGGATACAATTGGCTTTCTGAGCTGCAAGTGCACATTGCTGGGTCATGTCCAGCCTCTCATCCACCAGCATTCCATGTCCTTCTCAGCAGGGCTTCTCTCCATCTGTTCATCCCCCAGCCTGCATTGATACCAGGACTGCTCTGACCCAGGTGCAGCACGTTGCACATGGTCTCGCTAAACCTCATGAGGTTTCCCACGTGCCACCTTCTTAAGCCTGTCCAGTTTCCTCTAGATGGCATCCCATCCTTCAGGTGTGTCAGCTGCACCACTCAGCTTGGTGTTATCTGCAAACTTGCTGAGGGTGGACTTGATCCCTTTGTCTGTTGTCATTAATGAAGATATTAAATAACACTGGTCCCATTAAGGACTGTTGAGGGACACCACTTGTCACTGTCCATCCTGACTCTGAGCTGCTGACCACCTACCCTCTGGCTGTGACTGTCCAACCAATTCCTTATCCACCTAACAGTCCACCCACTGAATGCATCTCTCTCCAATTTATAGAGAAGGATGTTGTGGGGAACTGCATCAAGGGCCTTATAGGACTGCAGATAAATGATATCTGTAATTCTTCCCTTGTCCACTAATGTAGTCACTCTGTTAAAAGAACACAAAGGGTTAAAATATGCTGAGACATTGTGGATTATAACTTAAGTCTGCTTGACCCAGAGAGCAGGGTTTGTTCTCAGATATACATAAAAACAATACAGATATAGTCTCTACATAGCTTTTGCTGTATGTATTCTATTAGTTGGTGTAGCCCTGAAACAGAAGTGTAATTTAAAGGGTTTCTGGGTAATTTGTTTGCTGGAACATCTTAGTGGATAACAAATGTGAACACAGGTAGACAGAGTTGAAGAAAGTGCATCAGGAGTAATGATCTGAAAGTCAAAATAAAATGTGCATTTATGAAGCTGTGAAAGTTAACAGCTGAATAAAAATCAACTTGATATGGAAGCATGGATATTGAGAAGGATTTATAAAGGAAAGCATTCAGACTATTTTCAAACTTTTTTTGTGTTTCAATGCATAGGAAGAATAAAGCCGTATTCATGTTAGGCTGCTGGTATAAATTAGGAGCAGCTGTAACAATTACAGAAATTACTTAGAATTTTATTAGCTTGGAAAAAAACACTGATAGAATTGAATTAAATAAACTCCAGACTAGCTGTGAAGAGAGAGGACATTTCAGCAGAGATAGGGTTTGTTTGCTTTTGCACACAGTTGGGTGTACCTTATCAGTTAGTTTCAGAGGAAAGTAATCTTTCCTCAACTCATATTGAGTAATTTCTGCAGCAGTTTTTTAAAAGAATCCCAGATTTTGTTGCTCCTGAAGTAATTTCTGAATTTACAGTAGTCATGTATTACACTTTTTAAGCTGATAATTTTTTCTAGAACTATTTTCTTCTGTCCACCTCAGTGATTCATGACTTGTAATGAAACAGTTTGCTGTTGAGAACCATGTCTCCATCTGCTAAACCTAGACTGAAGGTCTTAAACAGATGAGAAGTCTCTTAATTATTTACTCATGGCTATTGACAATAAAAGGCTAGATGGATTCTATTCTTAAGTATGTTTTAAACCCATGTTCTTAGAATTTTACTGCTTTTCACCATAAAATCAACACAAATAGAAGTGTGTATGGCAGGAGTAGGATATTAGTGTAACTTGTTCATCACAGGATCTGCTCATATAAAAAAGAAATTGTCCAGTAAGCAGGGGAGTGCAGAGGATGATGGACTATTCCCTAGCACTCCTCTCTAGCAACAGCTGACAGAAGGTTGATTTGATGGCCAATTGACTGCTAGAATGTTATGTTTGCCAAAGGTTATAGAGTCTGGCAGATGTGTAAATAGAAGCAGAAGATGGTTTGCAGTAAGAGATTACAAATGGATCCTCCCTGGCAAGTTAAGATTATCTTCCTTACAAAATTAATCTCCTGAATAAGTCTGTCAGTAGTATAGTATTCATTGCACAAGATAAATTTTAGAACTTTTTACCCCAAACCAGGAAAAAAAAATAATCCACAGTACTCCCTTTTCTCCTTACTAAAAATTTATTTCTGTGGAAGGCAATACCAAGTTATAATTAGATATTTTCAGCTGTTATCTCAGATGTGCGATCTTCTTCTCAGTAGTGCTTGCATGCTTCCCAGTTGACTAAAAATAGAAATAGCTGTGGCAGAAATTACTATTGTAAATACTATATTAGTATAGTATAAATAGTTTGGATAGCATAAATGCTAGTATGTATGCAAAAGAATATTACAGAAGTGTAAAGTCAGTCTTAAGATATGGTTAAATTGGTGAACATAATCCTTATTTAGGTGTGGGATGTCTCCATAGCGTGGACACAAAAAATGGGTGGAGTGGAACCAAGCTGTGAATTTGAAATAGAATTTGAAATATTTACCAAGAACTGGGGTGGGGAGAGTGTTGGGTCACTCCAATTTTGGGAGGTATTTCAACCATATTGAGGTAAGATTTATGTCATCAAAAAGATGGTTGTTGGGTTTTGTTTGTTTGTTTGTTTCTGTTGTTACTTTTTTTTTCCTAGAGAACTATTTTATTCATAGAATCATTTAGTTTGAAAAAGACCTCTAAGATAATTAAGTCCAACCTGTGACTGATCACGACCTTGTCAGCTAGAGCCACATCCAGTTGTTTCTTGAAGACTTCCAGGGATGGTGACTCTACCACCTCCCTGGGCAGCCTGTTCCAATGGTTATGAACCCTTTCAGTGAAGAAATTCTTTCTGATGTCCAACCTGAACCTGCCCTGGTGCAGCTTGAGGCTGTGTCCTGTCACTGTTGCCTGGGAAAAGAGACTGACCCCCACCTGGCTGCTACCCCTTTATAGAGAGCAATAAGGTCTCTCCTCAGCCTCCTTTTCTCCTGGCTAAACACCCCCAGCTCCCTCAGCTGCTCCTCACTCTCTAGACTCTTTACCAACTCTTTTGTCCTTCTCTAGACTTGCTCCAGCACCAAAATGTCTTTCTTGAATTGGGGGGCCCGGAACTGGACACAGTACTCAAGGTGCAGCCTCAGCAGTGCTGAGGACAGTGAGGGACAATCACTTTCCTGGTCCTGCTGGCACCATTTTTGATCCAAGCCAGGATGCTGTTGGCCTTCTTGGCCACCTGGGCACTGCTGGCTTGTGTTCAGCTGTTGTTGATGAGCACTCCCAGGTCCTTTTCTTCTGGGCAGCTTCCAGTCGTTCTTCCCCCAGCCTGTAGTGCTGCCTGCAGTTGTTGTGACCCAAGGGCAGGACTCAGCACCTGGTCTTGTTGAACCTCATACAGTTGGCCTCAGCCCATTAATCCGCCCTGTGAAGGTCCCTCTGCAGAGCCTTCCTACCCTCCAGCAGGTCAACACTCCCACCTAATATAGTGTCATAACTGAACTTACTGAGGATGCACTTGATCCCCTCATCCAGATCATCAGTAAAGATACTAAACAGGATTGGACCCAGTGCTGAGCCTTGGGGAACATCATTAGTTACTGGCTGGCAACTGGATATGTCACTGTTGTCCCTAAAAGTGTTGTCAGCTGGTGTGCAGTAAGCCAGTCTCATATACAAAGCCGATGTATTTGTTTATTTCATATTTCACAAAGATGAGTGCTAGTAGTAAATTTGCAAAGCTAACACACTGATTCTCAAAACTTTATACCATGCATTTTGGCAAACAAGGAAATCACAGTTCACTGGCTACAAAGTTACCTAATTCTCTTATTGATTAGTGTTTGGTGTTTTGTTGGTCGAATGATTCTCTCATGTCTCATGCTAATTAGTTCCGTGTGCTCAGTCTTCTTTTGAGTTGGTGGGTTTCTTGATTCAGTGGTCCTTGAGTTGGTGGCTGCTACTTCCCCCTGCAGGAATTACCTTTTACCCAGTTGCCTCAGTGTGCAGCTGCATAGTGAGCGTGGGGTCATGGGAGCCTGAGGCAAAACACTGTGAACTGGCATTACAAATAATCCCTTGCATTACAAAGTGCACGGGGACCTGCAGCACCAGCCAGGTGACAAGACACCCAGCAGGAGCCAGTGACTTAGCAGAAAGATCCCAGTGTGCTGGTTTTGGATAAACCTACAGGAGAAATGGAATTCTGAAATAACTGTCCCCCCCGCCTTTTGTTTCAACCTCTCCCACTCCTTCCAATAATGAAGAGGCAATACGAAGAGATGTAAGTAAAACAAATAACGATTTACTAAAGGTCACAGCAGTAACTACAAAGGTACAAAAGAAAACAGTTTAAGCCAACAAAGGCAGGAATCATTTGCTAGCTCCACAACTTCCAGGCCATAAACGAGACAAAAAATGGCCATGCCTGCGAGGTTTCTTCAGAAGACGAACTGGATGAGAGGCCCCCTCACCCCCTAGCCTGAAACCAAAAGAATACAGGGACGAGGCAAACCTGCTGGGACCTGATGGGGCCCTGGAACAGGTCAGGGGACCCTTTTTTTTCCTAGGTCTGCTGGTTCAAAGCAATAGGTCTGGTGGGGACTGGGACTCACAGAGCAGCTCTAACTTGTGACAAAACTCTCCCTTGAACCCCCCACACCAGGTGAAGAGTGGCTTCTTGTGATAGTATGAATATTCATCACTAAAGTCCCATCCCAACAATAACATTATCCACCTCTTACTCTATACCATCCATATCATGCCCAGACTTACACCTTTCAACTACACATATATATAAATATATATATGCACATATAACTATATAAACAAAGGTATTATTTCGGTAATCACTGACTGTTCCCCTGGGTTGTTTTGTTGAATCCATTTAGTCCATGATGTGTATGGTTTACAATGGCAGTGTCATTCAGCAACCAGTACTATATCTACAATTAAATATTACAGATGGTTCTCATCCAAAATCAGGTCCCCTTGAGGTACACATCGTGATTCCCCATCTTTCTGCATTACTCACCAAGTACCCCCAGGTCCTTGAGCAAGAACAATTCACATATGGTTTTGCCTTTGCCTGAGAAAGGACTAGTCCAAGTTGCCTTTCCTAACATACTTCTCATATGCACCATAGAGACTTTATTTCCGTCTACAATACGTAAGGGTTATGGTTGGGCAGGAGCATCTTGATTGGTAGAGCCTCAGGTGTTAAATAACCAGGTGGCCTTCACTAAATTCAGATCCCTATGTTTGAAGGTCTCACTGCCCCTTGCCTTCAATGTGGCTTTTAACAGTCCATTGTCCTGTTCAGATTTCCCAGAGGCTGGTGCGTGGCAGTGAATATGATACACCCACTCAATATTGTGCTCTCTGGCCCAGGTGCCTGTAAGGCTATTTTTTAAATGAGTCCCATTGTCCAATGCAATTCTTTCTGAGGCACCATGTCACTACAGGATGTGCTTTTCAAAGCCCAAGATGATTTTCTGGGCAGTGGCATGAGGCACAGGGTGTGTCTCCAGCCATCCAGTGGTTGCTTCCACCATTGTCAGCAGGTAACGCTTGCCTTGGCGTGTTTGAGGCAGCATGGTGTAATCAATCTGCCAGGCCTCCCGATATTTATATTTTGACCATCGCCCCCCATACCACAGGAGCTTTACCCCCTTGGCCCGCTTGACTGCAGTGCATATTTCACAGTTATTGATAACTGTGGGAGATAGTGGCCTTGGCTAAACCCACCCCTTGATCACGAGCCTATCTGTATGCCACATCTTTTTACTGATGATATGAGGCATCGTGGGCCCATCGAGACAGAAATAACTCTCCCTTGAGTTGCTAGTCCAGATCCACCTAAGACACTTTAATCTTGGCAGCTCAATCGACCTGTTCATTGTTGTGATGTTCTTCAGTAGCCTGACTTGGGTACAGGTGCATTACGTGATGTACTTCTACACTCAGCTTCTGTACCTGGACAACGATGTCTTGTCATACCTCAACAGCCCAGATGGGTTTCCCTCTGTGCTGCCAGTTGGCCTTTTTCCATTGGTCCAGCCACCCCCACAGAGCATTTGCCACCATCCATGAGTCAGTGTAGGGGTAGAATGCTGGCCACTTCTCTCCTTCAGTGATATCTAAAGCCAACTGGATGGCTTTCAGCTCTGCATCTGACTTGATCCACCTTGTCCCTCGATGGCTTCTGTGACTTGCTGCATAGGACTCCATACATCAGCTTTCCATTTTTTTATTTGTCCCTATGACATGGCGGGGACCCCTGGTGGCCTAGCGGTTAAGACACTGGTCTCTCAGCGCCAAGACCGCAGGTTCAAATCCCGGGTCCCCCGGGCAGATGGAGCTCGTCAGCCCCTAAGGCCATCCATCTAAGAGAAGGTCA
>JAWWLV010000100.1:51025948-51037169 GCA_035041135.1 Platyrinchus mystaceus | reverse complement strand
CTAAAAAATCCATTGCGCAGGCTTGAAAGGTATAAAGACCTTTCCCAGATCTTCGTTCGCAAAGACTGGCCACTTATAGCTACTCTCCACATAAGCTACGCTGCATTATTGTGGTAAGGAAGTGGAGTTGATGTGTTCTGCCACCGCTGCTTTTGGCTGAGAACATGAGATACAGCAGAGATTATGTTATTATGCATAGTTTTAATAACTCTTAACTGCACTCCTGTTTCTCATTTGAGCAGTAGGTTACTGATACAGTGTTTGGAGTTACTTTTTTGTGATGATGTGGTACATCCTTGAAGCATTGCTGTCACTGTTGAGGCAGCCAGATGTGACATAGCAGTCAAGATGCAGCACACACACACACATATATATATATATATATATATTTTATTGCTTGCAAGTGCTTCTTTTATACTGATTGTATGCCAACGTGGTACAACACAATTGGTCAAAGTCTCAAGCACAGGACACAGTACACACTTTCACTGGTGACCTCTGCTCCCGGCTGCGTTATGTCTGTTCCGTCCAACGCTGCAGAAAATCCTTCTTCAAAGCTGTCCACACTCTTTTGCAGCCTGTGCATCGTTCCTCCCCCGGGGCAGACTGCAGTCTGGTTAACATCAACTACTTTGTCTGTAAGTGTTAGATTATCAGCAGATCTGCTGCTTCCTCCGACACACTGCGTATTTATGGATTCAGTTGGGCTAAACTAGGCATGCCAATAAGCATTCAAAAAAACCCCAAACAAACTTGTTGTCTCTCCCCGTCATTTTCTGTGTTGATGAATTTTATTCCCATAAATGGTATGTTCGCACCACTTTTGATTTACTTATTTATTTATTAACTTCCTTTTTTTCCCCTGGCCAAGTCAGTTTGATTATTATTTTTTCTGTTTTCAGGATCAACAGATGATACTCAAAACTTCTTCAAGTGACTGACTCCTTTATCCTCTCTTTTCAGATTCTTGCTACTGTCTCCAAACTGTAAAACAAACAAAAGGCAAGCTAGTTACAACCTATGCATCCTGGTGTAATTGTTGTTCTTTGATTTCTGTTCATTTATTTAAAAATTTAGTTGAGAGTGTCATTTGTATTGTATCTTGTAAACAGTGTAATTTTTCTGAGCAAGTTCTTTTGGTTGCCAAATGTTACTACCAATCCCACAATTGAAGAGAGTTCAGACTATAGTATAGTTCATAGGAAAATTCTTACTGTTAATGCATGGAATCATTCTGAAATGTTTTACCTTTTTCCATGAGGATCAGTGTTTTCAATGCTATATGAGAGTTTCTAGAAGAATACTAGGCAAAGCAAGACACATTTAACTGCCATTTACTTACTTAGTCTAGTCTATTATAAATCTTAATGTTGTATCTGGTTTATCTATAGAAAAATAAAAATAGATTAACGAAATAGCTCTTGTACATTATAAAGTGATTGATTTCTTTTTATTGTATAGTTCTCATATGTAGCCAGTTGGCAATTTTTTTAAAATTCAGTTAATTTGCATTTAAATTCATAATACCTGGCTTTAATTAGGCACCTGGGTATTCTGTTTCCATCACATCTTAGAACACATAGAATTGATGCAAAGATATGTATCTCCGTTGAACCGTCAGCAGTGCCTGTAACAAAAGCAGGGGAAGTTAACTGAAGAGATAAAAATGAATTTGATAGAACACACAATATAGAATTAGACAAAATCACAGAATCACAGAATGTGCCAAGTTGGAAGGGACCCACAAAGATTGTCGAGTCCAACTCTTAGCCCTGCACAGGACTATCCCCTAGCGTCACACCATGTCACTGAGAGCATTGTCCAAACACTTCTTGAACTCTGTCAGGCTTGGTGCTCTGACCATTTCCCTGGGGAGCCTGTTCTAGTACCCAAGCACCCTCTGGGAGAAGAACCTCTTTCTAATATCCAGCCTAAACCTCCCTTGACACAACTTCGGGCCATTCCCTTGGATCCTGTCACTGGTCACCACAGAGAAGAGATCAGTGCCTGCCCCTCCTCTTCCCCTCACAAGAAAGTTGCAGAATGCAATGAGGTTTCCCCCCTCCCTCTCCTCCTCTCCAAGCTGAACACACCAAGTAACCTCAGCTGCTCCTCATATGGCTTCCTCTCAAAGCCCTTCACCATCTTTGTTGCCCTCCTTTGGACGCTTGTAACAGCTTAATATCTTTCTTATATTGTGGTGCCCAAAACTGCACACAATATTCAAGGTGAGGCCATCCCAGTGGAAAGCAGAGCAGGACAATCCTCTCTCTCGACCAGCTGGTGATGCTTTGCCTGATGCCACCCCAGGACACGGTTGGCACTCCTGGCTGCCAGGGCACTGCTGACTCACATTCAACTTGTCCTCGACCAGGACCACCAGGTCCCTTTTCGTGGCACTGCTTTCCAGCATCTCATTCCCCAGTCTGTACATACATCCAGGGTTGCCCCATCCCAGGTGCAGAATCTGGCCCGTTTGCTTGTTGAACTTCGTATGGTTGGTGATTGCCCAGTCCCCTGATTTGTGGAGGTCTCTCTGCAGGGCCTCCCTGTGTCTGAGAGTCAGCAGCTCCCCCGAGTTTTGTGTTATCTGCAAACTTGCTTAGTATCCCTTCCAGTCCTGTGCCCAAGTCATATATGAAGATGTTGAAGAGCACAGGGCGTAGGATGGAGTCCTGTGGAACCCCACTAGTGACAGGTCACCAGTCTGATGTCACCCCATTCACTATCACCCTTTGTGCTCAACCTGTGAGCCAATTGCTCACCCACCACAGCTGTGTGCTGGACATTTTGTCCAAAAGGATCCTGTGAGAGACAGTATCAAAAGCTTTATTGAAATCCAAAAAGATGACATAAACTGGCTTCCCCCTTGTCATGAAACGAACTCAGGTTTGATAATAAGGACTTTCTTCTCGTGAAGCCATACTGACTCTGACCGATGACTGCATTGTCTTTCAGGTATTTTTCAGTACCTTCCAGAATAATCTTCTCCATAACTTTACCAGGTAATGAACTGAGACTAACAGGCTGGTTCACTTCTACAGTATATCCCCATTAAAATCTGTGGAAATTGAATTTCCAAATGGAATCTTTCTTGAGTTGTGGTAACTACCTTGTGGTGTTTGCCAGTGCAATAGTGGCAATTTTTATTCATGAAAATGCTTGTGAGGAGATGACCATTGATTTAATTGATGAGGGTACACACTAAGCAAGCAAAAAACCAGGTGACTGCATCTGAATGAATGGAAAGAACCAGAAAGTCTTCACTGAAAGGCAGAACATCAGACTTTACCATAAGGCATTGGCTTACGTTATGAGTGAAGATGGTATCGGTACAGTTTTTCTGAGAAAAGTGGATATAGAATTGCAACTTGGACAAGCCTAGAACTCAGAGTGCTGAAAAAGAAGTAGTGCTAACACAAAGTCACTTGGGTCATCTGAAAGAGAGAACAGTTTTATAATTGTACCTGTTTTGAGGGAAATCAGATCTGAGTGAGAACACCTTGACAGACAACATATTTCTGCATCTTTTTGAAAATGAGTTAATCCTGTCTAGAACTGGAATTTTTAAAGTCAATAGCCAGTCCTAAAATTCCACCCTGGTATCACTATAAAACAATTTCTGAGGCAGAGGCTTAATTTTGCTGGAACCAGGAAACACTGTAAGTTGTCATAAGCACAAAAGAGAGCTTTGCCAGAGAAACAGACTTACAGCAGGAGAAGCACATTTGGTGTGAGACACATGACACATCTGTCATCCCTCATCTCATCTTATCTTAGCAGAAACATAGTAATTGCTAAAGAAGAAATCCTTCAAATTCATCCCTCAAAGCAGTAATTCTTGCTGTCAGTGATGATGATAAGATGATGAATTGTGTGCCATTGCTGATTTTTTTTCTTTCTCCTGTTATTAATGCAGTGTTAATGTTACAATGTTAACCTATTCTTAAGATCTAACACATGTTACCAGAAAGTCTTTAGATGCTTACAGTTTATAATGGATGGGTAGAGCAAAAGTGTTAAAAACAAAAAAAAGCCTCATATGAATCTTATCATATCTAACACCTCCCCAGCTCAAGAGTGGAATTTGGAATTTGTCTTGAAAAGGTGTGTTTTTCCAAAATACTTTATCGACAGCTGGAAACTCTGAAAGAACATTGCAGCTGTTGGAAGATGAAGCAGATTTACTCTGGCTGTAAAGTCAATCTGTATTGACAACGTTAGCTGTGTCTTTAGTTGTTTATGAATGTGGCAGTTTCTTGTTCATTCTTTAAAATTGAACCTAGTAACAAGCAATAAGTTGATGTCATCTTTTCTTCCTCCCATATAGGGGACGAAATTTAGTATTTTAAATTTTCTGTGAAGTGTAACTCACCTCTTGTTGAAATCTATTCATATAGTTTTATTGTTTAAACTGTGTTTCTAGTTAGTGGGGTGAAGGCTTTGACCTAGAATAAAGTTCACTGTGCTTTATTTGGTCAGTGTGGGTTTTGTATAAGGCTGAGTATCTGCACTTTGGTGCAGATATTGAACTTGTCCATACTGAAGTGTTTCACAGGTGTGTAGAACCAGAGGAAGATTCATAATTACTGAAATAATAAAAAACCACTTGTGCTTGTAAAACTATGTTATTGATAGTAAAATGCACAGAGTAGAGTCTGAATTGATTAATGATAGCTGTAATTCAGTACACATGGTTCTTAATATAACATCACAGCAATTTGGTACAGCTGGCACAGATCTCTTAAACTTGAGGCAAGGTTTATTATGTTTTGTGACAATAGTTTTTGAAATACACAGGGCCTCAAGGGCAAGAGTCTCTGGTCCGTTAAGTCTGCTTTGTGTTACTTCAGTGGAATGAAGCAGTCCTAAAACCAGTGCAACTTGAACTGCCCAGAATGCCATATGTAGGACAAGGGCAAAAGTTCGTAGTGTTGTCCTCAGGGGCAGGGCTGGTGACTGAGAGCCATGCTGAGTGGTAGCAAAGGCATCTTTTTCTCTTTTTAATGCCCCAGGTGCTTGCCTGCTGAGTAGGTGATCTGAAGATCCTGACCCTGCTAAATTTTATCTTCAGCAGTCTGCATATGTTGGATGCTAGACAGCAGAATTAGGACAGACAGATCTTTTGGGTCTTCTGTTGAGGCTTTCAGAAAGGAAACGCTGTAATGCCAGTTGTTGTGGGTCACTTGCGGTTTAATTGAGATCTGAGCCAGAGTGTTGCAAGCCTTAAGAACTCAGTGATTTTTGGTGTGGTATCATTCATCCGCATTTTCAGTGGCTGTGAGTAAAACAGCTGGGAAACAGGGTAAAAGTGGGATATTTAGCTTTTTAGTATGGATGGTGTTTAAATACCTAGGAGATAAATGATTTCTCTAATCTAAGCTATTGGCTAGCCCCATGTAAAGCTTGTTAATGCTTTTCCCAACTGTTATGTGTAGGTCCAGTTGTTCAACTGTTCTGTACTATTACAAAACTAGCATCAGGTTAATGAGCCTTGTCTGGAGCGAGAAGGCCTGTACTGACACAGCTGATAATCTGGTAATTCCTTCAGGCTGTGAAAAAAACTTTGGGGCAGGTGAATCCTAAGTGAAATCGTGTAGGATCTGTAATAATTCAAGTTGATCCAAGACAGAAGAATAAGCTTCTATTTATTATGTTTCAGATTCTTTTTTTTTCTTGGAGATACTCCAGCTGGAGAGGCATGAGAGAAAGGACCTTTAATTTAACATCATTGCTATGATACATAAGAAAAATGAGGACAGAGATCTTATCCAGGAAGGATATTTGTTTTATTTCTGTCCTTCATTTGTTTATATGTATATTGTTTTAAAATCCAGCCTTAGAAATACGTTTTCTAAATCATACTGTATGACTTGCATACTTCAGGTTTTGCTTTATTTTTTTACTTCACATGGGATGATCTTGGCAGTTTTTAACATCTTTATCAGTGAGTCAATAATTTTTTGGAGCCTTATTCTGCAGTCAAAAGTAGTGCTTCAGGATGGCATGAATGAGAATGCATCAAGAGATTAATGTGACTTCAGATGTCCACAAAAGGCAGTATCTGTCATTTGCTGTGCTGTTATAATGATAAACTACAACCAAAACACCCTGATAGAACAAAACAACAAAAAAATCTGATTCATAGGAAACAAATTTAAAGTACATGTTGCAACTCAAACACATGGATTGTTGCTTATACATTTTGGCAGTTTTTCCACAAGCATTGTCTGCTCCAGTATGACAGTGCCTAGCATTTCAAGTAAATTTTTATGTTAGAAATTGAACACAATGACATTGTAAATATTCAAGAAAAAAAATACAAAGGGAGGTACCTGGGTTCTAAGTTGCAGTTACATTTTGTTCATGATGAGTGTGACGTTTTAAATTTAGGGGAATTAGCTTCATAGTGCAATATTGTATGCAGGTGTAACTGTTGTTGTGTATATAAGCTTATGTCATGCTAAAAGATGTTGTTTTAAAATGCAAATTCTGAACAGTTGCAGGAACTTCCTAGGAAGTGCCACAATTTGTTACCAAGGCCTCTGATTCTGCTATCCTGTGCCTTTGTGTTGTGATCTCTAATTGCATTGTTTCACACTATTTTTTCCTGCCTCATTCAGTGAACAGGATAGGCGGTGCTCGGGAATTGAGCAGCTACTTGATATTTTAGGTCTTCTCATTCATTTAGCAGCCCTGGCTTTATTTACTGCACACCATTTAAAATTCTCTAAAGAATACAGAATTATTTATTCCCTTATGGTCTTTTTTAGGGTGCCTGGCTGAACTATTTTTGTCCATTCGATTGTATTTTCATACATGTTTTCTGATCAATACCTATAACTTTACTTTCTGTGCAGTGTGAAATAATTGTGTGTGCACACTTACACAGGATGCCTGTACATATCTACTTCTGGAACAGTTTTGCAATTATTCCCTTTGAAAACTTAAAGAATGGAAACTGAAAAACTTTAAAACATCCTTTTTTGAGGTTACGGTAAATAAACATAAAAGAATGCAATTAAATGAGTAAATGCATCCAGCCACATGACTTGAACCATTCTCATATGCAGCCTTGTCTTTCATGATGCTCTTCAACTTCACATTTCTCTTGACTGTATATCCGCTATGTCAGACAAGTTGTCCCTTTGAATGTAGTTGATATCCCCTGCTCAGCATGATTGCAAAGAAGACTTAACTAATTAGGTTTCAGAATATAAGTTCATGCGAGAAAAAAAAGGAGGGTGGTTGAAAATTGCAACAGATTGCTTGGAGAGGTTTTGGAGGGTCCATCTTTACAGATTTTCAAATCCCAACTGGATGTAATTTTGAGTAACCTCTTGCCATAGGCCCTGATGTGAACAGGTTAGACCGGAGGATCTCCAGAGGTCCCTTCCAGCCTCAGCTATTCTGTGATTTATACAATAGAAGATAATCTACTTGTGGGGTGTATATATTTTGCTCGTTTCTGATGGGCGAAACTTTATGGATCTCATGGCTTTCTTCTATGCTAAAATAACAGTAAAATGTTTCTTTGCAATTTACATTTGACAATGGGGTATGGCCAGTCACAGAAAAAGTAGTTAGTTGTTAACTGTTCTCAGCAAAAGTTTTAGAAATGTTTAACAACAGTGTTTCTGTTGTTTTGCTAGTACTTTGTAGAAGATTGTAATAAATTATAATTATTTATAGTGGACAAAACTGTTATGTACTTTATCTTTTTTGGGTTAAAGAACACAGTATGTTCTTGGTGTCGACGGTCATCTATTTAACTTGTGATCCCGTTGTTAACAACTTTTGCAAATGATTAGTGTTAGAAAGAACTTAGTATATCTTTGTCACTGGCTCTTGCAAATTTTAGTAGTGTTACCAGTGCATCATAGCTGACTGTAAGGCTTTTCTATAATATCTATTGCCTGAAATATTTTAATATTGCTGCTACAAAAAGGCCTAGACTTTTCCAGTTGCTAATGATAATATTTCAAGTAAGAGTGGAAGATAGTACATGTAAAATCTGTATCATCTTTTACTGTTGTCCCAACACGTCTTTTGTCTCTCTGCTACTAGTGGGATGAGAAGATTACAGTACTTTTCTTAAAAAGGCCACTTCCAATTGAAATGTTTTGTTCCTAATACACTGTAACTTTTTTTTCTGTTGCAGAAAGAGTTGAGCCTTCCAAGAAGAGGAAGTTTGTAAGTATATGAAGTTTTTCTGTATTGTGCTAACAGTATAGTACATGGTTTTTACGATTTCAGAGTAGGCTAGTCTTCTTTTCAGGGCAATTAAAGTGGAGGTTAACTGTGGTGGTTGATCTGCCTTAGAATATCTGGAAAGAAATGAAGATTCTAAATGAAAACCTGTGGATTGTGCAGTCACCTTTTTATGCACGTCTGTTAGAGGAGCTATGTGAGGGATTTTCAAAGTTCCAAAAAGTTCTTATGTTCAAGTTTTTGTTTCATACTGAAGATTTTTCTTGTTAAAAATCAAGGAAGAAATCTGATTTCTTTACGAATGATATCAAACACATATATCATGTAAGTAGAACTGTTTCCTTATGAAATTCTGTGAATAGTCCTCCTGTGGATGAAAAGGTAGGAACAAAGAATGGAAGAGTTCTACTAAATGTATAGGATTGTTAAGCTACTGTTTTGATTATGGAAGTAAAGACTGTATATTTTTGTATAAATTGTTACTTAGTTATAATAATATGTATTCAGATATTGCGTTTATTTGTGCTTTGCTCAGATTTCTATACCTTGGATTTGATTTTCCAGTGGTTTTGAGCTGTTTGGTTTGAAAGCTTGTATTTTTTGTTTGTGTGTCTAATTTCTTGTTCTCTATTAGTAATTTATTGAGAAAGTATATATATATATATATATATATATATAACATAACAAAATATCTTAAGAAATAACCTCTGTTCACTTACTGCTTTCTTTTGAAAGGCTTTAGCACTAGAAGACAATCTCTATTTGTGACTAAGCTTGTGTTAGTGTGACAACACATTGTGAACAAAACACTAAGCTCTTGCACAAGGGGCTAGTTACCTGGTTGCAACTTGATATTGCTGTGTAGCTTTTGGTGAGTAAGGTTAGGTATGTGAATAACTGAAACTAATTGCTGGGATGGTGCTGTTGTTCTGACTTAAATGGCGTACCAGAAGTCTGTGCTTCATAGGGTATCCACTGTCTAGGAAAAGACTTGTGTTTTAGGTTCTGACACATGAGAATCTTAGACAATAAGCAAACCTATTAATTAGGAAAAGTCAAGAAAATATAAAACTAATTTCACATCAAATATTTGAGTATTGGAATGACAGAGAGAAAAAACATTTAAGGAAAATGGTTTTTGGTGCCTTCTTTTGGTGTCCTTGGTGCTATATATTAACCTGAAACTGTTGTGTGGGCAAAAGACCGCCTCTTTTAAAATTAATGGCTAAACTCCTGTTGACTTCAGCCAGAGCAAAAAGTGGCTCTTGAAACTTGACCTTGCTTACTCTTGCTAGGATGTTTGATATTAAATGTTAGTAGATATTTTTCTCAGAGTTTGAAAAATGACTGCAATGCAGTCACCTCAATTGCATTCATATACATATTTTTATGGCTGATCACTGAGATGTAAGTGCACCTTCTGTGATGTTGCTGAGACTTTATTAAAGCATAGCAAAGAAACAGCCCCTTGTCAGCAAAATCATATCTAGTTATTAAAATGCTTAGGTTTCTGCAGATGGTATTTTAAAATATCTTTGATACTGCTGTCTTGGTTAACAGTGCTGAGGTTAGCAATGGCTGTGGAGTCAGGGCTGGTGTGCATGAGTCATGTTGGCTGCTATATTTGCATGTTTTATGCATGTCGACATGAAGACTGAATTTCAAAATGTGAGAAGTCCTGTATTTTCATTGTGATAAACATCTAGAAGTCCTGAATGGCTCCAGGGAGGCACAACACACTGTATTCTGGAGCTTCAGAGCCAGTGGCATGCCAAGGGTGCAGCTTTCAGCAGGACAAGGAGAGCTGATTCAGGGGTGAGCAACCTTAGCATAGTTGTCATAAATAGAGATAAAGGGTGGTGGCTGAGAAAGTGAGGTTTTCTGTCAGAGGAAACAGCAAGTTTGCTGGTAATCTAACACTTAAAGACAAAGTAGTTGATGTTAACCAGATTGCAGTCTGCCCCGGGGGAGGAATGATGATATGCAGGCTGCAGAGGAGTGTGGACAGCTTTGAAGAAGGATTTTCTGCAGCGTTGGACAGAATAGATGTAACGCAGCTGGGATCAGAAATCACCAATGAAAGTGTGTGTAGTGTCACCAGTGAAAATATGTGCAGTGTCCTGTGCTTGAGACTTTGACCAATTGTGTTGTACCACAATGGCATACAATCAGTATTTAAGAAATGCTTGCAAACGATAAAGTGATTATTGTGTGTTGCATCTTGACTGCTGTGTGAACTCTGTGTTGCATCTGGCTGCCTCAACAGCGACAGTTTTCCATGCTCAAAGCACCCCCTGCCTGTGCTGGCACAAGTGGTCTACTGGACACAGGCAGAACTGATCCTGGTTGCACCTGACTTCATGCATATTCTTCAGCATGTTTAACTGCCCAGCTGCACAAATGCCCTTCTGGCAGCAGGGTGTGGTGGCATGGAGGCAGAATGAATAGATGGGAGCTTTCTCACGGGCTGTCTCCAGCAGTAAAAACTGACTTTATATAAGGTTAACATGATTGTAAATCTGCACGGCTGTTAGTATCCCACTTTTAAGTCCCTTAAAAAATTATATTGAAGTATATTTTTGCACACTGCCACTATGGGGATGGGTTATTTATATCTTGTCGGATATTTTTACTAATTTATTTTCACCAAACACTTCCAGATACCAAGGAAGATATTTATGTTTAATGTTAAGCCAGACTCAGAAATACAGATTTAATTTGATCACAATTAAGTGTTGCTGTTGTCTGTCTATGAAGCATGCAGATTCTCTGATGAACCAGGGAATGCCTGATAGCATCTAGAAATCATTATGCTTTAGACCAGGGGTCCTCAAACTACGGCCCGCAGGCTGTACACGGCCCGCGGGCATCCTTAATCCAACCCGCCCTACCCCCCGCCGGGGGTTGGGGGCGGTAACCAAGCAGCCCCGTCTTCCTCCTCCTCCTCTGCGATGTGCGGCGGGTGAGAGGCGGGGGCGTCTCCTCTGCCGGGCAAACAGTGTCGGCAGCC
>JAWWLV010000100.1:50997696-51012676 GCA_035041135.1 Platyrinchus mystaceus | reverse complement strand
TTTCTCCTCCTGAATTGATCCAAAGGGGAAAGGGGTACTTCTGTAAATATATAGTATTTTTGCTTAGTTAGAATTGTGTTATATATATAACTATTTAGTGTTTATTTTATTAAGTAATAAATCCTAATATTATTTTCCCCCACATCAGGTCTCTTTTGTCTGCTTAAACCTTCTCTCAATTCACAGCAATTGGGGGGGAGAGTGAAAAAAAAATTGGCCCATGGCCAAACCCACAACAGACCGTTAGTTGATTCTTGTACTATATTTTTCCAGTTTGAGAATATCTTTAGAATATTAATGTTTTGCTTGTGTTGTGAAAAAAAATTGAGAAACATGTGTTGAAAGTGCTGTTCAGAGTTGAACTTTTTGCCCTTACAAATCTGTGAATTCACCCATTGCAGTTTGTGAGCCTGAAATTCATTCCTTAGATCTTGTCCTTTCTCTTGGGAGGTAGTAGAATTTAGAACTTCCTTAGAGACATTGCTTTGCTTAATAATGCTTGGTGGGACCTCAGCTTAATATTCAGAATCTAGATGTCTGTTACGTTATAAAAATTCAAATGCATAGTTCTGTGTATCCTTCAGTTTTGTTTTCAATATCTGTAAATGAAGGCCTCAGGTAATCCATAACAGAAATTTAAAATACTTTGCAGTAGAAATATGTAGGAGACACAAAGGAGATAATTTAATTATTCTTTTCTTCTACTGTGTGGTTGAAAAAGCAGTGTAGTTCACCAAATCCAGTTCAGCAGTTTTCATAACTAGGAGATTTTCTTCTGTCTCTGAAACCTATGGCTGTGCACCTGTGAACTCACTCATTTCTTCCAGAGCTGAGCCAAGGACCCAAAAAGTAGGAGCTCCATTTGGTCCTTTGCTTTGACTAGTTGTTCATGCACAGAGAAGGTCCAGAGCTCTGCAAAAAATAAAATCATGTGGTTGACATTATTATATTGTATACAGGAAAAGTAGGCGGATGAGATAAAATATTCTAGCTCTTAACTTACTAAAAGTAAGCACTTGCACTTAGTTTTTCCTGCTTTTTTATAAAGCACTGAAAAAATTGCTAGTCTTCATGAAACAATTCACAATATTTATTTATTAAAACAATGACCTCAGGATAAGAGAGACTACATAAAAAAGGAATAAAATTCAGTTAAACATCCTGCGTAGTGGCAGTGATCTAAAACTGTCTTTACAAAAAAGTTGTGTAGTGGTTTACTTTTAGGTGATGTCACCTTTTAAGTGACGTTACCTTTGAAGCTGAAATTGGTAGATTTTTCAGCAGTTTCTAGGTTTGGCTCTCACCCTTAATAGAAAGGATAAATGATTTCCCTTTAAAATTCAGGTGCAAACATGACAGAAATAGAATGATGGCTCTTCCTTTTTTTAACCTCTGTGTTACAACAATATATTTGTTCTTCTAAAGCTTTGGCAGTTAATTTTCCCCATTAAAGGAGACGAGCCTGTTTTTCATTCAGCAGTTTGCTGTTCCATCACTGCAGAAACTGCCTGTCTGTTTACAAGGGAAAGGGATAATGTGACTTAAAGAAGATGGCTAAATCCTATTCGGCAGGATCAGAGAGGATGGCGAATGTTTGACATTTGCTGAGAGAAACTGTGTTAAGCACAGAGGCTCTTCTGTGTGGTGGGCTGGCATAGCGAGGGGGACCTGTCCATCCTCGGAGGTGCAACGTGAGTGTGTACGTGCGTGTGTGCTGGCGCAGTGGCTGCTGCTGCGGAATTCCGGGGATGAATTACTTAGTGTGCACAACTGAAGGTGCTGTTCGCTTCACAAAACCAGTGCGGCATGCGCTGCCACTGACCTGAGAAAGGCAGCCGGTAGCTCTTCGTGACAGCTAGAGGTAGAAGGACCCCGACTTACGGTCCTCCCCCCGCCCCAAGAGATCCTTAATCCATTCCTTTATAGTGTTTCATTTGGCTCTCTGTCATCGCCAGAATGCTGCCTGTGAATGTATGTCATGATTACAATAGAGTGTGGTAGCACCTAACAGCAATGAAAGCCCAGCGGGAAAGGCTACAAATTCCAGGGCTGACCTTGGAGTAAGTATTGTCTGTCTTTAATATTTTAATCGTTTCTGCATGATGCCGGCTTTCCTGCAGTCAGGAGCTGTTTAACATACATTTGTGCTGACAGTCTGGGTGCACTGCAGCTCCAGGTTGAAAGAACATGTTTTCAATGCACTGCAGTTAGTTTCAGCAACTGTGTGAGCCTGGAGCCGGAATATTGCAGTGTGTTTGGAAAGAAAGCATTTCTGCATATTTGAAGTTACTGAATCTCAGTGCATGAAACATCCTGTCAGCTCGTAGGGGGAGAGTCTGTCAGTAGGCCATGGTGTCTGTCTTTCTCTCCAGCTCTCTGTTACTATTTGTTTATCCCAGTGCTGCCTTTTACAAAGGCCTCTTTCTGTGATGAATAATAGAGAGCACTGCGAGAAATTAAAGCATTATAGAAATGCATGAAAATCCATCAGGAATGACATGTATTTTGCATATGTAACTGCACTAATGAACTGTATTGACATTCTGGAGGATTTCTGATAGTTTCTGCAGTAAGTATGTTTACCTACTTTAGCAGTGTGTTTACCTATACTTGCTTAAAACTGATTAACTAATTTGTGTGCTTTCAGATATTTAGAGAGTAGCTACATGAAAATGTGTAATTTTAATACATAGTGATCTTTTATTCATAAATGCCAGCATATGTTTACCCAAAATTTGTTTGTCAAAGCCAAATATTTATTTCTATACATGTATACATACATACCTGCAGTCTCCACTGACATGTCAGACATGTATGTATGCATGTTATAGCCACCATGAGAACTTGCTAATTTTATCTAGATAAACAGATACGGTTACGTCAGATCCTTTAGTATTCCCTGGGACTGCCCCATTCTTGCTGGAGAAAAAAACCCTAAACCCTGAATGCTGCAGATGCCTGCGGTAAAGTTATTTAGCTATGAAAGGTATTATCTCTGACATTTGCCTTGTTTTAAAGAGAGGGCTATAGGTCAGTGTGCAGTGTAGCAAATAATTTATTCTATTAATCGTAAGAAGGTGACAGAGCACTTTATTCAAAGAAACAAATGTAGATGTTATATTGGGTTCCCCAGAACTATATTTGTGAAATGTCTTGGAGAAATTCTGCATTTCAGTCAGGAATCTTCTGATAAGAGCAGTGTGTGTTAGCTGTGAGCAGGCTAAGCTCTAGGTATTTTTCTGACAAAAAGAGCATTTCTCATGAATTTTGGAGGAGGGGTCTTACCAGAGACCTCATTAAAATGGTTTCCATGAATAATTGATAATTATACTTCTTTTAAGATGTAGCAATTTAAATATTTTTAAATCAATCTTTACTGAATTATGCAATCATAATAAAAGAATAACATCACTAGCTGCAAAGGATGGAAAAGGATTTGTATTACTGGTTTTTCAATGTATGTGTGTGTTTTTGTAATATGAGGTAATTGTTTATGGCTTCCTCCTTTTTCATGGTAACCTCACATAATTATACTTGCTTTGCCATATTTTGATAATATTTAAGACTGATAAAATTAATAATATTTTAAATTCAATATTGATCATTGCTTTTGCTAAAATGTTGCCTGGATATAATTAATTTTCCCATATATTACACTTTCTTTTGCCATCACACTTGCTACTTTCTGAACTTGATTTATTTTTGGAGAAAAGAAAGTATCATATTTTGATTACTGGCACATAATGATTCCCATAGAGTCATTCTCTTGTGATTTGACAGAGTTGTGTCAATGCAGACTTAAGTCATGTCTCCCAAATTCTTATTTGCAATCATTTATAAAAGAGCTTATCTGGGGAAAAAAAAAATCCAATTTATTCCTTGCACCCTGATTCTAGTGAATTTTCTTTCAGCTAAGTTTAAATGTTGGGACTAGAATTATGTTGTCTCCCTGAGAAATTAGCACAGTCTGTCTACTTTATATTCATTACTTGCAGAAAGCTCTTTCAAAGAATATTAAAGATCCAAAAGAAAGCACTCCAAATTTAGTAAATGTAAGAAGTAAGGCTGCCTGTCATACACTGTGATAATTTGTTTTAACAGGTTTTTCTAGGTCTTAAAAAAAAACAGAGCTGAAAAGCAAGTTCTGTAGAAGAAACGGATTGACACACCAGTGTCATCTCATAGTGGGAATTTTTAGATCCATAGTACTAGCACATCTGATATTGGATGCCCAGAATCTGTGCCATGACTAAGACTCTAATCTGTTACATAGTGAAAATGAGAAAGAATATGAGTAGCTACTAGGAGGTGTAGGACTTACACTTGCTGTGTGTGGGCCATCCAGTAGAGGGAGGGAAGTGTCCTTTGCCACGGGGTGTCACTAGGATTTGATCACAGTAAAGTGACTTAGGGATCTCATTCTGGGGTTTGAAGTTAATATATTCTTCTCATTCAGTGCCAGAGATCTCCTTTTAACTATTCTGGTCTTAGTAGGTTCCTTGCCCACAGTCGTTACTCCACAGCAGTTATCTGGCTCTCTCTGTGCTGCAGCCCTGTGTCTTTGGCCATCTGGTACCAGTTCTCTCTCCACCTGGATTCTCTTTGGATCAGTGCCAGCTCCCCTTCCTGCTTCTGGTCCTGATGGAGGCTGGTTGTGGTCTGTGTCACCTGCCTCCACTTCTTCCCTTGCTATGTCCCTGAGAAACAGCAGTGCAAGCACTGATGGTGCAGCAGAGGAGCGTTTCTCAGCCTGCAGTCAGTGAGGGACGCACTGAAGGATAGACAAAAGGGGAACTACTAGGGACAAACTGCCACCTGTGTTGCAGCAGACCAGCCTGTAGTGGAGAATAAGAGGCAGTCCTGATAAAGCTTAGAATTGCAAAACCACACTTCTTACAAGCCTCTATTGATCATACAGAAACAATGACCTTTTCAGTGCATGTTGCAGCAGGTCAGTGCAACGCAATAAAAACTGCCTCAGTGGAACAGCAAAAATCTGTCTGTTAATCCACACCTTTTTCCATGGGCCTTCATGGGCTGACTGGTATGAGCCTGAGTTCAGTTTAGCCATTTTTAGGGTGATATATTGACCCATTGGCTCTTAATGGATCTTAACAGCTCAGATGTGCTGACCCTCAGATGTGCTGTTGTGCTAGCAGAGCTAGTCTGCAGCTGAAACAAAGCCAGTTTAAACCCAGCTGCTGGACTGCATTGGCAGCTTGCTCTTCTGTGCACCTAGTTCAGGGATTATGCAGGCACAGCCAGCAGCCAGAGGAATTTGCCCAGCCTTGTCAGAAATTAACAGCAAGGCCCATCCTTATCTCAGTGTGCATGTCCCTGCCAAACTTTGTGCTCTCTCCAAGGCACCTCAAGAAGGAAAGATTGCAAAAATGTACTGTGTTAAAAAAAAAGTCATCCTTAATCTGTTCTAGAAGCGGTAGTACTATTCCTGCTGAAATGTTAAGAAAAGAACTGAATCAGGTATCCACCTTGAAAGGTTTTGAAGGGAATGTATTGAAATCTGGCAAAGTGTTATGCAGCTGAAAACATGAACTGGACCTAAATGTGCTTAGCGTATTGGCCATCTCCATCTCCACTGGGGACAGGATAGGAGTGCTAGCAATGGCTGATTGCAAGGAACTGGTACATAGCAGAAAAAATCCTTATGAAGGTGAGCTGGAAAAAGTTCTCTGCAAGTTTCTGCCTTCACTCAGTCTGCACAGAATGTACAGTTGCGTGGGGTTTTTGGGGAGATAGCTTCAGCAAATTGCAATGAAAGGCATGCTATTAAGCATGTTTTAAAAAAGGTTTCTTGCAAGTTTTATGGGGGCAAGTGCATGTGATAGCATGAGTATATTTTTAAACAGCATCTGTGAAATGTATCAGTGGCCTGCTGTTTTACTGAGAAACCTTTTGAATGGAGATGCACTTGAGGCAACTTCTTGAAGGCACCTTTGAAGTCAGATGCTCAAGTACGGGTTATATGGATGAATTGTTTATATCCATATCACGTTTGTAAGGAAATATTTCATAGTGAAATGGATGCTAACTAGGGCACTTTTATTTTTTAGTAAGTGTGCAGATTTTAGGCTCTCAAACTGGAAATTTTTATTGCAGTTTTCTTACTGCTGATGAAAGATCATAATCAGTTTTAGTCTTCCTTTTGTTTTTAATAAACGTGATTTGCATATCAAAAACTTTAAAACAAACCCCTAAGATTTTTTTTTAAGAGGAAAAAAATGTCTTTGTTTGGCTAAATATCTGAAACAAGTTTCCTTTTTCACCTCTCTGGGGACTTTGTACAAAAGTATTATTCCTGGAGTAAGTCTAATCTAGTCAAGCATGTGCATCAGTACCAGTTCTCATGTTTGTTTTTATTTAAATCAATTTCATCTTAAGTCAGAAACCGTGGACACTGTCAATCACTTCATTCAGAAGGATGGTCATGTTTTGGTTCTAACCAAAACTCCTTTCATAACTCCTACACTAAAACATGCAACTATTGGTAAACCTTCTGTTCACTAGAGATGACATTATTTTAACTTGCAGTCTCACCCCAAGGAGCCTGAGCCCAACCCCAACAAGCCCCTGCAGTCCATGCAGTCCTCTGTTCGCTTTTCATTTTTGGAGGTAAGCGAGTAAACTTCCATTGTTGATGTTTTCTTCTGCATCCAAAACCTGACAATCAAAACATATTGCAAAGGGAAAATTGAAAAAAAATTGTGTCTCTGCATTCCAAAACATGTTTTACTTGACCAGCTGCTATTCTGAATTCAAGTGTTTTATGGAAAGAACACAGGATAATCCATATTTTGAGACATCAAAATTGAGTACAGAGGCTCAAGATATTGATGCTTAATTCTGTGTTGTTTTGTCTGCTTGCGTAGGAATGAATCTGCTACTAAAATTTTATAGTTTCCTTCCTGTCATCATAGCTCAAATTGTATTCTGCTTTGTGAGAAGTTTAAGGTGAGTTCATGCAACACATGGCTATTTTTTGCTTACATGAGGAGTTAGTAGTATGCTTAGTGAGTTGAGTAATCTAGAAGACAACAGTCATGTACATGAACTGTTTCTTCCTCAGGACTAGGAGAATTTTAAGATAAGCACTAACAACCACATAGAACATCCTTCTCACCCTCTTCTTTCCTCTACTCCTGGGTTAATTCATAAGAATAATTATTTTTGGTACTTGCCAGAAAGGCTTAATGAGATCAGAAAGTCATTAAATGATTTAAAAACACTATTAAATTCTTCCTATTATGTAAAATTTTCATAATAAATAATAATTGATGGATATTTCTGATACAGAGAAACTTTTTTTTCTTCATTTTCTTTTTAAAGCAGAAAATTAAATAGTCAGGGATTTCATAGATGTCAGTCATTGAGGTTTGCTCCATAGGGAAAGTAATTTTTAAAATGAGATACTAATGAGTTATCAATGCCTCATGGATTAAAAAAAAAACAAACAAAAACACACTTCTAATTTTGGTTAAAGGTCTTGCTTGATACTGTGAGGATGAAAACTACCGCCTTGTTAAATGACCCAATAAGGTATATTTGTGCCTATTTGGTACTACCTCTTAAATGTAGTATTGATTAGATATGTTAATCTGCTTCAGCATACTTTAAAGTTAAAACCAAACTAATATGTCAGAGTCCTTCTATTAAGGCTTCATGTGACACTGAAAAATGGAGCAATAATCTAATGACTTGCTATGTGTTTCTGAAGAAATATTGTAATTTTTTATATATCCTGTTTTGTTAGGGAAGCGATAATATGAGAATCCCTTATTTGTGCAATTTAAGGAAAAGACTTTTGTGATACTTCTTTAATAAGTTATTAGCAAAATCAGTATATTCTGTGGAGTTTATTGGTATAGAATGCTTGGTAAAATTAGCATTTTCTCATTGGGTTTTTATTTTATACAGCCAGAACAAATTACTTCCCTCTGGGTTGAAGGAAGTACTCTTTTTCAGAATGTCAATTGTGTGGAATCAAAAAGCAATGTACAAAGTTTTTAATTTGCCATGACCTGGGATGACCTGCTGAACTGCTTCTTCAAATGTGTGGATGTCCTGCAATGCAAACTGTGCTGTGGACATAACCCTCAATATTTTTATGGTCTTCGGAAAGAAGGCTTTTGTTTACCCTTGCTGAGTGGGCAAGAGAGTCTCAACAGTGCCAAGTTTGAGCACTTTCCATTCTATGCTGGAGGATGCTGGGAATGGACTTTTCAGATGCTTTTTGAAGAAACGGACTAGAAGTTATTGATATATGAAGACTTCCTTCTTTTTGCTGAAAAATGTTGAAGTTCATAGGGATTTTTCTTAGGTTCTTTTGTCATGAGATTTATGTAAGGCTCTGCCAGAATGGTTACTGTTTCCCTGGAATGGAAATTTTAGAAGTTTGATTAATTCTGAAATCTAATGCTGTGTTTATCTATAGCTGTAAAGGAATGCTGCTGTATTGAACAGCAAATGTTTTAGGTATTAGTTACTGTTCAAGCTCGACCTAGGTTAACAGGCAAGAAAACATGTTTTGGGTTTTAGAGCATATAAGTAATTAGCATTTCCTGTTCAATTAGCTCACAGTGCTCCTTTATGTGGGAGGAGAGGAATTACTTCAGTGCAACGGCTTTTATTCATACGCAAAAATGTTAGCATGGGAGCCTTACCAGAGTGGATGGATAGGATTTTCCTGTCTCTCTCTCTCTCACATGCTGGATCATCTCCCTCATGGCCTTTGACTTGCACATCTGCTCCTTAGGCAGTTGTTTTAAGATCTGCTTATAGCAGTTGTCACATACAGTACTAGTCTAAAGGGAACCTTATGCCAGCTAGATGATGAAGATCTTTTCAAAATAAACAGTATCATCCTGTGGATGGAAGTACCTGCCTTCTGATGCAGTCTGAGGCTATCCATACTTTGCTTCTCAGAGAGGATGGGGAATGAAGAGGTTTTTCAAATCTCAGGATGCTAGGCACACATTTACCATTATATTTGTATTTTCTGTTTGAGTCATCTGAAAGCTTGAACTGCTGTTGGGGGGATAAAAATGTGCTATTTTAGTACTAATTAATATAAGCAGCAGATTTTCAAGGAAAGAGAGAAAATGATAATGTAAATAGCTGAGCACAGCTGCTGAGATATTTAACATGCTTATGCTTCTGACATAATTTCAGAGTGTTTTTCTTTGCTGTGGATAATTTGGTGTCCTTTGTCATAGTAATGGGGAATGCAGTGGAGAAAGTATTAGAAAAAGACTAGAAGGAAATACTAAGTGCTTGAAATTGTTGTAGCTTCTAATAAAAAAGATAAAGGAAATTGAAATAGTAAATTAAAAAATGTAGAACAGCATGCATTTGAGGTTGGATAGTAGAGAATGGTCAACAAAAACATAGTTTTGCTCAACCTTTAGCTTTATTAATGCCACGGATGCTGAACTGGAGAAAGAGAATCTCTAAGGCAGTATTAATAATGATAGGAGTTTCTGCTGCTCCCTACGTGGAATAGGGATAACCAGGGGAGAATTCACATTTGCTGCCTTTGAGTGACCTAATTCTTCTTCATGACTAGTATAGGATGTGTGCTGGCTGATTTCTGTTTGCTTGAGTTGTGCATGGTATGTTGGTCTGGTTTGTGATTCATTCCTGCCTTTGGATATTTACAAAAATGTGAAGGAATTTACTACTTGTAGGCAGGATCAAAAGGAAGTTCTTCATACTGAGAGCTAATTTGAGTTTCTGATCATCCACATTCTTGGGCAGAAGGTTTCAGCTGATAAAAAGGTCTTAGTTTCTACAAAAAAGAAAAGATTGTGGTGAAGTTTCCTGAAAGCCTTTACTGGGGAGTGTGAGGATTGCACAAGTGTCAGGTTCTGTACAGACACAAATGTTACTAACTTTCCCAGACGGGCAAAGAGATTGAAAGGATTAATTCTGAAGCCCTGAAAAAGAAGGTGGCAAGTAAAAAAAATCCCATACATTTTTTTTTAATGGTTAAATTTTTTTTTATAGACTTTTTCTTGAGAAAAATCCAATTCAGCTCACTATATCTACAACTGAGTTGGCAGGAAGGCAAATGAGGATTATTAGCTATACCTTTTGGTAATGTAGTCTTTTTTCTTGAGAAGCTTGTGAGGAGGATGTTGCAAACACTTCATTTTACATGGGATCATCTTGTCAACTGATTACTTATGTGTTACCAAGAGCAGCAGTTAGAAGTATAACTAGCATGGATTAAACCTCATCCTACAATACTGAATTGAAAGAAAAAAGAAAGTCACAGACCGTTTAGAGCTCTTAGCCATTCAGTATTAAGTTTTTATATCCACGAATTGCTAAAAAAGTGAGGGTCACATTCTCATTAAATGTAACCTGAATCTATAATATGAATGAGTAACCATTATGAGCAAAGGAAGAATTAGTATCAAATTTTAATATAATTTTATAAAAATAACCCCTCAGAATATTTAAATTTACACAAAACTTTACTTAAACTGTCTAAATTCATATACTGAATTGTGGAATACAGAAATAAAAATCTAGTTGGTGTGCTCCTATTCTTCCACTTTCTCTGCCTACCTCCCTTTCTTTTCCCATGACATTCCTGCATCCCAGAATCAGATAAAGACAAAAAGTGTAAAACAGCTGTCTTCTAAAGACTGTATTGGTCTGTTTTATGAAACCATCAATGAAATGAATGGCTCTTGTAGAAAAATGAAGAGGGAAGTTTCTAGTGATTTTTTAAAATTGTTTTTCTGAAAGTGAGCATGTTTAAAGAGCTTTTAAATGTTTTCTAGTGCTGTATGATGCTGTGTGCACATGTAAATCATATGCACCCATTTGAAAAATATAACAGACAGCAGGAATTTTGTTTGCTGTTTGGCTTTTACATTACAGAAGGCAGTAATATATTTTTAAACTCACCAATATTTCCATGTTTCAGTGGGGTGGAAAGCAGCATGGCCAGCCTTCATGTGTTCTGCAGCACCTGAGCTGGGCTGGGGCATTTGGAGTGACTGCAGGGCTGGCAGGGGGCAGCTGCTTATGGCAGAACCGCCCAGGGGACATGCACAGCCAAAATGATTATCAAAACCCCTGTCAGTCCTGTTCTTGGCCCTGTGCCATGACCATGTTCCTGCCCTCTTCTCAGTTAGCTCTTGTGGTAGTGTTGCTGCAGCCTGAGCTGAGTCTCCACTGTGAGAGCAGGTCTGTCTTAGGAGTGGGAAGGGAGCAAGGGGGCAGTGTCAGCACAGTGGGAGGGCAGTGGCAGTGTGTATTTGGGTTGGCACTCCACTGCCTGGCAACACTAGCTGCCTACGCAGACCTGAGTAACAGCCAAGGTGACAGCTGTTTTACACACTGATTAATGATTAAATCTGGTGTAAGCATATAGGTAGACCAGACAGTGAATACTGCGGAAAAGGAAGTACTGGTATTCCCTCTGTAATGGGGAGAACAGAGATGTAATATGGTCCTCTCAAGGCAGAACAAAATCGTCATAGAAGAGTTAGCTATTAAAATTGGATCTTTCTGGTCTCAGAGTAGTTTCTTCACTTCTGTGTAATTTACGGCAGAACTGGTACTTCTTGGATTCATAAGGTTTTGTAAAAGACACAGGAGCTGTACATATCAGAGGATGTCTCCTTTCCCTGTGACTCAGTGACACAGCTGCCATACCCTGGGATTCTCAAGCAGACATTTTTCTTTAAAATTTATTTCTGCCTTTGCTTTCTGAGAGCAATACGAAGTACACTGACCTTAAGTTTATGCTGAAAGATGAAGCCATCTTGGGAAGGGCTGATGTGGATGAGGTAAAGAATCACTTGACTCCATTTCTTTCTCAAAACATTCATTTTTGTTTAAAATTAGGAAAACCTGCTGTTTCAGGGTAATCTGATTAGTATCCATGAATATCTACCATAAAGCATGAATTCCTCAAGGTGAAATAAATTAATCTTTGGCTTTCCCCTCCAAAAATAGTTTGTCTGCTCTGAAGTTTAAGTTATGTCCTTGGCTGTTCTCTCAGCTCTTTTTGTAACTACTTATTTAACCATCCAAAATACATTTTCCTCAGCTATTTCCTATGCTGTGCCATATTAAGACTTGCGAGAGCTCAAAGGGAAACCTTTTTCTGTTGGAACTGCAGAAAATGGAAAATAAGAAAAAATTTAATTGCATCTGTAAGATTTATTTCAGAAGTGGGTTTTGAGTAGTGGTTAAGTAAAAGCAGCTCCTTAACAGGTGTTATCTTGTGTGCTCAAATGTGATGTTTTAACTTCAGTTTTTGAAATCCTCTCAAAACTTTTCTATTTTCTGAACTCCGTAGAGTAACAGCAAAGGAGAAGATTTTTGCTTGTGAATCGTCCATGTTTTGTTGAGTGCTTGTCAGATACATCTGTATAGGCCTATTAGTGTCTTAATGGAGTTGTACTGGTGTAGATGAGGGTTCAGTTGAGAATGGCAGGAGCTGCACAGTTGTCACTGGTGAGCACAGGGGATCCACTGGGGGATCTTCACTATCAGTTTTCATCCAAAAGGGGTATAGGGATGTGAATTTCTGATCCCATGTGGGTTTTTCGGGCTGGTGCTAAAGAAAGTATGGTTTTATGTGCCCCACACTGAGAAAAATCAGAGAGGCTAAACCGGGTTGTTATGGTGATATTTTGTAATGCTTCTGCAGTTGTGTAAAACTTAAATTTGCTGATATCAAAGATCAGGTTTTAAGTATGGTTTTAATAGCTCCCAGGAGAATACTGCATTCTTGTATATTTCTTTGTCTTATTCCACATAACCTTTTCAATTTAATTTGTGGCTTATACTACTTGTTGTTCAGAAGAAAGATTTACTTATATATTTTTTAGATCAAGTAAAGCAAGAAAATCAGCCCCTTCTCCCTATAGCATATTCCAGCTTATAGGGACAGATATCAGAATTTTAGAGACTTCACCAGAAATACAGCTCTTTGCTGTAGTCCTGTGTTGTTGTTATTTTTGTTTTTTTAGTTGGTGTGTGAGGTGCATCTTAGGAAATAAAGGAAGTTCTTGTGACACTTGTGACAGTTATTTCCTCTAGTAGTCTGAAAGCTACAGACAGAGAGCTCATGTGAATAATTTTAAATGCCAGTTTTTTTATCTCCTCTCCCTGAACTCTCAAAAAAATCTTCCCAGAGCACTTCTGTGCCAGTTTTATTAAGTCTTTTGACCTTTCAGGTTGTATTTTGTGTGTACTATTGAAGGTTAAATTTTGAAGTCAGTATGTTAGGCTTTCTAAGCATTTTGAGAAGGTAATATGAATTTGAGTTCACAAAAAACAGTAATTGTGGAGTGATGCTGTAACACCACACTGAGTCTGAAGAGTTTTTATTTTTTATTCAAAATATCGTTTAAAAAAAATTTCTTTCTAACAACTTTGAAGGCTATGCAGTAGTAATAGTATAGTAGTAGTCATAGTAATGACCTGAATGGAGATTTCTTGAACTGCTTTACTACTTTCTACAACAGAGAATGAAAATATTCTGTAAGTATTTCCCTGTAAGCTGTTCTCTCACAGTGTTCATTTTTACCATAATTTGATGAGCTACTCAGTAGTGTTCATTGGCTAACTTTTTTTTTGCCATACACATCTTAAAAATCTTGAAGACCTGGTACAGTCTCATTTTGTAATCCAAACCTGACATTACTTTGTAGAATTTTGTTCACATATACAATTAAAAAAATCTCCACAGCAAAAGTTGTTAATACTTGCAAAAAATATTCCATACATAAAACCAGAAATTGGAGGAGGGGAGGGAGGATGGCATAGAGTTCTACTTGGGGCCTCATAGAGACGAGGTGAATTGAGTACTCCATGTGTGGTGTTAAGAAATAACGGCAATCCAAGAAGGCGATTAAAATTTGAACAACTGATCACATTCTATATATGAAAATAACTCTTAAGACAGATCTTGAAATGTACTTGAAAATGGATAGTCTCGTCCTTGCTGTCATACTAGAGAGTTTCATGTACTTGCAAATAACCTGCCAACAGCAATCATTAGTCACTGCAGTGACTGTATTTGTTGACCTAGAGGATTTGCCTGTGAGATGGTGACATATCTATTAGTAATGACTGTAAATGTGCTGAGCCTCAGTTGTCTTAATCTGCATGTACAATTCAGACTTTTGTAGTATGGCTTCATAATTGGCTTAATCTGATTTAATAGGAAAACATTTGATACATCATTTGAATTCAGGGTCTCTTATTGTCCAAAATGTGATTGTCTGTAATCTGTTGCCAGTCACTTCTTGCAAATAGGGAGAAACAACTAGGTTAACCTACCACTTGTCCTTTTATTTTTCTTTTACAGTTGTCAGTGGTTCACTTCCAGGAGAACTATTTACTGAGGTAATTCCACTGCTGTTATCCCAAATCCATATTGTGCAGCACAGTGACAAATTTCAGCTGGTCCTTGTATGAGTTGCTAGAAGAAAAATCCTACAGCTGAATTCTAGAGATGCAAATTCTCAACCTTACTCAGTGCCAACACTTGCAGCATTATGTTGCATCTGCACAATTTTATCACACCTTGATAAAAATAGGTGCAGAACAGAAACCAGCGTTGCATGCATCAGCCTGCCCTACAACACACAATTCTGGCAGAGGAAATGCTTGGAGACTCTCAAAGATTTGAAGTGAGGAATGCAGAAGAAGGAGGTATATATTGAAAAGGCACTGCTGTTCCTGCAGTGGCCTTTTTTGAGGCCTTCATGATTTCTGTTGTACACAACACAACTTGTTTTTACTACTCTGCTGGCTGAATTGCTTTGCAATGGAAGTTGGTTATAACAGTTATGTCGTGACAGTTGATAGAAAGAAAGAAGGAAAAGAAGGCTTGTTTGGGGCAACACAAGAAAAAGCTTCCTTTATTAAACTCAGCTCCTTTTTTATATCCTTTTTCCACAGCAAGCAAACAGTATTCACAAAACAGCATTTT
>JAWWLV010000100.1:50987186-50997376 GCA_035041135.1 Platyrinchus mystaceus | reverse complement strand
AGACATCCAAGGTTGAAGATATGATTCTCACATAACAAACTTACAGACCCACAGCCTATCTTTGTATTTTAATTAGGCTGTGTCTAGAATTCACTGTCTTCAGGGATACACATGAAAACCCACCAAGTCAATCTCCTCCTCCAGGGAGTTCACAGACCTGCTGTTAACCCCAACAGTTGGTGATCCCTTAGGAAAAGTTTCTTGCTTTGGTAATAGCTTATTCACTATGGAGGTGGCAACTTCACAGCTGCAAAAACACTAAAAATTAATTTGTGGAAACAAAGTGGTAAATAGGAATGAAGTAGCATGAGACTGAGCCCCTTCAGAAAGAGAAAGCTTCTCAGTCCTTTTGTTTTTCAGAGGTCTTGTTTCTTCTCTTGCTTGTCACTAATAATTTCAGAAGAAAAGTACACGTGTAGGTTCCTAGAAGTGGTGGCTTGCAGCGGTTGAAAACTGAAGAATGTCACTAAACTGCTGTATTTGAGACTTTGGCTGGTTTGTCACTTTGATCCATGAGCTGCATCAGTGGTTAGAACAGGGAGGGCCAATATTCCTGATCTGAAGAGCTATTCAGCAAAACAGTCTCTTAGACTATCAACTGCCCTAATAGGAGAGCAGTTCCCCTGCATGTTGAGGGGGAAGGACATCACATGGCATGATTTGGGCACAGACTGATCAACTCCCCCAGTACCTCCATTGTTGGTATGAGATGAGATGCAGCTGGGCTGTTGTATATGTGCAAAGCCAATGTAGTGAATGTAATCTTGAGCAATTTGGAGGAAGTGATTCCACCTCCATCTGGGAAACCACTTTTCTTAGAAGGTATTGGATGCTAGTCCTGGGCTAGAGCATAGTGATGGGGAAGCAGGAGGTATTGAGGAGCTGATGTTGGAATAACACTGACTTGAAGGTGGTCTTGTCTGCATCTCCTGGTAACCCAGCTTTCACACACCAGTGTGTCAGTCTGTGGTAACCATTCCCTGTTGGGGGTGTGACAGCAATGTCAGTATACATGTCATTCTGTGCATCTTGGGTGTATGTTGTGATGTGTGGCTTTGATGAGCATGATGGCTTGCTGAGCTTGTACTAGAGCAGTCTGATGCTCAAATCCACATGGCACTCTGTGGTAAACTTCTGTTAACTTCACAAACTTTGGGGGAGAATGACACAGGCCTGCAAAATTCTTTCCTATCAGTAAGAAAGCTGCTGTCATAGAGCAAAAGCATGACAGCATCACTCCTCTGTTTATGCCAGGAGTGATGGAGGCTGCTTTTTCTCTTCTTCAGGACCTGCTGCTAGGAGAAACCAGCAAGACCCTTGTTAGGCTAGAAGAGAGGAGGTGGTTTGCAGTTAGCAACTTGAGCACAAGGAACAGTTCAGGAGAGCAAAGCTGATAGGAGTTTAGAGCTTCAGGGCTATGTAGCAAAACATTAGTGTATCTTACAGCCAAAATGTGCCTTGAAGGAACAGGGAGGGTTCCAAGAGGGGTTTTCATGTGGGAGATGCCATGATACTGCTTGGCTAGGAAGGTAATTTTTCAAATTAATAGAGAAGTAAATGGTGACTAGAAACAGGCCTAAAACTCTCACACAACACAAAAGGTGTAAAAGATGTCTGTAGGACCCTGAAGTACAGCCACAACAGTCTGGTAGAAGTTCTTGTCATATTTTAGAAGTTGTAGTCTACTTTCTGGAGTTATGTTGGCAAGTGCACAGGAACACTTGCTGTTGAGTTTAGGAAGGCTGTTGATGCTCTGTAACTTCCCCAAATGATAAAACCAAGAAATAGCTCTAAAAATTGCTGTAGTACCTGAGAGAAGAGGATCATGACAAGTGCTGGTATAGATATTTATCAATTGAAGCCAGTTTCTTTCATTATAAGCAGTCTGGCATGTTCCTCCTTCACCTTCATACTGCTGTTTCTTTGCCAGGAGAACAAGCTCTCCATACGCAGTCTGCCACTGGACTGATGAAATCTGCTCCTCTTGTGCATACATAGGAGTGTCCAAGCATGGGTGCTGAGGAACAGCACAATAGAGAATAGGCTGGTTTAATCCTTTGTCAATACTGAACATGGTTATTAATAAATTTTGCAGAATTGAAGTGTTGAGTAATTTTTGAAAGAACCAATCCCTCTACAAAAAAAAGCACAAAATACTGAGATAAATGAGTATGCTGATTTGAAAGAAACATACCAGATAATTTTAATACACATAGTTCAAGCTCTCTAAAATTCATGTTTAAGCTATTTTCAGATGTGACTGGGGGTGGTCAAAGGGGAGGCTGATTGACTAGTGAAGGGAAGTTTTGTTTTGTTTTTGTTTTTTTTTTACTGCTGGTATATGAAGAATGTGTATTTGTGGTAGTAAATGCTTATAAGTCTGTTTTGTATCAGGATATTGACATTTCTATAATTTTACATCCTTCACAGTTACATTAATGGAATAATCACATTTTCTGATATCAGTGAAATCAGGATGCTTAGTGGTTTGAACTGCTGTTTGAAAGCTGAGCAGTTAATACCCTCTTTTCTACTATGACTGATAGAGTTTTTCAGGATGCTGCAGGTATAAAACAGCTAGTGTGGGTTGTGCTGATCTCTGCTTCTTGTTTTACATAGCTTTGACAGAATCTTGGTGACAACTGAGGTGCTGACTGTAGTTCCCTTGTTATGGAATGCTGATGTGTACTCTCAGTCCTACAAAACTAAACTGAAATGTTTGCGTCACTTTGTGCTGGAAGGTGAAATTCTGTGACTTGTCACAGTGTCCTCCCTGACTCTTGTCATTCTCCCTAACGTGCATGTAAGAGAGATTTAAGATTGTTTCTTGAATCCTGAATCCCTTTCAACTTATGTTTGTATGGTCTTTGCCTGTAGGAAGGTGGGAATTGTAGAAATCATTCAATGCCTCTGAATCTACAGAATGCTCAGCCTGAAGAAGATTCCCCTTGTTACTGTCTATTTCTTTCTTTCCTCTTTTTTTTTAGTATCTGAGCATTTAAAGGAAATGTTTCTGGAATTATCCTCACTGCACTCCCAAGAAGTAGTAGGGCATTTTTTTTTGCTTTACAGGTGGAGAACTGAATCTTAACATTAAATAATTAGATAACAGTAGGTCTTAGACCCTGAGACACCTTAGCCATGAGGTAATTTTTAGTATTTTGTCCTTAATTTTGAGGATTTTCTCTCATGTTTTGACAAGCATAACTAATTAAGGTAGTCTTTACTACTCTTGCACTTCTAGGTGCTTGCTTTTCATTTTGTTTCCTTAAAATCACCTTCTTTCTATGTAGTTAATTCTGCTACTTCCAGTGGTGCTGTGTTTGGCGTCTGCATGTACAGTTCGTATTATTCAGCTGCAGTACCATCTGAGGGACAGAACAGTTAACTGTTCAGAAAACCCCACAGACATAAGAGTATGTGCTGAATGTAATTAGAGTTATTCAGAAATTCAGATTTAAACCAGGAGGTATGCACTGAAACACACCTATGGTTGTTTATTTAGCCTTTTGAGGAGGAGAACATTAAGGGTGATGTGTAAAGTGATTTAAGGCTGTTATCAATTTGCGGAGCTGTGTCCTCAGCTCACTGTTTGAAATACCAAGGATAATGGGCATAATATTCTTTTTAGGATAATGTTTTCCATTTAACTTCTTATGTCCCTGAGTTCCAATTTGCCAGGTCACACTGCATGGGGTGCTCCATCTTGCACCTTTCTGCTGAGAACCGATCCATCACATGGATCAACTGAAGCATGAAGCCAGATGAGCATACAGAAAGCTCAGGAAATGCAACTACTTGGGCATATACTGCAAAACTCTGAATTTTTGGCACCTGATTTTTATTAATTGTGATTTAAATCATGATTCAAAGTAAATTATGTGTTTAAGTTACCTTAAGTAAATGCAGTACTTGCCAGTGCTAGGGAGGAGCATTTTCATTTCCTTGCTCTGACAGAGACCTATAATGGATCTGTAGCCATCAGTCTTGTGCTGATTGGGTGATTAATTTAGGAAATTAATTTAGGAAATTACAGCTGATGAAGTTTTCTATCTCACTGAAGACAGCATTTATACTGCATAACTGCTTTTAAATTCAGTATCACAGGAATTGATGTGTTTAGACCTTGAGTGACAGATTCGAGAGCTTCACTGGGCTGACTTCCATTAAACCTCCTGCATACCCCAAGAGGTGTTTTAAAAATGAGGAAAGTTACAACTCATGAAAGTTACAACCCAAGGCTATCAGGATTCAAAGCCCTTGAAAAGGACTTGAGCTTGATATCTTTCCCTAGTTCATTTGACTAGAACATATTACTCAAATTGGTGAATATGGCAGTGGGATGTCCCCCGGGGCAGAGCTGAACACAAGGAAATGTCTCTATATAAGGATTAGCATTTCTCTCAGAGGAGAATATTGTTTGGGATTCTTCAAACCAAAATGCTGTGGTGGCATGACAAAATGTTCCACTTAACTGAGGAACAGTAATGAAAGTAGTGAGTCTTGGACTTCCTTTTCCATAATTAGCAAGTTACTAAAATGAAACAAAACGAGAGAAACTTACAAATGCTGAACAATCTTTTTTTTAAAGACGTGTTTCAAACTGAATTCTAAACAATCTGTTTCCCTTAAAAGAGAAGAGTTGGATATGAATGTTTTCATCTTTAAAAGGCAGAGAAAGATTATATGCTGTATATAATGTTCATACAGACTACCAGATTTATTTGGTTTTAAACTGTAAAAAAAACAATTGTAACTTTACAACGTAAACTCAGAAATCTTCTCTAAAAAAAAAAAAGGTTTTCTACAATTGAATTAAGATTTTTTTTTTCTCAAAAAATACAGCTTAGTTGACTGCAGCTGTGATTGTATGACAATATCTAAGTTCATACTGTTTTGGAAGAATGATTGTATCCAGAGTTTCTCAAGAAATTGTTTAGGAATTTCATCTTGACCATTAAACATAATGCCATTTACCGCATAGGCTATGGCTGTTACTTTAAAAAGATGCTTGATAAAATATGATGGTGTCAGGAGAACCTCTGAGTATGTGGTCTGGGCTAGTGCAATAAGATAGGTCTCTTAAGGGTGTCATTGTTTCACGTGAATGCCCAAAACCATGGAAAACTTCATTATGGCTCTTTATGTATCTATTGGACAACACAGCTACCTTCACATTTGTATCAGTGGTACTGCAACCTCAAAAATATTAAATTACTGATTTGAAAAAATGGTGTGATCCTCTTAGGATGCTGCTAAGTGCTGGCAAAAGGCTATCTGAAGAACAAACGAAGCAGGATGGGATAATACTATTTACTTCGTACAGTATTCCTCTCGCCATCCCCTAGTATTTGTGATAATAAAGTCAAAATCCAAGCACCATAGTATCTGGAAAATTATGACATTTTTATTAGATATTTTCTGTTTCCCTTTCTGGACTTGCTTACCACATAAAGCAGTACTTGTGAAATGTAGTAATGCTTCTCTACTTGCCAAGATAAAAGTAAATTCAGTGATAAAATTTGGAAGTAGTTCTTTTACACTTACTCATTAGTCTGTCTGCTAAATTTGCTTAGAAGGAGAAGCAAATCTCTGGGACCAAAGCAAATCGGTAGCATAGTTGTTAGCATGGTTGGCTCATTCCACTACAGACAGCAAAATGTTGGATTAAAAATAGCATTGTCTGATGTGAATTCTGATGCCTGATGCAGATGGATACACAATATATTTAACTTCCAAATACATTGTGCATAATTTTAGAAATAGAATAAGGAGTGATGTGGGACCATTGCTTTTCCAAAATGTGTTTCTATTAAATGAGCTATAATAAACTAGAGCTGTGGGAGATTATTTGGGATTTTGCACGTGTTTAGAGTAATAGTGTTTATGTGTATTTATAAGTGAATCTAAAAAAACTTAGAAACTTGGCAGACATACTTTAAACACCCACAAAATACTTGTTCCTTGCTGTGATTTCTTCAACTTACTTTTACACTGTATGTCCCACAGTGAAAATCGTGTGCAGTCACTAGAAGGGACTAAACATCAACCACTAGGGGGAGTGAGATTTCAATTATTGTATTTAAGAGTAGAAATAATAGTAATAACTACATTTAAAGGACTGAATACACCAATGAGATCTTTTATTTTAACATGATGTATAAAATAGGCTGTAGACCTGTTGTGGGTTTGCCAACCAATTGTCCCCCCTGGGGCTGAAAATAGTTTTGCCAGGTAAATTTCCAGAGCAAAACCAATCAAAAGTTTTAGTAACGCCTCTGCCAAATACATATTTAAGAAAACGAAAGAGAAGGTTGTGATGCAGAAGAGATAAGAGCCATGAGGTGTAGAGAAATTGGGAAGCCATGTAAGGAGAAGCAGCAGGCCTCTCTCCTTCCCCGACGATTGGCCGGGGACAGGTTGTGGCATTGAAGCCCCCCTGACTGAGTCATGTAACAGAGTGGGGGAAAGCTCTAATAAAAGACTGCCTGCACAAGACTACTACAAAAGAAATTTCAAGCAGAGAGATAACAGAACCTTCCAAGATTAGAACTAGCAGCTGGAGGAGAGAGAAGCCCAAAGCAGGGGGGAGTTCTTTCTTCCTCCCCCCTCCCCCCGCTCTCTCCCTTCAGCAGAGAAAAGACTGAAAACTAAAATCCCTGCCGTCTGTAAAAGATTACAGAGTGAGAAAACTCCCTTGCAGCTCATGAAAGAGCCTACACTGAAGCAGGTGGATGCACGAAGAAGCTGCGACTCTTGTGGGAAGCCTAAGATGAAACAGAGTCTTGCCAGATCTGTGGCCCATAGAGAGAGAGGACCTACGCTAGAGTAATTAGGCCCAGGTAGGATCTTGTAATCCCAGTGAGGGATCCATGCTGATGCAGCTAAATTTGTAACCCTAAAAGACAACAGAGAATAGAAAAACTGTTGCCCGAGAGAAGGACTTCACAGGAAATAGGGATGGACTCAAAAGCCATTATTCCCTGTGACACTGTAGAAAGATCATGGCAAAACAAATGTCTCCTTTTGCAATCCATGGAGAACTTCCACAAGGCCTGGGTAACCCCCAGCCTCCAGTCTTAACCCAGGAGAGCCTAGGCCCAGCCCTGAGGTCGACACAGAAGGAAGAGAGAGAGAGAGAGAGAGAGACAGTTCCAGCTGCGATGAATCAGAGCTGTCATCTTAGACATAACAAAAAGAAAACTTTCAAATGCTGCAGAATTGTTTGAAAGACCTGTAGTTCTAATAGTGAAAAAGAAACTGTTTTTTCCTCCTAAACTAATCCGAAGAGGGGAAAAATACTTCTGTAAATATATAGTATTTTTGCCTAATTAGAATTGTTGTGTGTATATATATGTAATTCCATTTTTTTTATTTTGCTAGTAATAAATCCTAATATTATTCCCCCCACATCAAATCTCTTTTATCTGCATAAATCTTCTCTCAACTTACAGCAATTGTATGTGTGTGAGGGGAGAGTGAAAAAAAATTGGCCCCCAGGGCCATCCCACAACAAGACCTTGTTTAGATGTTTTTTTTAATCCAGTCTCCAATGCTTATTTGAAGTTGATAAATTTTTTAGATAGAAAGACATGTAAGATTTATGGTGATAGGAAATCACACTGTCTTACAATGGGTAAGATGAAAGAATTTAAAACTGCTTTTCTGTCTGACTCCTGCAGATTGATTGCAACTCTAGTATCTGTGAGAGAGTTTGATGGAGTTTGCTATTCTTATGACCTGTCTCCTCTCAAAAATACCTTCTTGCTGGGGATACACATTCTAAATGACCAAGGTTCTCCAGCAGACTTTCAGTAAGTAAAATAAATGAAGAGTTTCAAGTTGCACACTATAGTTCAGATTTCATTATAACTTTTTTTTTTTTTTTGAACTCCTGACTTTTTTATGACCTTTGAGATCTGTGGGGTGTTTTTGTGCTTTGATACAACTTGATGGCTGTCAAGGCTATGATGCATGTTGTTCAAACAAGGCTGCTTTATCCAATGATAAACTATCTTGTTCCTGTGATTACTTACCTCTTTTGTATTGTTTGCTAGAAAGGTTATCATATTTTTTTCCAGATCATTGATAACACATTGAATTGTATTAAACAAAAAACATAACCCTGTATGATCCACTAGAAATGTTTAATGTCCAGGTACTTTTTCAAATCTATAAGTGAGTTTTAATGTTTCCCTCATCACAGATAAATTTTTGCATTGTGATAGTTAACTACTAAAACATTGTGAAGAGATGGGTTGAATGTTTTACAAATGGCTCAATGTTTTGTCAACTAAGATGGTTATTGACTGGACTGGAAATCTTATTTGAAACAAGATCTGTTTGGATAGAATTGTTTCCTGTGTAAAACTGTTTTAGTGACAGTAAAGAAGTTACCATACCTGAATTCACTACTGACAGCAGCTAATATCCTGTTTGTCCTTTTAAAGGAATGTTATGAAATGACAGGTTAGTTCCACTGTTGTAAAACCGAGCTATTCCAAGACACTTCGAAAGTAGCAATAATTCAATGAGCAGTTTTGCCAGTTCCTTTGTTACTCATTGGATAATAACTATCTGACTAAAAAGGCTCAACTAAACAAAACAAAATTCCTCTCAAGTGATCTGTGAGCTCAATTCTAATCTAACGTTACTGTAAGATGTTGATGAAATGAGAAGCATTTGTTTGTTGCTAAAAGATGTGATTTCATAATCTTCCTAGCCCATGAAAATGGAAAAGGTGCATTAAGGCAATCTTTTTTCTTTCCTGGTTCACAGACTTACTCTTTTTTTTCCATATGAGGCCTGTGCTATTAGGATTTTACAACTCGTAGTATCTTTATTGCCTGTACTGTTACTGGTGAACTGCATTCAGTGTACATCTTGCTGTAAAGCTGATGAGACATGAGCACTCTGTAATGCCTTTGGGCAGTGATTCCAGAAGGTTTTCATATATGTTTCAAAAAATTCCAGTGTGTATTAGTGTAATTGTCAGTGTGAAGATGGTAGGTTATAGATAACTTTTGCTTTGGAATATTATATACAAAATATTGATTTAGTATTCGTATTTCATTGTGTTTTTAAAGATACACTTTGAACTTCCTCAGTATTTCATTGTGGTACTTAAAATCAGCGATTGATGTTATATAATAAAATGTTTCTGGGGAAGAATTTTTATTGCTGTTAATTACTGGAAGCAAGTGTTGACATTTAGAAATTAGACTTTTCTAAGGATGAATTTTATAAGTTTACTTTTGAAAATGTAATTCTCTTCATAACAAGGGTAGATTAGTGACTTTGTCTGACTTGTGTGATGTTTATCTTCAAGTGAATATAAAAGGGAAAACTTAATGATTCTTTTCACTTGTTTTGTTACATGCTAGCTTATGTAATTCCTCATGATAAATAGAAGTCATCATCCTATTTATATAGTAAAACATCTCCTAAGAGATGAAGTAGCCTGAGCTGCTGCTTGTTTTGCAAATGGCTGTATAGCTGAAAACTTAAGCAAAAAATTCTGTTAAGGACTAGCTTGCAGGTTCTTAACTGCTGTGTTTTATTTATTTTTGACAACTGCAGAATTCAGTGTTTTAATTGGATACTGAGGGAAAGTCGCTGAACGTGCCAGTAACGTTTTGTTACAGGAAAATTGTAGGTAATTGTCAAGTATGCATTTATCAATATGACATAGATCTGTTCCTAATAACTTTGGGTTGTTATATTTTTGAACATTATCATCTTTATTGTTCAATTTTTTTTGTCCAGTTCTACATGGCAGAGGTGAGTAAATTGCAGTGGCTTACAGACACAATACATCTGTTGAGCCTGTTGAGGCTGTTTCTGAAGGGTAAGCAGCACTATCAGAACTGATAGTGAAAGCGGCTCCAATTTTAGGGACAGCTGCTGCAAAAGAAGTGGTCCAGCTGCCTCTGCCTCTCTGCCTGGCCATTCATTCTGTCTGCTTCCCTTGTACTTGGTCTCACCCTGGTGTGTCCTTCACTGAGCTGATTTAGTTCACTGTATCGGGAGACAAGCTGTCCTGTTAGCAGCTGTGTAATACTAATAGGGGGTCCCCTGGTGGCCTAGCGGTTAAGGTGCGGCGTTTTCACCGCTGAGGACGCAGGTTCGATTCCGGTCCTGCTTCAGGGACACCCCCGGGTAGATGGAGCTCGTCAGCCCCTAAGGCCATC